>OY735240.1:19858222-19903222 GCA_963457665.1 Thysanoteuthis rhombus | reverse complement strand
ATATTGTTTGTTTTCACCATCATTAAAACCATCATCATCTTCCCTCATTTAGACACTTTGGTGCCTTCAAAGTATTTTTTGCGTATGCGGATAACGTTTAACTTCTCATCTCTCATTCTTCTTTTGTACGCGCATCTTAGATAAACGTTACTTTGTCTCAATCTTGAATTTCTTGAGAATTTCCTTTCCCTTTCGTCGGCAAACAGAAACCGTTTTCTGAATGGAAAAAATTACGTAGTCTTGTTACATAGGCAAGATATTAAGAATATTGTACTTTGCAAAAATCAGATATTGGTAAAAAGGAAATAAAAAAAGCTGGAGAGGAAAAACAAAACGGAAAGAATGGATCGAAACGAAATGGCAAAAAGTGGCGAAAGACGGAGGAAGAAAGCAATCAAATTGAATGTTATGAATTGTGAAAGAAATTGCGAAATCAATGGAGGAGGTAATTGGTTGACGAGTGCGATTTATTGATTATAGGGTGTACTGGAGGTGGTGGTGGTGGTGGTGGTGGTAGGGGTGTTATAGGGGATGAGAGAGAGGAAGGGTAAAAGGTAGAAAAGGAAAGAGAAGAATGAAGGTTAATAAGTAGTGGGAGTAGAAAGAAGAAAAAAAAGGGATGAAAAGAGTAAAGGGTGACAGATTGATATATTGTTCTGAAAAGATGGAGAGAGGTTGACGGACACACAGGTAAGGACAGTCTGAGCTAGCTAGATAGATAGATGGATAGACGGATAAGAATAAACTGAGATAGATAGATGGATAGATAGATAGATAGATAGATAGATAGATTGATTGATTAATAGATAGATTGATAGATAGATAGATAGATAGATAGGAAACAGATAGACATATCGATAAGAACAGTCTACATAAGCAGACAGAGATTGATAAGAAGAGTCTGATACAGACAGACAGTTAAGGACAATGACAGATAGATAGACAACCGGACTCAGACGGATAAAAACGGTCTGATAGATAGAAAGACAGAAAGACAGACAGACAAATTTACAAGAACCGTCTGAGATAGACACACGGACAGACAGATGGATAAAAACGGTCTGATAGATAGAAAGATAGAAAGACAGACGGATAAATGTACAAGAACCGTCTGAGATAGACGGACGGACAGACAGACATATGAGAACATTCTGAGATAGAAAGAGAGAAATAGACAAAGGAACAGATGGACATGAACAGTCTGAGATACATAGATATATAGATAGACAAGTAGATAGATAGATAATGAACAGATTGAGATAGATAGATAGATAGATAGATAGATAGATAGATAGATAGATGGATGGATAGATAATTATGGTGTGTCAGTCTCAACACGGATCAGTAAATACTGCCAGGAAATTGACTGAAATAGAAATGTAGAAAGGAGTCTAGATTTATAGACAGAATAATTAGTCCTTTGCTGGAGATGAAAAGACGTGACGTGTGAGAAAAGGAAAGTCTCCAATTAGGCAGTCTGAATAAATTACAGAACTGGATAAAGACCAAACAGGCCTAAAATCGAAGCTGAATCGGCGATCAAAGTCTCCAATTAGATCGGAGATCGAAGATAATGAATGAAGACGTCTTACTTTAGAAAATAATCAGAAATCGCGGACACGAAAGAAAATAAGTTAAATAGCGGAGAATCGTTCATTACAAGTTTAAAATAAAACAATTGTTTGTGGAGGTTTGGCCTTTGATAGCCGCTCACATAGATGTGAATCTTTGATTCAAGATAGATTCATGAATACAGGTCTGGTTGGTCACTTAATAGAAACCGTCATGTAATCGAAGTCTCAAGAGCGGTGATCAATGAAAGAGTTAGTTCTTTCGCCTTATGTTGGCCAGTGATCATAAAAAATATGAATTTTAGATAGACAAACATGGACACAAAATGAGGGATCAATTTGGGATGAACTTCAATTACAAACTGAACCTCCACTAAAAAGCCTATGAGGGGTAGGGGAAGGGTTGAAAAGAAAAAAAATAACTTTTACTGGACATGATAGAGAAAATGTTTAAATTTTCATCCCTTTAGCTGAATTCGGATAAGCTGTACGCATGATGAAGACTGCATAGCCAGCCAAACCAACGTAAAAAATGGGGGAAATCTATGTTGATAATTTTGGTTGACGGCTCCTGTTACCACAGAATATACCTTATTCGTGCGACTGAGATTGGGATATTAAGCTGCAACGTGAAAATAAAAGTCATGTTGAATGTTTTTGGCTTAAGAGTATTTGGAATGTGTTTCTCAGTAAGAGACGAACAAATCTCAGAACTAGTAGAAAAAAACTAAGCAAGAATATAGATCACATTACGGTGTATATCAGTTACAATAATAGGATTCTTAAGTTGTGATAAATTTTAATTTCAAATTATGTGTTCCTAATCATTTTTGCTTGCTTTCTTCGAGTTTCAAGTACACAACAGACTTTGTTCAATTACAAAATCAAACTAATCCTTATTATAAAGCCTAAATGAAATACGCGAAATAAAATACTTATTCAATTTTTTCTTTCTTACAACTTATGGAATGGGCTAAAACTAGTAATCTTATTGACAAAAGTAGGGAATGACCTAAGAAAGGTTGAGAGCCGCTCGGTTAAAACTCACCATCACAGTCAATAACTGAACAACCGTAGCGTAATGTAAAGAAAATTCCGTCGTAGAATAAATATGGCCGGAATAAATTCTACTAATGACATCGCTGGCGTTTTCCACTGAACGTCTATGGGATTTTGCGGAAGGGTGAATAGTAGGCCAAGAAAAAGGTGATCAAAGTTTGGGAGCGGATCCATGCACAATTACCTCCCCTAGATCGTAGTTATACAATCATATCACATATTATAGCCAAAATTTCACAGATGTCCTCGCAACAAATCCCAAAGTTCCCAATGGAAACTAGTGTAAAAAAAACACATCAAGAAACATCTAGCATGTCTAGAACCTTCGTGTTTCTTCTGGAAATTCTAGATGTTTCTAGACGTTTTTTACTATGACCAATTGTTCACTCTTCTGGAAGGCTCGCAACGTATTCTATCTACATCCTAATCAAGGGACCTTTCTGATAAAAAGCCTGTTCAGAGCTTGTGGTCAACAGAGTAAGCCGAAAGGCGAGAGAGACGTCGTCACTTATACCTAGAGAGGAGAGATCCTCCATTTTCCTTTCGCACCTAACTAACTTTCCCATCGTCCATCTGTTTTCCTAGCCTTGTACCTTGCATCTACCGTGTTGCATCTCATGATATCCTTCATAAGCTACGGAACACCAGAACTGAGAAAAGGATAAATAAACAAGACAGTAAATTCTAACTACAGCATTTTCTTTTATTTCGTCTCTGCTACCTTTCGCCTTTACTGCAAACATACAAATCTCGAGTCCCACCTTTTAGCTGCAACATAATTTCCCTCGGTAGCTCATTATGTAACAATTATAGGTATCAGCATGTTTCAGTAAAGTTTATATCAAGAAGCATTCCTGAAATCGTCGTGAGAAGCAGAAGTCTAAGATGATTGACAGCTAGACGGGGCGGAGACTTGGTTGATGTGTGAGCTCAAGACCGAGTGTGCAGGTGCAATGCCGTTGCCAATGAGGGCAAATGAAGCTCAGCGTTGCTAAACGCATTAGGGACTTTTGAGCTCGTTTTTGGGCTCTCCTATTATCACTCAGCCTAGCGGCGGGTGAGCAGTCCGCCCTATGATGGAGCTGCCCCATCGCACTGAGAGGAACGGGTCAGGCTCGTCCTGACGCTTTCATGAGTTTGGTTACAATGGCTGGAGCTATTTTTGAGGGGTAGTCTACTATCCCACATTAAAACTGACCTTGTGTCACATCTCACTCTTGTGGGAGTGCAAGTAAATAGGTACCATAAAACACTTTTCTGGCCTTTTGGGCTCTGACCAACGTGTAGTATCTGCACCACGGCCTAGCCCGAGGTGTCGGTACTGACACTTGGCAGCCAAACGGTCGGAGACTGGATTGACAGGTGTGCTCAAGACTGCATGTGCAGAGGCAATGCCTCACTTAATGAGGGGACACTGAGGCTGCGCATTGCTAATCGCATTGGGAACCTTTAGACTCGTCCTTGGGTTCTCCCTTTATTAATTGGCTCACTTGCAGGGAAAGCAGTTCGCCTCGGGTTGGAGCAGTCCTATTGCACTAAGAAGGACTTAGGGGCTGGGGCAATTTTTTGAGGGTGCCCCATCTCACTTTAAACTCGACCTTGTGTCACATCTTGCTCTCGTGGGAGCACGAGTAAATAAGTATCCGGAAAGCCCAGCAAATATGAAATAAAGAAAATAGCTCTCACCTCAACTGCACACGTTTTTAGAGAATTTTTCGCACACATCACTTTATAAATAAATAGAAATATGTTTACGAAAGTGCTGTATTTGTGAGAGTCCAGCTCCTTCTTTTTCCTCTGAAGCTCTGACTATCGTAACTTACATGGTTGCCAGACTTAGGTATTTGGTTGAAATCCGGCTGGTGACTTACATAAACTGAAATCCAAGTCAACAACAACAACGACAACATACTACTACTACTACTACTACTACTACTACTACTACTAATAATAATAATAATAATAATAATAATAATAATAACAATAATAATAATAATCATAATAATTACAGCATCAGAAAAAAGTGGCAACTTGAAACCGAAACAATATCCATTGCTATAGGAGCCCTTTGGGTAATCAAAAAAAGGGCTCAACAAATCTCGGTAGAATACCAGGAAACCCAAACATCTATGAAATACAAAAGATTGTTCTCAAATTCTTCCTAAAGATCTGTCCGTGTAAATATAATTGCGTCTGTCGTACAACTATGGACTGTTCCTCTTATATAACCTCATCTTGTATTGACCCCTCCTCCATTTTGAAGTAAAAAAAAAAAAAAAGATATCTGTCAGTGCTTACTAAGTCATATCATCGTTGCCTTCTCTAGGTTTCTGGCTCAAACCCAGTGTGCAGGAATGCAACCAGACATCGGAGAAAACTTATTATTATTATTATTATTATTATTATTATTATTATTATTATTGTTGTTATTATTATTATTAATACTATTATTGTTACTATCATTATTATAATCATTATCATTATTATTATCATCATCATTATTATCATTATTACTTTGCAATCTCACACCAGTTGCCTGGTGGTAACTGCTGGAGTTTGAGTGACAGCATGTCTCCTCAAGTCTCCAGCCCTTCTCTCCTAGTACTCGTAGGTCGCAGTAATACTGCAGTTTACAGTTTCTCACCGGTTGCCCAGTGGTCACTGCTGGACGCTGGGTGACAATAAGTCTCCTCAGGTCTTCAGCCAACGTCTCCTCTCTCTTTCACCTATCATGTCAGGGCTTCGGTTTGCAATTCCGCTTCATTATTATTATCATTATTATTATTATTATTATTATTATTATTATTATTATTATTATTATTATTGTTATTAGAAGAAGAAGAAGAAGAAGAAGAAGAAGAAGAAGAAGAAGAAGAAGAAGAAGAAGAAGAAGAAGAAGAAGAAGAAGGAGAGAACAAGCAGACATGTAAGCGGACTAAAATGGCTTCCTGCGGGAAGATAACAGCATATTATTTTAGAAAGACTTCACACCGATAATCGAAAGCCTTTGTCAATAGAGAACTTTATCATAAACAGTCAAATAATCAAACAGCACACATTTAAAAACGTCGTATACATTAATATAACGAGATAACGTCTCAAAATAACCACTTATCGACAGCCGCCTACCCACATTGAAAAAGCAATCAGAATAAAACTTGCTGCTTCAGGATTCCACTCCGAATGCAAATATTGTACCAGAGTTTTCTAAAAAGCGAAAATGTTTTCCGTTCTCACCGAAAGGAGTGTGTGGGCAAAATTTCAAGTTTTTTTTTTTTTTGCTGTGGAGCGAAGAAAGAAAAATAAAAAGAATTATAAAGATTTCTTCTTAAGTTTTAATTTCTAATGTAAAGAATATGTTTAGCGACACCAGATAATTCAATCTGACGTTCGTAACTTACCATTTTCTCCTCCTCTCTTTATTCTACTATTTCTCTCTGTTTTTTCTCTCTTCTATCTCTCTCACTCCTTTTCTCTCTTTACATCTTTCTTCTTTTTAGTTGAATAATCACGTGGGAAACCCTCTCTCTTTCATTTTATCCCTTTCTTTTATACTTTCTTTATACACCACTGTAAACTTTTCACTTTTCTATCTTAACTGGAAGTCTGAACTTGTCATTGTTGTTAGGTTAGGAGAATAAAGTCAACTCTGTAGGAGTTTGTCAAAAACTCGGAAAAATGTTCATTAGTTCAGCTGTTTCTCTGTCCCCAATTTCCTGCCATTGTGAATGCTAATATTGCTTTCTTTAATTGTTCCTATTCTGTTGTTAATGATACGGCGATTTTACACGAGGCTGCCTGGAAAGCCTACCGTCATCATTAAAATAGAGCCTTTGTGATTTGCATGGATTGTGCAATTGCTCATTATCTCAAAGATTCGTCAAATTTTGAATTACGTTTTTACTGTCATCGTATAGAATCTGCTAATGCCGATCAATCCAATACTATTCATATCTATTTTATTCTGTTTCTCTCTATCTATCTATCTATCTATCTATCTATCTCTCTCTCTCTCTCTCTCTCTCTCTCTATATATATATATATATATATATATATATATATATATATATATATATATATATATATATATATGCATGTGTGTATGTGTATGTGTGATATGATCAGACCATTTTTCTTGTCTATGTGTTCATCTGATCACAACGTTTCAGTCGTTTACTCTCCAGTCTTCTTCTGGGTGTTTTCGGTTCACATTGTGGAGCCGACAAAGGTCGGAGTATACACGGTCGAAACGTTGGAAACAAATGAACACACAGACGAAGAAAATAGTCCGACCATATACATAATGATTAATAGACTCCAATTCAAACAAAAATTATAAATATATATATATATATATATATATATATATATATATATATGCTCTTACAACTCTCGAATGGAGTATTTTGGTAGATGGGGAACTGTGCATCAGTAAATATGTCGCTTACTTCGGTTCTATTGACCGTCCAGTTCTGCGTAGGGCAGGAGTAGAGCATCTGCATCTGGGTCTGGGTTTGGGTCTGAAGCGAAGATTTCGATCCTACCTTGCAGTTCTAGAAGGGGTATCGTGTCTATAGCCACACTGAAGAGTTGTAATGCAACAAAGCTGCTGTCAGTGGGTGACACGATTATTAATTATATACATGTACATAGACATATAGATACATATAATTATCTATCTACCGGAATGATAGAGAAGTAGATAGAAAACAGACCGAGAGACTGAGGAAAGAGAGTTTGATAAGTGAGTAACCAATGTCGTAAGGATTTCTATTATTGATATTTTAGGTCCATGGTACTGTGGTAGCTCCCTTCTGTGTTGAAGATTCATGTGACGCTATTACCGTACCCTATTCACTAATTCAGCTGGTTTTTGCCTTATCAATGGGGGCAGGGGCTTCGAAAGATCAGATTATTCATTGGACGTTTTTACATTATGTTTTTATTTAGGTGTTTTAAAAATATCTTTTTGGATTTTTCTGTGTTCCACAGATATATGTGGCTCCTTGCAGCTGAAGGGTCTGCGGGTCTCACTTGCTGCCCCTGGTCTTAATGAATGGTTGATAAATGTCAAAATGAAATATCATTTCTGGCATCAAAATATTCCTGCCTTCTGTTCAGCGAATCTTTTCTCAAAGAACCTGGATAACCGTTTGCCTATTGTTTCTCTCCATATAATTTGCAGACGACATATCCCCGCCTAAAAATGGCCGATCATTATCTCCACAAGTGGCGTATAGCATTTTGCATCTTGAGTAAGCAGTGTGCAACGTATGTACATAAACAGAAAAAAAGATTAGTGTCTGTAAAAAGCAACAAACAATAAAAACTCTTTTGGTACATTATAGGGAGAGTCGTCCCGATTGTAAATTGTAAAGTTTCACACCTTCGCTCATTCGATGTTACAAATGCCAAACAAATAAAAATAAATAAGACAATTATCGGAACAGAAACAAAATTTAGATTGGACTCTATTATCCGCTGATTAAGGTGTCCAATCCAAAAGCTGTTCTCTATTTCTACACTCAGGAGCACCTTCTCTACGCGGTGCAAAAAAAAGACCTCATCTATCTTTTTACGGATTTCAAAATATTTTTACGACCTTGTGCTTCCGTAGCACGTGGCACACCCAAGATAGAATGCACCAAACGCCTCTGATTTCCAACCTTATAGCATCAATATGGCGGCGTTATTAACTAATGGCTTCCCATGTGAGATCTGTTTGACGTAAAACCAATAATGGAGGTCAGAAATATACTTGAAATATACAAGCTGTGTAGTTTATTAGTTGGTTAGGGATTCTTCTTTATTAAGCTGACAAATGAATGACTGCCTAAAGAAAAGATATAACAGGTATGGTTAGTCACTGAATGAAAACTGTCTCGTAAATATTGGCCTTTTCAGCCTTCTAACTCCACTGGTGCAGGCTGTGCACATGACACATGGGTAGATAGATAGACAAGACCTGCCGCGGCAAAGTCAATTCCCTTTCTGACTTTTATTCTGACTGAAGATGATTACAGTGAATATTGTATTCTATATGTATGATACATGATATATGTTATGATGAATTTTCTCGGAAGAGATAGAATTCTGGCTCAGTCAGTCAGACCGGCAATCAATTGGTTATGTGTACAAATTGTAGTAGGGGAATGTTGATTTTACATATCGGTTTACAGCGCTAACTTTGATGAGGACTGGTCTTCTTCTTATCATTATCATTATTCTTGCAACAATAAGAAGACGAAGTGAACTCCAGACTTAGTACCGGAGATTGACAATATGCAATATCACTTCAGTGAATAAAATGTTTCTCACTTTCTCTTCGGCAAAACTCTTCTCATAGAACCCGAATAGCCATTTGCCTATTGTTTCTTTCCATTGAATTTGCAGACGACATTTTTCCCGCCCAAAACAACCAATAATTATTTCGAGCCTCATAGCATAAATATGACCGTGTTATTTACTAATGGCTTCCTGTCTATGGTCTGTTTGACTTGAAACCGATAATGGTGGCCAGGAATACACTTGAAACTATATATGCTATATATTGGAAACCGTAAACTAATAAAGATCTCTTTAGTTTTCGAATCATGCTGGTTGGCTATGAATGTATATACCGTCCGTACAGACGGTACCAATAGCTTGGAAGGAATGAATATTTGAATAATAAACTGAGAAGAATGCAACGTGCGCATGATAAAATCATGCTCAACCTCACATGGAGAGGTCACAAGACAGCACAATATATTAGAGAAAAAAGGAGTACGAGACATCATGAAAATCTGTTCGAAAACTCAAATGGTATTGGGCTGGACATGTTTCAAAAATGGCAGACAACCAATGGACATCACGACTTACAACATGGATTTCCAGAGATCACATGTGAAACCGAGGCTGGTGGAATACAAAATGAATAGACGGAAGTTCAGAAAGTATTGTCGAATCCTGGTGGAGGTCCATATCTAACGATGCACGATAAAAGAATGATGTCGATCATGATGTCTAGAAAAAACTAAAATCCAGCCCTTATCAGGTTTTTAATGGAGGTCGATTGATGTAATTTAATTTTATGCTAAGTTTGTCCCTTGGTGTGCCAGTGATCACTGACCAGACAAAAGTAGATAAAAGTAACTTATTAATTTATCAACCCTTGTTCCGATTTGTTATTGGTCTCTCGGAAAAGGCATGCTGCCGAAAGAAGTTGTCCAGTGACGATTTCTATTGAGTGACTATCCGGACCACTTTACTTTAAAATTCACTGAAATCTAAGACTTTCCTCACATTACAGTAATTCAAGGTTTTATTACTCGATTCTATAAAGTAGGAGAACAGGAACTGGTACACTATTCCACATTATGTTGATGAAAATGATGATTGGAAAGTGAAGTGAAAAAAATTAAGGAAAAAGCGTTGTATATTTAAAATCTTTATGGACGCGTTGACATGTTTTGATGCATTTCGACAATTGCCACCCATCTTCTTCAGAGGAACTTGCAGCTTTACAGTGAAAACTGTATGCTGTTTACATGTGTGAGATTTGAGAAAGAAATGGGGATATCTAGTTGTGGTATGTTTAGGTAGGAGAGAGACGGGAGGTGTTAGTATCTGTGAATTTGTGAATCAAGTTTGGTTTGAGATAAGAAGGGTCTGTGAGAAGAGGGATCAAGGGTGGATTGCATCTGTGTGAGTATCAGGCTTGTCTTAGATAAGGGGTACTAAGAGGAGCGAACAGAATGAAACTGGTCAGTCTCTTGGGGAAGTTTGTCTGGCTGTTGTTTGTCGTATTAGAATTGAGAAGTGGTGTGCAGCGTTTAATGGATATGCTCAACCTTACATAGAGAGATAACAAGACAGTACAGTATATCAGAAAGAAAACGGGAGTCCGAGATATCATAGAGACTATTAAAAAATCTCAAATGGCAATGGGTAGCCCATGTTGTAAGAATGAAAGATAACCGATAGACATCACGACTCACAACATGGATCCCCAGAGATCACACAAGAAACTGAAGCCGACAGAATACAAGACGGAGAGATGAACTGGACAAATTCAGAAAACACTGGCTCTGCAATGTTCATTATTGAGAATTGTGGAGAATCCTGGGGAAGGTCTATGTCCAACGACGGACGTTAAAAGACTGATGATGATGATGATGATCGGGGTTGGGTGGAAATAGGTTGGTTTTTTGTGGGTGTTGATGATAGGTGAGACTTTTCTTTTCCTTCAAGGAGTAGTATGTGAGTGCTCATACTGGTTCTTAAATGGTCCGATGGGTGTTTGCTAACTCCTATTATCTATCTAAAACTATTTGTCAAAAAAAATGTATTTCTCCTAATACGAAGTTTTTTTTCTTCTTGGATTATGGAACAAACATCTTTTCCTCGGTATGGTGAAGCATCCTGAAGATATTTCAAAACAATCAAATTTTTTGCAATCTATGAAGAGAGCTATATTGCCTGTTTTAATGAGAGTGTTGGTTGACGGTTTCTAGTGCCAACATATGCGATAATTGTATAGAAAATTTATTGGGAGATATATTTTGTTCGTCACCGGAATTAACAGAATAGCAAATCAAACAGCTGACCAAGTAAATGAATAGAGAAAATAAGTGTGAGACCAGGCTCGAAACCGATTCCGACTCTTCTCTACCAACTGAGCTGATGGCGCCTTCAGCGAACTGGTGCTGGAAATAGCGCTCTTAAACCAACCATATTCTTATTCTGCCGTCGTAAGCATAATTATTTACATTTTGTATACACACACACACACACACACACACATATATATATATATATATATATATATATATATATATATATATATATATATATATGCGTGTGTGTGTGTGTTTTCCCATGTTGCCGTAGTATGTATCATTAGATTGGACAATTTATGTCCGACAGAATGTAATACTCGTAAAGACAATTCATGTTTCCAAATAAATTGCCTCTACAATTATCACATACTGTCAGACATAAAGTGTTCAATCTGATGGTATATATACATATATATATATATATATATATATATATATATATATATATATATATATATACATATAGTCAGACCAACTTGAAAACTGTAACCTGTCGACAGTTTTGGTCAATAGACTAAATTTATAAAGATTTCGATTTATATTAATAGTAAGAAACTCAAATAACAGCAATATTTATTGGTAACATTTTGTAGTACCTAACTACTGACAATAAATAATTCATATTAAAACTGCCTTTTTGAGTGATATATTGTTAAAGGCCGTCAATCAAAATTGTCATCAAGAGTATCAACATTGATTCCTTCTGTTGGTCTGGTTGGTTATGTATGTATATATGTATGTTTGTATATATATATGTATATATGATTGTGTGTATGTATCTATGCATGCATGTATGTATATATGTATGTATGTATGTATGTATGTATGATTGTATGTATGTATCTATGCATGCATATATGTATAAATGTATGTGTGTATATATGTATGTATGTACGATTGTCTGTATGTATCTATGCATGCATGTATGTATATATGTATGTATGTATGTTTATATATATGTATGTATGTTTGTATGTATGCATGTATGTATGTGTGTATGTACGTATGTATGCTCGTAAGTATGTATGTATATATGTATGTATGCATGTATATATGTATGTATATATGTATGTATGTATGTACATATGTATGTTTGTATGTATGTATGTATGCATGTATGTATGTATGTATGCATGTACATACGTATGTATGTTTGTATGTATGTTTGTACGTTTGTATATATGTATGTATGTTTGTATGTATGTTTGTATGTATGTATGTATGTACGTATATCTGTATGTATGTATGTATATATGTATGTATGTATGTACGTATATCTGTATGTATGTATGTATATGTTTGTATGTATGTATGTATGTATGCATGTATTAGGAACTGTCAGCAAAAACTATCACCTCAACATTAAACATAGGTTTCTTTCGTTTTCAAGTTGATTTGCCTGGCTCCGTATGTATGTATTACGAACCGTCCAAAAAAACTGACATCAAAACAGTCTGCTAAGGTTTCTTCAGTTTTCAAGTTGATGTGGCTGGCCAGCTAGTTACGCATATATGCATCACCAATGGAGTTAAAGGGCTCAACATTTTAACATTTACTCCTTATGATATCTAGAAAAAATGTATTTTCTTTGTTTTGTTTTTCGACCCTATCCCAGAAATTTAATTACCTGCATGGGTTTATGCTAGATTGATACTTCAGTTTATGTCCGTCTATTTTGTTCTTGTTTTTTCGGCGGGGAGGGTCAGTATCGTCAGTGATCACCGTAAAACAAAAGATGAGAAGAGAGATCTATTCATTCATCATCATCATAATTTTCATCATCATCAGTCTTTCAACATCCGTCGTTTGACATAGACCTTCCCCAGGATTGGCCACACTTATCTATCATGGGCGTTGCAGAGCCAGTACTTTCTGAATTTGTCTAGCTCGTCTCTCCATCTGATATTCAGCCGGGCTTGGTTGCACATGTGATCTCGGGGGATCCATGTCGTGAGTTGCAATGTCCATTGGTTGTCCGCTATTTTTGCATCATGGCCAGCCCATCGCCATTTCAGATTTTTAATAGATTCTATGATGTACCTGACTCTTGTCTTTTCCTGGATGCACTTTGCTGTCTTGTGGTCTCTCCATATGAGGCCCAGCATAATTCTTTCATAAACCTTCCTCAGGTATCACCACACTTCTCTATTGTGTGCGTAACAGAGCAAGTATTTTCTGAATCGGTGCAGCTCATCTCTCCATCCTGTATTCCGGCCTGCCTCGGTTATGTATGTGATCACTGGGATATATGTTGTTATATATATATATATATATATATATATATATATATATATATATATATATATATATATTGACTTTATTAGCACTTTTTCTTTATTGATCTTTCATTAAAAATGATAGACAAGGTGCATCTTTTTAATCTTTTAGTAATCTTTCGTACAAGTGAGCAGGTCTTTAGTTTCAATGGATATACGTATTTTCCAAAAGTTAAAGTGCTTTCGGCAGTACTATCTACCATTTTCAGTAACGAGATTGACTTGTATTATTAGGCTTCATGGTACAGTTGTGCATTGTTTGATGATCTTGAAAATAATGATATTGAAACAATGGACAGAGCATGTTACGAGAAAAAGGGGATACCAGGTGGAGCAAAAGACTAACAAAATTTTGCCCATTGGAGTGTAAACGCAGTAGGAGGAGACTAGACAAAGTATTTAGAGACAAGATAGAAAGAATTGCCAGATATTGCAGACATTAGCGCAATCACGAAAATGCCCTCACCGAGATGAGAATGGTGTGAAAGCAGTTATTTAGACCTTTGCAGCAGCCTAATTCTCTTTGATCGTTTGTTCAATTTACATTTTTTAGGGCGAGTGATATATTAATCGTGTAACGACGAGAGATCATCCCAGAAAAGTTTGTATATAATATAAAGCAAACTGTAAATATGTCCATTTCTTCAATACATAACTGTCATGTTGGAAGAAGTGAATAGATCGAGAATAAGCGAGACGAGAAATCAGTGTGAAAACAGTTATTTGGGCCTTTGCATTACTGGTGGCTGTTTTGCTAAATGATAAGAGCATCGCTACGTTGATGCAGCTACCCTATCGGTGGCAGGTTCGATTCTTGCATCAGCCCTATTTTCTTAATTGTTTGTTCGATTTACGACGTCTAAGGTGAGTGATACACAAAGCGTGTAACGACGGGAGATCACCACAAATAAGTTTCTATATAACATGATGCAATTCACAAAGCACACACACACACACACATATGTATATATATATATATATATGGTAGGGAGCCCTAGTTGATCTGTGCCACAGTCTGAGTGATAGACTGTCCATAGTTTTCCATATTCACTGGTACGAAGGCATATTCCGAACGCAGTGCAAGTCTTTGGTTACCTCCATCCGAAGGCTTTGATGAGAGACTCGCTGGTGCCATAGCCGATGTCCTCCTCAATCAGGCGCGACCCCTCACCATAATTGTGTACACTGCCACAGGTAATCATTTCGAAGATTCAGATCCGGGCATACTCGAAACATGCAAGTCCATGTACAACAGATCAACCCATTAATACTACTACCCCCAATAGAAAACACATTATTCTTGCATATGAAAAGGTTATCACTGGCTACCATCACTGATATGAATGAACACATCACCAATCTCGAATCCCACACATGCACAGATCTTTGATGGTCTCCGTATGATAGAAATGCAGTTCCGTTTCCATCTAGTCACGCGTATGTGTCAAAGGCTGCCAAAAGAACCGTTCCTGTGCCAAGAAGACAGGTCTGTACTACTTGGGGTGCCATCGCCTGGGAGCAAATGCAGCCGTCACAGAACTCTGCGACACTTTAGGACAGTGACAGCAGCAATACAGAAAACGACAAGAAAGCGAAATCTGTGTTTACTTCAGCAGACGTACTCAAAATAGCAGCTAAGCCACTACGATGGATACCAAAATAAGTTGGAACATTGGACATCCATATTCAGTGTAGGTTCATCATCATCAGTTTTTTTTAATCGTCCGCCGTTGGACATGGACTTTCCCAAAGATCAGCCATATTTCTTTATCATGGGCGTTGCAGAGTCAGTATTTTCTAAATTTATCTGGTTCATCTCTCCATCTTGTATTCTGTCAGCCTCGATTTCGCATGTGATCTTTGGGTATATATACGTATATATTTATATATATGTAATACATCGAAACAGCTGTCTGTGGATGACAATAATATATATATATATATATATATATATATATATATATATATGTGTGTGTGTGTGTGTGTGTGTGTGTGTTTTACATTTCTTCAGTGTGGCTATAGACTTTCCGTCATCCCATCCAGTAATGCAAGGCAGGATTGAAACCTTCATTTCAGACCCAGAGGCCGATATCCTACCTACAGAACTGGACGGTCAGTGAAGCTGAATTTAAGCAATATATTTATTTACGCAGAAATTCCCCATCCACATGAGTGCTCTATTCCTATGGAAGAGCATTGCATAAGCTTACAATGGATGAGTTACCTTACTTAAAGAGAGCAGCACTTTTCCTTTATAGATCTTTTATCAAAAATGATTTACGAGGAATATCTCTTTAATCTTTAAGTAATCTTTTCTGATTTTTGTACAAATGAGCGGGTCTTTGGTTTCAATGGATATACGTATTTTCTAAAAGATAAAGTGCTTTCGGCTGTACTATCTGCCATTTCCAGTATCAAGGATGAGTAGTATTTTTAGGCTTGCCATCCTAGAATGATTCTTTGTTTGATTTCCTCTTTTTTGTTGGTTTCATAGAGATTTGTTACGTGTTTGAAATGGCTATTCTGTTTTCTAGTTCTGACAAAGTCGAGCGTTGTTTTGAACTTTTATTAATTCCGTGCCATACTTTCTGATGAGAAATGTCAATCTGTAGTCCATGACTTATAACTTTAGTACCAGACCGAGTATTAAAGTGAAGTAAGCGTTTTACCGCTAGAGATTTCTGTTTCTTTAATCATCATTCAAGCCATTTTTCATAAAAAAAAAACAGAGACTTATACAAACGATGAATACGATGTCAGTTTAGCAGGAAACACTAAGTATTTCAATTCCCAGATGAGTTTAACTTATTTTGGTTTTACCTTCAACACTGAATCATCATAATCATCATAATCACCATGAACAGAAGCAGTCTTTTATCGCCCTTCGGAGCCAATACTTTCTGAACTTGTCTACTTCATCACGCCATTTTATATTTTGCCGACCACAGTTTTGCATATGATCTTAGGGGATCCACGTTGTGATTCATCGCATCTTGTTCCTGCAACATGACTAGCCCATTGCCATTTGAGTTTTCTAATGTATTTTATAATGTTCTGGACACCTTTTTTTCTCTGATATACTGTGCTGTTTTGTGATCTATCCATGTGAGATTCAGCATGATTCTTGTTTTGAAGGTCAATCGTGTGGTTAAGTTCTATGTCTCTGCTCTATAGGTGACTATCGGGAGGATGGTTTAGTTTTATACCCTTCTTTTTAAAACATATTGGATTTTTGGGATTGAGGCTGCTATTAGAGAGTGATTCTTGCTTGATCTTTTGAGGTTTTCATAGAGATTCGTTGTCCAAGGTAGATGTAGTGGTTGGATTTTTCAGGCTTGCTTTTAAGATTTGGATTTTTGTATTTGTCCTGAACATGTTTGTTGCACATGGCATATGTTTTACTGAAGATGAAGGCTCATGTGAAGTTCAACTTTCTTGCTCTCTTTGCTTAGTTTGACGAACATCATTTGTTGATCATGAAAATACAACAAGGCGTAGACCATATATATGTCTTGCCACATATATACCGACACAGCAGTTCATTTATTAGGCTTTTCAGGTTATTAACACTTTCAGCTCAAATGGGGAGTAAAATGAGGTCGTACTAGCTCACCCAAAGTCTTCTCAGCTTGCCTCAAGATAATCTTCCAAAACAACACAGAATATCGTCAATCAAAGGATGATGTGGAAAACAAATCGTTTGTTGCGATGACGATTCAAAATTTACGCTACTGGTAGATTCCCAGTTACTAGTTGACCAGGTTGTGCACCCAGAATATGTTCCTGAAAGGTTCTAGATATCATTTCTGGATCACAATCTTTTACAACTTCTGATGTCTGTAAAACCCACAAAGTCCCCTTGGTAAAATTGTATATAGAACAATTCAAGAGGATATTTTTTCTCTATGAAAATACATACATGTTCAACACTCACTATTTTAGTAGATCAATCGTCGTGAGAACTTTCTTGATAAACTTGTTGGGCATATATAAATTTTCATTTCAAATTCAATTAATATTTTTTATATAAACCTATTTATCCTTTTTATTATATGAGGTATTATATATTTCATTACCTGTCTTCAACTCAGCTATTTCATAGATCTACTGACCACATTTTGTTCGTTTCTTACTACTATGCGGAGAGGGAAGAATGAGACGAAAATACCAAAAGCTCCCTCGAACATTCACTTTAGGTTGAGTCAAGCTGCTATATAGAAACTGCGGCTGATTATTGAGCTGCTATAGTATTTTACTTATTTCATATATACCCCACTTCTCCACGTAAGACGTTATTCTTGTATAGTACGAATATTACGTTTCTAGGTGTAAATGGGTATAAAGTATCCTCTTATACGACACTGGTACTCTGTGAGGCATTATCTATTCCGCTTCCTGTCTTCAACTCAAGTATTTCATAGATCTACTGACCATATCTTGTTCGTTTCTTACTACTATGTGGAGAGGGAAGAATGAGACGAAAATACCAAAAGCTTCCTCAAAAATTCACTTTAGGTTGAGTCAAACTAATTCAGAGAAACTGCTGCTGATTATTGAGTTGTTCTAATACATAACTCATTACACATATATCCTACTTCTTTGCGTGAGACATTATTCCTGTATGATACTAGTACTGAATTTTTAGGTGTAAATGGGTATAAAGTAGCCTTCTATATGACAAGGGTATTTGGCAAGGTATTATCTATTCTATTACCTGTTTTCAACACGACTATTCTAAAGATATACTGACCACACCTTGCTTGTTTCTTACTACTATGTGGAGAGGGAAGAATGAGACAAAAATACCAAAAGCTTCCACAAACTCTCACTTTAGGTTGATTCGAGCTAGTACATAGAACTGCACCTGATCATTGAGCCGCTTCAGCATTTTGCACGTTTTAAATTCATTACATATATACCATACTTCTTCGCTTATAACACAATTCCTATATAGTACGAGTACTAGATTTCGAGGAGTAAAATGGGTAAGGAATAGCTCCTATATAACACAGGGTTTTATACTTCTGTTTAAGACTTGTATCCTTTAGGCTCTCAGTTTGGAGCCATTGTTTTCTAAAATTAGTTATTTGTTAATTTTGATTTAATTATTTACATTTATTTTAGTTACATCTAATGTATTTGTATTGCACGTGTTCCACAGAAAAGGAATAAGGCAGTTGTGACCTTTCCCGTTTCAAGATGACCGCTGCTCCAGCCGTAGAGTGGCAGGCGCCAACGGCAAATCTGATGCTTAAGAAGCAGACAACAATAACCCTAATCCTAAGAATAGTAAGCCTTGAAGAACTAACCTTAATCGAACGTTAGCCATGCAGCTGGATGACAGCCATTTTGAAACGGGGTAGGTAACAACAGCCGGAAATGAATATTGTGGTACTCGAAGAACACGGTCGATCTTTTTAGAGTTGGTTCGCTGTGTAGGTCAAATGCATTGCTCAGCTAGAGGGGGGCTGCGTTGACTGTCATCAAATGATCTAGCCCTAAAAATAAAAGCCGTAAGAGCACTAACCTTAAAAAAAACGCTAACCATGCAGCTGGAGCAGTGGAGACCGTTTTGAAATGGGAAAAGTAACAATAGCTGGAAATGAATATTGTTGTACTAAGAAAGTGTCAATCCCATTACTACTACATTTGTTAGTGGAGGGTCATCATCTATCAGAAAATGGTATCAATTTTAGTTATGTATTAACAAAATTGTTTCTGCGTACATTAGAGTACATTACGACTCTCTTATTTTTGTTCAGATTTTGGTACATAATGGTTCCTTGTTATATACAGAACGTATGTTGAATATTCAATTTATAAAGGAACTAGCAATCTGTTTGAGAATTTGAAGTAATCAGATGTCTCATCAAGAAGAAGAAGAAAGGCATTAGGCGAACTAGTTTTGAATGTAAACGTCAAACAACTGCAGAAGAAATACATAATAAAATCGTTGGACAGTGTATACCAGAATGTGTCTTTCGTTGCCCAACGGGATTTTCATTTTCAATCATTAACTGAAGCTTACATTATTATTCTCTGTAATGCAGACGTGCGCATCCGTTCTCGATGCCTGGATTAGTTGCGCATGCGTACCTCGAAGTGTGTGTACGGAGGGTTCGATCAAGCTATAGCAGGAAGTGCAGCTTTTTTTAAAAAAGGTCCCTGTAATTAGAATATGCACATTAACATTTTTTTACTTGCATAGTAATGTAATTGAATTCTTTCATTCGCTTCAAACCAAGATTATACAACTAAGTGACATTCAATACTATTTGGAACTGTCAACCTAGGTTTCTCCAGTTTTTAAGTTGTTCTGGCTGACTGGCTGGCGATGTATGTATGCATCATTCGTACAGGTGGCTGCGAAGGATTTAGAGAACTAAAAATTTAAATATCCACTCCTCATTATGTCTAGAGAATAAAATGTTTTTTTTCAGAGAAACCTCCTGAATAGTTTTTTTGATAGGCGATTTATTTCCAATGTAAATTTATGCTAAAATAATCACTAGTTTATGTCCAGCAAAATTCAGGCATATTTTTACTTTTTGTTTTGTTTTTTGTCTTTTGTAAAATTCGGACTTTTTTAGTGATTACTGCTCAGTAAAATGCACGATAAGTAATTTATTAATTGATCACCCCTTTATCCAATTTTTTGATTGATCTCCCCAACACAGCATGCTGCCAAAAGCCGTCAGTTATGTGACGGTTTCTATTGAGTTACTTACGAGACCAGTTACTTGACTTTTGTTTTCATCTTAATGCAACGGCTTTGATATCTGTTTCAAATACTTTTGCATTTATGCATCGTAAAAGTATCACTTCTATGCCATTTTCCTTATCATCACTGTGTTAAATCATCAGCGGCAGGTTTTTTTTTAGCGTCCGTCGTTGAACGTACACCTTCCCCAAGATTCACTAAACCTCTCAATCATAAGTGTAGAGGAGTTGATACTTCCTGGACTTGTCCAGTTCGTCATGCCATCTAATATTCTGCCTTCCACTGGTTTCCGTCAGTTAAATAAAGGGTTCGGTTCGTCACTTCCCCACACCTACCAGATGATACCTGATGGAGGCCATAAAGTACAACGGCCGCAACGTTGTATGAAAAACAACCAAGATGAGGATAGTCCGAATTATAATAGAAATAACATAAATGATATTCATTTGATTATCATAGTTTGTTGATTTCATGGTTTCTCTAAATGAATCAGTCTCTCTACAAAGATGATTCTTCAACACTATTTTTATGAATTTGACAGTAAAAAAAAGTTGGTTTTTTCAGCTTAATTTTGCTTGACAGAAATGCTTTTACTTGTAAGTCGTTTCTCATTTCACAGTCAATAATTCATCTTATCAATAAAAATGGTGTTAATCGTCTTTAAAGAGAGATTGATTTATTTATTTGAATATTAAACATATACGACACTGTCCTTAAATTTAGCTATAAAATTTACCTTACTAAAATTCTTCATGGACGAAATATTAGAATCAATAATGTTTGGCTTTAGGGAAAGCAAAGTGGAAAGGATTTTAACACAAGGATTGATTTATCTATTTGAATTTGGGTTTGTCGTTTTGTATTTAACTTCGTAATATATTTTGATCTCACGGTGATTTTTAAAAAGATCATGCGTCAGAAATTTTTTAGAAAACAAATATTGTTTTTTATAGTTAGAATGTGGGACGCTTTTTTATGTTTTCAAATAAAGAAATGTCATTTTTCCTCATAAATCTTTCCTAAAATATTTGAAAAAAAATTCTTTAGATTCTGTTAAATAAAACTTATTAGCAGATTAAACCTCTGCATTTGGCGCAAATTGCTCACACCGCAGTGGATTCAATGGATGAACTGGTACGGCTTTGATAGGTTTGTTGTAAGCCTGGTAATAGATGTTGGTGCTGGAACGGCCGGTGCTGGAATGGCTGGCGCCGAAATGGCAGGTGTTGGAATGGCTGGCGCCGAAATGGCCGGTGCTGGAATGGCTGGCGCTGAAACGGCCAGTGCTTGAACTGTATTGCTTTATCGGCAACGCTTAACTGGCGGTGCTGGAACGTATCTAACTCGTTCAGACTATCCTTGGGGTTGTAGACCGGCTAGAGAATCTGTTTCAACTGACTTCAGTCCAAGTAAGACTCCACAATATTTCCACACAGGAATTAATGACAGATGCGATCAGGAGTCAAATATTCACTGTATCTGAAGTACAAACCACAGCATACCATGAACTAACAACCGAACTCTCGATTGAGAGAATAAGAACAGTTTTCCTCCTGAATCAAGCGAACAAAACTGAAAATATTTTCTTGCTTACATGCGCCCACAAAAGAAAGCAAAGGGGAGTTCTGTAGAAAACAGAAAGAACAAAGCCGCATAAAGAGAGCCGTTGATGTTCCAAATGTCCAGGGAAGGAACGTGGGAGTGTTATTACAGTCTGATTTGTCAACAGCTTCGTCTGACGAGGAAGGTATAGATGACCAAAACTACTAAAACGGCTCTAGCTTAAAAATTACCGGCTTCGGTGAACAAAGATGATATCACCTGACAAGAGCAAGTGATCTTAAGATAGCGCAATTAGTTGATGTGATAGCAAATGCGAGGAGAATCCAAAGAAGAGCTTAAGGCCTTCGGTGATTTCTGTAAAAATTTGTTAAACTATATCGTTGGACAAGTAACTTTGTCTGATTCTGTAACCACTACGCTATGCATCCATGTAGAGTGCGATCAATACACCACCGTTGGTTAAATAAAGGGTTCGGTTTGTTACTTCCCCACACCTACCAGATGATACCTGATGAAGGCTGTAGAGTACATCGGCCGAAACGTTGTATGAAAAACAACCAAGATGAGGATAGTCCGAATAATAATAGAAACTATATTATGATATCTCCGTGTTTTGTTCAGCCTAATTTTCTAATGTGTACATTGCATGGTTCTCAGTTAGAGGACAGATCTTTTGGTTAGGTTCCATGTTTCAACTCCATAGGTGACTATCGAGAGGGTGCATTGGTTGTAGACCCTTCTTTGTAGGACAAATATTTCCTACATCCTGAGTAAAGGCAATAATTGACTGAAATCTTAAATACTAAGTCGTTCGTAAAAGTTGATAGTTCTATACACTGAAAAATGTATCACCCCTGACAAACTTGAAAGAAGACTTACTGTAATTAATTAAGATATCTTTATTAGTATGTCTGGTTGAAGTGTTTTGCTTAGGCAGAATGTGGATTTTATTCGACTAATTGACGTTTCTGCTGAGTTATTGAATTTCCGATCATCGTTCAGAATGGCACTCGCTCTTACTGAGCCGAATAAGGAGGCGTACTGGCATTTTGCCTCGCTTTAAGGTGTTACATTATCATTATTAGCAATTTTATACCAGTTGCCTGGTGGTTACCGCTGGAAGTTGAGTGACAGCAAGTCTCCTCTAGTCTCCAGTCCTCCTCTCTACACTTTTACAATCCACAGCAAAACTGTGGTTTACAGTTTAACACCAGTTGCCCGCTGAAGGCTGAGTGGCATTGAGTCGCCTCAGGTTTTCAGTCCACCACTTATTTCATCTCCTCTCTCCCCCGGATATCACAACAGTGTTCTGGTTTGTACCTCTACCACCATTTGAGTGGGTTCTTTTGTTGTTTTTTTCTCCTCCTCTGTTAGGCCACTGCTAACAGCTGAGGTCGTAGATCTTATTTTTCTTGCACTTTCCTCAGTATTCGTGCAGTTCCTAGCAGTGCTGTGGTCTGCATAGTCTCAATCCACCTTTTAGCCCTTGTTCCTTCATCTCGCCTTCAGTGTCTTTGGTATTATTATCATAATTATCATTATTATTATCATTATTATTATTATTATTATTATTATTATTATTATTATTATTATTATTATTATTGAATCTCACACCAGTTGCCTGGTGGTAACCGCTGGAGTTTGAGCGACAGCAAGTCTCCTCAAGTCTCCAGCACTTCTCTCGTAGTTCTCATAGGCCACAGTAATACTGCAGTTTACAGTTTCACACCGGTTGCCCAGTGGTCATTGCTGAAGGCTGAGTGACAATAAGTCTCCTCAGGCTGAGTGACAATAAGTCTCCTCTGGTCTTCAGCCAACATCTTTTCTCTCCTTCGCCTATCATGCCAGTGCTGTGGTTCACATTCCCACTTTCATTTCCCTTCCTTTGTTAGATCACTGTTAACAATTAGTGTTGCAGTCTTTATATTTCTAGCACTTTCCTCAGTATCCGTGCAGTTCCCAGCATTATTATTATTATTATTATTATTATTATTATTATTATTATTATTATCTCTGTTCTTTACAATCTAATGCCGAGCCGTTACCAACAACTTAAAACAGAAGAAGTCTGAAGTGATGTACGATTATTTCCTTTCTCATTTTTATTTTGTGTGTTGCTGTTTTTTGTGTGTGAGGGTCTTTTTTCTCTTCTATGTAGCATTCTTTCCTTTGTGTTGCAGTTTTCATTAGTATACGACAGAGGATGGCGCTCTTCTCAATTTAGGCGGAGTGCCTGTAAGCTCTCTATTTTCAGAGTGAAGGGTCGTCGGGGATTAGGGTAGGGTATTTTTTCAGTTCTTTCCTTGATCATCCCTAGTGCCCCTGACAATAATAGGGGACAGCTTGTGTTTTCCAAGTGCCACATCTTCTGTATCTCTATTTCAAGGTCCTTGTACTTTCCTAGTTTCTCAAGTCTCTTTACCGCTATAACTTGATCAGGTTATTATTATCAGTAATAGTAGTAATAGTAGTAGCAGCTGTTATACTCTTTCTTTTTCCTCCTCCTTACCTATTCCTCAACTTCTCCTATAACTGTATATGTTCATCATCTAATAATTATGAATGCATCTCGTGAATCATAATTATGCTCGCCGTTATCATTGTTATTATTACATTCACGTGTTCGCATCTTTATAACAGACCCCCCAGCTCTCTCTCCCTTTCTTTCTCTCTCTCTCTATATATATACATATATATATATATGTGTGTGTGTGTGTGTGTGTGTGTGTGTGTGTGTCAATTTATTCATATCATCTATCTCTCTCTATATATATATATATATGTGTGTGTGTGTGTTTGTCAATTTATTCATATCATCTATCTCTCTCTCTCTATATATATATATATATATATATATATATATTGAATATAGATAGTCGATTGTGGATTCGCAGCACAAACTAGCTCATATTCCTGCCCTCTTCGAGCCTCATCAGATTCGCCATATGAGGTCCAGAGAGGGCAGAAGCATGAGCTAGTTTGTGTAGCGAATCCACAATCTACTATCTATTTCCAGCTTTACCCCAAAACATCTTAACTTCACGAGTAAAATGTTAATGTATCGAGTACTCTATGAAATAAATCCATTACATATCAGAAGTGGCTTTATATTATTGATATATTATTATATTATGTTATACTGCTAGCCTGATTTGAGCCACATATACTATATTGAATATATATATATATCATATATATATATTATATATATATATATTGAATATATATTATATATATATTATATATATATATAATATATAATCTATATGAGATATATATATCATATATAAATATATGTATAGATAGATAGATATTGTATATATATATATATATATATCGATGTTATATGTTCTTCCTTTATATAATTTCTTCATATGTACTGTTTGTTGCCTTTCATAAGAACACCTTGCTTTGAAAACAGAGAAATCTAATGCCTCTGTGTGTACGTGCGTGCGTGCGTGCGTGCGATCGTCCGTGTGTGTGTGCGACAACGGGTGCCGATCGATACGTACGCTGTTTGCAATTGAATAGGATGTAACATGGCTCCAACTTGAAATTGACTGATATGGAGTGACGACAGAGGACGTTTGGCGTTGCTATGGAGACGTCGTCTGTCGCCATCAATCAATGCCGACGGAGTGTTTCGAGTGGGGGGGGGTGGCAGGTAGGGATGAGAAGAAGAAGAAGAAGAAGAAGAAGGAAGGGAAGTTAAAGAACGAAGGAGAGATAGAGAAGAAGAAGAAGAAGAAGAAGGAAGGGAAGTTAAAGAACGAAGGAGAGATAGAGAAGAAAAAGAAGAAAAAGGAGATAGAATGAAAATAAAGAAGAAGGGGGATGACAAAGAAGTTGAAGAACGAAGGATAGAGAAATAGAGGTAGAAGAAGAACAAGAATTAGAAGATAAAGAAGGAAAATGAGGAAGGTAGAGGATGAAAAACAAGGAGAAGAAGGAAGGGGAGAATGAGGATTAACATGAAAAGAAAGAAGAAGAGAGAGGAAGAAAGAACAGAACACGAAGAAGAATGAGTAGGATAGAGATGAAGAGAAGGGGAAGAAGGGGGAGGAAAAGGAGGAGAAAAGGGGGATTAAAATGAGAAAAACCAGGAGAAGAAGGAAGAAGAAGAAAAAAGAAGATAAAGAAGAAACAATGAAGAAAAAGAAATGAGGAGCAACAAGGAAAATACGGAGATCAACAAGAAGAAGAAAGGGAAGGGTGATGATGGTGGAAAGAGGGGGAAGAAAAGGAAGCGCTGTTACTGTAAACTGTGCGAAGGAAAATACGAGGAAAGAGAGAGTGCAGAAGAAGTTGAGACGGAGAAAAGACGACTAAAAAAGAGAAAGGGAAAGAACTAGGCAAAGTAGGAGAAGAAAAAAGTAAGGAGGAGAAGGAAGAAGAAAAAAAGAAACAAAGAAAGAAAGAAACAAACAAACAAACAAACAAAGAAGGAGAAAATGGAAGAAGAGGGGGAAGAAAATGGGAAAAAAGAGGAAGAAAATGGAAGAAGAAAGAGCGAAGAGGAAGAAAGAGGGGAAGAAGGAATATGAAGAAATAAGAGGAAGAAGAAGAAGAAGAAGAAGAAGAAGAAGAAGAAGAAGAAGAAGAAGAAGAAGAAGAAGGAGAACAACAACAACAACAACAACAACAACAACAACAACAACAACAGCAACCACCGGCAACAGCATAAACAAGAAAAAGAACAAGAAGGAAAAGAAGGTACTATGAATATGAATGAAAAAGAAGACTTAGACCAAGAGATTGATACGGAAGAAATGAGAAAATGCTCGTCGAGAGAGAGAGGGGAGGGTGGGAGAGGGAGAGGGAGGCTGAAATAGAATAGAGGAGGAGGGAAAAAGGTAGCCCAGGAAGAAGGAACAATTTTTTAAATTGTCACTCAATAGAAACTGTCACATGACCAACTTTTCTTGGCGGCAAGCCGTGTTGTGGGGGAAGATCAATTAAAAAGATTGAAAAATAAATATGATGATCAATGAATTAGAAACTTTTATTGCCTTTTAATAGGCAGTTATCATTGGAAAAAGTCTGAATTTTGAAAAAAAAAACACAAGCGGACAGAAAATGAGGGATCAATTTAGCAAAACGATACATTGCAAATTGAACCCCCAGTAAAATCCTATTTATAGATGGAATTTTCAGAAAACAAAAAAAAAAAACCTTTTCTGTCAGACATCATCATCAGCAACAGAAACAATCTATTAGCGTCGATCGGAGTAAATATCTAAGATTTCATCCCTCTAGCTTCATTGGTATGGTCTGTAATGCGTAGTGCATACATACAAACGTACTTAAAAACTGATAGAAATCTATGTTGACAGTTTTGGCTGACAAAGTCCCGGAGAACAAAGTATCCCCCGGGTCGGTCAGTCCCTCTACCGTCCATCTGTGACGTCCTGTATCTTCTGATAATTCCAAAAGAGATCTCGGACTGTGGATGAGATTAAGGAGAACGCAATCGTGCAGCTGATAACAATCCCGAAAGGGGACATTGCACACTGGTTCGAAAAGTAGAAGGGTTGCTGGGATAAGTGCGTGATGCCAAGGCAGGAGCTTTGACTCGGACTAAAACCCCATTGCCCTAGGTAGGTTTTTCTGTTTGTATTGAACGGCTACATATTTCCCGTACAAACAACGGAAGACAAATCAACTCAGTGCCCGATTCTGTATTGATCTGAATTTTTGCCAAAGGTGGATATTTCTTAATGCATGAAGCATTTATGAATATTAAATCAAATGTTTTGAGTGTAAGGGCATGGACACAGACAGTTTCTTGTTTTTAGTTACAGAAGACTCTTAATGCAAAAAAAAAAATCAGTTTTTCCTCTCTTCCCCTTGAAGTAGTGTGTGGTTACTTACTCATTCAAATCTTTTAAGTGGATTTTCATCAAAATATATTTGTGTGGTGAAATGCCCGACCCTGAGAGCAAAGAGTTGCAAAACAGTTCCACCCAATTATTCATGGTAAAGTCTGGCAT
Source organism: Thysanoteuthis rhombus (assembly GCA_963457665.1). NCBI lineage: Eukaryota > Metazoa > Mollusca > Cephalopoda > Oegopsida > Thysanoteuthidae > Thysanoteuthis > Thysanoteuthis major. The sequence goes on along the minus strand of OY735240.1, from coordinate 19,875,442 downwards.
ATATCCAACAGTTTTATTAACAGAGGATTAAAAAGTACACCTGATAATGGAAAGTATACAGGAGACTTTGTAATAAATGTCTACAAAATCAATAAATACAATGCCCCGAAATAAATGTGTACACAACACTATATAACAGCGTAGCTGTTACACGCCGAAGAAAATAACTGTGTACATGAGGCATGTTTTTTTTAATAAACATAGACCTAACGCAAATGTCATGGGCACGTACATGAGGCAATATCATAGATTATATACACAACTCAATACATACACAAGGCGTATAGACCACTGGACTCATAGCCTATGTATTTATTAAACCATATCTTATCCGAAAAACGTTATCATGAACTCTTGGCTATAATTCAAATATCTGGAGGCGGAATTTTATGAAAGATTCTATATACCAACAATTTTTGGAAAACTATATTTTTCACTGTTATTTTCTTTTCACAATTTCAAATATTCAAATCTTAAAATCTGAGTATTTTGTAATCGCCCCTTGGAATCATAATCTTATATTCAGGATAGGGCTTTTCGAATTTTTCACCAGATTTTTCGAAGCGAACATTTTTCTAAATAATTTCCGGATATAAACATACCTGGGGATCCAATTGGTACACACGGAAAATCTTGCGTGGTACCTGGGGTACGGCTAGACTGACATTTGATGATTTGTAGTTGGGGGTGTCATGTTAGAAAATATTCTTGTCAATTCACTCCAGAGTAAGTACGGTGCGGTGAAATGTATGCGTTGTAAACTAATGGGCAGAAGAATAAATAGAGTGACAACAAAGAAATTGATTCGGATATGGTCACGCAGGGGTTAATTCAAACGAGAAATGAACTCCCCAATACTCAACAATAGTCTTGAAATAACGTACATCTGATTTAGAATTGATTGAATCTAAGAAATCACAATTGCAGTCAATGTGAAAAAGACGAAACGATGGCACACTTTGGTGACTACTCAAAAATTAGTACGGAAGTAGACATGATCGGATGGAGACACCAAAAACTCCGAATTGCGCAAACGGAATGGGTTCAACCATATGTAGTATGGGCGCAGATCAGATGTTGTCTTTTAGGACGTGAAAAAAATGGAACTTAGAGTTTCAAAGGTATCACCTCACACAGCCCAGATGACCGAAATCTGTTGCCTTAAACAGAGAATATGTTTTAGAGAAAAGGAGAAGTTGGTGTCGGTGGTAATGAATTCAGTAGCTAGGCGAAAGGTTATAGTGGACAAAGTTTCTGGGTCAGTTCGATTATTCCTGTATCGGAAATCTTTTTGTTATGAATGTGAAGGTTCAGAAAGATATCAAGCGCTGTGAGAAACATTTAACTCAAACTGTCAAGACAGTCAAAATGAGATTCGTCTTTTCCAAGTGATTTTGCCTGGCCTGTATCTATCTATCTATCTCATGTACATGCCACACCGATGGGGCTAGTGGGCTCATTATTTATAGACAAACGTTGTTTTTTTGTTAATTAAGAATTCTCACGAAATATATTTTTAATGGAGGTTCAATTCTCAATGTATCTTCATGCTAAAGAGTCAAATTAGATTCCTCAACTCCAACTGATTTTGCTTGGCTTGCTATCTATCTATCTATCTATCTATCGCATTTACATGCAACACTAATGGAGCTTGTGGACTGAAATATTTACTTTTCATTATTTATAGAAAAACGTTGTTTTTTTGTTATTCAAAAATTCCCACGAAATATATATTTTTTAGCGGAAGTTCAATTCTAAGTGTATCCTTCTGCTAAATTGGTCATTTAGTTTCTGTTAAGCTGTTTTAACTCTTGTTTTCTTGAAAATTTGGACTTTTAGTGATTCAATGAAAAGCGAGAGAAGTAAATTATTCATTGATCCCCCTTTTTTCTGATTTTTTAATTGATCACTCCAACGTGGCACGCTGCCAAAAGATGTTGATTGTGCGTGACGGGTTTTATTGAGTAATTTACCAGGTCTGTTTACTTAAGCGGCGGAGAAGTGTGTTTGATAAAAAAGCTACAATAATAAGATTCAGTAAAGATATCTCTTTTCCATTTTATCTTTCTTCTTCTTTTCCTTCGTCTCTCTTTCGTTCACTTGTATTTCGTTCTTTGATTTTCTTTTTCTTTCTTTTTCTTCTTTATTTTCTCCTTTCCTTCATCCTGTCTCCTTTCTCTTCTTCTCTTGAAATTATTTCGTTTCTTTTTCCTTGTCTTGGTTTATATTGTCATTCTTCTTAGAATATTTCTTCTTCCCCTTTTTTATTTTTCTTTCTTTCATTCCATTTTTTTCTTACTTCTTTTTCTACCCCTTTTCTTCCACGCTCTTTTTGTAGATATCCCTCCTCCTCCTCCTTTTTTTTCTTCTCCCGTCCTCATTTGTTTTCTTTCATAATCCCCTTCTTCTTCTAGATAGATTAATCTCAACCATTTCTTCTCCTTTTTCTTCATCATGATTCTACCATTTCTTCTTCTTCTAGATAGAGTAGTCTCAGCTTTTTCCTCTCTTTCTTCTTCATGATTCTTCTTCTTTTTTTCTTCTTCTTATTCATTGTTTTCTTCATTTTAAATTCCTTCTTTCATACTCTTCGTCTTTTTCTTCTTCTTTTAGATCGATTATTCTCAACCTTTTCCACTCTTTCTTCTCCATGATTATTATTTTTCTTCTTCTTCTTCTTCTTCTTCTTCTTCTTCTTCTTCTTCTTCTTCTTCTTCTTCTTCTTCTATTTATTTTGATAGTTTTCTTTCATTCTCCTCTTCTTCTTCAAGATAGATTTGTCTGAAGCTCTTCTTTTTCTTCTTCTTCTTTTCTTCTTCTTCTTCTTCTTCTTCTTCTTCTTCTTCTTCTTCTTCTTCTTCATGAATCTTCTTTTTCTTCTTCTTCTACATGATTCTTCTTCCATAGCTACCCATCAATGAATAACTTCTTTAAACTCCGACTTTGAACACCGTCCATTCCTTCCCGGCACCCTTCACTCTGTTATCTTTCAATGTCTATTAACTTGAATGCTTGCAAAGATTTTCTCACCTCTCCCAGTGTTTGTTACCTTTCAACTCCATCTGATGACTGCCCGCCTCGGACAAAAGAAATATTCAAACGAAAAGATAAGTCTTTAGATCTATATCGGAAGCAACAGAGAAAGAAAAGACGAAATCGACAAACTATTGTATTTGGGGCCAAGTCTGTTATTTTTTCCTTTGTGGCTAGGTCGAAAAGTACATACAAGGTTGTGCGTAGAAAATTGAGAGAGCTGTTTTGTTGCAACAGCTATTAGAAACTGTCAACCCGAACGGTTAACATATTCAATATAGGTAGGAATTAAAGTAAGAGAAAAAAATAGTACTTATAGTCTAGAAAGCTTTTCAGATTTGAACACTAAATACATAAAATACTTTTCCGCAAAAGTTTATCTGATTTCAATCAATTATATCTCAATATCAGTAAATACTACGTATTCAGTTTTTGAAACACATTAGTTTTTTTCGTTGGTTACCAAAAGAAAAAAATCTCAAATGATGAGGGATCAATAAGTATAACAACCGAAGTGATTCGTTTTTCGTGTCACTTCTATTAAGTGTTCACTTATGTGAATGATAAATGTGTCAGATTAAATCTTGGATTGTATGCAAACCAACTTATGATATAATCTCAAAGAATTTTAATTCAAAAAAAAATGTTGTTGGAGTTGATTTTCTACCAACATATTCAACCAGAGAATTTTTTAAGATTTCCCCAACCTCAAACTTGATTTTTCAAAGTCGCGCACCATCTTGCTTCCATCAATGTTTCAATTTCTAAATTATCGATCAAATTAATCTTGTACATAAAGTTGAGACGGAACCAAACAATATTCTAGTCGGTAGTAATACGTATGATTCCATTTATATACTTGGACATTAGCTTCTTGGCATTCCGAGTTCAATTCCCCACCCCGCTCAACTATCAATCAGATGGACCGGTGCCAATTTTTCCCCTCTCTCCTTTCAATGTTTTTTTTGTATCAATAAAAACTAAATCCCCACTCCCTCTCTCTCTCTCTCTCTCTCTCTCTCTCTATATATATATATATATATATATATATATATATATATATATATATATATATATATATATAGTAGTAAAACCATACTTATTGGAGTTGTGGGATATTTGAGTCACAAAATATTCGGTTATTCAATATCAAATAATCTCCAACAAGCGTGGCTTTTCCTTCTTTTTTACATATCTCAAACAATTTGGGACCATTTTGTGAAATATTAGTGCCATTATAGATAGATAGATAGATACATAGATAGATAGATACATAGATATGTGAATATATATATATATATATATATATATATATATATATATATATTCACATATATATATATATATTTATATATATACATATATATATATATACATATATATATATATATATATATATATATATATATATATGTATATATGTATATAATTATGTTGATGGAAATGACAATCGGAAGATGAAGAGGTTAACTCAAGTGATAAGTATTACATCTCAATTATTTCCATAATCCTGTCGGTACATTTCGATGCATTTCGAGGGCAGCTGTTTTATTCAGAGAAAATATTTCTGCGGTTCATGGAAAATATTTGTTGCTTACATGTTTGATGCTGAAGAGGGATTGTAAACAGCACTTTTTTTCGCAGAAGTGTTATCGTTCCGCCAGCAACAGCAAAAATAGTGTTTCAGGTTCAGGATAAAGTGCACGTAAAGCCTGAGAAAGAGTTAAATGTGCGGGTAGAGAACAAGGTACCGGAACATGTCCATGTTGACAGGAACTTCCTGTGTGAAAAGGCACTTAGCTTTTATCAAGCATGAGCAACTTTTTGATCTATCAGACCACATAAGATATTTTTCATCGATATTTGGACTGCACATTTCCTCGAAAAATGTAGATCTTATTACAGAAAGCGTTCTCAATTAATATTATAGACAAACACATGATTTACAATTATTATATTATTGATTTGGGAAGCAATAAATTATATACATACTTCCCAGAAAACTATATATCTAATGAATATTTTAATTAGCTGTGGGGTACCAGGAATGTCAACGCAGGCTAAATATGATCCACGGACCTATGGTTGCTTTGTAGCTTATACGGGCATTTCAGTGACAGGGTTGAAGGAAGCTATAAAGGCGTTTAAAGTTAGCGATTGATGGTTATATAACTTGAAATAGCCTTGCAATATTAAGACCGTTGAAGGATCTGCTTCAGTGTTTACCGGAGATGCATCAAAGTTACCAGAACGTCTTATGAATTAATCGATCGAATAGATACCAATACAAGTCTTTCTCTTGCTCTTCAAAACTTTATCGTAAAAAATTATTAAAGGGTAGTGACCTTAGAATCTCGAAGTATCAAAGAACCACGTGTTGATTCTGTAATAAATAAAACTTTGTGATTGAATGTGGATTCAGAAGACAAGACAATTCGTGTTTTTGGTACACTCTACCGTCTTTTAATACAATTTCTGAAACTCCAGCGGCAACCTTGTTAGGCTACCAAATTAGGTTCTTTCGTATCGAATTTGGTTCTTTTGGTCGACAGTGTAAAAATAGGGTAGATTTTGAATATGATTTAAGGATAAATATACGACAAATATACATATTTACGTGTATTTATGAAATGGACATATTTTTTATTATAATATAATTTTGGCATTGAAAAAAAAAACAAAGCAGATACAGACTGTGAATGAGCAAAAATAGGAATTTGGAGTTGAAACAGTTATTTTGGTCTTTGGTCTGTTGAGCTCAATGGTTAAAGCAACACTATGTTGAAGCGGTTACCTTATCAGTAGCAGGTTCAGTGTATATATATATATATATATATATATATATGTGTGTGTGTGTGTGTGTGGGTGTGTGTGTAAGTTTATTTGGGCATTGATATCTGATCAATTACGCTCTATTTATCAACTTTTCGAAGCTTTAGTATGAGTATTTGGAGCATTACCTGGAAATGAAATGTATCCAATTACCTGGAAGTTAAATCTACTCAATATCAAACATTCAAACAAGCTGATTCAAAAATGGCCGTTTTGAAAAATCTTACGTCCGTACTTCCGGTCACCCCAAAGATTACCATTATTTCTTAAATTATCAATAAACCAAGTGTTTGAATCAGTCAACAAACTGGTAGATCGCAGGCTTTTGAAAGGTCTGTCCACGAAGCAACATCAATATCTTTGTGGGCCCCGAAAAGTCCGCGGCTCTCAGGTTTGGAACTACTGCACCAAGTGTTTGAAGGGGGCTCTCAAGGGACCAAGACCCCTCCCCGAGCTTCCGAATCTCCAGCTCCTCCTTTAACTGCAGTCCAACATTTTTTCAAAAGAAACATTTCCAAAAAATCAGCTTAAGATTCCTCCATTTTTGATACATGAGTAACCCCCGGAAATCTCCTCTGAAATCATAGCTCATCCCCAAATATTTTGAATAGATACCTTAAACATGAACTACCGACGTAAACCTATCAGAAATGAACTATACGATAGAGGATACCAGGTGTGGTTCACGGGTAACCAACCCCCGTGCCCTCGAACGATGACTTATGAGTAAGTCCCTCAATTTCAGTTGAAGTGCTAATTTGAATGAAATCTTCATGGTGAGGTGTTTAAGATTAAGTGGGAAGGATTAAGTCAATGCTATTTGTTAACTAATACTTTTGTGGAGACACTTTATGCAAAATATTGAAGCTGATTGCCTTTATTCGAATTTCAGTTTCTTTATTTGCATACATGAAAGTAATTATTGAACTGGAAAGATTTGTTTTTACTTTTAATATTCGGTTAAGATACTTTTACGGTAAGACCACACCCACTTACAGTGCATGGGCTATAACTGAATTTTTTTTAAATAAAGATTTCTGTCCTTCTTCTTCTTCTTCTTCTTCTTCTTCTTCTTCTTCTTCTTCTTCTTCTCCTTCTTCTTCTTCTCTTCTTCTTCTTCTTCTTCTTCTTCTTCTTCTTCTTCTTCTTCTCCCACTTTTCTTGTTTCTTTTCTTCAGAATCTTCTTTTCCATTTTTGTCTCTTCTCCCTCCACCACCTCCTCCTCCTTCTTTTCCGTTTTCATATTCTCTTCCACCTCCTCCTCCTCATCGTTCTCCTCCTCCTTCTTCTCCTTCTTCTTTTTTCCGTTTTGTCTCCTCTTCCTCCACCTCTTCCTCCTTCTTCTTCTTTTACATTTTCATCTTCTCTTCCACCTCTTCATCCTCCTCCTCCTCCTCCTCCTCCTCCCCTTCTTCTTCTTCTTCTTCTTCTTCTTCTTCTTCTTCTTCTTCTTCTTCTTCTTCTTCTTCTTCTTCTTCTTCTTCTCTCGGTTCTCTCCCGATTTTCTCTGAGCAAAGAAACAATCAGAGGAAAGAAAAAAAAAAAAAAAAAAAAAAATTGGACAACTATTTCATTACGTACCCCCCCCCCCCGCTTTTTTTGTTTTTGTTTCTCAAGATAATGGCATCGAAGACGGCCCCCATTCCTTCTTATTCTTTGAAAAATTGGACCCGGCATTTCATGAATTGGAAACTACAAAAACCCATTTGAAAGCCAAACATAAATGAATGAATCAAAACTGAATGATAAAAAAAAACATTAGATTAAAGATCTCGTCAGAATGCAACGGTTAGTACACAATTTTCTTTTTTTTCATTGATCGCTTTTCCATCTTTATTTCATTTTATTCCTATGTATTTTCTTTCTGTTTTATTTTGTCTGTTGATTGAAAAGGGTTTTGGAAACCAGGTTTGCCAGACAGTTGGAGATCTCTCTGGCCAAAAAGCACACAAAGGTTGCAAAAAGTGGCCAAATCGTAAGATTGTTTATAAAAGCCATCATTTTATTATTCATTTTTGGCAACCTTTCATTTTTTTTACTGTTCAGATACCGACAAAGGTTTATATACGTCAAAGCAAAGATTAGCATATTTGTATTGGCTCACCTATGCAGATTATTAATATCTTATTCTTTAAGTTACAACGACTTCCGGGGCCTTTCTATGCTAGTTAAACAACATCATAGACTGAGATTTGACAAGAAAACAATGATTGTTTATAGAGAATGAAAGTCAAAATGGTCAAAATTTAAGATGTGGCCAAATGCTCTTAAAAAAAGCTAGATTAGTTGAATTCAACTATTAAAAAGGCCAAAGTGGCAACCTTGGTTGGAACTGTCCGTGAAGAGGGTGAGGTTTAATCAATAGCGATAGGTCGGTCTTGTATTGGCGGGAGAGTTTTATCAAACCTGACAGAGATCCGATTAGGGACAGAGAAAGGGAAAACAGATTGCAAAGAGAAAAAACGATTGGATTTGTTTACAGTTGGGCAAAAAGTATCCGATGCATTGCAAAAGCTTCATTTTGGTATACGTATCAGCAGCAGCAGCAGCAGTAGTAGTATTATCATCATCTTCATCAACAGCAACAGCACCAGCAGTAGCAGCAACGACAGCAGCCTTTTATTGTGCGTCGTTGAACTTTCTCTAAAATGCACCAGAACTGGGTGTTTTGAAGCAAATACTCTCAGAACTTGTCCAGGTCTTTTCAGTATCTATTTTATTTCTATTTTTTGTCCGCCACAATTTTGCATATGATCTCTGGTGATCCACGTTGTGAGTCGTAATGTCCAGTGGTCGTCTGACATATTCGCAACATGGCCAACCGATTAGTATTTGAGTTTTTTTAATGGACTCTATGATATCTCTTACCGCCGTTTTTTTCTCTCTAATATTCTGTGCTATCTTGTGATCTTGCCATGTGATGTCGAGCATAATTCTCTCCTGTGTACGTTGCATGGTTCTCAGTTTGAAAGTCCATGGTTTTGTTTGGCTTCGTGTTACAGCTCTTCCGTACACCTTCAAAATCGACAGGATTAGGACCAGAGATGAATATTACAATAATGAATGCGGAAATAGAGTATTGAAACAAAATTGAGCATTGAAAAATTATGTGCAAAAAGCAGAAATTATAAGAACAACAGACATTTTATGCCTTCCAAAGAATAATTCAATTCATCATCACAGTCAATAATTGACCAATCATAGCGTCAAAATTCGAAGTCATGTGAAAAAAAAAGTCCCAGTGAAGAATAAATACAATCATAATAAATTCTAGTTATGACATCATTGGCATCTTCCACTGAAAAAAAACCTCTAAAATAAAATAAACACATCTAGAGACATCTAGATTTTGTACGTTGCATGGTTCTGGGTATGAGAACCAATCTTTTGATTAGGGTCCATGTTTCAGCTCCATAGGTGACTAACATCTAAAAAAAGAATAAACATATCTAGAGACATCTAGATTTTGTACGTTGCATGGTTCTGAATTTGGGAACCAATCTTTTGATTAGGGTCCATGTTTCAGCTCCATAGGTGACTAACATCTAAAATAGAATAAACACATCTGTATTTTGTACGTTGCATGGTTCTGAGTTTGGGAATCAATCTTTTGATTAGGGTCCATGTTTCAGCTCCATAGGTGACTAACATCTAAAATAGAATAAGAAAAAAAGATCTCCAGAACATCTAGATACTGGAGAATATAGATGTTTTCTCTACTGACAAACATCTAAAATGGAGTAAAATAAACATCTAAAAATATCTAGAAATATAAAACCACAAAGGTCCTGCAGGTTTCATGCGTATTTTAGCCCATTCTTCTTTTTAAAATACTTTTACCTCAAGGCTTATTGAACTCCTCTTTAGGACTCAAATTTTCTAGTTTTCGGCATAAATTAAGTCTGGCATCTATTAGTAACTCTCGCTGTTTTGGGAAAAAAGCAATACGTGGTGATGAAAACGTCAGAAACTATCAATTGTATCGTAATAAATACGTATTATCAATAAAAGAAAGATTTTACAAAGCTATCAACTGAATATTGTTCTTGTAAACCAAATAAAATCGAAGATAACCGGTTCTGAAAACTTGTTTGCAGTTAGCGAGTCAGTGAACTATTCGAATTTGCATTGAGAAATTTCAAACCAATCTACACATACATTTCAAAATTTCAACAAAAATATACTGGGCGGCCGATTTTAATAAAATTCTTGGATGGATTGAATTATATATTAATTCTTTATGAGAAGAGTATTTTGAAATGATATCAAGTGGAATTTTTTTTTAATCCCACATCTCATTTTAATTTAATAAAATCTCAATGAAATATCCTTTGGGTCCTTAACAATATATACGTTTCTATAAAGACAAATCCCTTGAGAAATTAAATCCGTTTGAATTTTATCCGATCCGGTGCCAAAGTATCTTTGAATTGGCTCTGAATCAGAAAATGGGAAACGCAAAAAAAAACTCAGACATTTACCGTCTGGAAAGTTTTTCAATTTTTTTTTTTTTGTTTCCATTAAAACAGTGTACATTATATGTTTAAAAGAATAAACATCCACTTGAATTCTTTTTGTCTGTTAGCTTTTCTTTCTAATGTTGACATTGAAGAATTAATGTTAACGCCTCTTAGACCTTCTTGGACTCTTATGAAACATTGTTATTCAAAAAGAATTGTATTCTACTTATCGATATATACAAAGTTCAACGAATTTTGTTGTCCCTATTATTTTGAGAAGAATTTCGATCATTTTTTTATTACATATATATATATATATATATATATATATATATATATATATATATATATATATATATATATATATATATTTATATATATATATATATATATTTATACATATATATATATATATATATATATATATATATATATATATATATATATATTGTCAGGTACGGTAGCACGTAATTCAGAAATGTGATTCATATTCTCTGGCATTTATAAGTATGTCTTGACGTAATTTTAAAGAGCTGTTGATATTTTCTGTTATCATTTAGAAATTAAAAGCATAACACACACCACCTGTAAACATGGTAGAGGGGTTAAAAAAAACTCTATTACAAGGGCTTTGAAAAACCTTCACCCATTAACGACTCTGCTGGTAACCAAATGCATTTCACTAAGTTTTCAGTTGATAGTAAGCGACATCTTCCCAAAATAAAGTTAATTATTCACTAGACCAACTAGTTTTCTCCGAATAAGATTTCTCAAGAGTCAATTCTATTTTTGAAAAAGAATTTTAACTCTAAAATTCATTTTTTCTAGTAATCATGGTGGTATCGATAGAATTCCGATCAAAAACGTAAACACGGCCTTAATCTGTTCAGAAATGCCCTATGAGTAGGCAAAAGCATTTTTTACTAATAACTTTATGATATTTTCTTGCAGTTGTAACCAAAATTAAACTTTCAAAGAAGATATTTGATTATTAACATATTTGCCAAGGGGTTCCTGTGTGCGTAAGAGAAGCCGAAGGTCAAAGAACTATACTTTAAAATGTTTGTATCAAAGCACTTAATTAATAACAACGGTTTTATGCAAATTCCTGAGCTAATTAGCTTAGCAGAGATCAAAAGGTCTGGGAACTCTGCAATAACTGATAATTTTACCTCTCTTGGGGAAAATCCACTCAATGTTTTTACATAACAGATGCATAAAATAATCAGAAGAAATCCCATTGGAGATATTTACATGAATTTAGAGCTTCTACTGCACGGCTCAAATAATTAGTTGAAACATATTGCAGCTTTAAAACTCGTGTTTTTATTGGTATATAAACTGAGGCCCTACGTATAGAGTCACACAGGGAAGAGCCATTAAGTCTATTATTGTATATCTTATTACTGCGATATATACACTGTGGAACCAGACTCTGTTCTTACGGTAGACACTTTTATCATTTTCATATTTGTTGCTGCGCAGGATTGAACTCTTGTGGATTTTACCTTAATACTCTCCTTGGTATCAGTAGTTCTACTGCTTCTCCGAAACCATCGACAGTCTCACTTAGAACTATGGACCAAGGGTGAAATAAAGATACCATCTGGTGTGTGGCAAAATATACTTTTTATCTATGGCATGGCTTCTTGCAGGAAGTATATCTACGGATACCTTTGTTGTGATGGTACATGTGGGTACTTAGTTAGTACGTCATTTTTGCATTTGACGGTAATCTTTCGTAATTTTACTAGATGTGCTTCTCTAATCAGTAGGATGTTGTTAACACCATATTCGACCGGGTTTGCCTTTATGATTGCATGTCTAATCTCAATCTTGTTAGTAAAATCGTGTCAATGCGGTGTACGAATAGCTGGCACTTCATAGCAGATTTCATTTCCAACTTGAGATGCAAATGTGTGTATTAGAATGGATAGTGTTGAGTCCCAAACACCAGCACTTTACCCTAATTCCAAAAGTCCATTGAAATTGAGGACAACCCAATAGCACATGTATCAGAAGACAATACAACAATGCATTATATCCCATTTCGCACTGCATTCATTGCAGGTAAAATAATGCGAGTATCAGCTTCTCCAGCATCGGGACAGGGGTCTAGTTTTTCTTTTATACAGCCATCTTTAACAGAATAACAGGAAACCATTGCAGACATGCCAGAAAAATAGCTTGTAATGACTCAAACTGTAGAGGCTTTGCTTGTTTCTCACTTCAAGTCTTGTGCATGAAGGAGCAACTGCAGTTTTAATTTGTGATTGCCTGAGACTCAAAACATTTCGATTTCTACTAGCAGTGGAGTTTTAGATATCATTCAATTCAATCCTCACTACTGCCTGACAATACTTTTCTTTCCGAATTCTTAGGGGACTTTGAACGTATCAGTAGAAAACCAAGTACAGCCAGACTGTTCCTTGTCCAAAGATATAGTTTAACAAATTTTCACAGAAATCAACGAAGGCCTTAAGTTCTTCTTTGGATTCTCCTCGCATTGGCTATCACATCAACTGATTGTGCTGTCTTGAGATCACTTGCTCTGGTAAGGTGATATCATCTTTGTTCACCCAAGCCGGTAATTTCTAAGCTAGAGCCGTTTTAGTAGTTTTGGTCATCTATACCTTCCTCGTCAGACGAAGCTATTGACGGATCATACTGTAATAACTCTACACGTTCCTTCCCTGGACATTTGGAACATCAACGGCTCTCTTTATGCGGCTTTGTTCTTTCTGTTTCCTAAACGACTCCCCTTTGGTTTCTTTTGTGGGTGCATGTAAGCTAGAAAATATTTTCAGTTTTGTTCGCTTGATTCAGGAGGAAAACTGTTCTTATTCTCTCAATCGAGAGTTCGGTTGTTAGTTCATGGTATGCTGTTGTTTCTACTTCAGATACGGTGAATATTTGACTCCTGATCGCATCTGCCATTACTTCCTATGTGGAAATGTTGTGGAGTCTTACTTGGACTGGAGTCAGTTGAAACAGATTCTCTTGCCGGTCTACAACCCCAAGGATAGTCTGAACGAGTTAGATATGTTCCAGCATCGCCGGTTAAGCGTTGCCGATAAAGCAATACAGTTCAAACACTGGCTGTTTCGGCGCCTGCCATTCCAGCACCGGCCATTTCGGCGCCAGCCATTCCAGCACCGGCCGTTCCAGCTCCAACATCTATTACCAGGCTTACAACAAACCTATCCAAGCCGTACCAGTTCATCCATTGAATACATTTTGGTGTGTGCAATTTGCGCTAAAAGCAGAGGTTTTATTTGCTAATAAGTTTTATTTAACAGAATCTATAGAATTTCTTTCAAATATTTTAGAAAAGATTTATGAGGAAAAATGACATTTATTTATTTGAAAACATAAAAATGTGTCCCACATTCTAGCAATAAAAAACAATTTCTGACGCATGATTTTTTTTAAAAATCATCGTGAGATCAAAATATATTACGAAGTTAAATACAAAACGACAAACCCAAATTCAAATAGATAAATCAATCCTTATGTTAAAATCCTTTCCACTTTGCTTTCCCTAAAGCCAAACACTATTGATTCTAATCTTTCATCTATGAAGAATTTTAGTAAGGTATTTTTTATAGCTAAATTTAAGGACAGTGTCGTATATGTTTAATATTCAAATAAACAAATCAATCTCCCTTTAAAGACGATTAACGCCATTTTTATTGATAAGATGAATTATTGACTGTAAAATGAGAAACGACTTACAAGTAAAAGCATTTCTGTCAAGCAAAATTAAGCTGAAAAAAAAAACAAACTTTTTTTTACTGTCAAATTCATAAAAATAGGGTTGAAGAATCATCTTTGTAGAGAGACTGATTCATTTAGAGAAACTATGAAAGAACAAACTATGATAATCAAATGAATACCATTTATGTTATTTCTATTATTATTCGGACTATCCTCATCTTGGTTGTTTTTCATACAACGTTTCGGCCGTTGTACTCTACGGCCTTCATCAGGTATCATCTGGTAGGTGTGGGGAAGTAACGAACCGAACCCTGTATCTAACCGACGGGGGTATATTGACCTCTCTCCCCTCTTAGCATTAGTAGTATTATTGTTGTCTCACACTGGGATTGAACCTGGAACCATCAGATTACTTGCAGTAATTTTGTCTGATTCTGTAACCACTACGCTATGTGTCGTAGAGTACAACGGCCGAATTGTTGTATGAAAAACAACCAAGATGAGGATAGTCCGAATAATAATAGAAATAATAATAATACCTCATGTCAAAAATTCAGAGATATACCATTTATGCTTTTACTCTATACGATCTGCACTTTTCATATTTGGAGCTGTGAACGTACAAGTTTTAATACTGCACCGTTTTCAACGGATTACTTTTACTGAGTTACGGCAAGAAGAAGCCTTAAAACCATGAAGATATCTTTAATGTGTTTTCTAATCATTCCATGCATCAGTTATGTAAAACTTTAATTTCCAAGCATTGAATAGATTTTTCCAATCAGAGGTGACATTTTCAGTTAAAGCTGAGTTCCATGACCTTCTGACCTCTGCTGACCTTATTAGCATATCGATTTGCATAGAAACTCTTCTGATTATTGGAGTGTTTTAATTCAAACATTTTAAGATATTTGTTTTTGTTCTGTGACGTAAACTTTCAAGATATTGAATTTCCTGTTTCTCCTATCCCTAGATTCTGGTTTTGTTCCAGCAGTAGAAGTCGACGCTTATGATGTCATCACTGAGGTTAATACAATGATGCCGAAAGACTAGTTTCACTTTTTGTTATGCCACATGATCTGGTTCATGAAGGTTGAGAAAGAGCCTCTCTTGTGCACATTGGGTCTATATTGCGATTCGTTTTTTAAAAAAAACTTTAAAAATAGTCAGTGTTGGTTGCGAGGATTTAATTTGGGAGACTGGTCACGCCATTCCATAACTTT
Source organism: Thysanoteuthis rhombus (assembly GCA_963457665.1). Lineage (NCBI taxonomy): Eukaryota > Metazoa > Mollusca > Cephalopoda > Oegopsida > Thysanoteuthidae > Thysanoteuthis > Thysanoteuthis major. Next base: position 19,860,176 of record OY735240.1, on the reverse strand, counting down.
AAAATCTTTTATCTGGAACTATTCTGTTGTTATTTCACATGTGTGCTTAGAATCATTGTCTTTTTATAGGTCTTACGTTAATGTAACTGCAAGGCTTGGACAGACAGTTGAGGGTGCTCTTCCAAAATCTGTTTAAAACCAGAGTATAACAAAAGGGCTCAGATATGAGACACCTAGTGAAGATAAAATTCTAATGTGTCGAGTTGTCCCCCTTGATATTCTGCAGCTTTTATTTTTTTGAGGTTTTTTTTTTTTCGTCTTGGTCTACCTTTCCAGACGCAATCATCTCTATTTACGCTTCTTTGAACAATTAGATTTCCCTTTGTCCGATTTCTAGGACATTGACATGGCTTTCTTCATCCTTTATCTCTTCTTTATTTCATTTTTTTTTCTGTGTCCATGAACAATTTGCTAATAAATCTCCGGCAGACGACATCCAGATGGCGCCACAGGTGGTCCCAGTGACGTCAATTATATGGAGTTGATGCAGACGACCGCGTATTCTCGCCAATATTAAAAGCTCGACGAGAATTAATTAGATATTGTAAGAAGTGAATATGTATGTACTCCAAAATCAAACGAAGTAGATAATAATAATAATAATAATAATAATAATAATAATAATAATAATAATAATAATAATAATAATAATAATAATAATAATAATAATAATAATTAAAAAAAAACGCGAAAATGTGGCAACTTAAGACTGAAACAATACCTATTGTTATAGGAGTCCTTCGGGTCATATAAAGGATGCCGACTAATATCTAGGTAGGATACTAAGAAATCCAAGCATTTACGAGAAATAGAAACTTATCTTCACTGGCATTAGACTGTAAATATTTTGTCTTCTATTCATTATGTTTCCCGGGGAAAGTGTATGTCCAACAACGGACGTTAAAAGATTGATGACGATGATGATGATGATCATGATGATGATGATGATGATGATTTCAGATAAAATTTCAGTATAGTATAATCCAATTTATAATCATATGAATATATATATACGTTTGAATATATATATATATATATATATATATATATATATACGCATTCATATATATATATATATATATATATATATATATATATATATATATATATATATACATACATATGTATAGAGAGAAAGACAGACTCACCCACACATATATATATTCAATGACACTATGTGTGCCTCTCATTTTTTTTTCACCGAACAAATGAGATTATCCAATCACTAGTGTCCGATGTAATCACACAAAGTTTTAGGTAGTACCATAAACTACGAGTATTTCCAACCACTTTGACAGTTTTTTAGGGTGTTACAGGGAAATCTCTTTGTAATGGTTATCTGATAATAGCCGTCTGTCTACACCTGATGACCGCAAATCTAATGAAGAAGCAGGTCTGGTTAGTCACTCTATAGAAACTGTCATGTGACCAACATCTTTTGGCAGCATGTTGTGTTAGGTTGATCAATTGAACAATCGGAAGAAAGGGGTGATCAATTGATCGTGTTGAGATCACTAAAAAAAAGTCTAAATAGTGTATCTGGAACTAAAAGCGTGATTAAATCACACACAGACTGGGGGTCAATTTGGCAGAAACTTTCATAATTGGGTTGGGGGTGATCAATTAAGATAACGAGAAAAGGAACAATCAATGAATAACTTCCTTTCTTGCCTTTTGTTGGATCGATAAAAACGAGCTGGGTACAAAATAGATGCCACTTTAGCATATACGTGCATTGCAAATTCAAAAAATATTTCAGTACATGATAAGGATACTTATTATTCAATCAGATTTTTTTATCTATTTTTACATTACATAATAAAGAGTGAATGTTTAAACTTTCAGCCCTCTAGCTCACATACATACACACATAGCTAGCCAGACCAATTTATAAATTGAAGAAACCTATGGTGACAGTATTGATTGAGGGTTTCTTACTATCTACAAGACAATA
>OY735240.1:19798222-19848222 GCA_963457665.1 Thysanoteuthis rhombus | reverse complement strand
CTAAAGGTCCAATCTACATACTTATTCACACACACACACACACACACATATATATATATATATATATATATATATATATATATATATATATATATATATATATATACATATATATATATATATATATATATATACGTATATATATATGTATAATTCGATCAAGTCATTTGAAATCGCAGCACATTCTTTTGTCACGTCCTTTGGGCCTTCAAAAAATAGTCCTCCAATCTCCAACTAAAAAATGTCCAACACACAGACGTGACTAATTTCAAAAGATTTGAAGTACAAGCAAGAAACACCATTTCCCCCATGCTCCAACCAGCCACCATGATTTGTCATACAGTCAATTGGCTGCAGTGATATATATATATATATATATATATATATATATATATATATATATATATATATGCATATATATATATATGTATATATATATATATATATATATATATATATATATATATATATATATATATATATATATATATATATATATATACCTAAGTAACAAATATTATCTTTTTCAAAAATATTTTTCGTGTCACTTAAGTCACTTATTTCTTGGTTTATGTAATTTTCTTCAGTGTTTTTTGTATTTTTTTGTCTTATATATACTTTGTTATCAAGGTACTATGTGTGATTTTTCTCTTGTTGGAATCATCATATTCTTTTGCATATATATATATATATATATATATATATATATATATATATATGTATAAAGATGAAATTTAGTAAGTTATCTTTATCAATTTCATTTTAATGTATTAAAAGGCAACAGAAAAGATAATGTCTTGATACCTTATGAATTTTTAAAAATAATATGAATATATACATATATATGAGCTTAGCTGCTGTTAGGCCAAACTTCTATTTTGATAGAAGATGACCAATGCAATCTTTGTACTTTGTATACGATAGATAAATTCGTAAACATGTAAGACTTAACAATTTGGTTTAGTTGATGAGAGAACTGGCTACCCATCACTTGATAGCGGTGTCAAATTACAGTGGGGAAATGTTATTTTCTTAAATGTATTTATATATCATAGTGAAATAATCCTTTGTATATTTCTAACATAGATATTCTTAGATATGTGAGATTTGTCAATTTAGGTTATTTGGTAAGAGAGCCACCTACCAATATATACAATAAGAGATTAGTGCGCGTGACTCGTACATAGTCAGACAGAGAGATTACTTAAAAACTGAAGAAACCTTTGTTGATGGTTCTTGTTGATGGTTTTTAATTGATTGGTGTGGGGGGAAGTGGTTATAGATACGTGTACTCCTGCGTGTCCATCCATATATTGCTGTAATGAAATCAAAGACGGTGGTGCAAACAAAGGTTTAGGAATGAGATGGGGTGGCTGACCCCTATGTGTGGGTCTGCACATCAGCAGATAGAGTTCAAATGAATGACTAATCTTGATATAACATTCATTTAGAGCTATATTTCGTGAAAGCTTTTTTCTTTTTTTTTCTTTTTCTTTCTTTTATTCTATATCTCTTTCTTTGTCGCCTCTCTTTCTTTCCTTGTTTCTCCCTATATTTTTCGTTTTTGCCCCCCCCCTTCTTGTCTTTTTTGCTTTCTTTTTTCTTTCTTCCTTTCTCTCTATCTATACTTTCACTCTTGATACCTACCTTTCTCTCTCTCTTTCTTTCTTTTTTTCTTTCTTTATTTCTGTTCATACTTTCTTCCTGTGGTTCCCCCTCTTTCATCCTTTCTTTCTTTCTTTTTTTCTCTTTCTCCCTTTTTTCCTTTCCATCTTCCTTCTTTTTTTGTTCCTATCTATTTTTTGTTCCTATATTGCTTTCTTCCTTTACTTTTTCTCCTTTGATTCTTTTCTTCCTTTCTTTCTTTTGTTTTTAGCTTTCTTTCCTTCTAACCTTACTTAGCTTTATTTCTCTCTTTTATTTCTTTCCTCTTTCCACTCATTTTCTTCTTCTCTCATTTTTATTTCTTTGCTTCGGTCTCTCCTTCATTCCTACGCTCTTTCTTTTGTCTGTTCATTCATTCGCTCTTTCCTTCTTTCTTACCTTCCTTTCTTTGCTCCTCCTCATATTCGTTCCTTTCTTTCTATCATTACTTCCTTGATCCTTTTACTTCCTTCCTTTACCTCTTCCCCCTCTGTCTCTCTTTATCTCTCTCTCTTATATATATATATATATATATATATATATATATATATATATATATATATATATATATATATATATATATATATATATACATATTTATATATATATATATATCTTTTTTCTTACTTCTTTTTTCTTATTCACTCGTTTCCTTCTTTTTAGATTGTATGTAGATGTCAGAAATTGCCACTCAAATGAATTTTAATAAAATGAGAAATATTTTCCGTAAATCGAATGATATTTTAATAAAACAAAAGTCGAAGGTTAAAGTCATGTTCAATTTATTTATAATATGAAATACATTTCGTAGGTTTTAAATATATATTCAGTGAACATAGATTTGTATAGGTTTTCTTACATGGTTTTGACTCATTTGGAGATGTAAACTTTAAAATAAAGTTGGCAATATTGCCAGCTACATCTTCGCACAAAAAAGAGCTAGCGCATCTATGGTCTGACTTCCAGGCTTGTTTAAAGTCTCCATTCTTTCTTATCATATTCTCACTCTTGGTCATCAATTCAGTCATTACTTTCTTGTTTATTATTTACTGGATGTCCCAAGATGATATGTACAATGAAAATTTAGAATATTTTTTTATTTCATCGAGATTTTGAACTGATATTTCAACCGTAGAAACCTGTGTTGCGATTTAGTTTTTCAACTGAATTCGGCTTCTTACTCTTCAGTTATGTGATCGCTGGAGTTAGATGATAATTGGTTCATGGGTCACCCTTGGTATTCAGACCTGAAAAAAGCAGACCGCTACTTAGACAACGAATATCTATGAAATCCTCACAAGAAGAAGAAATCAAGCTGAGAATCAATCTACGATGGCAAACGTTCGGTAGAGCAAGTTCAAACATTGAGAACACGAGAATCCAATTAATTTCAGAAAGAAGGGTATGCAATCGATGCATCCTGCCAATAGTCACCTGTGGAGCTGAAACATAGAACCTAACTGAACCTTTGGCAGAGTAAGCTCAACTTTCAAAAAATAAGATCCCATTAATCCTAAAAAGAAGGGTGTAAAACCAATGCATTCTGCCAATAGTCACCTATGGAGCTGAAACATAGAACCTAACTAAAAGTTTGACTCTCAAACAGAGAACCATGCAACGTGCATATGAAGAAATCATGCTCAACATCGCATGGAGAAATATCATAAGAGCGCGGTATATTTCAGAAAGAACAGTAGGGGTATCATAAATTCCATTAAAAAACTCAAATGGCGATGGGCTGGTTATTTTGTAGGGTTGTCAGACAGCCGCTGGACATCACCACTCACAACGAGGATCTCTGGAAATCATCTGCGAAACTATAACTGGTGAAATATATGAAGGTAAGACCAAATAGTCAAGTTCAGAAAGTACTGGCTCCGCAACGCCCATTATAGAGGCTTGTGGCGAATCCCATGGAAGATCTGTGTAGTTTTTTTACGAAGTTGTGACTGGGGATAAGACTGTAATTCTGATTTTTTTCGATCTCTTCCTTTTTTTTCTCTCGTTTTTTGTTTTGTTTTGTTTTTGTTTTTGTTCGTTTTTACTTTAATAATTCGTCAATTACAATCAATCGACCAAACCTGCCAAAATAATCAATTGGTTCTGTCAGTATTTAAGTGGTTCTGCTTAGCTGGGTGGCTGGCTATATATGCATATGTCCTGCGTACAGGTCCTACCGATGGAACTAAGGGGGTAAAAATTTGAATATTTTTTTTCTTTCTTTTAAAATCCACCCGGCAAATAATTTTTAGCAGGGTGAAATTTACAATGTAAGTTTATGCTAAATTGCTCAATTAGTTTGCGTTTTGCAGCGTACAAGCTATATTTTTCTCTTCAATTCAGACTTTTTAATGACGCAACAAGAGGCAGAGAAGTGACCTATTTGTTGATCGACTCTTTTTCAAATCTTGACAAGTGATGTTGGTTATGGGACAGTTTCTATTGAGTGACTAACCAGACTTCTTGTAGTATTTATTGCATACACCAACCTTTTTTTTCTATCGATATGTCTAAGAGTTAGCGTATTATATATCTCTTCGTACTTACATTGACGTACCAAAGAATGGATCAATAAATTTCACACGAATGCTACTGCATTTACCAATTCATTAGAAACCGTCAACGAAAACTGTCAAGATAGGTTTCATCAGTGTTTACGTTGGTCCGGCTGGCTCTCTATCTAAATTTAAACGTTTACTCCACATTACCTCCACAAAAAATGTTTTTGCTTTTTTTAAATTCCTTACTCTTAAAAAGAGTTTTTAGTGATGGGGAGGTCGATCTACAATGTAAGTTTATGCACAATTGATCTTTTAGTTTATGTTTGGTAGCATTTGTACAGGTTTTTTACTGAAAAAAAATAACTCTTAATTTTTTTAGTGATCACAGCGCAACAAAGGGCGAGGGAAGTAACTTACTCATTGATCACCCCTTTCTCCAATTTTCAACTGAATACCCCAACACAGGATGCTGAGAAAGATGTTGGACACGAGACGGTTTTTATTGAATGACTAACCAGACCCGCACGGATTATTTTTCAAAATATGTTTTTATATTACGACTCGTCGACATGAAAGCTTGTCGTCTGTTTGCCTAACGTAAAAATATTAATTTCCCCCGAGCCTTATTGAAAGGGCAAGATGTTTAGTAACGTGAACCAGTAAAGATGTCTTTGTTGCTTCTCTAAATAAAGTTTACACTCCTGGGAGTTTAGGCGCAAACGTAAAACTTCTAAACCAAGTCAAAGAAAAAGAAAATAGAAAAACTTTTCAGTAGTTATGTTTTGAGCTTTTGATTCTGCGTACCCTAGAACTTTCCAAGAATTTGTTAGTTTTCTAGAAAAAAATATATTTTCAGGTTTTACAGGAAAGGTTCTATTTTCAATGTAACAGTAATGGTAAAGCGGACAGTCGCTTTTCGGCTGTTATACGGAAGTGGGGCTTTCAGGTATATTTTTATTTCCCTTGCAAGGCTTTTTCGATATTTTGATGAAGACTTCTTGTGCTTTCATGAAGGCTTCTTTTGGTGAGTCGCACGTGGGTCTGCTCGAGGGTACACCGTTGACTCGTAAAACCTAAGAAAAAATCTCCTTGATAATGAACAAATCTTGGAAGGTTCTAACTTCTGATGAATGATCATTTCTTTTTTCAATTTTTTCGACTTGTTTAAAAAAAACTGAATCTTAATTAACTATTTATATAGTAATTATATTCTAATCAATCATATCAACACAAATTAGTTGTTTGTTATTCGATCGAAAATTACTATTTTGTTCTTAACCAGTACAATCTTCAATCTCTATCAGATTAGAATAGACCAGTGATTACCGAACTAATTTTATCGCTGAAACCTCGCCCAACTATTTTAAAACTAGTGATGTCAATCCCTATATATTACACACAAGCCTTCACCACCAGTGGTGTATGGTGCTTTTTATCACAATTGAGCTCTGAGCTACGGAAGCACAAAGAACAAAACTTTGAGGGGCAGTATAAGATCCCACTTGTCCATAAAAAAAGGGTATACAATAAATGTGTCCTGTCGATAGTCACATATGGAACCTAATCAGAAGATTGACTATCAAACTGAGAACCATGCAACGAGCACATGGGAGAATCATGCTTAACCTCACATGAAGAGATCATAAAACAGCACAGTATATAAGAGATAAACAGGAGTCCAGGAAATCATTAAAAGAACTGTTATAAAACTCAAATGGCGATGGGCTGGATATGTTGCAAGAATGGCAGATAACTGATGGACATATCTACTCACAACGTGGATCCCTCAGGTGCAAGGCTGTTGCCGACAGAAAGCAAGATGGTGTGACAAGCTGGATAAATTTTGAAAGTCCTGGCTCCGCAATGCCCATGATCGAGAGGTCTGGCGAATCTTGGAGAATGTCAATGTCCAACAATGGATGCTTACAGGCTGCTGCTGCTGCTGCTGCTGATGATGATGATGATGATGATGATGATGATTTATTAATAACATCTACATTCTCCAAGACATAGATATTTCAAGCTGTTTTTTTCCAATCTATTTTAAATGTAATGATCTAAAATAAATTTATTTTTTTTACGATTTACCTTCATTAGACACTGTCAACCAAAACTGTCAATATATCTTTTTAAAAAGTTTTTAAGTTGGTGTGACTGACTCTCTATCCAAATTCAACGATTCAGTCCTTATTATCTCGAGAAGAAAAGAATTCTTTATTTTTGAAAATTCCTTACTCCGAAATACGTTTTTAGTGGGGAGGGTGATTTGCAACGTAAGTTAATGCGAAATAGATCCTTTTGCTTATCATCCACTAGTGACGTATGGGACTTTGTATTACGGTTGAGCTATGAGGTATGGATGCACAAATATGCAAAAATATTTTAGAGCCTGTAAAAAGCAATGGTCCGTAGAAATATTTTCGGTACAATGTGGGGAAGTTGAGGAATGATAAAATGAATGCGTTTATCTCCGTTTAAAACCATATTTTCACTTTATTTCCACATTTTATATCTAATCATTTTCTGGCAAGTCATCCTCCTATGAGTACCTGTGGGAAGATGTTTTTAAGGATTTTCTTTTAAATAATCTCCACTTGTTCGTTATAGTAAGCATCCGATAATTAAGGGAATTTTAAAATTTTTTACTTCTGAAAGACTTTTCATTAAATCTCTCACCTTTTTGTATTTGTTTGTCGTTTATGATATCGAGTGAGCGAAAGTGTGGAACGTTACTACTTACAATCTGACCACCTTTCCTACATTGTATCAAAAAGTTCCTTACCGTCCATTGCTTTTTACAGACACTAAAATATGTTCTGTGTTTGAGCATCCGTAGCTTAGAGCACATCCGCAATACAAAGCATCATATGCCCTCGCCGTCACCCTGATTTTAATAAAACATCGAATACAACAGAAAATGTTTTAGAGAGAGAATTTATTCGCATAGAAGATATAATAAACGAAATATTAAAATTATAAAAAAACTCTTCATAACTTATTTTGAAAACGGAGGAATATTTTTTTTATTGAATTTTATTAAAAGACTCTTGTGTAGTCCCTGACCTTTTTACGAAACCCTGAAGTTCCATGGACTCACTTTTGGAAATACTGCAATAGACTAATCCAGTTTCAATCATTACCAGGAGAAAAAGGTAACGTCGAAGATGGATCTTTTAACTGCCGTTATTTGAATGGAAATGTTTTTGGGACTTCACCGCCTTTTCAAATAGTGAAACGTTCTATTTTTCTTTCATGAATTCTCTTATTCCTTTTCATTTATACGCCGCTTTTAACATGGTTAACTGAAGTCAATCTTAACTCAAGATGTTCAGTAACGTGAACCTGTACAGACGTTTGTGTTTCTTCTTTAAATAAAGCCGAATCCCCCAAGAGTTTGGGGACCAAACATTAAACATCTAGAGTTTCGTTAATGCTTTACTTACTTTCTTTATAGATGTGAAAATGCCTATGTGTGTGTGTGTGTGTACCTGGGTATGTGCATATGCATAAGTGCGTGTATATGTGCATGTGTATATGCTGGTATGAGTGTATAGTTAGATATTAGAAAATAGTGGTTTATCTTCACATTTTTTTTTCTTGTGTACGAAGAAATATACCAAAGAATACATATTCTGTCGTCGTTATATTTAAAGTTATTCCTTACCGGGCAGCACAGCATATCATCATCATCATCATCATCATCATCATCATCATCATCATCATCATCATCATCATCATCATCAGTCTTCTAACGTCTGTCGTTGGACATAGACCTTCCCCAGGATTTGCCACACTTCTCTATCATGAGCGTCGCGGAGCCAGTACTTCCTGGACTTGTCTAGCTTGTCTCTCCATCATATTCTGCCAGCCCCAGTAACGCATGTGGTCTCAGGGGATCCATGTCGTGAGCTGTGATGTCCATCGATTGTCCACGATTCTTGCAACATGGCCAGCCCACTGCCATTTTAGCTTTTCAATGGATTCTATGATATCCCTGACTCTTGTCTTTTCTCGGATGTACTGCGCCGTCTTGTGGTCTCTTCGTGTGAGCCCCAGCATAATTCTTTCATGTGCACGTTGCATAGTTCTCAATTTACGGATCTGTCTCTTTCTTACGTACCACGTTTCAGCTCCATAAGTGACTATTGGGAGGATGCATCGGTTATACACCCTTCTCTTTAGGATTAATGGGATCTTCTTATTTTTAAAGGTTGAGCTAGCTCTGCCAAAGGCTTGCCATCGTAGTGTGATTCTTCACTTGATTTCTTCTTTTGAGGGTCTCATGGATATTCGTAGTCCTAAGTAGATGTAGTGGTCTACTTTTTCCAGTTCTGTGTCTTCAATTTTGATCTTAGTGTTTTTATCCTCGATGTGGTTGTTGCACATGATCTTCGTCTTGCTGAAGTTCATGTGTAGGCCGACTTTCTTGCTCTCTTCATTTAGTTCATCTATCATTAGTTGGAGGTCGTGTAGGTTCTCTGCGAAAAAGGCAATGTACGTTCCTTAAATTATAAAAAAAATATATGTATATGCTGAGACCCTTTTTCAACTCTTCAATAATAAATGAATGAAGCATGCTCAAAGCCTGTATCAATGGAGTTAGAGGGTTAGTATCTTCAACATTAACTCCTTTTTACGTCTACAAACATTTTTTCCATCCTCCCTAATTTGGTTTCTAATAGAGGACCAATTTGGACGGTAAGTTAATGCAAGATTGATCCCTTAGTTCGTTCCTGCATCACTCACGTTTGTTTTTGAAAAACCCAGACTTTCTTAGTGATCACTACTCAACAAAAGGCGAGAGAAGTAACTTTGAATTTTCCAATCAATCACACTGAACAGGGCATGCTGCCAAAATCTTTTGATTATGTGACGGTTTCTATAAAGATACTAACTAAAGTTACTTGATGTTTTTGGTAATTGGAAGAAAAACCGTAGTTAACAGCTTATAAAAAAAAAAGTATAATGACGTCTCTTAAGAGACTCTTCTAATGGAGTGGAATGGTAGGTGACTGAGCTGCGGGCTCCGTTGCATACGTCAGATTAGCGATGCTTGCAAGTCTCAAGTCTGGTCGAGACCAGGTCTTTGTACCTCTAAGTAGAATGCAAGACGATCGAAATGCAATTAGAAATTCTAAGAGTTTTTTACACTCCTTGCTCTTACCGGGAATCGAAACCAGGACCTTTTAAGTATAAGAGTATAAGAGTATAAGGCAGACGTTCTAACCATTATGCTATCCGAGAGCAGTCGTTAATTAAATAAAATTAATCAATTACTATTAATGCTGTCACATGAAAGCTGCATCTCAACAGCTTCATCTAAGTCTCCTTCGCTTATACGAAAAAAATTTGTTGAAAAAGCAGAACATTTGTCAATTTTTGTTTTGTTATAGATTTCTATAGCATGAAATGGAGTACTGCTCTTTATTCTGAGTTATTAGCAATTTTAAAGAAAAAAATATATCTGTACCTCGCATAGATGAACCACTGTAGCCCATCTGTGTACCAGAATTAATTATCTGGAAAGATATCTAAAAAATCATTTAAAATTATCTAAAATTATCTTTAAAAAAAGACTAGCACAAGACTTACGTATTATTGGTCGAAAATAACTATAGAGACCGCAAAAAGCAAACAGAAATAAATGACTATAGTAAATGATACCCTTGACACTGAGTTAATTAAGGCCTTATTGTACTGACTGGAATACAAACAAGAATGACTTTCAACGATGCGTCAACAGTTCTTGGTAGAAGTAACTACAGGAGGAGGATGGAAAAGAGCAAGGTCCCTTTGACTCAACCGATTTTCATACTCGTAAAACGCAGTGATATGGAAATATTCTGTGAGTATTATTCCCCAATACAAATTGTAAATGGCCACTTTTGGGATTTTTGGCAGTTTTCTAAGCGTTTCAACAAAAATACAGATCTCGTATATTCAGTTATGATATCGTAGCGAGAACTACGCAACGAGTACATGATAACATTATGCTAGGCCCCATATGGAGAGACAACAAGACAGCACAGTACATCCAGGGAAAAGACTGGAGTCAGGGACATCATAGAATCCATTGAAAAGCTCAAATGGCAGTGGGTTGGCCATGTTGCACGAAAGGCGGACAACCTATAGACATTGCGACGCACGAAATGAATCCCCAGAGATCACATGCGGAACCGAGGCCGGCAGAATATTAGATGGAGAGACGAGCTAGACAAATTCAGAAAGTACTAGCTCCGCGATACCCATGATAGAGAAGTGAGGCGGATCCTGGGGAAGGTCTATGTCCAATGACGGATGTTGAAAGAATGATGATGATGATGATGATGATGATGATGATGATGATGATGATGATGATGATGGTGGTGGTGGTGATGATGATGATGATGATGATGATGATGATCTTTCAATGACGTCACATCTTTTAACGATATCACGCCTCTTTGTGTTGCTCAACGTAATCGGAAGCGGCTAATAGACCGACTGACCGACCGACCGAGCAGAAAGCATCTTATTGAGATGTATGTACAAATCTTTAAAAAAAAGGGGGGGAAACCCATAAGAGAAGAATTGGCAATGTTCCCAATGTCTCTCGCAGGACTGATTAGCACATGTGTGGTTTAGTGAATAAGCACAAAAGAATTTACCGAATGGGTCTATTAAATAATAACTCTAGGCAGGTAGACCTGAAATTGGTGTATCAAAGAATTTTAAATTAACCTTGTCAGAGTTTCATGTCCCTCGAACGCGACGGACCTTTTTTCCTTCTCTATTGTTTGTCTGCTTGCTTTTGTTTTTGTTTTTTTGTTTTTGTTTTTGTTTTTTTTTTATTGTTTTATCTGTCAGCCAATGACCAAGTTTATTTTGCTGTGTCCATCGTTGGCGAGGTTTACAGATATATAGATTGATAAATAGATAGATAGATAGATAGATAGATAGATAGATAGATAGATGCATGCATAGATAGATAATAAAATCTAAAAAGAAGTAATTGTGTGATCTGAGAAATACAACTATGGACACAGACCCATTTTTAGTAAAATAAGTCATTAAATATAAAATAATCTCCAACCAGTGTGGTTTTTCCTTACTTCTTACTCATCTCTTACATTTATTGGGCCATTCATGTGGAATACTAGCCTCTGTCTGTCCGTCTGTTTGTCTGTCTCTCTCTCTCTCTTTATCTATCTGTCTATCTATCTATCTATCTGTCTGTCAGTCTGTCTCCCCCCCTCTCTGTATCTATCTATCTATCTATCTATCTATCTATCTATCTATCTATATATATATATATATATATATATATATATATATATATATATATATATATATTCTCACTTGCATGGATATGATATTTTATGTTTTATATTTTTTTTAAATGTATATACCTATCTATCCTTGAAGTTATAAATTCAACTTTTGATATTTAACGTTACATTTTCATGATATGGATTTTTTTAAAGCTTTTTCCAATAATTGCTGTATTCCCGGCATATAAGATGCACTAATGTATGAGATGCCACACGATTTGTATCTCTCCACACTATCAGGTTATTCTATGTTGCTGCTATCTATTCAGATCTCTTTTAACCCCTGCAGTGGGTAACTGTTTACATTATTTGCATAACGTAGTAACGTTAGTGAATGACGAATAAAGCTTTCGTCTACGAAGTCAGAACTTCGTGAAAAAAAAGCACTTCTTACACGTCGTAAATGACGGTGGCTCTAATCTAGGCTCAGTTTTTTTTGTTTTTTTTTAGAGAAGTACACCTGTATATTATTATTAATTGACAGGTAAGATTGAGCGTTACGTTTCTATACAGACAATCTCCAATGGAGTATGATGTTTATTAAAGAAGTTTCAGCTTCCGTTTAAAACTTATGGATTCTTTCAAATCTCAAATCTTGTCGAGACCAGGTCTTTATACCAACAAGTTTTTCTAATGACCACCCCATAGTTACAACCCAAGTCCATCGAAAGGGATACATCCACCCTGATTACACTGCTTAGAGTGTACTCAATTAGCTGCTGAGTGCACAGGGGAATTTGTCCTATTAAGGGGCTTTACACACTTTTCGCTTAATTGACAGTCTCGTATGAAACAACGCATAACCCCGTGTTTTCTTTTGCATACCCCTAAGGGTATGTGTACCCAAGTTTGAGAATCAGAACTCAAGAGAAATAACAATAAGTTGAAATAATGGATATTTATATATCTTTCATATCTAAATTAGGATAACCCTAAAGAGTAGAAGCCAAGGGGGATAAGTTATATAGATTATGAATAAAGATCTATAATTTTTAACGTTTTATTTGTTTTTAACAGATTTATCGAGAATTACGGACCCAAAACCCCCCAAAATCGACATTGCATTCTTTTGTCTTCTGAATGATATATCTAGCAAATGTCGACTTTATACAATGACCAGTTGTTGAGTAATCGCAATGCTTGTATATCTCGAGAACTGCTGATCCAAACATCCTCAAAATCGATACTGCAACACCTTGGGTTCTGACTGACAAATCTGGTAAATGTCATCTTCGTACAATGGCTAGTTATCAAGTAATCGCAGCGTATACACGCATAAGCGTGCGCATACACACACAGGTAGATTTCTTCAGGTGTAGACAGATCACTTTTTAATCAATGGATTGCAGACAATCGATTTATTTTGAGGATTGCTTTCGGCAGAACATGTTAATCTTCCCGCAAAACCATTGAATAAAAACAGGTTTGATTAGTCACTCAAAAGAAACCAACACGTAACCAATGTCTTTTGGCAGCCTATCTTGTTGGGGGTGATCAATTAAAGAATTCGAAAAAAGGGGGAATCAATGAATTAGTTACTTCCCTTGCCTTTTGTTGGATCACTCGTAGTATGATTTTTTTAAAAAAGAAGCTTGGTTGCTGCTTGACCCTAAACTGAGGGACCAATTGTTCATAAAATTACATTGCAAATTGCCCTGTAAGATGAAAAGAAAAATCTGTGCAGGATTAAAAAAAACAAAAAAGGCTTTTTGTCTGGACATTATAAGGAGTAAATGTTTGAATTTTCAGCCCTTTAGCTCCATTGATTCGGCTTGATACGCGAAGATAGATAAGCCATACATCCAGACCAACATAAAAACCGAAGAAACTCAGTGGTGTGCATTCAAGGTTGCCAACTTGAATATTCACAAGTCTGGTTAGTCACTCAATGAAAACTTTCGCGTGACCAACATCTTTTGGCAGCATACCATGTTGGGAGTGATCAAATGAACAGATTGGAGTGAGGGATGATCAATGAATAAGTTACTTTTCGCTCCTTTTTTTTTTGGATTACTAAAAAAAATCTGAAGTATAAAAAAAATCAAATTCGAAGAAAACTTGGCAGAAACTAATTGACCAATTTAGCATAAACTTATATTGTAGATTGACATCCCCCTAAAACCGTATATTGGTTGAATTTTGAAAACACGAAAGAAAATTGTTTTTCCTTGACATAACGAGGAGTAATGTTAAAATTTTCAGCCCTCTAGCTCGATTAGTGCAGCCTACATACATACATACATACATACATACATGTAGCTAGTAAGCCAGCCAGACCAGTTTGAATTCCGAATATACCTAAGTTGTCAGTTTAGGTGACAGCTTTGGTCAACGGTTTCTAATTCTCGCGTGAATGCTGCTTGGTACAAACTAAGGGCCAATTTAGCCAAAATGCACATTGTATATCCCCCCCTTGAAACCCTATTTCATGGTTATTTTGAAGAGACGAAATCCTGTTCTTTTCTAGACATAATAAAGAGTAAATATATCATATATACATCCAGCTAGGCATACAGCCAGCGAAGCAGTCAGCCAGACCAATTTGAAAACTGAAGAAACCTATGTTGTCACTTTGGGTGACAGTTTTGGTTGATGGTTTCTAATTGAAGACCTATTAACTTTCTCAATTTTTTTCTCTTTCAACTGATATAATCAACTCTCTCAAAGGACAGACCGATTTAACGAAATCTCTTGAGAAATGCATAGGATTCAAAGACGCAGATCTTACTTGTTATATAAATACATGTAGGCATTAATCTTGATAAATGAAGTCTTGTATATCATCAGCAGCATCAGTAGCAACAGCAGTAGCAGCAGCCTTTTAGCACCCATCGTTAGACATGGACCTTCCCTTAGATTTGCCGGACCACTCCATAATGGGCATCGCGGAGCCAAACAGAACCATTTTTATATTACAAATGTTAAGCATATATTGACTGATACATATATATATATATATATATATATATATATATATATATATATATATATATATATATATATATATATATAATTCTTAATATTCATTTGAAAATCTTTTAAGCGGAACAATGTATGTATATGTTTGTATGTATGTGTGTGTAACTGTAACTATCTATTTATTTATGCTTTGAGCATAAAGTTTACAATAAATGAAAAGTACCAGCTCTGCTTAACCAATGTTAAACATAGAAATTAATAAAATAATACTCGACTCACCTAGAATTGAAGAGTGCAATGGAAAGAGCCACGCTAAGGATAACTCTAAGATATGGAGAAAGGTAAACATAGATCCAGGAGGGGACTACAGTGAAACGTATAATACAAATAATTTAACACCAAAGAGGATGATGGGCTGGACACACTGATGAAGTAAAAGATCAAGTGAAAAGTAAAAGCGATACAAAAAAAAACAGACACAGAATAGAGCGGTGAAATGATTTGCCGATAAGACAAGGCAGAGGTGAGTGGAATCGCAGTCGTCATGGAAGTAAGTGCTCTTACACTGGACATGGCAACAGCTGTACCTGCCTGGGCTTCACGTATCCCAAGTCTCTCCTCGTCTCAGCGGAACTGGACAGTCATTAAGGCTGAATTTAAGCGATACATTCATTTAGCCTCTTAAATTCCTCATTCACCAGAGTGCTCTATTCCTATGGAAGAGTAAATAATTGAGTCATATATCAAAGTACTTATCAGTAATTCAGTATCCGATGTGTGGTAGGTTTAATTCCATAAGTGCTGTATACATTCAGCATTAAGTTATACATATATATATATATATATATATATATATATATATATATATTTATATATATATATATATGTATATATATTATTATATATATAAATTGTGTATTAGCCAGTTCATACCATGAGTTCATTTCAATATCTCTGCTAATATATATCTCTATCTATCTATCTGAATATATATATATATATATATATATATATATATATAGAGAGAGAGAGAGAGAGAGAGAGAGAAAGAGAAAGAGAAAGAGAAAGAAAGAGAGAAAGAAAGAGATAAAGAAAGAAAGAAACGTTCCCCCATCCCCCTGTCGTCCTAACCTTTATTTTGCTAATATAACTTCGACGACACATCAACAACATCTTCACCACAGGACGCACATATCATCAATTACAATAGTGCTTATTAACAAGCCCTTTGTACTAAACGACTCTCGTCAGGGCTCCGTACGAGGCTGCCCGGACAGGACGTTCATTGAACCACGTGAGTTCACGTGGGCCGCATCGACACGGTCAAATCCTTCTCCCAGCATCCGTCATTCAAATTTTTCCGATTTTAATGAATTACGTTCGCTATCCCCAATCGTTGTCTCCTGAAATAACAATAGCAAATTAGTACCAATTGTTGTAACTACATGAAAAAAAAAGAAAAGAAAAGAAAAGTAATGAAACATAGCTTATGTTCCCTCGTTGACCTGTACTGTGTTGCATCTCACAACAATCAAGTTTTGGGGAACGGTCGTTGCTCAGTAGAGTGTGCAACTGTTGCTCTTTGTTTTTTCAGTAATATCCTACCAATTAAATAAAAACTTGTACATACCCGTAAAAAATAACGAGGTTCTTGTGTATGGATTGGCATTAAGAAACCTAAAGCTTTTTATCAGGCAATCAATTTCTGATAATTTACCTATCCTAATTTCAAGTTTTTTCCCTCAAGTCTCAACTCAACATTGGATATTACTTCCAGTCGCTTACACGCCCTTTCTATCTTATTTTAGTATCAAACATCCGGCGATTCTGAAACGTATTTTTTGTTGTTATGTCATAACTGCCTATTTCATTCAGTTACAACCCTTAATTGTTTTTTATAAGCTCTGTTAATCAATTTCACATGGACCAATCCATTATAGATTTTAGATTATAATCGGAATCACGAAACATACAACAGAATAAATATACAATTAAACATGCTAATTTACATCCATGACATCTACGTGGATAGACGTTGTTTCCAAGAGTCGTTTTCTTTACTTCAGTTGGTTGGGGGTACTTAATTTCAGAAGGACTGAGGAAAGGTAGAGTCGATTTTATGTAATAGTCTCTCTCTCTCTCTCTCTCTCTCTCTCTCTCTCTCTCTCTCTCTCTCTCTCTCTCTTTGGTTATTCACTTTTTGTTCCCATGTTTTTGCAAATGGTCTTGGCTCAATAGTGTATAGTTCTGATTGTTGTCTAATTAAAGTAATCATTCGAGATGTGCAAGCATCTCTAGTATTGATTAGCGTCACTGTTGATTGACTGACTGGCGAGCTGACATGCTGAAAAACTCTCAAAACCACTCATTTGCTCTCCCGTCTTCTATATGTGTTTGAGAGAGCAAGGGGAGGACTATCATATCTATGGTCTGTTCTATGGTCAGGCGGTTTTAGAGGTATCATGAGATGAATGTTTAGGCAAGTTCAATCCTACACTGATTGGAGCCAAATTCTTAATTTCTGTTAAGCTGGAATGGGGTGCTCTCTTTGAAATACATCTGTCTGTTTGTCTGTCTGTCTGTCTGTCTGTCTGTCTGTCTGTATGTATGTATGTCTCTTTTGGTTATTTACTTTTTTGGTCTCAATTTTTGGGGAATGGTCTTTGCTCAGTAGCTTGTAGCCGTGCTTAATGTCTATTCGGAGTATTCATTTTAGATGTGCAAGCACCTCTTCTGCCGGTGGCCGTCACTGACAGACTGACTGACTGCTGATTGACTGACTGACAGGCTGAAAAACTTGCACCACCTCTCGTTTTCTCACCCTTTTTCTATATTTGGATGAAAATTCAAGAGAGAAAACAATTGCATCTATGGTCTGACTATCAGGTGATTTTAGTGGTATTCGAGGAAGAATTTTTCATCATCATCATCATCATCATCATCAGTCTTTTAAAGTCCATCGTTGGATATTGACCTTCCCCAGGATCCGCCACAATTCTCTATCATGGGCGTCGCAGAGCCAGTATCTACTGAATTTGTCTAGTTCATCCCTCCATCTTATTTTTTGTCGGCCTTGGTTTCTTATGTGATCTCTTGGGATCCATGTTGTGAGTCGTGATGTCCATCGGTTGTTTTTCATTCTTGTAACATGGCCTGCCCATTGCCATTTAATTTTTTTTTAAATAGTTTCTATGATGTCTCGGACTCCCGTTTTCTACCTTATGTATTATGCTGTCTTGTGATCTCTCCGTGTAAGGTTGAAGATGATTCTCTCATGCGCACGTTGCATGCTTCTCAGTTTGTAGGTCTGTCTCTTGGTTAAGTTCCATGTTCCAGCTCCATAAGTCTCTCTCTCTCTCTCTTGCGAAATTCTAGTCCGAGTCGGAGGCTGGAGTTGACTATGTTTTTTCCCACTGTAACAACAACAATAAGAACGATCCTCACTTAAATCAGGGGAGTGAACTCTTCATTGTTCACTGTCCTGTCACGGTAAACCAAACCGACGTATGAAATAAACATTTCTCAATCATTATTTGAAATCACAACTCATTGATCTGCAGCTCTGTTACCCAAGTGAATTCAAGATCAGCAGATCAGATCTCTAACCCGAATCAAATTTCACATCAGATAACTACGTGTCAGACTATGAACTTATTGATCCATCCCCAATATATATATATATATATATATATATATATATATATATATATATATATATATATATATACATACATATATATGTATGTATATATATGTATATATATATATACATATATATATATATACATGTATATATATATGTATATATATATATATATATATACATATATATATATATGTACATATATGTGTGTGTGTGTGTGTGTGTGTGTGTGTGTGTGTGTGTACCTACAGAACATGAATACAAAGAAAGACACATTTAAATAGGTAGGTAGACAGGTAGATATGAATAGAGATGGATAAA
This sequence comes from Thysanoteuthis rhombus, assembly GCA_963457665.1. Taxonomy (NCBI): domain Eukaryota; kingdom Metazoa; phylum Mollusca; class Cephalopoda; order Oegopsida; family Thysanoteuthidae; genus Thysanoteuthis; species Thysanoteuthis major. Next base: position 19,829,884 of record OY735240.1, on the reverse strand, counting down.
TATATACATATATATATACATACATAAAAGACTGAAATAAATATATAAATAGATAGGCATGAACAGACTGATACAGACACATACATACATACATACATACATACATACATATATACTTACTTACATACATACATACATACATACATACATACATATATATATACATACATGTATAAAGAGATAGAGAGATATAAACATAGATAGATAGATAGATATATAGATAGATAGATAGGGAGAGAAAGAGATGAACAGATATAAATAAATACATACATATATACAAACATGAACAGACTGAAGTAAATATATATAAATAGATAGGCATGGACAGACTCATATAGATACATTCATAGATACACACAAAGAGAAAGAGAGGTGTATGAACAAAGATAGATATGAACATAGAGAGATAGATACAATACATACACGCTCAGACTGATATAGATACAGAGAGAGAGAGAGAGAGAGAGAGAGAGATCAGCAGAGATAGATAGATTCATACAGATATGAACAGACTGAGTTGAATATATGAATAGATAGGCATGAATAGACGGATAAAGATATATACTTGCACACATGCATAGAGAGATAGAGAGATATGAACAAAGATAGATAGGAACAGAGATACATACATGAAAAGACTGAAATGGATAGATGGATAGAGAGAGAGGGGGGAAAGAAGAATGAACAGAGATAGACAGATACATACATGTAAAGACTGAAATACATGGATAGAGAGAGAGGGGGGAGGGAGAGAGATGAGCACAGATACATACATACATACATACATACATACATACATACATACATACATACATACATGAAAAGACTGAAATAGAAAGATGGATAGAGAGGGGGAGGGAGAGAGATGAGTACAGATAGATAAAGACATACATGAAAAGACTGAAATAGATAGATGGTTGGAGAGAGAGAGAGAGAGAGATGAGTAGAGATAGGTAGATAGATAGATAGATGAACAGACGGAAATAGAAACAGAGATAGAGAATTACAAACTATGACATATATATATATATATATATATATATATATATATATATATATATATATATATATATATCAGTGACTGATGACAGAGAGAATGAGAGGGGGAGTGTGAACCTGATCGAGGAAGTCCGATGTACACAAATGTCGTCATTCTCAAATCTGGTTTATTTAGGGAAATTTGCGTAGGAAACTAGCGATCACGTGAAAATCTGACTGAGTCATTGGCTTCTCTCTTTCTCTCTCTCTCTCTCTCTCTCTCTCTCTCTCTCTCTCTGTCTTCCAACCAACTATTTATCCCTCTTCCTCTCTCTCTCTCCCACTCTTTCGCACAACCCTCTCTCACTTATTCTCTCTGTTCCTTCTATTTTCTTTCTTTCTCATCTTACCTCTCTCTCTCTTCCACTCTCTCTCTCCCACTCTCTCTCAATACCCTCTCTCTCTCATATTCTCTCTGTTTCTTCTACCCTCTTTCTTTCTAATCTCACCTCTCTCGCTCTCTTCCACTCTCTCTCTCTCTCTTCCACTCTCTGTCTCTCTCTGTAAATTTTAAGAAGCACTAGATAGCTCATTCCTTCTTTTTTTTTCTTTGTCATCCATTAGAGATTACTTGATCGACTTTCAACTATTAGAATTCAACACAGGAAATTGAACCTCTCACCTCGTGATTGCCTTTCCATTGCTCTTTCTATCAAAACATACCTCGGGCCCCTAGGGGTTCATCATCAACAATTTTCTCTAATGACAGCGTCAAATGTACTTTGATGTAAAGGAATACTAATCTATATTTATTGACTCAAATACATACACACATGTAAATAAGGAATAATGAATGACTTGGCTTTGCGAACGAAGATTTTTTGGGAAAGTCTTTTCACAACAGTAGTACGGTAGGGGCCGTCCGCGGAATAACCCTCCAACCCATGGGGTTTCAAGTTGAAGTGCGACTTGCCTAGGGCCGATCCCTACCGTTAAATCTAGAATTAGTTTTCTATGGTTCGATGAGTTGGAGTCAAAAGATTTGACAGGGGTGTCCTTCATCTGGTGGGTGCTCGAGCTGGGTAAGGGGGTCCACTGCAACTTCGTGGGAATATTCCGACTGTATGGCAAACCTGTGGTTAGACCACATGACGAGAACATTCCGTGGTATTTAGATTCAACACATAAACACACACACGCACACACATATATATATATACGTATTATTGTGTCATCCACAGACGTATTACATCTCTTCAGTGTGGCTATAGACCTTCTATTTTCCCTTCCAGTACTGCAAGGCAGAATTGAAACCTTCATTTCAGACCCGGAGGCCGATATCCTACCTCTGGACTACAGAACTTCAGTACGGCTGAATTTAAGCAATATATGTATTTGCACAGAAATCCCTCATCCACCAGAGTGCTCTATTCCTATGAATTATGAATTATGCTGTATTACATAGGAACATTTACTTTAAACATTTATTTAATTCATTTGATCTCCCGCCATTACTCGGTTAAAGGTGATCACTTCAACGTAACGATGATCTTACCATTGAGCTGTAGAGCTACCGGTAATGTAAAGGCCAAAATAAGAGCACCAGTACCTTGAAGTGGCTAACTAATTGATCGCAGGTTCGATTCCTGCTGAACCCCCATATTCTTTAGATATTTATTCTATCCACCTTGTCATGGCTAAGTGATGCATTAACCATGTAATAAAGGAACACCATTCCAAATAAATGTATCTGTATAGTATAAAGCGATTTATAATCATTCTATCGGATCATATATCCATTTCCTAATATATATATATATATATATATATAAACTCGGCTATGTTTCTGTCTTTCGTCCGAAAAATCCCAAACAAGACAGAAGCATAAACAGAGTAGCAAATCCTCTTTTTCATCAAATTTTATGCTGTACTCCAACTCAAATTTATGTTTAATACTGAATGTATTGAGCACTTTATGAAATGAACCCATCACACATCGGATATGCATGATTTTATATCATATTCTATTTCTGATTCCTATTATACACACACACATATATATATATATATATATATATATATATATATATATATATATATATTGATATTGATATTGATATTGATATTGATATATAGATACATAGTCTGGAATGCTTGAAAGAAAAGATATTCCTAAATTTTTATAAATTATATCCAATTATCTGTACATGCAATTCATATAGCTTTCCATTGGGTTGTAAGTTTTATGTTTTACGCGGAGATATTTTGGCACTATGTATGATTTTCATTGTCGGGATCATCAGTTGATTACTAAGTAAAATTTTTGGAGATTCAAAAACGAAAAAACCCAAAGCTTTGATTTTAATACTTAGCTTTGTTTTAACATTTTTTGGGGCTGTGCCATAATATTTATTCGTACTTTGTTATTTTCCATAGGATATTATTATAGTATATGACATTTCATTCATCATTTAATTATTTGGAACAATTTTTAACTTACCTGAAAAAACGTATTTGATGATAAGAGATCAGTAAGTATAACACTGGATGTTGTTTGTATCACTCCTGTTAAGTGTTTACCTATGTGAATATTAAATCTGTTATGTCAGATTTGATCTACATGTAAACCAACCTATGATACCATCTTTGTTATTCAGAAAAAGAATATTCGTTAATCAGAAAAATCATCCGAGTTGATTTTCTACCATTATATTCAACCGAAGAATTTGATAAGAAATTCATCACTAACTCTGGACTGAATTATCCACGTCTTGCACTATTCTTCTTCCATCCGTATTTTGAATTCCTTCTAATTTAGTTTTTTTTCTTAATAAATGAATTAGAAGGTTAAGATGAAGCCAAATAGCATTATAGTAATTAGTAACATTATTTGGACTACCCCATCAATATACTTCAGATATTATATATATATATGGTACAGACCAGGTTAGCAATACAGCATGATATAAAGCAACGTCTGATGTGTGATGAATTTATTTCATAGAGCGCTCGATACATTCAACTTAATACTTCGAAAGTCAAGTTGTTTTAGAGTAGAACAGGAAATGTTTTATATGATGAGACGAATCACCTGATGAGACCCAAAGAGGGCAGAAGCATGAACTAGTTTGTGTAGCGAATCCACACCTTATTATATATATATATATATATATATATATATATATATATATATATATATATATATATATAGCAGAATCACACACACACACTTACAGATGCTCTACCTCTCCCCCAAAACAGAGGCACAGACAGACATGCTAATACGTGCACGACCCCAGCAATGTCCCAACTCGTTAACCATGACACAACTTGGCCTTCCCATACTACTGCATAGATAAGTTTCTCCACGCCTGCCTTGTCATGAATTCAGGCCATCATTTTACCATTCCAAGTCTGACGAAGTCATCCCCCCAGCAAAATATCACCACAAATATAAATAAATAACTGATATTGTTACTTATACCAGGTCTCCAAATTATCTTTTTAAATATAGATATATTATTAGGAAATGGATATCTAATCCGACAGAAATAATTATAAATGCATTATGTTACTTAGAGACTCTATTTGAAATGTCCTCGTGTTATTACACAGAGAATGTATCATTTGGCCTAGACTAAAATAAACAATAAGAGAAAATAGAACCACTACAGGAATCGAATCAGCGACCGAAATGTAACCGCTTCAGCATAACGTTACTCTCTCATCATCACCACTTATCAGTCTTTTAACGTCTGTCGTTGGACATAGACCTTTCCAGGATTTACCAGACCTCTCTATCGTGGGCGTCGGTGAGCCAATTCTTTTTGAATTTGTCTAGTCCGTCTTCCTATCTTGTATTCTGCCGGCTTTGCTTTCGCGTGTGATCTCTTGGGATCTATGTTGTGAAAATCGGTTGTTTGCAATTCATGCAAATTGACCAGTCCGTTGTCTTCTGAGTTTTCTAATGGATTCTATGATATCTCAGACTCCTGTTTTTCTCTGATATATTGCGCTGCCTTGTGGTCTCTCCGTGTGAAGTTGAGCATGATTATTTCATTTGCACGTTGCATAGTTCTCAATTTTCAGATCTATCTCTTGGTTTGGTTCCATGTTTCAGCTCCATAGGTGACTATCAAGAGGATGGATTGGTTGTATACCTTTCCTTTTAGGATTATTTGTATCGTCTTGATTTTGAAAGTTGAGCCTACTTTGCCAAAAGCTTGCCACCTTAGGGTGATTCTCCGTTTGATTTCTTCTTCTTTTGAGGATTCCATGGAGATTCGATGTCCTTGGGAGATGCAGTGGTCTAGTTCCCGACGGAAGTACAGATGCCCGAATAAATAACTGATTGATCTCCAAATTATCATTCGGTTAATTTACTGTCTGTATCCAATTACATTATCAAGAAATGGATAACGTTATTTGGGCTTTTGCATTCAGAGTAACGTGATTTTGAAGCAGTTACCTCTTGATCAAAGATTTGATTTCTGCAACAGCTCAATGTTCGGTAATTGTTTATCCAGATCACGCAGTCTAGGCCAAATGATTCACCATGTAATAACGCAAGATAATTCCGAATAGAGTTTCTAAGTAATATGTCGTATATATATATGTGTGTGTGTGTGTGTGTGTTTGTGTGTGTATAAGCTTGTGTATGTTAATGTACGAGAACTTCAGGTGCGAACGAAATATATGACGTGTATATATATATATATATATATATATATATATATACATAACGAAATATATGACGTGTGTGTGTATACATATATATTTATATATATATATATATATATATATATATATACATAACGAAATATATGACGTGTGTGTGTGTATATATATATATATATATATATATATATATATATATATTTATGTATGTATGTATACGTGTGTGTATGTTAATGTACGAGAACTTCAGGTGTGAACAAAATGTATATATAACTGCCAAGAAATAGGTTTCTTTTCACCTGATTGACTGATTTTTAGATATGTTTGGAATATCCGGCGAGACACGGTAAATGCGAAGTTTCTTCCGCTATTTGGAATGATGTGTACTGAAAAAGTAATTACCATTGATCTATATGAAAAAGAATTCTGAGCCTTGCCAGATCCCTAAACTGACATTCTCCAATGTCAGCCAGTTCCGATGGCGAAAGTTGAATTTAGATGCCAACTCCGGGCAGTTTTGCAAATTTGGGCGCTTTTACGCTTAAGTCTGCGCGTTTCTTATTTTAACTGTGTGTTGATTTAGCACATGCATCCTTAAACATTTTTAGCCATTTTCTGGCAAGTTTTCTGACCATTCTTTGTATCTATTTGTGTTTTGGCCATTTTTTAGGGGTTTTTTTGTTTTTTTATGGGGGGTATATTTTTTTTTTTCAGTTTAGCGCTTCCTAGCGTTTTTTGGTTATCAAACAAGCGCAGGAATGTTTTTTATTACTTGTCAACGTTGGCTGTGGCTAACATGGGTGGCTTGAAATACAACAATTCGCTTGACAGCTCTATCTCACGCATTTTTCTATCACACCATTCTTTGTAGGCACACAAAATATCCAGCAAACTTGCCCCCTAAACCCACATGTATTTTCAAAATTAAATTCATACTTTTCTGCTGCCGCAGTGAAAATCTCATGCAAGGTTATTTTGGGGGTCAAAAATATTTCTGATATAAATAGCTCCCTTGCTTCTTGCTGGAACGTCCTTTAGAAGGTCCCATGGGAACGCTTGCTCTCTCAATCTCTCTTTCTTTCTCTCTCTTTCTCTCTCTCTCTCTCTCTCTCTCTATCTATCTATCTATCTATATATATATATATATATATATATATATATATATATATGCACACACACACACACACACACACACACACACACACACACACGATAGATTTGTTTTTGGAAAACATCACTGGACCGAGTAATAATAGGATAGCTCAAGGACGATTCCAAAGGCTCTCAATGAGTGTGTGCTATCTATTGACTCTCCCACCAGTGCAAATTGTGACACAAGGTTGGGGCTTCACGTGGGGAAAATAACAGATACGCTTTAACAATAGCACTAGCTGACGCGACTTTGGTTTGCTAAAGTAACCGCCGTCACGAAAGCGTCAGGACGAGCCCGACCTATTCCGTTAAGTGCAATGGAACAGTGCTACCCTGGGGTGCTGTATTCCTCGTAGCTGGGCTGAGTAACAGAAAGGGAACCAGAAGGTTCCCAATGCACGTTGCGATGCGCAGCCACAGTAAAACCTCATTGGCCGGCGCACTTGGTTTTTGACACACACCATCTCCAGCCCATTGTGTCAGTACCTGTACCTCGGGCTCTGCTGAGAAAAAAGATACTACACTTTAATCCATACCGAAAAGGCCAGAAATTATGATTGCGTGTGTGTGAAAGTGTTATATAAATGCTCAATGGACTTACTTAAAAAGAAACAGTTATAGCTTATGCAGGGGTAGTTTTTTATGGATTAATTTCCCGAAATTTTATGTTGCAATTCGTATCATGAATCACAAAAATCATTATAGAACGAGTAGCGCCGGGTCGCCTTGCTGCTATGAAGATTGAGATAAACACCGGAATTAACGAAAAAAAAAAGAATCTGTCGGCTGATTAGATGTTCGCGTGAGAAAGATATTTCGATTCTCGTTCTTTGCCGCACATTTCCGTTAATTTCCGTGCATTTCCGGGCATTTCCGTGCATTCTCCAATTCGATTCAGAATTGTATCTCCTCAAGGTTTGTCTTCTATCCGCGGGTCTATTCTGCTGAAGTCTGGAAAAAATGTATAATGTAATCGGATATTAAATAAGTAATAGAACATATATAAATGTAAGTAACGAATTAACCAGATAATCAAAGATTGAGAAAAAATCGGTATGTTTCTGCGAGCAGGATCGATGCCACCCCTTAATTGAGTTCCAAACGAAGATAGACGCTAATATTCTGGCGACTACCTCAAGAAATCTACAGAAGCCTTCATCCACACATTTGATCCATCTATAGCCTTATACAGAGCAATATATATATATATATATATATATATATATATATATATATATATATATATATATATGAACAGAGCATTTTGGTGGATGAGAAATTTCTATGTAAATAGATATATTACTTGAATTCAGCCGTACTGAACGTCCAGTTCTGTAGTCCAGAGGTAGGATATCGGCCTCCAGGTTTCAGTTCTGCCTCGCGGTACTGGATGGGATAATGGAAAGTCTAAGGCCACACTGAAGTGATGTAATACATCGAAACAGCCGTCTGTGGATGACACAATGATATATATACATATATATATATATATATATATAATACAACGAACCAGCTGTCTGTGGATGACACAATTATTATATATATATATATATATATACATATAATGATTGTGTAGTGATTATTATATATATATATATATATATATATATATATATATATATATATATATATATATATATATATATATATATATGTATAATGATTGTGTCATCCACAGACAGCTGTTTCATTGTATTGGAACTCTACAGTGTAGCTATAGACCATCCATTATCATATTCAGTATCACGAGTTAGGGTCGAAACCCAGAAGCTGGCATCTCACCTACGCAGACCTGGACGGTCAGGTTGAATGTAAGCGACATATTCATTCATGCATTAATTCCCCATCTACCAGAATATTCTATTCCTAAGTTGCATAGGCTTATGATAAACAAGTTACCTCATTTATAGAGTGCTCAACCCTGAATAAGGGAGCGTTAATTATAATGATAATTTAGTATTTTCATCATCCACAGACAGCCGTTTCGTTGTGTAACAACTTTCCAGTGTGGCTGTAGATTATCCATATTCCCATCAAGTACCATGAGGTAGGATCGAAACCTTCGCTTCAGACCCAGAGGCTGGCATCTCACCTACGCAGAGCTGGACAGTCAGCAAGTTTGAATTTAAGCGATATATTTACTCACGTATGAATGTATCACGAAATAGATGGATTTCTAGTCTGAAAAAATGTCCCGATGGTCTTAATGACAAACAGAAACATCCTAAAAATATTATATTGTACTCCTGATAAAACGCCAACAACTAGATAAGAAAACTCAAAAATCACATTGGGCTTGCCATGCTTTATGAATATCAGATAACTGCCGGACATCACAATTCACAACGTGGATCCCTAGAGATCATATGCGAAACTATGCCCTGCAGAATATGAGATGAGGTGTGACAAACTCGACAACCTCAGAAAGTACTTACATTGGCATCGCGACTCCCGCAATTGGGAGCTCTGGCAAATCTGGGGAAAGAAAAAGATTCATTCGGGGAAAGGGCCAATTCTAGCTGAATTTTGTGACGTGTCGAAGACATATCTGCGATGGGTACTCACTTGTTCGAGTAACGATGTTTTTAGCCTTTTTCACCGACGGTCAAGTGTCCGCGATTGTATTGAAAGCGAATCGTAGGATAATTCATGTAACTGTCACAATGAATTATCACCAAAAAGGAATCAACGTATTAAGTCGCCTGATTTTTTGACCTTGTTTCTATTCTGGTGATCTCACGCCAAATGTGATTTGACAGCTCTTAAAGAAGTCATTCAAAGCAGTCAATTGGGTTGTAAGGGGAGATAGATAGGTAACTAGATGGATATGAACCGAATTAGATAGATAGATAGATAGATAGATAGATGGATAGATGGATAGATAGATAGATAGATAGATCTGATTACACTAGAATTAATAGGTATATAGATGGATCCGAATAGATAGACATGGATAAATTGGTTGATAGATCTGAATACAGTGGAATTGGTTGATAGATAAAAAATAAAAGATACATAATGAAATGATTTAGATAGATAGATGGATATATAGATAGATAAATAGATAGATAGATATGAACAGACAGATAGATGGATAGATAGATATGAGAAGACTGAGATAGATAGATAGATAGATAGATAGATGATGAATTGATTTAGATAGACGGATAGATAGATAATGAAAGATACATAATTGATTTAGATAGTTAGATAGGTTGATAGATAATGAAAGAAACATGATGAATTGATTTAGATAGATAGATAGATCGATAGATAGATAGATAGATAGATAGATAGATATGAACAGACTTGGATAGATAGATAGATGGATAGATGGATGGATGGATATGAACAGACAGATAGATGGATAGATAGATATGAACAGACTGAGATAGATAGATAGATAGATAGATAGATAGATGATGAATTGATTTAGATAGATAATGAAAGATACACGATGAATTGATTTAGATAGATAGATAGATAGATAGATAGATAGATCATGAATAGCCCTAGTGAGATAGATAATCAATTACCTCTGATAGATAACGAATAGTCTCCGTATTAAAGATAGACAGATGGGTAAGCCTTATTTTTATTTTGCCATCTTGCAACAAATGTCTTTTGACAGCTTCAAAGAATTCATTCGTGGTGAACAGATAGTGGCTCGGGAAGCTGCAAAAAGAGTCTTCCTATGCCCCCATTTCGTTAACGCAATTTCACTGACTTTTCAAATATCGTGCGAAGGCTCATCTCTCGGTGCAGGAGACTGCAAGAGAACTGTAATTTTATGAGTTGTCTAAAGATTTGAGAGGAAGTACGAAGCGAGCAGGCGGACTGGTGACAGCGCCGTGAATTGAATCCACATGCCGAAGTCAATTTCCGACGGAGAAAATATGTGTTCACCATCAGCAGCAGCACCGCCATCTTTAACAACAGCGGCCATTTAACGTTCGTTAAGTAGACCACTACATCTACCTAGGACAACGAATCTCCATGAGACTCTCAAAAGAAGAATAAATCAAGCAAAGAATCACACTAGGATGGCAAGCCTTTGGCAGGGCTAGCTCAACCTTCAAAAATAAGAAGATCTCATTAATCCTAAAGAGAAGGGTGTATAACCAATGCATCCTCCCAATAGTCACTTTATGGAGCTGAAACATGAAACCTAACCAAGAGACAGACCCGTCAATTGAGAACCATGCAACGTGCACATGAGAGAATAATGCTAGGCCTCACATGGAGAGACCACAAGACAGCACAGTACATCCGAGAAAAGACAATTGTTAGGGACATCATAGAATCTATTAAAAATCTCAAATGGCAGTGGGCTGGCCATGTTGCAAGAATGGCAGACAATCGATGGACATTGCGACTCACGACATGGATTCCCCGAGACCGCATGCGCAACCGAGGCCGGCAAAATATCAGATGGAGAGACGAGCTAGACAGGTTCAGGAAGTACTGGCTCCTCGACGCCCATGATAGGGAAGTGTGGCAAATCCTGGGGAAGGTCTATGTCCAACGACAGACGCTAAAAGACTGATGATGATGATGATGTTGGATATAGACCATCACTAGGTTTTTTTCCCCCAAGATCTCTATCGTGGGTGTCTCTCGACAGATCTCTATATCGCAGCTATGATATCTCTTATTTTCCCCGCTGCCAGCCACAGTGTCGCATATGATCTCTGGGGGATCCTTGTTGTGAAACGTGACGTCCAGTGATCGTCTGACATGCTTGCAACATGGCCTGCCCATCACCATTCGAGTTTTCTAATGGGTTCTATGATATCTTTGAATTTTGGTATACTGCGCTGTCTTGTGATCTTTCATTGAGATTTTGAGCAAGATTCTTTCTTGTTCACGTTGTTTTCAGTTCAACTTTTTAGCTTCCATGTTTCAGCTCCATAGGTGACCATTCCTGTTTCTCCCTTGATACACTGTATTGTGTACACTAATACCCTTTCGAAAGGTATTAACCCATTCTGCTTCTTCCTAGCTCCACATAAATAGTAGCCAGGCTGGGCTCTCTGGACAATCATGCTTGTGTAAGATGCCAATGCAGTTTTAGTAACTGTGAGTGATGACTTGTACCTGAATCATCTTGAACAGTGATTGGGATACACAGTCTCATGTCAAGTGCTGATTTGTTAGGCTTTCCCTTTTTTTTTTTTTACAAAAATCACTTTTGTACTCATTTCATCAGACGATAATTCGCCAAACGTATGTTTATCTATGTGCATGTCTGTATACACCTACCGCAAAAACTATTCGACATAAAGCCATGAAATTTTCTTTGGGTACGTACTTGATCCCAAGGAGTGTTTTTAGCAAATAAGCTCTTGAACCCCTCACACTATGTTTTATGGGGTGTTCAATTCAGGGCGGGCGCCTTTACAAGATTATCCATAAGTGGTAAAAACCCTTTTTGATGACCCAATAAAAGATGATACTAATCTGTGAATTGATGAGTGTTATTGATGTTGATTGATTTCAAGACTGAAATACATGAAGATAAAAAATATTTATTAATTTCTTACTGAATAAATACAACAAACTGGACAGAATCATTCAGAGAATAGAATGAAATCCCTACAAATGTAATCATAATCTTATTCTTTTTAAATCTGCTAATACGGTTTTATTAGAAATGAAGATAGGCAGTGCCAAAATTGTCTTGAAATGATATCTACTTAACGTTTGCACAAGTATGTACGTATGGTTTTCACAGGAATAAAATTGCAGGACGGATTTTTGAACACAATGAAGACTAAGAATATTGTTGAACTGGATAACTAACCCAAACCATTTTGTTATCTACACTCTATACACACAACCAAATTGCTTCGGTGCCTAATTAACGTCAACTCCACGCTTCAAGAACCACAAATCTACTAGTACGGTTTTATTAGAAATAAAGAGAGGCTATGCCAAAATTAACTTATAAATAATATCTAGTTTACGTTTTCACAAGTATGTACGTATACTTTTCACTAGGATAAAATTGCAAAACAGATTTTTGAACACAGTGGCCACTAAGAATATTGTTGAAGCGGATAACTAACCCAAACCATTTAGTTATCTACACTTAATACACTCAGCTATCTGCACATCTCTAAAAATCAAAATCTCTCACTGGAAATTAAGATGTAATGTAAGTAGTTTATAATAGATTATAACTTTTTAAATAATTATTGAAAAATTATAGACTTGAAATCTAGTTGACTTTAGATAAATTGATCTGAAATAACTAATCGTACTAATCTGTAGATTTATTCTAAACATATCCTAAGTTTACACGGTAAACTGGAATATGGTAAATTAGTTTTTAGTTAGTATATGGAAATTTACAAACAAGTAGTTTTTACTGTTAGGTCAGTTTTATCTTTTACTAAATGGGTTTACAAACTGGACAGAGTATCTCAAACCATAGACTGAAATCTTATCCAATACAATACAACTGCAATATTTCTAGTGAGTTAAAACTGGTCAATACAGTTTTATTAGCCATGAGAGATAAGTTGCACTAAAATTATCTTGAAGCAATTTCAAGTTTGAATCTGCACGAGTACCCAGTTTTGTCACTTGGGGAAGATTGCACTACATAACATTTTGTGTACTTTGACTAAAAATAAGAAAAAAGAAAAGACTCTGTTTAAAACCAACATTGTTTCTTCAATAATTTTTGACAGCATTTGGGAACGTTTGTCAATATTTGTTTCTATAATAAACTATTTGATTCCAATTGATTTTTTAAGTTAATCCCCGTTGAAACGTCAGGAACGAAAATAGATTATTATAGTATCAAAAATAAAACGAAAATTATCGTTTGAATTGCAATATAATTCATTGGGATACACACACACACACACACACACACACTCATATATATATATATATATATATATGTATATATATATATGTATATATATATATATATATATATATATATATATATATATATATATATATATATATATGCAATGCTCTTCCAATTATAGAATAGAGTATTCTAGTGGATGTAGAATATATGCATGAATAAATATATATACATCGCTTAGATTCAACCTTACTGATCTCCAGTTCCGTGGGGCAGAGAAAATGCCAGTCTCTGGGTCTGAAGCGAAGGTTTCGATCCTACCTCGTGGTACTGGATGATCTATAGTCACACTGAAGAGTTGTAATACAACGTACAATGGAACAGCTGTCTATGGATGACACTATATATATATATATATATATATATATATATATATATATATATATATATATATATATATATATATATTGCGTTTTACCATATGAAAACTCTTATTTGAAATGATCTTCCGTACTTCCATGGAGAAACTATCACTTGACCTAGACAACGTAAATTGTAGAAACAATTGAAGAAAATGGGGTTGCAGGAAGAATCGAACCTGCGACAGATAGGTTAGCTGCTTCAACGTAACGTTGCTCTTACCATCGACCAAAACTGCTAATGCAAAGGCTAGAATAGCTGTCTTGCTGCAGCGGCTCCATTTTCTCTAATTGTTTTTTTTTTCTATTTACGTTATCAAATCCAAGTGATACATTCTGTGTGTTATAACGGACGATCATTTCACTATAATAGAACACAATTCATTATCATTCAGTTGGATCATATATCCGTTTCTTGGTAATATATATATATATATATATATATATATATATATATATATATATATATAGAGAGAGAGAGAGAGAGAGAGAGAGAGAGACAGTCAGACAGACAGACAGACAGACGGACAGAGAGACAGGATATAAGGAAAAGTTTCCGAACTTGGACCGAAATATTTAGAGTAGTGAGTGCAACAACAGTGATGACCAGAAAATGAAAAAATAAACCAGGGTTGGGATTTGAACACACATTCTTTTCCAGGGGAGCTCCTATGTGGCTTTGGTCTGCGCTAACTGATTGAGACACCTGAAACCTGACGGTAGGCAAAGGTCTGAATAAAATTCTTTACTCATTCTTTCCCTTCTCCAGTTCTGTTAATGTGCTCTCTTCCTCTCAGGACTACTTGTATTTCTGCATACGTCAACGCAGGTAATTGTTCCAATGGTATCAGTTATAAATACTGTTTAGTCTGCTTTCCTTCTTTCTTTATTTTTTTGTGCTTTCAATTTTTTTATCTCGAGAATTGATCTAAAAATGAAATGATATGACGTAGTGTGACGCAAAAAAAGAATAGCTTCTTTCACCCCAACTCCCGTCTCTCTCTTCCTCCCACCCTCTCTCTCTCTCTCTCTTTCTCTCTCTCTCTCCCCCCCACTCCGTTCTTATGAACGCTACGAATCGATTAAAATTTGGTCTGAACGAAAGATACTTTGGCGTTCAGAGAATTTTTGACTTCTGTCGCAGTTTAAAATTAGAGGTAACGTCAGTTCTTTGATAGGTAAAAGTAATGGATGAAAAAGAAAGAAAAACAGATCCGGTTAGTCATTCAATTGAAACCGTCACATGACTAACGTCTTTTGACAGAGTACTATATTGAGGGTGATCAATTAAAGAAATTGATAAAATAGTTGGTTTACCTCAACCTTCTGGTGGATCATAAAATAGTACAAATTTTTTTTTTAAAGCTGGTCTGAATGCAACCTGGCACTGATTAAGGACAGATCTAGCATGAACGTACACTGTAAAATGAACTCCTACTAAACACCTAATCTGGGGAGAATTTTGAAAAAAGAAAAACACTTCTGTACATAATAAGGAGTAAATGTTGATGTTTTCCTAACCCTATTTCTATCAATGTTGCTTGATACATACTCTTCGGTGCCTAATTAACGTCAACCCCACGCTTTAAGAGCCATGCAACGTGCACATGAAGGAGATAACAAAACAGCACAGTATACTAAGGGAAAACTGGCGTCTGAGATACCAAAGAATTCGTAAGAAAATTTAATTGGCCATGGGCTGGTCATATTACAAGAATGGCAGAAAAATGGTAGGAAATCATGATTCACAACGTATATTCCCAGAAATTACATGCGAAACCGGGGCCGAGAAATTATAAGATGGTATGACGAAATGACTGGCCCATTGCCATTTGAGTTTTCTGACTCCTGTTTTCTCTCTAATATACTTTGCTGTCTTGTGAATTGGCCTTTCTTTCGGCTAGATGCATGGATCCCAGTTTGATGGCTAATCTTTTTGTTAGGTTCCATATTTCAGCTCCATAAGTGACTATCGGAAGGTTGCCTTAGTTGTAAACCGTTCTTTACGAATTCAAATCAGTTTTCTATCCAATACTCATCATTCATTTAGAGTATCTAACTATTCCAGCCTTCACTCTTTATCGTGTCTAGAATTTCTTTTCTTAGTCCCCATCTTGCATAAGGTTCTTAGGTGTGTTTAAATTTACAACGTAATTTTAGGCTAAGTTGGTCTCATGGCTTGTGTCCGGCAGCCTTCGTGGTTGTTTTTTTATTTAAATTTGGACTTTTTAGTGCGCCAACGAAAAGCAAGAGAAGTGACTTATTTATCGATCAACTTTTTCCCTCTATTTTTGATTGAATTCCCCCAGCAAAGCAGGCTGCCATAAAATGTTGGTCACGTGACGGTGTGATTAACTAACCAGACTTGTTTTCTTTATCTTATAGAGTATTTTGTTCCTTCTCCAGATTTTTGTTTGATTCCAACCAATTTCGTCTTCTTTTTTCAATGTCTCTTTTTATTTTCTCCTTTATATTCTCTCGCTCTTTTCTTTTTCTTCTGTAATTACTTCTCCTATGCTTTCCTTCTTTCTTTCTTTCTTTCTTTCTTTCTTTCTTTCTTTCTTCTTTTCCTCTTTTTTTACGCCCTCGCTTCTTTTCTCTCACGTCTTCTTCTTCTTCTTCTTCTTCTTCTTCTTCTTCTTCTTCTTCTTCTTCTTCTTCTTCTTCTTCTTCTTCTTCTTGTTTTTTTTTCTTCTTTTTTCACTACTTTTTTTTCGTCTTGTTTCCTAATCGTAATCATCTCTTTCTTTTCTCTTTTTTCTCATCCTTTTTCTTCTTCTTCTTCTTCTTCTTCTTGTTTTTTTCTTCTTTTTTCACTACTTTTTTTTCGTCGTTTCCTAATCGTAATCATCTCTTTCTTTTCTCTTTTTTCTCATCCTTTTTCTTCTTCATCTTCTTCTTCTTCTTCTTTTTTTCTTCTTTCTCTTTTTTCACTACTTTCTTTTCCATCTTGTTTTCCAATCGTATTTTCCTCTTTTTACCTTCTTCTTCTTTTCCATCTTTTTTCAGTTTATCCCTTCTTTTTCTTTTTCTCTTCTTCTTCTTTTTGTTGTTGTTGTTCTTCCTCTTCTTCTTCTCATTATTATTATTACTATTATTATTATTATTATTAATATCATTATTATTATTATTATTTCTCCCTTTCTCTTTCTAATCTTCTTCGTCTTTTCGTTCCCCAACACTTGCTCAAATACAAAAAAAAAAAATCTTTTGATCTCCCTTTTTTTTCTCTCTTCTATTTCTCCTCCTTCAACCAAATCAACCCGGCCCCACCCATTCATGTACCCCCAGGGACGCCTCCACTTATATTCATGTCAACCAGAGACCAACTACCGTGATCACGAGTCAAATGCAAAAGATCAAAGGTTTTGATCCGACGCCATTTTGAAGATGACACTGAAATTTCCTTCTTGATGCAAGATTAAGTCCGAACCCTCATCTCCCTGGAGATTGAATCAAAGATATCAGAATTCATCACGTATCAGAACTCATAATTTTTTTTTCTCTGACGATGTTCAACAATTTATGATAGAACACTGAAAGAACCTGTTGAAAAATACAGTAAAGTCTCGTTGTAACGGTATCCTTTCTAACGGTATTCGTCATCCCATTTAGGCTCATAGGCCTATATTTAGTCCACTCTTAAAAAGAAAAAATGCTGTAGAAAATATACTTATGGAAGAAAGCAAACCAAATCACCTCCCAAGATGATAAGAAGCAAGCTTTCATTTTTTTTCTTTATTTTTTTTTACAAATAAATTTTCATTATCAAGCTAAGATCATCATCATCATCATCATCATCATCATCATCGTCGTCATTATTATTATAATCATTGTTATTATTATCATCATTATTGTTATTATTATTATCATTGTTATTATTATCATTGTTATCATTGTTATCATCATCATCGTTATTATCATTATCATTGTTATTATTATCATCATTGTTATTGTTATTATGATCATTGTTATTATTGTCATCATCATCATCATCATCATCATCATCATCATTCTTTTAATGTCCGTCGTTGGACATAGACCTTCCCCAGGATTCGTCACAATTCTTTATCATGGGCGTCGTGGACAGTCAAAGAGAGAACCAATTGTTTTATATAACAGACTGGCACAAAACCCATAAAAAATAACAGTCAATATTTCTGCTGTATTACGATAACAAAGCAATAAATATACATTAATTTGGATCTTTAGGTAAATTCAAACCAAAATTCACTCAGCAAAGAATTATGCCAATTTTAATGAGTGTGTTTTATGTGTCTTTAGATTAGCAGCGATAAGAGAATTAAATATATTCGTCACCATCATTTGTCTTTGGACATAGACCTTCCCCTGGATTTGCCACAATCCTCTACCATGGGCGTTGCCGAGCCAGTATTTCCTGAATCTGTCCAGTTCATCTCTCTATCTTGTGTTCTGTCGGCCTCGGTTCTTCATGTGGTCACTTGGGGATCCATCTTGTGAGTCGTGATGTCAATCGGTTGTCTTTCATTCTTGCAACATGGCCTGCTCATTGTCATTTTAGTTTTTTGATAGTTTCTATGGGGTCACGGACTCCCGTTTTCTTCCTTATGCTCTGTGCTGTCTTGTGTTCTCTCTGTGTAAGGTTGAGCATGATTATATATTACTGAGTTTTAATTACAAAAAAAGGGAGAGTACTATTTTCGAGGTAGCATTGTACTCGAGTTAATACGTTGGTAAACATTAGATATTAGATTAATAAATATTGTGTAATTGTAGCCCATCGTGAGCTCTTTTTTAATCTATGGCTCGTTTGCCAGAGTGATCTACGATTTCAGGTGACATATTTCCGTTCTTTCCAAACGATGGCTCAGATCTACGATCGACTCTGCGCCAGATTGGCTCCGAAAAACGTCACGACTTTTCCAATGACGTTCCTAAAAAAAATGCCCATTAAAGAACAACGCGAAAAAAATTTAAAAAAAAAGACTTCGAAAATCTGTACAGGAAACTTCGTAACAAGCCAGTTTCGTCTCGTTCAGACCAATAAGTTACAATTTTAATTAGCTTGTCTGTCTAGAGATTTAGGCTTCTTTCTTTGATATCTGCTTCCTCCCATCTATCAGACTGACTGACTGACAATGATACTCCCGGCTTCGAGTCTTTGTTCATTCTGTAGCGGTAGCTCACTTGTATGTCATCAGTCTATTTATGTCTATGTCAGGCGATCGAGCCGCTGTGAGCTAATGTCTGTCATTGTTATACACCGGTAGGAATATCGTGACTGATATCAGTACAAAAAAAAACAAAAAAAACTACATTTGTATTTATCTAGACACATTATCAGAGCTAGATTTTCGCTGATACTGCTCATGCAAGTCTCTACCCCCACCCTGCAAAAGGTGTTATTAATTGTTTCATGAATTAGTAAGTTTCTCTTATCGTTGAGAAATTTGACATTTCCAATAAAAACTACTGTGTGCACACACACACACACACACACACATATATATATATATATATATATATATATATATATACATTCTCCCACTCAGCAAGAGGCCTTCAGCAGCCTTTACAATACAATTCACCCACAATGCATAGCTCCTGATAGTGGACTCTGGTTCCACATGGGAACTTTTAACACGTACTCACACAACACACACCACTGATGATGGGAAGAATCCCGAAACATGTCTGGACCATTTACATCTAAGGATTGATAAACCTTACCACTAAACACTTCACTCCCGAGTCTGTCTCACTCTCTACAGTACACATTATATATATATATATATATATATATATATATATATATATATATATATATATATATATATAAGAGAGAGAGAGAGGGAAATATTTGGTGGCAATGTCAAATTTCTCAACGCAAGAAAACTTTTCAGGTATATACAGAGAGAGACTGTATCTATTTGAGTCGGAGAGTGAAAGAAAAAACTTGCTTGTTTTTCACATCGGTCCAATTTTGCTCCAATTTATAATGCGCGCCAAAATTGTTCCTGTTACCAATAGTGTCAGTGACGCTTGCATTAATTCATGACCCCAGACAATCCCTTACTTCCCAATTTCGAATGCATTTCTGTAGTAAAATAATTTGTGATGTGTTTCTATAGTCTCTATGTACTTATCGTCTTCAGAATTTCTTAACATTTTATTTCCCTCCTCTTTCTTCTCTTCCTGCTTTATCTACTCTCTTTCTATCTATATTTCCCTGGATTTTTCTTCTCTTCATTCTGTTTTCTTTCTTTCTATTTTTTCCTCTTTATCTGCGCTTTCATGTTTTTTTATTTCTTTATCTATTTATCTTCTTCTTCTTCTTCTTCTTCTTCTTCTTCTTCTTCTTCTTCTTCTTCTTCTTCTTCTTCTTCTTCTTCTTCTTCTTCTTCTCTACCCTTGGGCGTCCTTTCCTTTTTCTTTCTTCTTCTATTTCAGATCAACCCACCATTTTGCATCACCTTTCTCTTTCCTTCTTTCTTTTATTCAATTTCATTCCTTCCTGTCTTTTTACTTCCCTTTTTTTCATGATTTCTTCTTCCTTTCTTCTCTCTTTTTAACTTTTCTTTCAACTTCCGATCACCAGCCCTTTAGCATCATTCTTTCTTTTCTTTTCTCTCTCCCATTTTTTTCTCTTTCAATATATTCTCTCTTTCTATATATTCTCTCTTTCTATATATTTTCTCTCTTTCTTTCTTTCTTTCTTTCTTTCTTTCTTTCTTTCTTTCTGTCTTCTCATTCGTTCTTTCTCTTTTCTTTCTTTTTTCTTTCTATCTTTTTGTCCTTTGATTTTTTCTTTCTTTTTTTCTTTCCTTCTCTTTCCTTTCTTACCTTTTACCTTTATTTTTTAGCCCTCAATCGACACCTGTTCTCATTCTTCTTTGCCTCTTTTTCTCTACTCAATCATTCCCTTTCCTCTTCTCTCTCCAACTCCCACAACCCTCTTTTGCATTTATTAGAAACCGTCTACCAAAACTGTCGTTAAAACTGTCAACATACGTCCCATTAGTTTTCATGTTGGTCTGGCTAACTATTTACGTATTTACGATACGATCATGCTGCACCAATGAAGCTAGGGGGATGAAAATCCAAACAATTACATCTTATCATGTCTTCACACCAACCCAAACCGATCCCCAAAATTAAGTGTGGGGTTCAGTACGCAATGTAAGTTCGGCCCTTTAGTTTATGCCAGGCAGCATTTGCGTTTGTTTGTTGTTGTTTTTTTTTAGAAAATTAACTTTTATATGGATCACTGCCCAACAAAAATTGAGAGAAGTAACTTATCCATCGATCACCCCTTTCTCCAATTTTTTAATTGATCACCCCTTAACAAGGTGAGCTGTCAAGAGACGTTGGTTGCGTGACGATTTCTATCGAGTAACTAGTCCGACCTGTCATTTATTCTTTTAATGACTCTTGTCAATTGGCCAATAATTTCCTCAAGGAGTCTTCGGCAAAATTAGTTTCTTGGAACAAGTAATACCAGGAGGCCCTGCTTGACAATTTGCAAAGGCGTCGAAATGTGGCGACATCTAACGGTTGATTGTAATGGTTGGTGCGTAGGAGAATGGCGTTTTCCTACTTCTTCATTTCCAGGTGTTTTTTGTATGTCTCAGGATGATACGGAAATTAGCCAAATTTTTAACAAATTACCCATGGGGCTTACAATACCCTGGAACACCCCAGCTATACAGGTTCACTTCGCTCTTCCCCGATGGACCCCATCCCATCGCGTATTCCCG
The DNA here is from genome assembly GCA_963457665.1 of Thysanoteuthis rhombus. Taxonomy (NCBI): domain Eukaryota; kingdom Metazoa; phylum Mollusca; class Cephalopoda; order Oegopsida; family Thysanoteuthidae; genus Thysanoteuthis; species Thysanoteuthis major. Next base: position 19,808,096 of record OY735240.1, on the reverse strand, counting down.
AACATAAATCCTGAACCGGTCTGGTTAGTTACTCAATAGTAACTGTCACTTGACCGACGTCATTTAGCAGCATGCTTTGTTGAGGATGATCAGTTGTAACATTAGAAGTAGAGGTGATCAATTTATTGCTACTCTCGTGATTTGGGGGGGGGGGTGCAGTAATCGCTAAAAAGTCTGAATTTTGATAAAAAAAACAAGTGGGCACAAAGTAAGGGACCGATTTAGAATAAACACACATAGCAAACTGAGCCCATTCTAAAAACATATTTCGGAGGGGGGGTACGGATTTTCAAAAATCAGATGAAAATGGGTTTTTTATATAATAAAGGAGTAGATGTTTAAAGTCCTCTAGCTTCATTGGGGCGTTCTGTACACGTGATACATATATACATACATATCCAGCCAGACCTACTTGAAAACTTGAGAAACCTATTTTGAAAGTTTCGGTGACAGTTTTGATTTACGGTTTCTAATACAGCCTCACTGTATACTTCGTTCCCAAAACCCGATTCAATCAGTGGTTGCGGGAAGGAAGAACGCCAGACGTAAAGGCGGGAAAATGATCACAAGAGAATAGGGTCGAGATTAGATGGGAAAAAGGAGCAGATGTCCTGATGAAAAAAGGAAACAATCAATGAAATGAATGAAAAAATAAAAAGAAACGAGGAAGGATAGTAATAATTATTACAGGATCTGAGTGAGTGCGTGTGTGTGTTTGAATGAGACGACGAGAGCGAAGATTTTTAATATGTAAACGCATCCATATATATATATATATATATATATATATATATATATATATATATATATATATATATACGTATATATATGTGTGTGTGTGTGTGTGTGTGTGTGAATAAGGAAAGATGTTTTTTAGGAACTAAATTGACAATAGGGAGCAAAACAACGGCGATGATCGAAAATAAAAAAAATGAGACCCAGGTTGAATTTGAACTCACAACCATTACTATGGGAGCACATAAGTTTGTGTTTACTGATTGATCCACTGGGACGGCAGATAAAGGTCGAAATAACACCCTCAACTCAAACCTTCTAACATAACCGACTAGCAATCGGAGAATGTGTTCTGTCAATCCCAGAACTACGTCTATATACGTATTTCTATGTGTATATAATTGTTTGTATGTCAACAGTATGGTAAGTTATGAATATTAATATCCGACAATGTGAATAAGAAGAGACAGTTTTCAGGAACTAAATTTTGCTCAAACAGAATTATTCACAGTCATCATCATTATCATCAGTCTTCTGACGTCCGTCGTAGGACATAGAGCTTCCCCAGGATTCGCCACAATTCTCTATCATGGGCGTCGCAGAGCCAGTATTTTCTGACTTTGTTTGGTTCATCTCTCCATCTTGTATTTTGTCGGCCTCGGTTTTGCATGTGACCTCTGGGGATCCATGTTGTGAGTTTTGATGTCCATCGATTGTCTGTCATTCTTGCAACATGACCATCCCATTGCCATTTAAGTTTTCCGATCGATTCTATGATGTCATTGACCCCTGTTTTCTTCCTGATATATTGTGCTGTCTTGTGATCTTTCCATATGAGGTTGAGCATGATTCTCTTGTGTACACGTTGGATGGTTCTCAGTTTGCACGTTTGTCTCTTGGTTAGGTTCTATGTTTCAGCTCCATGGGTGACTATTGGGAGAATGCATTGGTTGTATACACTTCTTTTGGGAATTATAATGAATTTCTTTATTTCCCGATCATCGCCGTTGTTTCTTTCACCACCGTAAATAATTCCTTATTCAAATTTTTGGATACTTATATATACTGAAACAAATAAAACAGATGTTGACCGTGGGTAAACAAAATGAGAATTTAGAGTTAAAACAGTCATTTAGGCCTCTGCATTACTGGCAGCTGTTTATCTCAACGATAAGAGCAACCTTGCGTTAAATCAGCTACCCTATCGGTGGCAGGTTCAATTTCTGCAGTAGCCAACTTTTCTTGAATTGTTTATTCTATTCACGTTGTCTCGGCCAAATGATACATTCCCCATGTAATAACCGGAGATCCTTTCAAATCGGCTTCAATATAAAATAACGCAATTTATAATCATTCTGGTAGATCATATATCCATTTCTTGATTATATATATATATATATATATATATATATATTGTTCATAATGTTTTCGTTTTTTCACACAGAGCATATAGTTAGAATCGATAGTCTTAAAAAAAAATCAATCCAACAGGATGATACAAATTTCCATATGAGAACGTTTTTTCTTTTTTTGTTTCCATAATTACATGAACAGCGAATATCGAAGGTTACTGAAGAGTGTGTTTGGCACAAAATGTTGACATTCACTGGATACACAAAGAGAAAGATGGACAGAAAAAAAGAACTCGATCAAGAATAAAAGAAAGACAGACAAAAAGAAAGGAAGAAGTTGATTAACAAAGAAAGTATGATGGTGAAAACAAAAAAGGGAGAAAGATAGGAAGAAGAATGTCAATGAAGAAGGAGAGAACGAAAGGGTTTGATTAAGAACAGAAAAAGAATGAAAGAAAGAAGTTACAAACAAAGAAGGAGAGATGACAGCCAAGAAAAAGAAATAAAGATAGATAAACAAAAATAAAATGTAAACGAAAACACATGAATCACAAATATATTTTCTTCAAAAGCGAGGCGAAGAGAGGTAAAGAAAAGAAAAAGAAAACATTGCAAATCTCGAAAATAATGAACCAAGCTTTAACAATTGGCATCAGGTGGTACACGCGGCCCCAGGTGTGAAATACGTCTTGAATTATTGCAGCGTTTGTTCTTATAGCTCGGGGGAAAGCACACGATAGATGATATTCTTTTCGCTCTCTTATCCATAACTGCTCGCTATGCCCTCGGTCGGAAAATGCCGACCAAAACTGTCAACATGTTTCTTTTTAAGGCTGCATGGTCATCTATCTATGTATGTGTGCATGTATGTACGTATGTATATGTGTATGTATATATGTATGTATGCGTACATGTATGTATATGCTGCGCACACAGTCCGTGCCAATGGAGTAAAGGGCTGAAAATGTACTTTTTCGAATTGAAATCAAGGGTCCCTAGAATCGTGGATCCTCGGGCGAATATCAGGAAACCCTTGCTTTAAGATGGCCCTGCATACAGAGTATGGTTTTAGGAATACCTTTAGCGATGCAATGGGTATTACAAACTTTCGACTAAACCTAAAACCAAAACTGTCGACATGGATCTTTCTTCAGTACTCAAGTTAGTCTGGCTGGCTCGAGGCTATGTATGTGTCGTGCTTACAGACCATACGATCGAAGCTTGGATTTTGAACATTGCTACTCTTGGTTAGAAAAAAACATTTTCTTGTTTTTAAACTCACAATAAATCTTTAAGGGGTAGAATTTACAATATAGCTTTATGCTAAACTTGTTCCTTTGTTTGTGTCAGAGAGTGGTTATGCATATTTCGTTTTTTTTTTTGGTTTTTTTTATTGTTTTTTTTTCATTTTGAACTTCTTGTGATCCTACAAAAAGAGATATAAGTAATTTATTTATTGGCCAGCCCTTTTCCCAATGTTTTAAATCGAATAACCTTATCATGGTGTGCTGCTAAAAGACGTCGAATCGTAACTGTTTCTAGGAGTGAGTAACAAAACCTGGGAGGGGGGTCGTTTCTCATTGCATTTTTTGTTTTGTTTTGTTTTTCTGGGTTTTTTTTTCCATATTTCTACAACCTGCTAAGGAGTGATCTTGATGAATCTTAAACGGAATCTTTGTTCCTGATTTCCCACATTTAGCTATTTAGATTTTTTTTCTCTTATTTAGAATCTTTTTTTTTTCGTTGCTGTGTGAATGTCGCACGTAAAACTGTGAACGGTCGATTACTGATACTCATTTACAATGCTTTTTCTTTTTCTTATTCTTTTTCTTCTTCTTCTTCTTCTTCTTCTTCTTCTTCTTCTTCTTCTTCTTTTTCTTCTTCTTCACCTTTTCTTACTTCTACTTATTTTTCTCCTTTTTCACTTTACCTTTGCTACTTTCTTTTTCTCCTTTCCCCTTGCTTTCTTCTAATTCTTTCACTTCCCACTCCACTCTTTCATTATTCTCAGTTTCCGTCTTTTCTTCATGTCCTTCTTCTTCTTCTTCTTCTTCTTCTTCTTCTTCTTCTTCTTCTTCTTCTTCTTCTTCTTCTCTGTTCTACATTTCACTCTTCTCTTTCTTCATCCTCACCTTTTTCCTTCCCCTTTTTCTTCTTTTTATCTTTCATCCTTTTTCCTTTTTTTCTTGCTCTTCCCTCACCATTCTCTTCTTCATCCTCCTCTTCATTCTTCTCCTTCTCCCTCCTCCACCTCATCTTCTTCTCCTTCCTCGTACTTCTTTCCTTCATCTCCACCTCTTCTTTTTCTTCTCCTCCTTTTTCATCATCATCATCATCATCATCATCATCATCATCTATCTACCTTTCTTCGCCACCCCTTTTTCTCTACCTAATCATTTCTTTCCCTCTTCTCTCTCCTACTCCCTGAACATATATTAGAAACCGTCAACCAAAACTGTCACTAAAACAGTCAACATAGGTCTGTTCAGTTTTCGAGTTGGTCTGGCTGGCGATTTACTAATTTAGGACACGAACATGTTTCACCGATTGAGCTAAAGGGCTGGATTGTAGGTATTCACAACTTAATATTTCTAGAAAAAAAAAATTATTTTGTTTTTCGCTTCTCCCCTATGAAGAAAAAAAGTTATTTTTTAACGGGATCCAATTTAAAACTTAAGTTTGTCATTCGTCACTCACTTCGTGTTGGGTTCCGTTTACGGTCACTATTTGAAAATGCAGACTTTTTATTGATCAATGTCGAACAGGCCGAGAGAGAAGTTACTCATTGATTGATCCCCCGTTTTAAAAAAGATTTGATTGTTCACCCCTAACAGGGGATGCTGCCGTTGGTGTTGGGCTGGGTTTCTCTTGAGTGACTATTCAGACCTGTTATTTTGTTTCGTGTTTGTTTTGTTTTTGTTTATCGTTGTTTTTTTTTTATTTTGTTTTTTTTTTTTTGTATCATTTCCTTCTTCGGTTTTCTCTTCTTCATAACTCCCTGTGAACTTCAAGCCCCCTTTCCCGTTCCTTAACTTCCCCTTGTGTTACTGCAGCTGCAATTTCTGACGCCCTCTAGCGGAACAGCAAGGAGCCCAAAAAAACAAAAAAACAACAAACATGGCGTCTGATCATTTTGAAAATATGAGAAGACTTGTGTGACTCAACCTTTCATTTTATTTTTATTTTAGTACTGAACACTTCTTTTGTCCCCTCTAACGTCCACCTGATCCATACAAGTCATAATTCGATGTAGACACGTGTATATATATATATATATATATATATATATATATATATATATATATATATATATATATATATATATATATATATATATATATATATAAATTCATGCGCTAAGACATTATTTGATAACTTTCGCTACGGACCAATACACACAGCCCTGCCCCGTCTTAGTTTTCAGAACACTTAAAATCCACTTAGTTCAATTAATTATCACTGCTAACAAACAGCCATGGACTCTATATAACAGACAACTATCTGAATCACCATTATATTTTCTGAAGAGGTTAGAATGAACAAGTGAAACGTTAAAATAAACGAAAGAAATCATATTTGTACACTACAAAGTCTTCTGAATCGTCATTTCATTCTGATTTTGTCGGAGGAATTGTAATTTCCTGGTCGTAGATAAATGCATGGTACTCTATCTAATGTAGCACTTCCATATTTTACAAGTAGAAGAATATACTGACATAACTTTATCTATTAAGCTTGATTTTGAAATGATATTGATTTTTTTTGGGGGGGGGATACTCTACCACGGCAGCCGACAAGGGATGTTGTTACTTCTACACGAACCTCATAAGCTAATATATGTTTTCAGAAATTCGTATCCATTTCTTGGGTAAAACTAAGATATTTCAAAATGCTCAAAAGTAGAAAATACCATAAACCTACACTATTATAAACTGTCAACGAAGGCTATCAACATCATTTCAACATTAGTTTCTTCAGCTTTTAAGTGATTCTGTCTGGCTTGCTATCTATCTATACATCTCACTGTCACATGTAAAGACTGCTCTTATCAAGCTGAAGGGTTGTGAATTTAAATATCTATTCTTTGTGTCTAGAATAAAAAAGCTATTGGTGCAAAATAAAAAGTGAGAGAGGTAACTTATTCATTGATCACCCCTTTCTCTGATTTGTAATTGACCATCCCAACTCTACATACTGCCAAAAGAATTTATCCAGGTGACGGTTTCTATTGAACGACTTGCTAAGTGACATATTATGTTTTGTATCTTGGCCATGCAGTGTGCTACGGATGCACAAAGACGTAAAAATATTTTAGTAGTTGTGAAAAGAAAGGACAGTTGAAGCTTTCTTGGCACAACGTAGGGAAAGTGGCCAAGATTTTTGATTTAAGGAAATTAATGGAACCAGAATGTGAATTAGAACCTATAATCAGTGGATAATAATGCTCATCCAAAATTATCTTTCTTTCATTAATTCCCCTATTTCTTCTTATTTGTTAGCTATTCTAACATCGAATCAATGTAGGTGCAAAACATTTTTTCATCATCATCAGTCTTTTAACATCCATCGTTGAACATTGACGTTCCCCAGGATCTGCAACAATTCTCTACCATGGGCGTTGCAGAGCCAGTATTTTCTGAATTTATCTAGTTCATCTCTCCATCTTGTGTTTTGTCAGCCTTGGCATCGCATGTGATCTCTGGGGATCCATGTTGTGAGTCGTGATGTCAATCGGTTGTCTTTCATTCTTGCAATATGGCCTGCCCATTGCCATTTTAGTTTTCTAATAGTTTCTATGGGGTCACGGACTCCCGTTTTCTTCTTTATGCTCTGCGCTGTCTTGTGATCTCTCCGTGTAAGGTTGAGCATGATTATACATTACTGAGTTTTAATTACAAAAAAAGGAGAGTACTATTTTCGACGTAGCATTGTACTCGAGTAAATATCTTGTGTTTTGTCAGGCTTGGTTTCACAAGTGATCTCTGGGGATCCATGTTGTGAGTCATGGTGTCCATCGGTTGTTTGTCATTCTTGCAATATAGCCTGTTTTATTTGCCTGTCGCTATTATGTCAGAGGTGTGATGTTATGGATAATAGTGCGAAAACAATTAAAAACATCTATTCAAATCAATTGATGACGTAACAAACTTGTGTTTTTCACATTGTTGCTAAATATGGTTAGTTATTGATAGCTAAAATCGATTCTTAAATAGCTAAAATCGTCTAAACCTGTCTATTTCTAGCTAACATTATAGCCCCCAAAGTTATATATACTAACTTAAAGCCCACTTATTGAATAACATAACCAAACACCAATACTCCGGGAAAAATCGTTGATTGAAATAGTGAACTTACTTAAATTTAAACTTACTAATCGTTTTTTTAATTGCAAGACTTTTGTGTGAATCATTCTCACTCTCATTTAATTCCTCCACGTCCTTTCGCTACCACTGACTACTAATGCTACTACTACTTTGTTCATAATCCCTTTGAAACCGGAAATCACAGATAGAGTCGAGGGGATTTCAAACCCATCGTTGAACTTACGGTTAATTGATTACCCCCAACACGCTATGCTGCCAAAAGACGTTGGTCACTTGATGGTTTTCATTTAATGACTTCATGATTTGGATATAAATACAAGTTTAGATGATTTTAAACATTTTGGAAGACAGCTTATCAATTATCTATCTATATCTATCAATCAATCTATCTATCTATCTATTTATTTATCTATCTATCTATCTATTTATCTATCTATTGTTCATAACTGTCTATCAATCTATCTATCTGAGACTGTTCCTATCTATCTATCTATCTATCTATCTATCTATCTATCTATCTGTCTATCTATCTATCTATCTATCTATCTATCTATCTATCTATCTATTGTCCATAACTGTCTATCAATCTATCTATCTGAGACTGTTCCTATCTATCTATCAATCTATCTATCTATATATCTATCTATGTATCTATCCATCTATTCATCTATCTATCGATTTACTTATCAATGCAATGATGAAATATACTGCAATATCCATTACAGTAGTTCTAGTATATAAGCATCTGGCACATTTTTGTGGTTATTATTTTGGTAGGTAGAATCTTATGAGCAAAACTGAATCATATCATAAAGCCATTCAGAATAAGAGAGGAAATGTTGCCAGTTTTTAAGGGCAGCAATTTTGAAATTCAAAATGGACGATTTTGAATGCCCATCTCTTTCAATTATGACCAAGTCATTGTGCATGGAATTGTCCCAAAATTTAATCACGTCTTACGTAGCCTATTGTCCACCCTTCCACGAAATATCTCTGAGAATTCACAATGCTCAGTGAAATTTCGTAGAAAAGTAAGCCACATAGCAAAGAATAAGATATCATATAGAGATTGATCAAGGAATATGTTTCTGATAGAGAGATATTTTTGCAGGTTTTTTTTCGAACGTTGCTGCATTCGTTCCTGCCAGTCCACACGATATCTCAAAAAAAAGTTCTCAATGAATTTCAATGAAATTTAATTCATAGAAACAAATCACAACAATTTCTTTCTTGATCTGAATGCTTTTTTGTTTTTTAGTTTGTTTTTAGATATGATTTAACATTTTTGCCAAGATTCTACCACCCACTCGCAAAAATAATGTCAACTTTCACTTTCCGATAGACTTGACTCTCCGGTGTTGTAAAGCTTGGAACTTTGAAACTAATACTGATTGTCAGTTGCTTTGGACGAGATGCTGCAACCCAAACCAATCAGGATGAGGACACGAGTCAAAGTGAATCAGTGTGAGAAAGTTCTTCATTCAAGAAATACAGACGAAAATGTTCTTTCTTTTCCTTATATTTTCCCGCTTTTTTCTTCAGTGCATAGAAACCTGACAACTTTATGCATTACTATGTTCGACACTTGAACTTTTTTTTTTTACATCTTTCTTCACTATTGGCATTGCCTTTCTCATGAATTAACAATGTGAACCAGCAGACTCGAGTTTATCTCAACCGATGGAAAGAAAAAAATCAGGTATGATTAGTCATACAATAGAAACCGTGACGACCCCAATGTCTTTCGGCAGCATACCACGTTGGGGAGAGATCTATTGGAAAGTTAAGGAAAAAGGGTGACAAATGAATTCAATATTTCTCTTGTCTTTATTGTGCACTGATCACCCAAATAAGTCAAAATAGGAATTATCAGTCTCTTATCGTCTGTCGTTGGTCATGGACCTTCCCCAAGATCTGCAACAATTCTCTATCATGGGCATCGAAGAACCAGTATTTTCGGAACTTGTCTAGTTCATCTCTCCATCCTGTGTTCTGCCGGCTGCAGTTTCGCATGTGATCTCTCTTGTGAGTTGTGATGTCCATTGGTTGTCTGCCATTCTTGCAATATGACTTGCCCATTGCAATTTGAGATCTTTAATAGATTTTATCATGTCTCAGACTCTTATTTTCTCCCTTATACACTGTGCTGTCTTGTGGTCTCTCCATGTAAGGTTGAGCATTGATTCTCTCATGTGCACGTTGCATGCTTCTCAGTTTGTAGGTCTGTCTCTTGGTTAGGTTCCATGTTTCAGCTCCATAATTGGCTTTTTAGGATAATTAGGATCATCTGGTTCTTGAAAGTTGAGCCTGCTCTACCGAAGGCTTGTCATCCTAGTGTGATTCTTCGCTTGATTTTCGCTACTTTTACAATAGTGAACAACTTTGCGTAAACTCACATTGTAAATTGATCCCCTATTAAAAACCTATTCAGAAAGTGGATTCAATAACAACTGTTTCCCCAGG
>OY735240.1:19658222-19788222 GCA_963457665.1 Thysanoteuthis rhombus | reverse complement strand
TTTTTTTAATTGTTTTATTGGAAATTGGTTTCTAGTGAAAGGGTTAATCTACCACGTAATCTAATGCTAGGTTTATCCCACAGCTTTAGTGTGGAAACTTTTGCTCTTGCTTTTTCAGAGTTCAGACTGTTTTCTACCCCCTGCCCAACAAAAGAGAGTTAACACATTGATCATCATTTTTTCCGTAATTTTAACTGATTACCCCAACATGGCACGCTGCTGTTGGTGACATCATGGTTACTATTGTTATCTATCATAGATGTTCATTATCTATCTATCTATCTATCTATATCCGTTCATTTATATCTATTCACCTGACTAGCTTTCTATTTCAGTCCGCCAATATCTTTTCATGTATACATATTAGTTTGTTTATCTTACATCTATCTATCTGGGTCTGTTCATACTATATGTCTACATGGCTAGCATGCAAGCTATCCCAGATCTGTCCATATCTGTTTAAGTATCCATCGTAGTCTGTTTATCCTCATATATCTCCCCGCTCTCTCTGCCTCTCTCTCTCTCTCTCTCTCTCTCTCTCTCTCTATATATATATATATATATATATATATATATATATATATATATATATATATATATATATATATATATATATGTCTGTTCCTAGCTGTTTATCAATCTATCTTGTCCGCCTTCCCATCGTTCTCATTAGATAAATCCACTCTCGTCTTCCCACTTATGGAGACCACATCCGGATCGTTCACTGATGAAGCAACGTCGGTCCTCCTTCTGAATTCAAAATATCATTTTCCAAATTTAGTAAACCGGTAATGAGCCAAACCAGACAGATTACTGTCGGAGAGTTTATTAATATCTCCAGAAAGGAGACGCCATTTTCCATACGTCGACCTCCAGGCAGAAATATTCCAGACGAGTCCACATCTCCATAAGACGCTTTTCGGTCGTTCTGTCTGTCGGACGGTCTGTCGGTCCAAGATACGTTAAATATCATTTTTCAGCTGTATCTTTATGGATTCATATGAAGTTCGGTAGATAAATCAGTTAGAGAATATCTAATGAAATGTTTACGTTTGGATTTGTTTGATAATTACTTTTATCCAAGCGAGCGAATGAAGCTTGGTTATTGATAGAGGCTTATACGTTGCTATATGAAAATGACATCCGTTGCAAGTTTATGCAAACATTATCAGCAGAATTGAAATTAAAAAGATTATTCGTGCAAATATAACACTACCCGACGGATGTTATAGGTTACATGAAAAACAGGACCGAGGGCCCATTCTGTTAAAACAAAAAAGAATACAGAAAAAACTTAATTCATTCAACGACTGTTTTCAACCAGGGTTGCCAATTTAGATTAATTTGTTTTTCGAATTTGGGAGTTTCGTGTCAACAATATTTAGATGCTTCTTTCTTGTTCGACTTTTAACGTTCAATGTCGCCAAGTCAGACGCAAATTCGAGAGTGACTTCCGGAATCGAAAAATTGAAAAAATCACATCTAAATCAACAACCCAGAACCAGACAATTAGCTGGACCTACTCAAAGAGTGAAAAACCCATGTTGACAGTTTTTGGCGAAGCCCGTGGGGTATATACATAGATAGAAGAAGAAAATAGTCCGACCGTACCGTACATTATGATTGATACGCCACATCTAACGAAATTCAGGCAAAAATGTATCTCGTCTCCTTATGTCTTGAGGTATTCTCTTCAAAGGTTTCAGTTTTTATATGCGTCGTGTAATTATGGTATTTGTTCTTTAAGTTGTTTACTGTTTAGTATATTACAAACGTGCTCTCCTTGTGAGTTCCCGTTGATTATACTTCTTTGTGAGACGAAGTTTTTTTCTAGTGATTTTAGCTCTATTTTTCTTATATATATATATTCTTCTGTTCATTGTAAAGAACACTAACCAAGAATATAACAAATATTAACATTGTCTCGAGCCAAAATGGTATCAACTAGAGGTTTTCCATTCATAATAAAGTATTAAAACAATATTTCTAGTTATCATTTCGTGCAGTTTTTGTATTTTTCCATTCTTTTTGTGTCTCCAATAACAGTTGGCCATTGTGAAAAAAAAACTTGAAGAACTTGGGTTTCCGGACCAGAATTCAGACTAGACAGACACAGGTGGGGTGCCATAGCCAGTGGGGTTTTACACCATGGGGTTTGGAACTGCTCTGTGGATTGTAGCCCAAAGAGTTCAGGATCTGTCCTTAGTCTTATAGACCAGCGCTTATCTATCCTAGCAACAAGAGAATTTCTGCAAAATCCCTGCCCACACGTAGTATATCAGGGAGAAAAACAGGAGTCCTAGACATCATAGAATCCACTAGAAAACTCAAATGGCAATGGGCTGGTCATGTTGCCAGAATAGCACTCAACTGATGAACATCACGACTCACAACATGGATCCCCAGATATCACATGCACAACCGAGGCCGACAGAATACAAGGAGAGACGAAATAGACAAATTCAGAAAGTATTTGCTCTGCGACACCCACTATAGAAGAATGTAGCGAATCCTTTGGAAGGTGTATGTCCAACGACGGACGATGAAAGATTGATGATGATGATGATGATTTCTTAAACAGTCAATTTATATATGGCCATGAGCTAGTCATGTCGCACGAATGGTACATAAGTGATGGACATCACAACCCACGACATAGAACCCTAGATATCACATGCGCAACCGAGGCCGACAGAAAACAATATAAAGAAACGAACTTGACAAATTCAGAAAGAATCGGCTCCTCGACGCCCACTATTGAGAAATGTGGCGAATCCTTTGGAAGGTCTCCGTCCAACGACGGGCGATAAGAGATTGATGATGATGATGATGATGATGATGATGATGGTGGTGGTGGTGGTGATGTTGGTGATGATGATGATGACGATGATGATGACGATGATGATGACGACGATGATGATGATGATGATGATTACTAAAACAGTCCATTTGGATATGGAATAAAATTGAATATTTTATTAAAAGTTTTTGCTTACACCTTATTCAAATCTTAATCATGTCTCCCTAACTTTATAGCACATTATGATTCGCTGATGTTTTCACCAGCAAACAGGATTCTCTCAATTTCCTGTTCTTTGAAAGTCTTAAAGAAAAAACGGTTCAAGTTTCAGTTTTGAACGAATACGATTGATACCAACTCTCAATTCAAACTTTTCTTCTAATCTCCGATGTTATCACAATGTTTCAGTCAATTCATTCTACGCTAGAGTTATGAAGTCAAAGAAAAAAAGTATGTATAGTTTGAATACTATCAGTTTATTTTCGATTCATGTTAAACGGCCAACCCAACGGTCTTTGTTTCAATACATTCGGCGAGGCAATTGTATCAAATACTCCAGAGGGGGAATCCGTCAGAAAATATTCTGTAAACTAGCTGAGCAATGCGTAGGGTGTGTAGTTGATTGTGTTAAACCATTTCAAATTCCATGTTTTGCAACATTAATTTCACTTGAGCATTTTGAAAAAAGCACAAATTCAACTGCACGTCAACTTGATTTTTGTTCTTTGTTTATAGAAACAAATGTCAATAATTGATACAGACGCTAATTGTCACTAATTGCAGGTTGCTAGTTATTGACGCAAGCATGTGGATTAATATGGAGGTAAGGATGGTGGACACATCGTTCAACTTTGGGGGGGATGCGCTGGCATCTAGAGTACCAATGACTGTTTCTGACCGACCGGCTGTCAGACTGACATATCGAAAATATTTTCAATACCTCTCGTTTCCCCTTAGTCTTATACGTATTAAAGTTCAAAGTAGAAAACTTGAATTAAATGTGATTTTCAGAATAACTAATTTTTCTGGCAGAGTACTCTGACAGATCATTTTGTCTGGTAGTATTGACAGATTGTTCTCATTTGACGGACCTTCCATTGCTAGACTTTCAGGGTGATTGAACTTTGGGTGGGGACTCATTGCTATCACGTTACGTGAACTCATGTGAGTTAACGTGAGTGTTTAGGTCTATGCGTGCCAATTTAGAGCTTATTTGATTTTCATGGGGACACTCAGCTGTAATGGCTGTACGTCACTAATTACCTTGAGTCCTTGTTGGTCTGCTCACGTGAGTTCACGTCTCACATTTTTCTATTCCTGTACAAATTTGCGAGGAAGGGTGATGAGATCGTGAGGAAGTATTTTTTATATCTGATCTAGACATGGGAGAAATTCCTGATGGACGTGTGAGATCACGTGAGGCGACGTAACACAAGTGTGATTCTCATTGCTGATAATCATGGTTTCGAGGCCCCGTTGAGATTTGCATGAGTTCACGTGACGTGATAGCAATGCGTTCCCGACTTCATCCTTAATCCAGGCCGGCCCGTTACGTGAATCAGTGGGAACAGATCGGTTCATGCCTTTCCTGAGGCATTGGCGCGATTCGACCTCAAGCTGTCCAGTCGTTAGTTCGGACTACTCGGAAATTCAGACATCTCTTCGGTGATCACATCCCAACGAAATACGTTCGAAGTAGCTCAGCCATTGATTGCTCTTTCTTCCCAATGTTTTAACTGATCACTCCCTCAAGACAGCATGCTGCCAAAAGACGTCGGTCACTTGACAGTTTTCTAATCACTGACTAAGCAAATCAGATTCATTTTTCGTCATTAATTGGAAATAGTAATCGATTTGAAGCAATCTTTAAGAATAATTTTCTTCTTTAAAGACAAATGTTTATTCTCTTATTGCAATGCTCGCATCTTTATTACCGTTCGGAGATAAATGTGTAGCATTCGAAAACCATATAATTTAAAAAGAAAATTAGAGGGTCTATGTGTTCATTATATCATTAGATGGTTTCCAACTGTTATAAAGACTGATGCTTTTCCTTCCATTTTTCCATTCAATAGACTGAAATTTATAGATGGATACGAATGAATGGACAGAGATAGATAGGTGGATATGAACAAATTTAGATAGATAGATTGATAGATGGATAGATAGAAAGATATGAACAGATAGATAGATAGATATGAACTGACGGATGGATATGAACGGATAGATAGATAGATGGATAGATAGATACATACATACATGCATGCATACATACATACATACATACATACATACATACATATGAACATAGAGAAATAGATCATGTAAGTATATAGATATGAATAAAAGTAGACTGATAGATGGATAGATAAGAACTGATATATATATATATATATATATATATATATATATATAGAGAGAGAGAGAGAGAGAGAGAGAGAGAGAGAGAGAGTGAGAGAGACAGAGAGATAGTTTCTGTAATTACAATAATTTTTTTCAATTCAGTTGTCCCAAAAATCATTCACATCAGGTCTGGTTAGCCACTCAATGGAAACAGTCACGTCCTTTGGAAGCATGAATTGAAACATTCGAAAACGGTTTCTGAACAAATAAGTTACATCTTTTGTTGAGCGGTGATCACTAAAATGTTCAAATATTTAAGGAAAAACAAAAAAACAAGCGTGAACACAGCTGGAAACAAACTAAGAAATCAATTCAGCATAAACTTACATTGCCAATAGAACAACAATATCGTTTTTCCAGACACGATAAGCAGTTAGTGTTTAAATATTCGTCCCTCTAGCTCCATTAGAGTGGTTTCTACACGTAACTCATTCATAGCCAGTCAGCAATACAGCCAAACTTAAAAACTGAAGAAACCTTTATTGAAGTCGAGCAAGTCGATGTTGACAGTTTTCGTTCACGGTTTCTAATTTCCGAAGTCAATGCTTCAGTTGAGTTTAGCAACATTTAGTACTTGTTATTTTGTTAAATTGTAATTTTCTTCGGTGAGGTAATGAAAAAATCACTGCTCAAATCATTCGTCTACGAGTTTTCTTCTTCCGTTCTCAAATCAGGAAGGTAGGTAGATATGTAAAGATAGATGAGGAGAGATTAAAATAGATAAGAGCATAAATAGATAGATGGATAGATAAATTGATAGATAGATAAAAAAATTACGAAGATTGACTTGAAAAATTATTCTAATTTATTAGTTTGTCTACGTATATTTGCTTGACTAACAAGTGAATATACTTCGAGACGAACAAGACATTTTAGGTGTGACAAATTAGTGTACTATTTCCAAAGCGTCTACGCAATATTTTTCCCAGCGTAGATAGTTGGATGATAAAATATATAGATGTATAGATGGATGGATAGATAGGTAGATAGATAGCAGGACAAGTAAGAAAACGCCAAGCTTAATAAGGAGAATATCTATATTAGGCGTGAGTATGAATTTGCCTCCGGTGTCCATCAAACTGTTTTTCACAATCAACCAGGTATGAAGGAACCAAGAAATTCCTGATTGCGTTACGCTCGATTTGGAAATTCAGACTTTTTAATGATCACTTAATCCCTTGTAAGTCAAATGTTCTTTTTTTTATTATCTTAATTGAGATATGAGTATAAACAAGATTGAAAGTCAGGCCACAGATGCACTAATTCAATCTGTGCCATTAAAAGCCACTTTCTTTAAAAGCCCATCCTTTCTAAAGCTCCCATCTCTGAAAATCTTTTCCTCTTAAAAAACTTTCTTTTAACGCTAACATTGTAATTAAATAGAATGTTATTCATGTAATCATCGTGTAATCTGACGTAATTAAGTAGCATTTCATGTTCTGGTGACGTAATAATGAAGTGTCATTCAAGCGACATCAGATCCACGGAAGGAGTGGGAGATGATATGAGGATTTTGCTATGTCGATTTGTCAGTCACTGTTATGCATGCTAGCGCATCGAAGAAATGAAGAGACAATGACATCATCCTGCATGTGTAGGTTATCTGGTTATCGTAGATTGCGTGACGGATCAATTTCCGAGTCGGTTTGATAATTTTGTTATTGAGATATCACTTTTCAAGAATGAAAAGACGCCTGTATGCAGTTTTAGGTCATTAACATCAGCAGCAGCAGCAGCAGCAATTTAGCGTTCGTCGTTGGACATTGACCTACCCTAACATTCGTCTCAGTCGTGGGTGTTACGGAGCCAGTATTTTCTGATCTTATTTTCTGTCGGCTACAGTTTCGCATATGAACTCATGGGATTGTTGTAAGTCATGATGTCGAGTGATTGTCTGACAGTCTAGCTGCATGACCAGCCCATTGCCATTTGAGTAATAACAATTGTTATGGATTGAAATATATCTGTCTCCTGATTTTTCTCTAATATACTATGCTGTTTTTCCATGTAATGTTGAGCATGTGATCTTTCGATATGGTGTTGAGCATAGTTCTTTCATAATTCTTTCATGCACACGTTTTGTGGCTCCCAGATTGAGGGTCAATCTTTTGGTTAGGTTTCATTTGGTGAATTCATTCCTACATGAAATAATTTCAAAAGTACGTATTCCATTTCAATTCCTTTATGAGTGAAAATTTCAACATTAGCTAAAATAAAGTACTTTTCAACTTCGACGCAAACAAAATCCTGCAAGGAACACTTTTTCGGAATTATCACCGTTCCCCTAAATCTTTCAGTCCTCTTACGTAAGAATGGACATGGGAAAACTGATTTATAATTTTTTGTTTTGTAAGATCAAACATATTCCATTCTATTTATCAAATCAAAGAAATCTGACCCTGCCATATTGGTTGTTGTTCAACTCGTCAATTGGTTTTTTTGTGCACGTCGTTTTACGAGTATGTCTCATCGTTTTTTGGTGGAAGAAATATGTTAAAATACGGAAACGAAGTCAACTCTAGATTTTTACCTAACTGTGTAGTTTTAAAATGAAAATCTGTCTATTGTCAACAGAAAGCTATTCTCCACGTTCACTGCAATTTAGATATCTATAATCCACGTATGAAAAAAATGCAATGTGTTGGCTGCCTTTACGTAACGTCGCTCTTAGTATTGAGCTAACCATCCCCCCACCAGTGATTCAAAAGCCTGAATAACTGCTTTATGTCCAAATTCTTATCTCGTGTATTCAATGTCCATATCTCCTCAATGGTTTCTTAACGCAGACAATTATATCATTAAGAAATGGATACATAATCGGACAGAACAATTATATAAATTGATTTATGTTTTATGAAAAGGCGAGAGGAATATTTTATCAAGTGATCATCTCTTTTTCTTTTTTTAATTGATCACCCTCAACACGGCATGTTGCCAAAATATGTTGGTCATGTGACAGCTATTGAGTGACTAACTAGATCTATTTATTTATTCATTATTTCTCTTTCAACTTCTGTTCTTTCCTTTTTTCTTTATTTGCTACTATTTTTCCTCTTCTTCAATCTTTTCTTCCCATGGAATTTCCTTCTAACTTCGCTTTTTCCGATTCATTCCTTATCTGCATTCCTCTTCTCTACGCTTTTTCTTTAATTGCTCTTCTTAAAATTATTTTCTTCCTTTTTTCAGTTCCTGTTTTTCTCTTTATTTTCTTCTCTTTCTGTCTTTCTTCATTTTCTTCCTTTTTCTTCCTTTTTTCCTTTTTCCTTTTCCAGTTTTTCTTTCTTTCTTTCTTATTCTTTTTATTTTCTTCTCTCTCAAGTTTCCTGCTTTTCTTTACTTCTTCCTTTCTCTTTTCCGTTATTATTGTCTTTTTCTTTCTTTCCCGTCTTTTTTGTCACCCAAAGTAATTTTATGCTTTAATGCTCCTTCTATCGATATATATATATAGCTAATATTTCAGTCTGTCTATCTGTCTGCCCTTCTCTCTCTCCCTCTCTCTCTCTCTCTCACTCTCTCTTTCTCTCTCTCTCTCTCTCACACACACACACACCATTCTCAGCGTCTGTCTGTCTTTCAGTATGTCTCTCTTTACTTTTCTGTCTTTTCCTCCCCCTCTCTCTATATATCTAGCTATTTTTTAATCGGTCAGTCCGTCTACCTATCTCTTCCCACTTTTTTCTCTCTCTTTCTTTCGCTCTCTCTCTCTCTCCTTCTTTCTCTCTCTCGCTCTCTCTCTCTCTCTCTCTCTCTCTCTCTCTTGCAAGCTTGATAATCTCCCAGCCGGTTTATCTGTCTGCCTCCCTCTCTCTTCTTATGTAGCTATCTTACGGTTCGACCAACTTCCCTCGTCTCCCCTTTCTCTCAAGTGCTATTTACCTTATCACTGACAGCCTTTTTTTTGTTATTTACCTACCGAACCATTCTGCTCTTCACCCTCCTCAACCCAACCTACACAACCCATTCCCACAATCCCAACCAGAAACCTAGCCCTCCGACCTCGCTACCATCTTTCCCGCCAAAATGAAGAGATATTTCCCGCCAAAATGCAATTTTCCGCCCAACTTACCAAAAGATGATCAAGATGAAACTAAAGTACCAAATCGTCAGCGTAAAATACTAAATTCATTTTTTTTCCTCTCATTTCTCTCCCACTTCTTTCCCCTTTACCGCAACGTCAACGCAGAAAAGGTGAATGACAAGTAAAAAATCCAAGAGATTAGAAAAAAAAAGAAAGAGGACATTTAATACAAAACAAATAATGATAGGGACGGGTCTGGTTAGTCACTCAATAGAAACCGTCACGTGATAAACGTATTTTGGCACCAAGTCGTGTTGGGGGTGATCAATAAAAAGATTAGGAAAAGGGGATGGTCACTGGACGTTACTTTTCACTACTTTTGCTTGGTAGGTAGTGAATTTTGAAGAAAAATGACAAAAGGGGTGATCAATAAATTAGTTACTTCTCTCACCTTTAGTTGGCCAGTAATCACTGAATGGGTTTCAATCCCGACCCCCTTAATCCCCCTAAAAGGATGAATGCTAGTAAACATCAACGGAAGGACTAATTTAGCATGAACTTTGATTGCAAATTAAATCCGACGCTAAAAACCTATTAAGGAGGTTAAAAAAAAAGTCTTTTTCGTAAACATAGTAAGAAGTGAATATTCAAATCTTAAGCCCTCTGGCTCAATCAATGTGGACAGTATGTGTGATACGTGTATAGCCAGCTAGCCAAAGCCAAAACAGATAGAATGCAGCAGATACGACTCCAGCCAGTTAGAAACACTTAAAAACTGACGAAACCTGTGTTGACAGTTCTGGTGACAGTTTTGGTTGACGGTATCTACTATCCTTTCGATTTAAGCGTGTTCATCAAACATTGATTGCTTTTCCGATATCCAACCATGTACTTCAGTTATTGCCGTCTAAAAAGAAATATAGAATTGTTAGATGAATATAAATTGCGCCGGGTCTGTAACAAATTGGATTTGATAGATAAAACCTTGGAATAGGGCACTCTAGTGGATGAGGAATATATACAATAAACAAATATAACGCTTAAATTCAACCTCGCTGACCGTCCAGTTCCGTGAAGTAGAGCTTACCAGCCTATGAGTCTGAAGCTAAGGTTTCGATTCTGCCTCGTGGTACTGGATGGGAATATGGATAGTTTATAGCCACACTGAAGAGTTGTAATACAACGAAACAACTGTCCGTGGATGACACAATAATTGACGCTCCCTAATTCAAGGTTGAGGACTCTCTAAGTGAGGTAACTCGTTCATTGTGGGCTTATGCGATGCTCTTCCAACTTGATGATATATATGCAACGCTCTTCCAACTTAGAGCACTCTGGTTGATGGGGAAATATGCATGAGTAAATATATCGCTTAAATTCAACCTTACTGACCGCAGAGATAAGATGCCAGTCTCCTACTTCGTTGTATTGGATGGGATAATGGATAGTCTATAGCCATACTGAAGCCACACTTGTAATACAACGATCACATACACACACGTATATATATATATATATATATATATATATATATATATATATGTATATATATATATGTATATATATATATATATATATATATATATATATATATATATATATATATATTAATGCAGTTTGTGTAAAGAGTATCCCACACATTGCAAAAGGATTATTTCAGCGTACCGAAAGAATTTGGACCGAGCATTGATATTCATGCTGCAAATACAAAAATCAAAAGATATTGAGACACGATAGAACAATGAAAATTATGGACAAAATAGAAATATAAGATAAATATCCCCCCATCAAAAAAAATATATAATCTTCAATTTCGTAAGCTCCAGCTAAAAAGTGCACTGTGGTTGATCAAAAATAATGTTGGTTCAGGTAAATGTCCTTGAACATCCATAACTGGAATTGATGCCATTCAGTTGTACGTGGCTCGGCTAATAACTGCTAGATCTGAACATTTGAAGTATAACCATGTCCAAATCGAAAGAGTTGTCTCAGAACATTCAAGAACTGATTACATCGCTGTACAAAGATGGTTCGGATAAAAGAAAAAATTCGAATCGAATAAAAATCTCAATTTTATTTTGATCAGATGTATAATTCGCCAATCCAAGCCTCATCATTCGACAAGAAGTCTGCCTCGATATGGACGTATTTCAAAAGATTTTGATCCTTGCTAGAAGAAAGCGAAGTACGATGCCCAGAGAAATTCTTGTAAAGATTTGGGGGAAGCTCGAGCAGTCTATAATTCTCATCAACAAAAACATCGATCTTTTTCATTCTTATTGAATGAATTATTTTCATCGAACTTTGTTTAGCCTTTACCTTCATCTTTAGCTGATTTCAGAACTCAAAGTTCAATGAAAATAACGTTACAATACTTCTTCCTATAAGAATAAAAAAGATAGATTTATCAAAACTATTAGATTCCACATGTCATCAATAAAAAAGATGTGGCGTGGATAGTCAGTTGAAAGGAGTTAGTTTACGAGTTTGAACTTGCTTCAGTGAATCCATGAAAGCCTCCGTGGCCAATTAATAAAAGCAGCCTGCCTTGGATAAAATACCCTCCTGCAATGGAGACGTGGGTTCAATTCTCACCAAAGGCTTACTCTTTACTTCCGAACGTGCAATTAGAAACAATGGTTCAAATTGAAAATTGTATAAGATAGAAACAACTACAAACATATTCAGGATCCTGAGAATTCAAGCGGTGAAAAAAAAACTTTAAATCTAGCCTAGAGCGTATGAAAACCTCTAGCCATTGGCTGTACTTATAAAGGGGTAAACTTTCCTCAAAAATCATCACCAACTAAATCACAAAAACACTAGATGAAAATTAACTACATGAACAAGCTGGCTTGAAAAGAAGCTACTCGACCATAGATCACCTGCATTCAAAAAGCTGTAGAATACACGCTGCCACTCGCTGTACAATTCATCATCTTCTTTTAGCGTCCGTCGTTGGACATAGACCTTCCCCAGGATTTGCCACACTTCTCTATCATGGGCGTCACGGAGCCAGTACTTTCTGAACTTGTCTAGCTCGTCTCTCCATCTAACATGTGGTCTCAGGGAATCCATGTTGTGAGTCGCAATGTCCATCGATTGTCTGCCATTCTTGCAACATGGCCAGCCCACCGCCACTTGAGATTTTTTATGGATTCTATGATGTCTCTAACTCTTGTCTTTTCTCAGATGTACTGTGCTGTTTTGTGGTCTCTCCATGTGAGGCCTAGCATTATTCTTTCTTGTGCACGTTGCATGGTTCTCAGTTTACGGGTCTGTCTCTTGGTTAGGTTCCATAACCGACTCTAAAAAAGCTTTCAACTCAGTGAAAATTCCTATGGTCATAAAGGCCATAGCTCTATAAGAACCCGTATACGTCAGAGTGCTGTAACATATATCAAATCACAGCAGCTCCTTCATCAGGCTACATAAAGACTCAGAGTCCATCCAGCTCGCAAAAAGGTCAAGACAATGTGATAATAGCTCACTAAACCCTTCCAAGCCTACCTGGAGATAATATTCCGAAATCTAGACTGCGAGAACCAAGGAATTGAATAGAGGGTGAAGATCTGAACAACCTCAAATTTACAGACGACAAACCCGTTTTTAAGAGAACTTACGTGATCTCTGACTAATACAAGATAAACTGAATGAAGAAAGCAAGAAAGTCGGCCGACACATGGATTTCCGCGAGACAAAAATCATGTGCAACAATCACGCCAGAAAAAAAAAACTAAGAACAAAATTGAAGACACCGGACCTGATAAAGAAGACCACAACATCTACCTAGGACAACGAATCTCCATGAGATTCTCAAAAGAAGAAGGAATCAAATGAAGAATTGCTCACAGATGCCAAGCCTTTGGCAGAGTAAGCTCAACTTTCAAGATCAAGAGGATCAAATTAAACCTATATACAACCAATGCATTCTCCCGATTGTCACTTATTGAGCTGAAACATGGAACCTAACCAAGAGACAGACTCACAAACTGAAAAGTATGCAACGTGTGCATGAGAGGATCATGCTCAATCTCACATGGAGAGATCACAAGACAGCACAATATATCAGAAAGAAAACAGGAGTCCGAAACAATCTATTAAAAAAGTCAAATGGCAATGGGCTGGCAATGTTGCTAGAATGACAGACAACCGATGGACATCACAACTCACAACATGGATCCCAAGAGATGACATGCACAACCAAGGCCGGCCGAGTATTATATGATTATTAGGTGATAGAGAATTAGAAACAAGCTGGAAAAATTCAGAAAGTACTGGCTCTGCGACGTCCATAATAGTGAAGTGTGGCAAATCCTGGGGAAGGTCTATATCCAACGACAGACGTTAAAAGACAATCAATGAATGATGATACCTAGTAATTTTTCCGGACCCGTAAATACAATATCAATATAATTGAGAAATTAGTTTATTAAATAAGAAAGAAAGAAAAAATTCTGCTCAGAATTGACCTTTTATTTTATTTCATCCAAACGGCTTCCATCAAAATCACTACTTGTAATTCACCTAAAAATCTACACAGAGTTCCATTGGTAAGCATATATATGAATATATGTATTGACTCATTTTACCTTTCTATGTACGGATAACTTGTTAGTTCA
Source organism: Thysanoteuthis rhombus (assembly GCA_963457665.1). Taxonomy (NCBI): domain Eukaryota; kingdom Metazoa; phylum Mollusca; class Cephalopoda; order Oegopsida; family Thysanoteuthidae; genus Thysanoteuthis; species Thysanoteuthis major. The sequence continues at coordinate 19,774,379 of OY735240.1, read as the reverse complement.
AATTTAATAACTCAAATGCTTAAATTTTGTGATTTGCGGTGTATTTTAATTTCGGTGTGTGTGAGACCCATCTATCCTTAAGTGCCCCGAGACCCTGTGGACTAAATCCAGTTCTACTTTCGTATGCCTTGAACATATCAGTAATTATGGATAATATTGTCAACTTCATATTCTAAAATTGGTTTAGTTTTCGGGCAAGGCTTGAATTTTGATCAGTTACTACAAACTTTAGGTCTACTTTGTGCGCTATTGAAATGAGTACATTATATCAGGTCTGGTTAGTCAAGCAATAGAAACTGCACTATGACCAGCATGCCGTGTTAGGGGTGATCAATTAAAAAATTGAAAAAAAGGGTGATTGATAAATAGATTAATTAGCACGCTTTTTGTTGTGTCATGATTCCTAAAAAAAGTTTGAATTTTCGATAAACAAGTATGAATACTAGTGGATATAAAATGAGGGATCAATTTAAAATAAATATATACTGCTAATTGAACCCCCTTTAAAATTTATTTATTATTTCGGGTGAATTTTGAAAGAAAAAAAAATCTTTTTTTTTTGTAGATGTAGTAAGGATTAAATGTTTAGTTTTTCAGCCCTCTAACTCTATAGGTTTGCCCTGGACGCGCGATGAATAGCTACATAGCCAGCCAGCCAGTCAATCAGCTGGACCGACTAAAAAACTCAAGAAACCTAAGTTGGTAATTTTAGTGATAGTTTACTTGAGTTTCTAATTCTAACATTGGATTTAAGTGGCGTTGACCCTGCAGTAGGCAAGCTTGTCTATCGTTCATATTTAACCCTTCTCTTTCCAAATGTCTTCTCTCAACCAGACACGCCATTGTCGTATCCTTCATTATTGATCATCTGTTTTCAAAATGGCGGGGACATTACGGAGACCGCACGGAACAATCAATTATATAGGATTTTCACGTTACTTTGCCTTTTGTATCCGTGAAGTAATTAATGAGAGTGTAAATGCAATTTTCACCGATCCGACCATTCGGGTTTTGCATTCTTTGACAGATTTTTTGCGGGGAGGGGGAGACAGAAATGGAGAGAGACAGAGAGAGAGACAGAGAGGGATGGGGGATGGAATTGGTGGCCGTTTTCCCAAGAATGTTGCTGTTGAAATGGCTTGGAGAGAGTGAAAGAAGGAAGCAGAGGTAATGATTAAATGGATTGAGAAATACATAGAGAGTAAAATTGGGTGTATCGTGTATCAACTGAGAATTTTGAGTAGGATGATAAGGAGAAGAATAAACGAGAAGAAGAAAACAATGCAAAAGAAGGAAGGGAGGGAGGAAGGAAGGAAAGAAAGGAGAAAGTGGGGAGAATGGATGAAAGAAGGGAGGAAGGAAAAAGTGAAGGGAGAGAAAGAAGGAACGAAGAAAGGACGAAAGGGTTGGAAGAAAGGGTGAGGAAGGTAAGAAGGGGGAAGAGAGAATGGAGGAACGGAGAAAGAAAAGATGAAGGGAGAGAAGGGAGGAAAAGGAAAAGGAGAAAGGAAGGACAAAAGGGTTGGAAGAAAGGGAAAAGGAAAGTAGGAAGGGGGAAATAAAGTATGAAGGAAGGGAGGAAGGAAAAGATGAAGGGAGGAAGGAGAAGAGGGAGGGAGGAAGAGAGGAAGGAATGGACGAAGAAAGGAAAGGGGAAGGGAGAAAGAAAGAAAGAAAGAAAATAGGTGATTAAAATGAAAAGGAAAAGGAATGATAGACAGATTGATAGATATGAACGCAGATATATATGAATTGATTAATATATATATATATATATATATATATATATATATATATATATATATATATATATATGTATAGATAGATAGATAGATAGATAGATAGATAGATACAAACTTATAGATAAATAAATAGATATGAACAATCTTAGACATAGTTTTTGATAATATGAAAGACATAGATGTGAACAATCTCAGCCGTACTGTTGTGGATAATCTGAAAGGAATAGATAAATAGATATGAACAATCTGGGATAAATATGAACAATCTTAGATACATAGTTATTGATAATCTGAAAGACAGAGATGGATATGAATAATCTGAAATAAACATGGACAGAGAGAGCCCGCTAGCTACATTGATATGGCTCAAGGCAAAAATTATGGAATCGGCACTTGGAGGATGTTCACCCAATTTCTTTTACTTTGGAGCGAAAAGATAGATCACAGATATTGCTCAGTATATTTCTTGTTTCGTAGCTTGATACTAAAACATTTAAATTAGCGGCATATTTTGTTTTTTTTCCTGGTATAAAGAAAGGGAGAAAATTGTAGAATTGTCCAATGCTTCGGGGGTGGAGGGATTATGGAATTGCCCTGTTATTTGCGTTTCTAAAACAAATGCAAGCACAAGTATAAGTATACAGATTCATCATCATCATCATCATCAGTCTTTTAACGTCTGTCGTTGGACAATGCAGATTAGTCTATCGTCAAAAGAGATTTCTTGCAGAAACATCAATGTCCTGTTAGACTGATTGACGTATCAGGTCAATAGAAAGGAAACATGGCTTTAACAAGAGAGCTCTCCAATGAAATAATGGAAAGATAATAAAACTCGTTCGAGAGGAAAATCCAACATGGAATGTAGCTAAAGATGTTTGTTGTTCCCTGCTAGCTGTGTTTACGTCTTGATACAAGCATGACAAAAAGGGGAGGTTATAAAAGAAAACATTGGTAGCCATTAGAAAACGTCAAGAATTCAGGATAGAAACATCAAAACAATATGCTTCGAGAAGAGAAATTACAAAACTAAACAAATGAAAAATAGACGGGCTGAAACAACAGTCAGTGTTTGTGACATAGTAGTAATAAATCAGAATTTGGAATTTACATACAGCGAAGCCAAAACGAAAACCATAACTAACGCCTATTCCAAATGAAATAAGGCTGCAATAAGCTAAAGAGAAGCAATAATAGTGTGGGTGATTGGATGAAAGTGATATTCAGTGATGGATCATGAATCTGCATTGGCCAATGGAGTGATGGAGCAACTTTTGTCTGGTGCCATTCCAATGAAATATATAAAGATGACAGCCTATAGGGAAAAAAGCAAATTTTCTGATTCATTTATGACATGTAATTGAATGTTGGGTATATTACCAGCGGGGATGACAACAATTACTTCAACAGTCAAGGCACTGGTGCACATTGAAATTTTGAATATATTTCTTTTCCGATCGATAGAAAATAAGTTTGATTATGACGAAGACATTTTTTGTATGGTATTGAATCTTGCCCCAGAGCAAAGACTGTTAAAGCTCTTGTTCGGAAAAGGTATATCAACTCAATGATACGGCCAACAAACAGCCTAGCTCGCTATCAGATTGAAAATTTACGATAGAAATATTTTCAAAAACTGTCCATGACAAGACTACATCCGGCAGAGCTAATTTATCAACCACTATTCGAAAAATTTGCAGCCAAATCTATGGACAGTTTAGTTTTTCATCAGTTAAAGTCATGTTGCAAAGAATACAGGCTAAGATTAAATCCCAAGGAAGAGCAATTAAGTACTAATTGTTATTTTTTGTTGATGGTTTCATAATCTATCTCTCCACTTGACCAAGAAAGAATATGCTTATAATTAAAATATTTTGATTTAATTAGTTTGATTTATATTTCATGAAGCTAGAATATCGATCTATTAAAAAGAGACTACTTTCAGACCTTTATGAGCTGTTGGACTTATTTTTGGACAGGGTTGATTGGAAATACTGGCTCTACGACACCCACGATAGAGAAGTGTGGCAAATCCTGGGGAAAGTCTATGTCCAACGATGGAAGTTAAAAGACTGATGATGATGATAGAAAGGTGACATTTCAACAAGAAAGCTCTCAATTGAAATCATGTTTTTTTTAAACTTCTTCGAGAAAGAAATCCAATATGGAGTACGGCAAAAAATTGTTCTTGGTCAGTTATGTCAACAATTTTGATAATTATAGGCTAAACGAAGCAATCGTAAAGCGGGAATGATTGGATGAGAATGAATTTAATCAAATTTATTTGATTCATATTTGATGAAGTCAGAATATCAAGACACTAAACAAAGATTTCACCTGTGATTTGTTTATTTGCCATGAAGTTAAAAAGCTGAGTGAACGTTCTCTAGATTTGCTGATTGTATACTTTTTGCCACGAGTATTAAATATGATCAGAACGGGATAGATAGATAGATGTAGCCTTTAAGCTACAAATAAACATATGAAGAAAATTATAGATAGATAGATAGATAGATAGATTGATGTAGCCTTTAAGTTACAAACATACTTAGGAAGAGAATTAGATTGATACCTAGCTAGCTAGCTAGTTAGATAGATAGATAGATAGATAGATTGATAGATAGATGAAGACCTTAAGCTACAAAGATACATATGAAGAGAATTAGATAGATACATAATATATATATATATATATATATATATATATATATATATATATATATATATATATATATATATATATATATATATGAGAGAGAGAGAGAGAGAGAGATATTATAAGATTACCCAGGATAATTTTTCTATGAAACAATGTAGGTTTTATCAAAATTGCTTTGACAAAATTCATTTCAAAATTAAAATTATCGCTTTGCGTCGAGAATCAAACAATACTAAGGACACAGCGAATACATGAGTGCCAGATAAGTAAATCCTAGCTCTTTTAGAAATCGTCCCGAGCTTTTTACTTAAAAATTAGTGTAAAAGGGGAAAACTGAGCATGTTAATTAGTAGACATTTATGAAGCATAGCCTGGATAACGTGCCATGATGTCGAGACATTTCATGAAGATGGAACTTGCTATGGTAGCGAAATCATCTACATTTTCCAACACGCAATGTGAATGTCAATTAGCAAACACTTATTTTAATAAGGGGCTATACTTCAAAGTTCTCCAATGATGATCAAAATCTCTACGCAAGTAATGGCCAACGAGACTAATATCTAACCATTGTTCTCCAACCTAATGAAGACACCAGTTCTCGATGAATTCCAAAGAAATTTTGTGGCTTGGCAATAGGCTACGATTCATTACCAATTACCTGCGTCTTCGATGTTTTGGCTATCAGTCCAACCAGGTTTTCCATTTTAAAACAAGGATTCATTCCAGGTGATTGTTAATATCTTGAAACGACTTGCTCTTGGGCATACGGTTCTTTAGTAAGGGTTACTCAACATGTAATTTCCTTTCCAACGATATACAACACGGCCATATTCGCAGAAATTGATTTCATAGCCTGGAACCCAAATTGACTTCCATCTTTAAATCAAAATGGCGGGTGAGCAACTATAAATCAGAAAGTGCCAGAGGTGTACGTTAGGCATAATTCAGCTCCTAGAGTATTTAGCTCGAGGGGTATTTTTCGGGCACTTGTCTAACTCTCTATTCATTGCTACACTTAAAATTCAAATTGTCCTTCGCGCTAGTAAAGCGTCCGTATACCATTACGAGTCCTCCAAAACATTTTTCGAGATAAGTGAAGACGATTCTTAACTTTCCCGTTTTAAAATTGCCTTCTTTCCAGCTGCAGAATAACTGGCAGTGATGATAAATTTCAAAGAACTGTGATTATAGCCTTAAACTCTACCATCACTTACCCTAACACTAACAACAGACTTTTTAAAACGGGAAAGGTTACAATAGCCAAAAGGGGTTTCCTTTGCAGTATCCATTTGATAAGTTTTTTTTGCAGATTACTACAGGTAGCATTAAGTAATCTTTGGCCAGACTTTTTGGAGATGCAGATTTATGCCTTTCCAAAGGGCATTAGTGCGGAGTGAATACAGACCATCTCAACCAGAATTCGGACACACTCTGCAAATTCTGTTTTCTACACAGTCAGGCCAACTCCACATCTACTGAAATACGATATAAAGTCCCACTCGTTGTCCCATACTTGTGGCCTTGTGCCACACCAAGCCTTATCTATACCAATAACTATGCATCGAATCTGATCCTGCTAGGGACTGCACACTTTGGGATTCGTTGCACGCTAAATTCAGTTTACTCTCTCTCTCTCTCTCTCTGTCTTTGTGGGTGTGTATATATTTTGTATGGAAGAGAGAGCATGTGTGTGCGTGCGTGTGAGTGAGTGGGAGGAGAGGGAAAGTGTATATTTGGGGGCTAGCCCATCTGCGGTAATGTCGACCGTGAACCTGAGCGATCGCTTGGAATAAAGTAAGAAAGCACAATAAATCCACGGGTCATAAAGGAAGTGAATTAATGAACCACTGCCTCCACCGAAAGTGTAAATAAAGATGATCGGATGAGAGTCAGGAACAGGGTGGCCAGTCGAGTTTTCTCATCTGGACACCAATATTCCAGTAATCGGAAAAAATCGAACAGAGTGAACGTGCGTTAGAAATAAGGAAGAAATATGTTCCTGTGTAGTATGAGCTGTTTTCACTGAATGTAACCTTCATTTCTCTTGTGATTTTTTTTCCAAAAAGGTAACTTTTTTAGAGGGAGCAAGTTGTGCGCTTATGGTTATTTTGATGCTAATGTGTTCCTGCGATCAGATCGTAATTTTCATTGTAATTAGAATTCATCAACCTTTTCTATCTTTCTACTGCATGACAAAACAGAAGTCAAAGCTTAGATATGAATAATGAACCTAAATTATAGATTGCTGAACGATGATTCGTACAGCTTTTGATACCAGAAATATCAATCTGAATTTCCGTGGGGCTTTAAATTGGACAATCTTTGAAAACCGATTGATTTAAAATTTTAGCAGATATACATAGCAAAAAGGGATATAATGTCCAGAATCGGACATATCATACAACCCTGATAGGAAATAGTGCTGTGTCTGCCATTCATAGGTCACTTTGAGCTCTTACAGACGAGAGTGACGATTCCAAACATTTCCGATATTCTCGTGGCGAACAGAATAATCACAATTATAGATTTTGTCCAGTGTTTTTGAAATCAGGTGATAAGCAGATTTGTTGATAAAAGAGCTTGAAATATTGCTTGTAACAGTGAAAAAATGATCGTTTTTTCTAAAATGAAGCTCACGGGAAATTAGACCTCACTATTCAAGAACCAGAAAATCCGATAATAATCTCTTGTCTTCAGAATCTCACTACTTGATAATGTGAAAAGATTCACAGGTATGTAAGCTTGTATTAGTTTTTCACAATCAAGTTTAAAACAGTATACCTTAGCTTACAATAAAAGTTTTCAAGAGGAAATAAGAACCTTCGTTATCTACACATTCTGTCAACTAGAGACAAGTCTATTTATTCCGGAAGCATTGAATTTTGGGATCCTGGAACCAATGAATTCTTCGAAGGGGTTTTGAGTTTCTGTCTGGTTGTTGACGCCCTCGCAGAAAGAGGTCAAAATACTTGAAAAAATGGCACTCGGTCGGATAGAGGTCTGTTGAGTAAGTTTGGCGGAGTAGGGTTTAGTACCTCAGTTCTTTCAATACCGGCAGAACGAATGAATTCTCCAAAGGCATATTGAGCTGCTGTCTGGATGTTGAAGACCATCCCATGCAATGGAGTGATTGAGATGCTTTAAACAAGTGGTTGTCGGTCGGAGAGATGTCTGTTGAGTAAGCTGGGTGAAGTAGAGTCTAGTAACCTCATCGTCATAAGTCAATCGTTGGACATAGACCTTCCCCAGGATTCGCCACATTTCTCTATCATGGGCGTCGCCGAGCCAGTACTTTCTGAACTTGTCTAGCTCGTCTCTCCATCCAATATTCTGCCGATCTCGGTTGCACACCTCGGGGGAGCCATGTCATGAGTCGCGATATCCATTGGTTGTCTGCCATTCTTTCAACATGGCCAGCACACCGCTATTTGATATTCTTAATTGAATCTATGATGTCCCTGACTCTTGTCTCTTCTCGGATGTACTGTGCTGTCTTGTGGTCTTTCCATGTGAGGCCCAGCATTATTCTTTCATGTGCACGTTGCATGGTTCTCAATTTGCGAATCTATCTCTTGGTTAGGTTCCATGTTTCAGCCCCGTAGGTGACTTTCGAGAGAATGCATTGGTTGCATACTCTTCTTTTTAGGATTATTGGGATCGTCTGGTTTTCGAAAGTTGAGCTTGCTCTGCCGAAGGCTTGCCATCCCGAAATGATTCTCCGCTTGATTTCCTATCCTATTTTCTATCATAGGCGAAGCGGAGCCAGTATTTTCTGAATTTGTCCAGTTCATCTCTCCATCTTGTATTCTGCTGGCCTCGGTTTAGCATGTGATCTCTGGCGATCCATGTTGTGAGTTGTGATGTCCATCAGTTGTTTGTCATTCTTGCAACATGGCCAGCCCATTGCCATTTAAGTTTCTTATAGATTCTGTGATGTCTCGGACTCCCGTTTTCTCCCTGGTAGACTGGGTTGTCTTGAGATCTCTCTATGTGAGATAGATCTTGATTCTCTCATGCACACGCTGCATACTTCTCAGTTTGCAAGTCTGTTTCTTGGATATGTTCCATGTTTCAGCTCCATAAGTAACTATCGGATGAATTCATTTGTCGTATATTCTTCTTTTTAGGATTATTGGAATCGTTTTATTTCTGCAGTGTCATTCGAGTGACATGCAAGCTTTTCTACCTTTTATTCAGGGTCGTTTATGCGACATATCGAGCGTTTTTGCTTTTCCAATTTGGTGTAAATGTCGAACAACTATTTAATGGTCAACGTTAAGTACCTCTGCAACACTGCGTAGGGCTGCCTCAATAATGGCCCTCAGTTGGAGGTCGTCAATGACAGAACGATGTATGTGTATCCGTTTCAATATTTTATGAACTAATTCTTAGCTTTACGTTCGTTGAAGGTCCCCTGATCAAATACTTGGTTGATATTGCGAGCAGTTTCCGCTGATTTACGTCTGATTTTGAACTCATTCAACAGAAATAGCTGTATCTACTTTTTCCATCTTTGATTTGAAAGACATGAAAGAAGATAAACCAGAATAAATAGTGAAAAGAAAACATCCTGCTTAAATGGAGCGAAATTCACGCTTCAAAATCGTATATTCAATGGACATAGTTAAATGATACTTTATTCTGAAATAAGAATCAAAGTTTTAAAAAAAACATAACCACGATTAGTTTTCCACCAATTTAATGAAAGAATTGAAGCACAAAGAATTAAATTAATAGAAAATTGATACTTATAGAAACCTTGTTAACTTATATTTTTTGATCTACCTTTAATCAAAATCTTTTTAAAAACTTCCTGTTACTTCATACTATTAGTCACAGTTCCCGAAGCGAATATTGTCGTTTTTGTGACGATATCTTTGGTTATATTTGATAAAATGTGAACGAGAATTGATTTTTGATGTATTACATCCGTACCACGTGATTAACCAACCATTCGTCTTTCTCCATCTTTGATTTGGCAGCTTCAAATAAACCGGAATAAAAATTGAAAAGAAAACGTTAAGCTAAGATAAATAGAGCGAAATTCACTCTTTAAAATTATGTATTCAATGAACATAATAAGAAAATACTGTATTAAAAAAACAAGCATCAAAATTCAAAATAACAAAAAACGAAATTATTTTCACACTAAACCTAATATTTCAATTTCGATGGAATGATTTAGAAAGAGAAATTAATGGTAAATCTATTTCAGTTGAAGTATTCATAGTTTCACTTTGTGGGAAGGAAGTTATTTTGTCAGCAGAATGTTTACTCCTGAGTGAAAGAGTCAAGTGTTACGTACAGCAAACCAAGAAACTCACACTGCTCATTATATAAGTATAATAACGTAAGATGAACTGGGATCGAAACATATGTATTGAGAGATTTGATGAGAATCGAACCACTAACAACGGCCAGGAAAATTAGCTCGCTGAACATCGCTATACGATGACTGTCCCTATCTGTCTATTATTATCTGTCTTTATGTGATCAATCCGTTGATCTCAATGAAAAAAAACTCACGGATATATTTGGTATGGGATGTTTTTGTTTTGCTCTTTTAGAAAGAAAAACTAGATTCGTTAACTGGAAATAGTGCATGGTCGGAAACGGTGAATAGGAAATCATTTTTCAGCACAATTTACCCCCACCCAGTGGGAGAGTCACTCTCTTCATCATCAAAATACACTATACCCTTTAATCTTGATTTTTGAACTTTAAAAAAACCAACATCAGAACTTTGACCTTTGCTTCAGGATTTTGAACTCTGCCTACAGAACTTTTACCTCTGCTTTCAGAACCTTCACCTTTCAATTCAAAACTTTTAAATTTGCCTTCAGAACTTTTAACTTTGACTCCGGAACTTTTTATCTTTTCTTTCAGGCACGTATTTTTCGTAATAGTGTACTTTGTATTTCTAGATCTTGCTTTCTTTCCAAATATTCAATTACTAGAAAGGATTTAAAACTTCTCTAATGGGAATGACTGAATGAATCCTAATTAAATCTCAATTCATTTTTCTAAATAGTTTGTTCTATTCTCATTCGTGTTTCTATATTTACCACGGCATCAGTTCTCTAACACAAAAGTCATTGACGTAAAAATAACTGAAATGGGACTATTTTGAGCTACAAGAATAAAATGAAGATCATGAACACAGAAAGAATACATGTATGTATCGGACATTGCTTATAAACTCGACTCACAGCACGATATATTTTATAAAAAAAAAACACAGAGTAGCTTGAAGGCCTCATGAAAATAACGTTCGTTACAAATCAATCATATTCCACGGGTCAAGTTCTCACCATTCAAAATAACGGAGAAAAGATAAGCGTTGATATCAGTAAGAGCCTGGTCTCTACTGGACTCCAGAAAAGCTATTCTTTACCAGTCAATGGCAAGTGAATTGACTGCCGGTATCTGCATGTTATTCTTCATGATGCCTTTCATTTTTGTCCACAATATTTTGACAGGATCGTTCTGGGGTGAATAAGGACTGAGTGAGAAAAGATAAACCTAGGATATTTAGAAAGTGCATTCATTTAACTTTCTCTGACAGGATGGATTGTCGCACACAAGTACAGTTGATGTCACAATATCTCCAGGGAAACGACATACCTTTTCAAGTACCTATCTATTCAGAGTTTTAGATTTGAAGGCTTCTCTTCGACGAATGGCGTAAATGACTTCATAGAATGACACAGCCAATACCACATATTCACCTTTACTCCGAGGCAATGACATCAACTTCCGTTCACCTTTTCGCATGTTACCTTGAGTCCATTCTGTTGTAGTTTGTTTTATAACTAGTTTTCCTTGTTGAATGTATCGGGAGATGTGTTCTTCATATTGACACCGCAATCGTTTGTTTCTATTCATTGTGGACATAGATCTTCTTTAATGTAAAGAATTGCGCTTGTAGATAATTGTGTACTGTTATTTCTCACACATGGACTCGAAACCCATCCTTGAGTTTACTTATAAGTTGCTTCTGTTATATCCTGGAATCCTTTTCAATCAATGCGCGGAATAATTGCACTAGATCTTCTGATAAGATTCGTCTTCTCCCATATCCATGGGGCTTTTTAGTGGTTTCGCTGCTAAGCACCCACGTGTTTGCACTCTTATATTTTACTTCTACCTGTTAACTGAACGTCTTCTAGTCTCCTCCTTTTTTTGCACACCTCACAATTTGTTCTGTCAAGAATGTTGGTTGGACTCGTCGATATCATTTTGTGAAGAATCGTAGCATCCTTACTGTGTAAGGATTTTTTTTCAGCGCCCCAAGTCAGAATATACTGAACGATTGTATTTACGTCCATGTAGTTAGGTTGCAAGACAGTGCAGTATATAAGAGGGAGAACAAGAGGGGGGGAGAGGTCTCGCAAGATCCATTAGAAAACTCAAAAAGCAATGGGCTAGTCATGTAGCAAAAATGTCACACAACTGCTGGACATCACGACTCACGGCGTAGAACCCCAGAGATCATATACTAAGGCCGGCAGAAAAAAAGATTGCATGTTAAACTAGACAAGTTCAAGAAGTACTAGCTCCGTGACGCCCACGACAGAGAGGTCTTGCGAATCTGGGGAAAAGTATTGGTCCGACAACGGATGTTTAAAGGCTGATGATGTTGATGAATGTATATTTTTTGGCTTATATTCACAGTGAACTCTATTTGAATGAAATAATAAGTGGAAAACGGTGTCTGATTTTCTGATAATCCAAGTTATCTGATGAGAGGGGTTCAATTGTATCCACATACGATATTGGAAATTTTATGGGTTGGTTTCTCTCACAGACACATATTGTGACAGTTTAGTTCCTTTTCTGAAAGTTTAATATTGGTTATAACTGCAAAAATATAGCATAACACTTGTTACAAAAAGTAGAAAAATACTTTAGTAGAATAACAAAGGATTTATGTACAAATTGAAGCTATGTTTACGTTTTTAAGAAAAATTGATGGACTTTTCACCAGAAAAATGATTCAGTAGTGTTTTTTTTTTCAATGATAATAGAAAGACTATTACGATAATTTTTTTAGTTACAGACCGTGAGTCGAGTTAAAAAATCCGTGAGAGTTGGTAATATATCCTACACAATGAATTTGATGTATAATATATGATATATGATTATATGAAACACACGCAGAGAAACATAAACGTATATATATATATATATATATATATATATATATATATATATATATATATATATATATATATATAATGAAATGGTATGAGTTGGTTAAGCTCTAAATATGGGGAGGTAATTATAGTAGTACTTATGAAGTAGTAAAGTCATGTCTCTATGCCATGACTGATGGTGATGATCTCTCCACTTATTCTCTGAATTTAGTTTTCATCCGATTTATCTGATGTCCGGCTTAACGGGGTCCACAGACTTACAATAATTTGCAAATCAATACCTTAACTGTAACTGCATCAAAACCTGCACAAATCACAACGTAACTTTTCAAGGTATTTCTTTCTCTCTCTCTCTCTCTCTCTCTCTCTCTCTCTCTATATATATATATATATATATATATATATATATATATATATATATATATATATATATATATATAGTTCATGATATATTTTCAATTTGTTAGAATGATAAAAGAAAAAAAAATAGAAAACAGATATCATCTGTTCCTGAAGTTTAATCAGTGCTCAATATTTAACCCAATAAATAGAGCTAACAATATATATAAAATAAGGATTACAAGGATAAATACCCAGTTCTTGTAAGAACAAAACATATTGCTGATTGCTGATGACTGCATTAGGCACGAAATATTAACATTAACCGGGTATATATTCTTGTAATTCACATTCATATATATATATATATATATATATATATATATATATATATGAAAATAGGTTCGTAAATTCTGCAATAACGGTTGAATAATTTGAGAAAAGTGTGAAAAAGAAAAGCTAAACTTCTTAGTTATGGCTTTTAGGTATAATGGTCTTCAAGGAGCCTGAATCAGTTTCCTTCATGTCCTCAGAAGGCTGATGTGGTTTCTCCGAATCTTCCGATTCTCAGAATGACATCAGCCTTCTGGAGACATGAAAAAACTGGTTTAGGCTTATTAAAAACCACTACTCTTTTAAACCATTGCTAAAAAGTACGTCTTTCTTTTTTTACAGTTTTCTTATATAGAGAGAGATAAATATTGGCAGCAATTTTTTTTTTTCAGCACAACGGATATTTTTGTCTGTTCAACTCAATTTTTAATTATCTTTGTTTTCGGATGAAGTGTTTCCTCGCTTGGTTATGAAAATAAAGGAACTGTCCAAATATTCCTAACAAGAAATATATATATATATATATATATATATATATATATATATATATATATATATATATATATATATATATACATACTTATGGTTTTTCTTGTATAGAACAAGAAATTTTTTTTACGATCAAAAGTTTATTTAATCAAAGTGATATCGAAATTTTCAAACCAAAGTAAACGTCGCCAGTTCGGCTGGGAAACTGATTTGGTGTAACACACACATACGCACAAACACATACACACATACACACAAACACACACACACACAAATACACTCACACACAAACACGCACACACACACAGACATAAACATACACAAACACACACACAGAGACAAACACACACAGAGACAAACATGCACACAAACACACACACACAAACTCAACCACACATACACACAAACGCACACACACAAAAATACACACACACAAACATGCACACACACAAAGACATAAACACACAGAGAGACAAACACACACAGAGACAAACATGCACACAAATACACATGAACACACATACACACACAAACACACAAGCACATACACACAAGCACACGCACACGAACTCACACACACAACACACACACACACACATGCACATGTCCAATTATCAATACATAACTGTTGCGTTGAAAGAGACGAAAAAGACCGAGAATAAATGAGATGAGAAATTGAGTTGGAAGCAGTTTTTTGGGACCTTTGCATTACCAGTGGCTGTTCAGCAGAATAGTAAGAGCATCGATACTTTGAAACGGCTGCCCTGCCAGTGACAGGTTCGATTCGATTGTTTATTCTATTTACGTTTTCAAAATTGAGTGATATATTAACCGTGTAACGACGGTAGATCATTTCAAATAAGTTCCTATATAATACAACGCAATTTATCATTCATGTATGTGTGTGTGTGTGTGTGTGTGTGTGTGTGTGTTTCACGTCGAATTGGTTTCCCGGCTTAATTCACTTTGGTTTAGAAATTTCGATTTTACTTGGATTAAATAAACTTTTGATCGTAAAAATTAGCTGTTTTATAGCTTTGTTTTGATCTGATAAAACGACGTACTTATCTTGTTTTTTCTTGATGAAAACTTTGATTTCACAAACTTCTGATTGTAAAATAAAAATTAGTTTTTTCATATCCTTGTTTTCATTGAGAGAAAATTTGATCAAACTGAAAAGAAGTCCGTATTCCTTAAATTTTTGTAAAAAAAATAGCTGAAACTTTTCCAATTAGGCTATTTCATACAAACACACATATATATATATACATATATATATGTGTGTGTGTGTGTGTGTATATATATATATATATATATGTATGTGTGTTTGTGTGTGTGTGTGTGTGTGTGTGTGTATGTATGCAAGTGTGTGTGGAGCGGAATAAATGGACATTTTGAATATTACGGAAACATTTGGAACGAATTAACTGCATTAAAAAAATTATATCCGAATTCATCACCATCATCATTACTATTATTATTACTACCATCATTATTATTATTATCATTATTATTATCATTATTATATGATGATAATAATAATGATAATGATGATAATGATAATGATGATGATGATGAATTCAGGTATGATTTTAATAGTGCGGTTAATTCGTTCCAAATGTTTCCGTAGTGTATATTATCATTACATCTATATATACATATTATTATTATTATTATTATTATTATTATTATTATTTCTGTTGTTGTTGTTGTTGTTGTTGTTATAGTATTAGATCATTTTTCCACCTGGCTCGCCCACGACTCTCCAGTTATCAAGGGAAGATCAGCTCACGCCTACTCCAAGTTTGCAATTCCCGTTGGTACTGTCTGGGACTCTGATCGCTTCGTTGCTTCCCTGATTGATGGGAAGCACCTTTGACTTGAAATTTGGTGCCGTTACCCAGGATGTTGATGCATCATCGTCTCTAGGGACCCCCGTGGCACTGGGTCTGTAAATAGGTTCTAGTGCAAATAGATAAGTACATGTACAGAGACATGCAGGAAGTAAATAGGAACCCACAGTTTTATGTAAAGAACATATGACGGTTAAATCTTTTTTGTTTGATTACTGCACTGCGTTCTTTAACTAGTCATAGAATTGATCTACAGAGGCATGCAAGAAATATAAAGACACTGATAGTCCAAGTTTAATTTGTCAAAGGTCCAGCCCATTTCCATTTTGTTGCTCAACTATTTGTGTAGTATCTTTCGCTGTTGTCTTCACCCTGATCCTTGTTGATCTTTTGGTTATATGACGTTTCATTTTGCTTTGATGGTCTTTTTCTACATTTAGTATCTGTCCTGGGTATGTATACTTTCACTCTCCCTATTTAGATCAGTCAAGATATTTTGTAAAATTTCCAAAATTTCGGACGTCATGAAAATGTCATCAGCGAATCTCAAGAAGATCAAATATCCCACGTTGATTGATATCCCGACCTGGACAGTTTTCAGAAAGATACTTCAAAGGCTCGTTGTAAATAGTTTTGATAATATTGAATCCCCTTGTCTTACTCCTTTTCTTAATTATATCTTGCTTGTATCTTTATAAAGTCTGATCATTGCAGTGTCATTTTTTATATGTTTGCGATTAGTTCAATGTAATTTTAGTTAACACTCAATCCATGCATTGACTTTAAAACTCTCGTATGTCATGCCGAGTCAAATGCTTTTTCATAATCTGCGAAGTCCAAATTGTATTTTAAAAACTGTCCGATTTGTTAGTCTATTGTATGTAGCTTGTCTATTGCTGAATAGACACTTCTGAATCCTGCCTGTTCCCGTAGTTTATTTCCATCTTGAGCACTTGTTAGTCCGCCAGTATTTTTGTGAGTAGTTTATATATGACGGTAGTTGCAAAGGTAGTAATTATCATTATTCCTATATATAAGTTCTCTCTGTGTGAATAGCTGCCATAGTCCTCTGTAAAAGATCCCCCGTTCATGTTCTAAAAGGTATGTCATATCATCTTTGCTTGGGGTTTTGCCAAGTTTCTTATTTTGAAGTACAAACATTTCTTACTCTTTTGATATATCTAGGATATCACAAGTATCTATCGAATTATCAGTTTGTGGGATTCTATTTTTGAAAGGTTCATATTTTTTAAGTATCCCTCGGTTATTCTTGATAGTTTTTCCCTACATTTGATAATTTTACCATTGCTGTCCTTTAATGCAAGCATCAGTTGCTTGTCAGAATGGTCTGCAGCACATGCGTATTTTATCTCTGGGAAACCCAGATGATATCTATAAACCTGTCAGAATAAAGCCCCAAATTCTTAAAAATTCTTCTTATTTTTTCAAAAGTAGGAAAAAAAACATTTTTAGTTGGGGGTCTAATGGAGCACTGAATTTTCAAGTCTGTAAACAAAACAGTATGGCCAGGAACACTGGAACACTTATGCATACAAACTCCTGAACACACAAGCATATGAAAAAGGATAGAGCTGTTCGCCATCTTTGATGGCTACAGTTTCTAAATGTGTTTTTTTTTTTACTCCGGTGTTTACTCTGATGTCTTCCAATGGAAATGGTAGCCAGATTCTTGAGAATCCGGATATTTTCGAGAGGCTCCTTAATTATATCTAATATGTTCACCAGTGAAAAACGCCATTGATGTCATAAACAGAACTTATTCTGACCATATTTATTCTTCCATAGATTTGTTGTTTTTTTTGTATGACTTTAATTCTCATGCTCTGGTAATTCAATTATTGATTTTGATAGCGAATCTATCAATCTATCTATATATCTAACTAACCGTTTGTCTATGTGCCACGCGTACAGATTTCCCCAACGGAGTAAGAGTGCTGAAAATTTAAAGATTGACTCTTTATTACGTCCATATTTACCCCCCCCCTCGAAAGGAAGTGGGGTTACAATCTAAAGTCTATCCTAAATTGGTCCCATGGTATATCCGACAGCGTTCACATCTGTTTGTTTTTTTTTTTTGTTTTTGTTGTTTTTTTTGTTTCCTAATTCAGACTTCTTAGTGATTTCTGCCGAACAAAAGACGGAAGTAACTTATCCATTTATCACCCCATTTTTCCAATTTTTCATTGATCATCCCCAACAAGGCATTCCACCAACAAATGTTAGTCACATGACAGTTTCAATTAAATGATTAACCAGACCTGTTAGTCTATATGTTTCATACACCACCTTTCGAAAAATAGTATTTTTCATATTTCCTTTTGGTAATTCTTTTCACTGTTTTACATTTTACTAAAGAAAAAAATGCTATCTCTCTCCCATAAAAGTTACTACTTTTATTTCTACTATTCCATAAGCAAATGTAGCAACTATAATGGGGCAAAGCAAAGGTAGTGTAGTTCAAAACCATTTTGCCAAGTCTTATATCGATCAAAAATTTGACCGTATCAGGCCGCTATTACGGGAGGGGGTTGAATAAACGATGGGTCAAGAAATGACATAAGACTAATGTATCAAGTATAGTAGCCCCCCTATTTCACAGACTTGAAACTCGTAGATTTGATGACTATTCGTGTATTTTTCCATAAGCGAAGCTACTGTCACTATGGTCGAGCATTGGTATACAGAAGTTTAATGATTAAATAATCAAGTTTGTAATTTCTCTCCGGCTGAGAAATTATCTATCTGTCTACTGACAAACATTACGTTACATTCTGAAAATCCGAGCCTGAGGAGATTCGTTGAGAAAATCGAGGCCTGAGAAAAAAAATGTGGTTTTTCTTACATAAATAAGGTGTATTTTAATCATCGCAAAAAAATATTGACAGAGCAAAAGAGTTTAAGAAACCTAATGAGCTAGAGTCCCAATAATGCTTGTGGAGTTGGAAAATATATTTTTTTTTAAATCAAGTTGGTATTTATTTAGCACCCGCGAGTGAGTATCGGGTCGGGTCCGGCATATATCTGAAGTTAACGCCGATGCAAATTACAGACGGTAGGAAGCGTTTCATAGCAGCGTTCCTCCCACGGAGACTCTATTGTCTGTGGCTAAATGGAAGCTTTCTTTTGTCTGGTTCTTAATTGTGCCGTATTGTCTTCGAACGTCAGCTGAGAACGTCCAGTAGAATACAGACCGGCCTAAACTGCACGACTATCATCAAATTATCGGTCTCACCATTTCAAAAGAGCAGATATTTAGTCCTCATTACCTGCAATCACCGTTGGTGTTATTATTCAGTCCAAAATGGCGTATATAAGATATCAGTAATTAATGATTGACAGACATTACTGAGAGGGGCAGAATTGTGTCTCGGCAATCAGTTGGGAGCGAATTCTTTCCCCATTAGGTGCTCGACAAATGAAAAACCGTTTTCTAGAATTGGGGTTGTCTGCCAAACACCTAAATACCTACCACAAGCAATGTATTACATACACACATACGTATGTATACGTGTGGTTACAAATTGCGATATATCATATTGAAACTCTATTTCACAAGATGAGTGCATCATTTTGGTCTAGACAACGTAAATAGAATAAACAACTGGGGCTGCTGCATTTTCTTCAATTGTTTATTCTATTCATGCTGTCTAGGCCAAATGATACATTCGTCGTGAAATAAAGGGAGATCTAATAGAATTTTAATATGATATAACGCAAGTTATAATCATTCTGCCCGATCATGTATCTATTTCTTGATAACACACACACACACACACACACATAGATAACGCTCTTTTCTTTAGGGTTGAGCAATGTCAAGTCCGACATCCATTTATTACTGCTATATGGAATGCTCCTCCAAGTCTGGAATAGCGCACTTTGGTAGACGGAAAATTGAGCGTAAGTAAATATACATTTTTTAGTTCGGCCCTAATAACCGTCCAGTTCCGCGTAGGGCAGGGGTAAAATGTCTGCCTAGGGTTCTGGAGCATAGGTTTCGATCCTACCTCGTGGTACTGGATGTTGAATTGTCTAAAGCTATACTGAAGAGTTGTAATACAACGAAACAGCAGTCTGTGGATGACAAAATTATTGATTATATATATATATATATATATATATATATATATATATAAATAGAGAGAGAGTCTGCAAAGCTTTACAGCTTTGAACACTGAATATGTATTTCTTTTGATTTTGAAAAAAAACATCTCATTTCAGTCAGTTATTTCTAATATCTGTTTCTTGTTGGGATCACCGGTGGTTTACTGAACAACTGTTTCAGGGATTTAAAAACAAAACAGTCATATCAATATGGCTCCCAAGCAGTGTTGACTAAACAACACTCACTTTAGGCCATGGAATCGCAACAGCAACAGTAACATAGCGCAAAAGAGTCATGTCATGACAAACATGATTAAAGGTGCCGCAGAGATAGTCGGCAATATGAATGCAGGATGTGTACAGGAAAGGAGAGGGACCAAGGTTCTAATTGAGCAGAGAAATTTCATCAAATTTGTATGAATTTATCATCATCATCATCATCATCAGTCTTTTAACGTCCTTCGTTGGACGTAGACCATCCCTAGGATCCGCCACATCTCTTTATCATGGGCGTCGCAGAGCCAGTATTTTCTGAACTTGTCTAGTTAAACTCTCCATTTTGTATTTTGTCGGTCTTGTTTCGGATGTGATCTCTGGGAATCCATGTTGTGAGTCGTGATGTCCATCGGTTGTCTATCATTCTAGCAATAGGACCAGCCCATTGCCATTTTAATTTTCTCGTGGATTCTATGGAATCTCGGATTACTATTTTCTTTTTGATATATTGCACTGTCTTGTGATCTGTCCATGTGAAGTCGAGCATGATTCTCTCATGAGCACGCTACATGCTTCTCAGCTTGCGGGTTTGTCTCTTGGTTATGTTCCATGTTTCAGCTCCATAAGTAACAAGCAGGAGGATGCATGGGTTATATACTCTTCTATTTAGGATTATTGGGATCGTGTTGTTTTGGAAAGTTTAGCTTGCTCTGCCGAAAGCTTGTCATCCTAGGGCGATTCTCCGCTTCATTTTTTTTTTTTTTTGTGGATTTCATAGAGATTCGTTGTCATAAGTAGATGTAGCGTCTACTTTCCCTACATTCATATAATTTATAACTGTACATATTCTGTAGTAATATTATCTAAGATTAAAGTGCTACTATCGTACAAAAATGACGTATGTATAGCCATATTTGTATATGGTTGTCCATAAGAGTACTTGAGAAGGTGTTGATTAACTAAGCTCACTTATATGTCTGAGGGTAAAATGCCCCTGAGGGCAAGCAGATCCTCTCCAAGAAAGACAAAGCCTTGAGTATCAAAGACACTTGAAGAAATATGGAGATGCATACAGCGTCCAAGGCATTACTAAAAACCATAACATGAAACTGGATACTGACGCATCTCGATAATATTACTTATTATATCGTTGGTATAGACTGGGAGAGTAAAGGAATTAAGATAGACGGCGAGTATCTGAGCAACTTTGCAGGCAACATGGCCCTTTTCGCAGTGAGCTTACACGACCTCCAACTAATGATAGATGAACTAAATGAAGAGAGCAAGAAAGTCGGCCTGCACATGAACTTCAGCAAGACGAAGATCATGTGCAACAACCACATCGGGGATAAAAACACTAAGATCAAAATCGAGGACACACAACTGGAAGAAGTAGACCACTGCATCTACCTAGGACAACAAATCTCCATGAGAGCCTCAAAAGAAGAAATCAAGCGAAGAATCACGCTAGGATGGCAAGCCTTTGGCAGAACTAGCTCAACCTTCAAAAATAATGCCCCATTAATCCAAAAGAGAAGGGTGTATAACCGATGCATCCTCCCAATAGTCACTTATGGAGCTGAAACATGGAACCTAACCAAGAGACAGACCTGTAAACTGAGAACCATGCAACGTGCACATGAAAGAATAATGCTGGGCCTCACATTGAGATACCACAAGACAGCACAGTACATCCGAGAAAAGACAAGACTTAGGGACATCATAGAATCCATTAAAAATCTCAAATGGCGGTGGGCTGGCCATGTTGCAAGAATGGCAGACAATCGATGGACATCACGACTCACAACATGGGTCCCCCAAGACCACATGTGCAATCGAAGCCAGCAAAATGTTAAATGGAGAGACGAGCTAGACAAGTTCAGGAAGTACTGGCTCCGTGACGCCCATGATAGGGAAGTGTGGCAAATCCTGGGGAAGGTCTATGTCCAACTACGGACGCTAAAAGACTGATGATGATGATGATGATGATGATGATGATGAATGAATGTTTATTGAAGCCCATAGAATAGATCTTTCTCGGCTGAAGGTCATCAGCAGCAGCAGCAAACTTTTAATACCCGTCGTTGGACATAGACCTTCCACGAGATTCTCAATACCTTTTTGTCATGGAGCCAGTACTTACTGAACTTATTTAGTCCGTAACACCGTTTTATATTTTGTAGATCAGGGGTTTGCATGTGATCTCTGGGGATCCATGTTGTCATTTGTAATGCCCAGCGTTTGTCTGCCATTCTTGCAACATTAAATAGTTTTTTCAATATCAGAATGAGAAACTTGCGTGACAGAAATGAAACAAAAAAATTGAATGTTTTTTTTTATATATATATCTAGGATTCAAAGTATATATATATATATATATATATATATATATATATATATATATATATATCGTGTGTGTACAGAGACATCCAAGACGTAAACAGACTTTAGCAGCTGTTTGCCGATTGCATCGTCACCTTCTTTATCTCTACTGGATGACCCTGTTTTAAAGCATGCTTTTGTAGCTTCCACCATAGATATGGAATAGCGTTGTTTATAATATTTGCGATTAATTGAAAAACCACTCTTTTCACAAAAAGTATGAAACGTGCATGGATCTGTCGAATCTAATACCCCATGGTCTGGAATACCTCAAACTTCAACTTGAGAAGTCATTAATCATATGCCTAGATGAATCGTTGTTTGCCCTTGAAACGGCTGGAAGAAAGCCAAAACATTATTCCGTACAGTAACTGCTCTAATAGAGTTAAAGCAAAACTATTAATGTCTATTTACTTCTTGCGTGTATCAGTATATATTAAGCAATGGTTTTCACTTGGGCAAAGGGATATTAGACGAATACAACACGCAATAGCCTAGAATGGTTAGGGCTTGTCGTCGGTACAAAAATTCCCGCTGTCTTCTACTCAGTTGTACAATAATGCTGTCACAGTTTGAGGTCTTAATGGAAAAAGGTCAAAGATCTTTGTTTCAGGATCTCTTCTGCACCATCGGGTGTCCTTGCAAATAAGAGGGCGGAAATAGTTGGAAGTCCTAATGTGGTCAATATGGACTTATGGATAATAGCCCCTGTACACGCTTACATTCGTAGAAAAAGCCTGACTACTACAGAGTCAAAATCCACACTTCTTCTATCTCGACTGGAGATGATCACTGAAATTTTTGTATCAGCGAAATTCACTAACTGGCGAAATTCACTTACATTTTAAAAAAACAAAAAACAAAAGGATGGACTTCAATTTGAATACATACAAATTCGATCGTTAAAAATAGATGTTTTTCATTCTTATTTTGATTAAAAAAACACTTTAATAAAAAAAAACTTTAATTAAAACTACGTATTTATTTATCTATTCATTAATTGTAAAACATGTTTGATTTCACTTTGATCACATAAACTTTGGATTGTAAAAAGGATAGTTGTTTTTGTATCCTTGTTTTGCTTGAATAAAACTTTTCATCAACTTAAAAAATTATGTATATATTCATCTTTTGTAAGAAAAAGTCAAAACTTTGCCAATTAGGCAATTTTGTCGATTAGTGTAATCCATATATTCCAAAGATTATGTGATCACTCCCAGCGGCCTTTTTGGACACAAAACTTGGAGTCGATTCCTCACTGTTTGCATTTCCAATTATTTGATATTGGAAATGCAATCTGTAAAGTGTTCCCTCCCCTAAATTAGGTGAGGGTTGTTCTTGTTCTTGTCAACACAAGCCTCTGACTTGGGCTTGAGTTTGACAAAAAATAAACGCCAGAAACACGTACTATATGTTCATTTATTGCTGTTTACGTAGGATTAACGTTGAGAATGGCCCAGTGGTTAACTACATGGTCAATGAAATCGGCGAACAGAGTTCAAACTCCAGTCGGGGCTGCTAACGTTACATCATTATCGTCCTTTTAACGTCCGTCGTTGGACATAGATCATAGGCGTCATGGATCCAGTACTTTCTGAACTTGTCTTGTTAGTTACGCCATTTTAATTTCTCACCGGCCACTATTTCGGTTATGATCCCTGCGGATCCATGTTGTGAATCATGATGTCCGGTAGTTGTCTGACGTTTCTTGCAACATGACTAGCCCATTGCCATTTGAGTTCTCTAATGGTGTGTGTTAGAGACGTGCTGTATGGGTGGCCAAGGTAGGCAGTATCGGTGTAATTTTAATCAGGTCAATTTTAAAATATAGAGAATAAGATTTCTAATACATTAGAATCCATAAGATATCTGTTTCTCCTATTTTTTAGGGGGGGGGCGTTGTTTTGTTTTGTCTGTTTTTTTTTATATATGTTGTACTATCTTGTGATCTCCCTGTGTGATGTTTCTTTCGTGTTCACGTTGTATGGTTCAATGAGGGTCACTCTCTTGGTTAGGTACCATGTTTCATCTTCATAGGTGACTATCGGGAGGATACATTGGTTGTAGAAGGTTCTTTCTTGAAATTAATGGAATTCTTTTGTTCTTAAAGGTTCAGTATGTTCTATCAAAAGATTGCCATCCTAGAGTGAACCTTCGTTTGATTTCTTCTTCTTTTGAGAGTTTCAAAGAGATTCGTTGTGCCCAACTCTTTTCAGGTCTGTGTTTTTTATTTGGATTTTTGTGTCTTTGTCCTCAATAGGTTTGTTGTACATGACATTTGTTTTATTGAAGTTTATGTGAAGACCAACTTTCTTGCTCTCTTTGTTCAGTTCGGCTAGCATAACTCGGAGATTGTGAAGATTTTTTCGCAAAATGTCCTTTTTGGAGTATCTTTGCACCAATACCCTAGAGAAAAGAGTGAACCCATCTCTTCCTGTAGTCTTTAAGATATTGGTGAAACAGCAAGACAAATTTTATTGTCTAGTATTTGAAAGACAACTAATCAAGGAGAAGGACAACCCTGATTCCAAACCGGGGAGTGGAGCCTTCATTATGGTGCTATGATGTCTTTCCAGCATCTCCCGTTGCTAAGTTAATGCCACACATATGACTTTCTGCTTCCCTATGAACTACGTATGCTTCATCCGGGCTCACGCCCTGAAAGGATCATTTATAGTGTCGTTCCATTGTTTATTGAGAGAGGCTGGGTAGTGGTGTCTAGGTGGTTATCAGCACGCAGAACTGATAGGGCAAACCAAGTTCAATTTCACTGTACTAATGCCCTTTGGAAAGGCATGATTCCAGTTCCCCCAGTGCTCTGTATCCATCGCCACCAATCTCGTCAAAAGTTTTTCCGTGTTGGCACGACACGATGGTTGACAAAGAAAGAAACGACTGAGTGACTTCGTGCTTGGATAAACCACTCTCCCATTAACTATGTTACTCGCCCAGGCAATAGCATCAAACAACCTTTACATCAAATTAGTTAGAACTCAATGCGTGTATTTTAGTCTCTGTGTGTTAGGGACGTGCCGTATGGGTAGGCAAGGTAGGCAGTGTCTGTGTAAAATTAATCAGGTCAATTTTTTAAGTATAGAGTATAAGATTTCTAATACGAAGTACATTTGTAACTTCGTGCAGTAGATCCAGTATATAATTCAGTAAATATTATTATTGTCATCTTAGACAGGCATAATTCTCCCATGCGTTTTAAAATCAGTATATAAAATAATTGAAATAATGTCTAGTCAAAATGACACGGACATTGCTTTTAGCTATATATTCACATGCTGTCTGTAAGATTTAACTAGTAAAGAGTTAATGAAATAAGATCTTCCAGCGCATATTTATATTCATTTGATTTTTTTTCAATATTTAACTCAATCGTTATCAGGGACGGGCTGAGCAGAAATAAACCCCCCAATATATTTCCCGTCGTACGAATTTCAAAGATGATAATGTTAATGTATCACACTACGTACCTTTATTTCATCGCAGTTTGTTCATCTGTGAACAGGAAAGGTAAAACAATGAGATCAAAGTCATCATGGTCCATAACACTTGATATAATTCTTTCTTTCCAGGCATGACTCAATTTTCTTAAGTATTTTAGTTGAAACAAATTATTCTAGGGCAAGCAAACTTTCCCTCCGGATTACATTTTTTTTAATCTTACAGACTGTTCACATGTCAACAGTTTTGAAACTATTTGTGTCGAGAGCCTTCAAAAAATATCGATCGAACTGAAATCATTTAAAAGCTGGTTGCGTGATATTTTCTGTTAACGTCAAGTAACAATTCTCACAATATTGTGTCTGCGTATAAGCTCTTCAAACAAGAACAATACGTCATCAATTCCCAGCATTCTCATAACTGCTGCAACAATGAGATTAGACACACACATATATTACATAATTCTATACAATAATTGGGCCACACATGAAGAGACCACAAGACAGCACAGTACACCTGGGAAAAATGAGAGTCGGAGACATCATAGAATCTATTAAAAAAAACTCAAATGGCAGTGGGCTGGCCATGTTGCAAGAATGGTGGACAACCAATGGACATCGCGATTCCCGACATGGATCTCCTGGGATCACATGCGCAACTGACGCCGGCAGAATATTAGATGGAGGGACGAGCTAGACAAATCCAGAAAGTATCGGCTCCGCGACGCCAATGATAGAGAAGCAAGGCACATCCTGGGGAAGGTTTATGTCCAACGACGGACGTTGAAAGACTGATGATGGTGATGATGATGATGATGATGATAGCAGTTCATCAAGCATACATTTAGCGTCTGACACATCTGTCCACATAATCAAATCTTTTTATCTATCTATTTATCGATATCTAAAAACATATATATATATATATATATATATATATATATATATATATATATATATATATTCTTCGATTGAATATGTTGGTAAAAAATCATCTCGAAGAATTTTCTTGAGTAACTAACATTCTTAAAGATGATATCATAATTTGGTTTGCATGCAGTCCAAGATTAGAACCGACACAACGGAAATAATATTCACGTAGGTGAACACTCAATAGAAATGACATGAACAAGGAATCACTTTTGTTGTTATACTTACTGATCTTTT
The DNA here is from genome assembly GCA_963457665.1 of Thysanoteuthis rhombus. Taxonomy (NCBI): domain Eukaryota; kingdom Metazoa; phylum Mollusca; class Cephalopoda; order Oegopsida; family Thysanoteuthidae; genus Thysanoteuthis; species Thysanoteuthis major. Next base: position 19,747,463 of record OY735240.1, on the reverse strand, counting down.
ATCGTTAAATAATTTTTTTTGGTAACCTACGTAAGTAAGTCTTGCACTTCCAAAAATTGAATGATATGTAGTAGAAAAAACATCGGTATACAATAAATTATATTAATGCCCTATATTAAATAACAAACTACACCTATGGCATAAGTTACATATTAGAATTATTACTGAAAGTAGGGTGAGATCAATACTTCTGGGAAGCCATGCAAATATAATTTGTTTTGTTTTTAAAATCCCCGAAACGGTTAAACAGTAAGCAACCAATGATCCCAACAAGAGAACTTTAAGCATTGTATTATAATAACAAAGTATGTATAAAACATTGAAGTACGCTGAAGGCAATTACATAAATTACATTAACAGATATTGGGAAATATATGTATTTGATAATACTAATTTATATGGCGGTTAATATCATTATAATCTCAAAATATTTTCATAGGATTTTGAAAAATTTGTTCCCAATGTTGATATCAAACTGTGATATAATTGTGATATGGTCATTTTTCGAATCGAAACATATGATTATCTATCAAAGTATTAAATTTTGTTTATTTTTATAACATACAACGATTTCGATGATCATTTATCTTAGTTTTGATCACAAATAGCATTTATGAAGTCTATATTTTAATAATTACATTTATCAATTTCGATAATTACAATTTTTGGTTATGACAATTACATTTATTGATCTTGATAAATACATCATTCTATTCTGATTATTGCATTACTGTATTTTGATTATTTCATTTATTTATTTCAGTATTTATAATAGACAATTTCGATAATTATTATTCTCAGTTTTGATAATTGTCCGCAAAAGCTTTTACACGGTACTAATCTACAATATATCCAATAAATAAAACTAAAATATTGCTTAGCAGAGCATTCCTTGGGTTTTTATCAAGTTTTCAAAGACAGGAAAAGTTTGTTCACGCTGAAATGACAGCCCAATTCTTTAATTGTTTATTCTATTTACGCTATCCGTAGGCCGACTTGCACATTCCCTGTGTCAAAACGTGATGTTGGTTCAAATAATAAATATAACATATTTATATTCGTTCTCTCCGATTACATAACCATTTCTTATATATATATATATATATATATATATATATATATATAAGGATAGAGTGTTGGAGAGAAATGGAGAAAGACATAGATGAAAAGAGTAAGATGCTGATTTGCATGAAAACTTACTTTATAGAGAGAAAGGATGAATTTGTCAGAAAGTATAAACGCATAGATAACCAGAAACAACCTTTGACCTCCTTGCAAAGTCTTAAAACGGGCGTTTTCTTTACGATTTGTTCCAATCTATAAAAAGTGGAATAAACATGGCCTCTTTATGACTCTGCGCCTCGATTGGGTCCTACTGAATGTCAGGGGAAAATGGTGCGTGGAATGTTTCATTCTCCTTCAACTGCAGACGGTATTTGAAAGGACTTGTGCCAATGTCGGATGGTCGAATTGGATTTGTGGAAAGCAGACGACATTTCGTCTATCAATGTTGAATCGCTGTATTGCACTTGCAGCTTGAATAATCATTGCCTTCCCGTTAAGAAACTTTGGCAAACTTTGGTCCTTCACAGTAGCCATTTTATTCTTTTCTTTAAGTCTCCTCTACGTTTAGCTTTCCTTCTTTTCTCGTCTTTTCTTTTCTTTCTCTTTTGAAGTCCACTCTCTGGTTTTCCTTCATATCGCCCTCTTTTTAGAACTTTCTAACCTCTACTTCGCCTATATTTCTTATCGTTCTTTTTTCACTTTGTAAATGTCTTCTGTGGCTGCTTTTTTCTTCTTCCCTTTTATTCTCAAATACCTTTTTCTTTCTGCTTTTCTTCCTTTTTTTCTTGCTTTCTTTTTGCACCTACACTTTATTTTTCTATTCTTCCTATTTCTCTCTCTCTCTCTCTCTCTCTCTCTCTCTCTCTCTCTCTCTCTCTGTTCATGACTTACAAATGTCTACTTTTTCTGTCTTTTTTTCTTTCTTTCTCTCTGAATTTCCCTTTTTTCTTTCTTCCTTTTCTTCTTTGTTTCTTTCTGTCTTCCTTTTGTCACTTACTCTTTATTTTTTTTGATGTTACTGTTTATTGTTTACGACTTCTGACGCTCTACAATCGTCATATTTCCTACCTCTCTTTCTTTTTTTCTTCTTTTCTCTCCTCATTTTTCCTCTCTTTTCGACTTTGGTTCTCTTTTTTTTTCTTTCCTTTCTTTTGTTCTTCGTTTCTTATTCATGTCTAGTCTTTATCGTTATTTCGTAACTTTTATCTTTCGATGTCAAAGACTTCCGAACACCAACTTTGTTTAGATGGACTTCTTTCCTTTCTTTCTATCTTTCTTTCTTTTTTCATATATGTCCTCCATGGTTGCTTTTTCTTAGACATGTTAATAATTCCTAGTAGGAATACCCGGTGTTGCCAGGGGGAAATAAGTAAAGATATAAGCAAACAGGAAAGATATATTTTTTGACGTATTTCTTTTGACGCAGCACAGTAAAAGGAAAAATAAACGAATATTCATACTATGCACTCGTGGAAAAGTGTTAATAATGGAAGAAATATTCCTATGTACAAAAAAAAGATGTCGTCGCTTAATTTGACGGGGCCTCTGGATACACTGCATAAATGTTCCTTCCGTTGGGTATCAATTTGAAAAGGTTGATTTGGGATCCAACCCTATAATAACCAATATAGAGCTTTCCATGGGAAAAAACGAGGAGAACACAAGCAAACGCAAGCGATCTAGAGAGAATTTACCTGTACCAATTCCCAGGAATGACCTCAGATGACATCTAGAATCAGCCTTGTAATGCGAAATAACTTTCGTCGTATAAAGATGTACTCTTATGCGATACTCCTGTGCTTTAGGTAGAATATTGTGGCCATCAACATTTATAAATATTATTGCTATGAAAGAATCAACCACGATGCCAATTTTCATAGGTGCTAAATTCCGGCTAACAACTTAAAAATGAATTCTGTATCGAATTGCCAATGATCTTAGCCAAGAAAAGATATGTCCCTATGCCAAGTTTCAGTAGCGTACGAGCGATTTATTACCAACAACATGAACGAGTGAGTAGAAATGACCTCTGGCGATCTTGAATGACCCCAAAGGAAAACCTAGCTTTGCCTGTTACCTTTGATCTTAGAAAAGTACCCATTTGCTCGATACGAGCATCTCTGATGCAAAACTATGGCCTCCAACTTTGCACACTGGTTAGAAATGACCAGAAATGACAGTTGGCGACCTCAAATGACCTCAAAGGTCAGATTTTCATTGCATATAACCCCTGCAATGCTAGGATGTACATGTATGCCCTAAATTCATACGTGCCAAACTGTGGCCAAAAACTTAGAGAATAGTTTTTGAAAGACTGGGAATAACCTCTGGTGACTTTGGATGACTACAGAAATCAACATTGTATTAATTGTGATCTTCAACATGAGAAAATGTACCCACGTGCTCAATTTCAGCCGCCATGGTGCAAAACTGTGGCCCAAAGCTCTGAAAATTGGCGAGAAATGACCAAGAGATGACATTGAATGACCTCTGAAGTCAACGTCTTATAGCCTCCGACTAAAGTGGATTTCTTTCTTTGATCTTTCTTCTTCATGATTCCCTAACGTCTGTTTTGTCTTTTCCTTTCTCTCTTACTTTCTGATTCTTTCTTTCTTTACTCTTTATTTTCTTTCTTTTTCTTCTTTATCTTTCTCTTTTCATGCCTTCCTAACGTTTACTCTGTCTATATTTTCTTTCTTTCTTTTTTTCTGTTATTCTCCTTTCTTTTCTTTTTCTTTCTTTCTTTTCCTTTTTATTCTTCATCTTAATGAACCCAGAATGTCTATTTTATCAATATGCCCTTTCTTTCTTTTCTTTTTTCTTTCTTTCTTTATTTATTTTTCTTCAATTTCTTTTCTTTTTCTTTTTCTTTCCTTTCCCGTCTTTCCTTCAATTTTTCCTTCTCTCTATTAGTTTGCTCCTTCATTTCCTTTCCAGTTATCCAACCTTCCTTCGTCTTCATTCCTTTTTCATTTCATTCACTTTTTTGTTCATGCTGTCTCCCTCTTCTTTCTTAGAAACTGTCCACCAAAACTATCAACAGAGTCAACATATGTTTCTTTCAGTTTTTGTGTGATTCTACCTGCCTGGCTATCTTCATACTTCTCTATGTGAGTATCGTGTGTATAGGCAGCACCAACAGAGATAAAAAGTTGAAAATGTAATCATTTACTGCTTATTGTTTCTAAGAAAAATTATATTTGAATACCCCAAAAGATCTTTTAAGAAAGGGTACAGTATACAATATAATTTTATGCTAAATTAGTGCAGCAATTTGTGTCTGGACTTCTCAGTGACCCAGCAAAAGGCAAGAGAAGTAACTTTTTCATTTGACGCTACTTTTTCCAGTTTTTAATTGATCATCCCCTGTGAGTGACAAACCAGACCAGTCAATATAGGTTTTGTTCAGTTTTCAAGTTGATCTGGATGGCCAGATGGATGGATGAATGGATGGATGGCTACTTAATAATTTATCAGGCGTACAGGTTGCGCTGGTTGAGATTTTCAACGTGCATTTCTCGATATGTGTAGAAATATGTTGTTTTTAAATAACCTGCCTAAATAGGCTATTTGTGAGGGGTTCAATTTGCATTGTAAGTTTATGCTAAATTGATGGCTCAGTTTGTGCCAAGTTGCATTCATGCTTGTTTTGGTTTCGGTTTTTTGTTTGGTTTTTTGTTGTTTTTTTTTTGAAAATTCGGGTTATTTCAGGGGTCACTACCATATTGAAACAGTTTCCAATTTTTTAATTGACCACCCCATAATATGGCAAACTACCAAAAGCTGTTTGTCAAATGCCAATTTCTATGTGGAAGCTAACCAGGCATGTTGTTTAATTGTTATTTTTATTTTTGATTCTCTTGCTTCTTCTTCTTCTTCTTCTTCTTCTTCTTCTTCTTCTTCTTCTTCTTCTTCTTCTTCTTCTTCTTCTTCTTCTTCTTCGTCTCCTTCTTCTTCGTCTCCTTCTTCTTCGTCTCCTTCTTCTTCTTCTCTTTCCATACATTTCTTTTAATTTTTTCTTTTGTTTTTTGCATATATTTCTTTGCTTCCTTCCTTCTTTTTATCCAGTCTGACTACCTTTTCCATGTGATCTGCCTACCTCTTCATCCAATCTGCCTACCCCTTACATCAAATCTGCCCGTTCCTTTCATCTCAAATGCCTGCCTTTTTAATCTTATCTGCTTGCCTTTTTCATTTAAACTGCCCACCTTTTCCGTCTAATCTGCATGTTTCTTCTCATCTAAACCGTCTATTTTTTAATCTTATCTACAAATTCCCTTTTATCTAAACTTATTACCTTTTTAATCTAATCTACACGTTCGTCTTTTTCTAAACTGCCTACCTTTTTCCATCTAATCTAAATATTCCTCTTCGTCTAAACTACCTGACTTTCCATATAATCTGTGACGTAAACCAAATACGACATTCTGCAGAACCTTACATACAATCATTCATACATCAATATACAATCATACTTATATATATTTATATATATATATATATATAAAATCATCCATATATATGTATGCATACAATCATTATATATATATATATATATATATATATATATATATATATATATATATAAAATCATCCATATATACATCCTGACATGTATATAATCATGCTCATATATGTATATAGTTACTCTTTCGATTATATATGTATCCACACAAATTCACCACGCACACATGTATACATATATATATATATATATGTATATGTGTGTGTGTGTGTGTGTGTGTGTGTTTGTGCGTGTGTGTGTGTGTGTGTGTTTCTGTGTGTGTATAATATCTGAAGAGAAACCCAACTATACGTGTATATTGGCATATAAAACTCAAAAGCCTCAATACCATATTGCAAGGGACATTTTCAATATCTTTCCAGAGATTGGATAAGAAACAATGGAAAGTTGCAGAATTTTTTGACAGCTTGTAAAAGTGTCCAATTAACTTCTCCTACAGTGTCAATAATATTTTTCTTTTTCTCCCGACAAGTACTTATTAATCAAGTCCTTTCATTTTTACTGCGAATTATTTTTTCCAAATGATGAAATGAAAAAAGTTACAGGTTTGCTTATTCACTCAATAGAAACTATCAGCATGCCTGTTGGGAGTGATCAAATAAAAAAAATTGGAAAATAATATTCGAAAAAGAGGACATTTCATCATCATCACCAGTCTTTCAATGTCTATTATTGGACATCTCAGCCCACTAGCTCTTTGGCGCAACCTTCTCCAGGATTTGCCACACTTCTCTATCATGGGCGTTACAGAGCCAGTACTTTCTGAATTTGTCTAGCTCGTCTCTCCATCGATTATTCTGCCGGCCTCGGTTGCACATGTGATCTCGGGAGATCCATGTCGTTAGTCACAATGTCCATCAGTTGATAGATGATAAATAGAAACTGTCGCGAACAACAACTTTTGGCTGCCTATGTTGGGGGTAATCGATTAAAAAATGAAAATAGGGGGATTGATACCTGTTTCGTCTTTTGCAGGATCAATAAATGTCCTAATCTTCTGGAAGCAAGGATGACTTGCACAGCCTGTAGTCATGAATAATCTGGTACGATATTAATTCTGACAAATAACATCCCCTTTTTGGCAGTTAAAGAATGGAAAATACATATGACTAAGTATATATATATATATATATATATATATATATATATATATATATATATATATATATATATATATATATATATAATTATTGTGCCATCCACAAACAGCTGTTTTGTTGTATTATAACTCTTCAGTGTGGCTATAGACTATCCATAATCCCACTCAGTGCCACGAGGTAGGATCGGAAACTTTGCTTCAGACCCAGAGGCTGGTATCCTACCTCTGCTCTACGGAACTTGACGATCAGTAAGGTTAGATTTAAGTAATATGTTTATTTATGCATATATTCCCCATCTACCAGAGTGCTCTATTCCTATATTGGAAGAGCATTGCATAAGCGTACAATGATCAAATTACTTCACTTATATATATATATACATATATATATATATATATATATAACATAATAAACACTGAAGAAACACATATATATATATATGTATATATATATATTCTAGAAAGCTTTACAGCTTTAAACACTAAATATATGAAATTGATAAGAAATTAAAAAATATATCACTTCAATCAGTTATTTTCCAATATCTGTTATTGCAATTCATGTATTTTTCATCAAAGTTTATTATGTTTTTACTCAGAATTAGATATTATCGTACTGTGAGAGAATTGTTCTTATTGGGATCATCAGATATTCACCATATAACCGTTTCAGGGAATCAAAAACAAAACAGTCATATTAACATGGAACCCAAGCACGGTTTTATGTTTAATGATTTCAATATATATCTCATGTCATACTACATCTTGTTTCTTATTTCACATAGGGTATAATCATAATATATTATCTAAGGATGTTATTTTATATTAAGCATCATTTACTCTTTCTTTAAATACAGTGATTACTCACTTATGCTGGTCAAAATGCGTATTTGACAATAAAGGATCAATAAACATGACAACTGACGTGACTCAATGTTTGTGTTACTTCTATTGAGTGTTCACCCGTGTGAATATCAAATCCATTGTGTCGGTTTTAATGTCAGACCTTATGGTATCATTTTTGAGAATATTAGTTATACAGAAAAACTTCATCGAGTTGATTTTCTACCAGCATATTCAACCAAAGGATTCGAGAAAATTTTTCCACCGAGCTCAGATTCAATGTGTATATAACAGTGTGGTTTTGAACATTACAGACTATTTTAGAACAAATTGGCCGGACTAATCTAGGTATACCTGAACATATATATATATATATATATATATATATATATATATATATATATATATATCATGCCATGAGTGATTACTCTGCGTGAGTAGTTAGTGAACTTCTACAAAGTAAATTGTCTGCAGAAGCTTTTAAACATCGTAAATATAAGATACGTTTTAACAAGTGAAATTCAAAATATTGCTAAATAAAACATTACTTTAGTCTGTATAGCAATTTCAAATGTTTCTGGGCATGAATTAACCTTCATTAGACTAATTTTAGAAAAGAATCAATTGATTTGAATTCTTCAGGTATTTATCTTTTTGCATTCTAATGATCTTCCGGTTAAGTTCGATATTTATTGAAACGTTATTAAATTTATAGAAGAGAGCGGTATTCTTACGTAAACAGATATTTCCGCAAACAGGTATTTACAATATGAGCGCAATTTTCATTCGACAGTAGACATCTGAGAAATTTTAAAATCTGGCAAAAATTAGTATATAAGCCGATTTTGATAATTTTTCTTATCATCATTATCATCGTCGTCATCATCATCATCGTCGTCATCATCATCATCGTCATCATCATCATTATCATTATCATCAGTCTTTTAAGGTCTGTTGTTAGACATAGACCTTCCCCAGGATCCGCTATATTTCTCAATCATAATCGTTGCGGAGCCAGTATTTTCTAAACTTGTCTATTTCATCTCTCGAGCATTTTGTCGGCCTCGTTTCGGATGTGATCTCTGGGGATCCATGTTGTGAGTCGTGATTTCCATTGGTTGTCTTTAATTCTCTCAACATAACCAGCTATTGCCATTTGAGCTCCATAAGTGACTATCGGTTGGATACAATGGTTGTATCCTCTCCTATCTAGGATTAGATACCCAGATACGAATTTTTCCAAAAAATAATTTTTCATTTCGAATATTCGAAAAGTAGAATTTGTTTTTATATTATTCCTACCCCATCTTGAATTATTACGATGATCTATTCTACATATACATTAATGTTTTCATTGATTTCTACGCATCTAACAGATAATTCCCCGGAGATCTTAATTATACATACTTTTTTCAGAAAAGCGCTCAGGGTAAAAGTGAAATCGATAGAAATGATGAAAAATCTTTTTCTCCTGAATATTAAGTAATTTTTTCCAGATCAAAAGCTTAAATCATAATTCACAAAATATAACAGAAAAAAATTGCCCAGAAGAATAATATTTTACTTAATTTCTCTGTTTTTTAATTCTCAATGTGAGACTCTAGGTTCGGGCTATTTTGGAGCCCTTTTCTAAAAAAGTGAACATGATTAATATCTTGAGGGATTTATCTTTTGAATGTGTAAAAATTGATGAAAAAAGCAATACATACAGAGAACGGTGAGAATCATATAGAAAGATTTTCAGATATTTGGAATGGATTTTTTTTTCTAAATTCGTTCTTTAATAAATAAATATCAAGAATCTTATTAAAATTGAATGATAAGCTGATTTTTGCCTGATCTTTCAATTTCACATTTGTCGATTTCCCAATGAATTCAAGTCTAAATTGTTCCAACCTACCATTAAGTACTTTTTTTAAATGAAGTATTCTTTGTCTTAAAGAACGTCATATTTAGTTTCATTCGATTGATTAGAGTAAGTTTATGAGATTTTCGAAATGCTTATGTATATTTTGCGCTGCAAATTTTCCCATTCATCTTCGATGTAGTTTTTAGAATGTAAAACACAAATCCCCAAAAGAAAAAATCAAGTGAATAATTACTCCAGATTAGCAAGCTTTTGGTAGAACCAGCTCGACATTTAAGGACGGAAAAATCCAATTGGTCCAAAAAAAAAGAGGGGTATACAAGCAATGCAATCATTCAATAGTTACCAAGAGAATATAACCAAAAAAATTGACCCTTGAACTGAAAAACCTGGTAACGTGCACATGGGAGAATCATAGTCAACCTCCCATATACAGATCACAAGACAGCACAATATATCAAAGAAACAGCAGGAGCCACAGATATTGTAGAAATCGCTAGAAGACTCAAAAGACAATAGGCTGGTTTTGTTTCAAGAATGTCAAATAATTGCTGGACATTATCTCCGAATTTTTGAGATGAGGTATTATTATTTCTATTGATATTCGGACCATCCTAATCTTGGTTGTTTTTCATACAACGTTTCGGCCGTTGTACTCTACGGCCTTCGTCTGGTATCATCATGGACACATAGCGCAGTGGTTACAGCATCAGACAAATTACTGTAAAGTAATCTGATGGTTCTAGGTTCGATCCTAGTGCGAGACAGTATAAAAATACTACTAATGCTAAGAGGGTAGTACGGTCATTATACCCCCGTCGGATAAATAAAGGGTTCGGTTCGTTACTTCCCCACATCTACCAGATGATACCTGACGAAGGCTGTAGAGTGCAACGGCCGAAACGTTGTGTGAAAAACAACCAAGATGAGGATGATCTGAATATCAATAGAAATAATTGCTGGACATGTTGACTAACAGTGTGGTTCTCAAGAGATCGTATGCGAAACTGGAGATAAGATGGTGTGGCGAACTGAACAAGTTCTGAGAACAAGTACTTGTCCTGCAACACCTATGACAGAGAAGTCTGGCGAATCCTAGGAAAGGTCTATATCCAACGACTGACACTTGAAGGCTGATGATGGTGGTGATTATGATGATGATGATGAAACGGAAATTTTAAAAACTATAAAGCATTCAATGAGCTCATACCTCTGCCAACATAGTACTCTACCTCAATATAAAGAACATTCTTGCCCCCACCAAGTTCCATCACTTCTTTAGATCATAATGATCCCTGGTCCACTGTTTTATACAACCCCATCGAAATTCCTGGAGAACCTTTGGTGATATTGTAAGAACAGTCATAAGCGAATACATAAATCTCGGGGGAAAACATTCTCTCAGTCTGAAATTTTTTAAAAAATTCCTGATATAACCCCAAAATTCAATCACTTCTTCCCTAGCCCACGGCCTGCTCAGGCTCTAATTTTAATGGAAATCCATGGAGAACTTTTGGATATATAGACTGGTCAGTCAGAAGGGAAAAAAAGGAAAGACCCGGGGCAATGCATATAACTTCGTTGACAAAGGCAAACAAATAACTTTGTTCGTTTATTTTTTTTCTTCCTATGAGATATTCCAGTTTTAAATTAGATGTTTCGATTCGAAATAGATTAAGAAGTTGCCTACGGGATCAGCCGTCGAAACAAACACTAGCAGGGGCGGCTTAAACAACCTCAGCTTCTATTGGCTACTTTTAAATACGAAACAACTGCTTCTTAATCGTATGCAGAATTTTCCACTGCCTTTAACTTACGTTTAAAACTATAGATAAACCCAGCTGTGATAGCTTGATTTATCTATAGCTTTAAACCTAAGATACGTCTATTTTACGAAGTTACATGTTCACTGACGTTGTTAAAATATTGCCGCTAGTTCTTTGAGAAATCATACGTTCAAAAGACTGATTTTTTAAAAGGTTACAATGCACGATGTGACAATCGATAATTCATTTTTACTTCATAGGGAAATCATTTGCCCCATATGTATATATATATATTATTATTAATGGTAAGAAATGTATATATAATCTGACAGAAATGATCATAAATGTGTTATATTACTTTGATATGATCTCCCATTCTTTACACGGTGAAAGAATGGCTTGGCCTGGATAGCGTAAATAGATTAAACGATTAAATAAAATGGGACAGCTACAAAAATGGAAGCTGCAAGTGATACGGTAGCCGTTTCAATTTAGCGTTGCTCTTACCACTGAGCTGATCAGCCAAAAGTAATGCTGAGGCCCCTAAAACTGTCTATATATGCTCTATTTTTTTCTTAGTACAGATAATTATTTTATCAAGAAATGGATATTCATCATCATCAGTCTCGTAAAGTCCGTCATTGGACACAGACCTTTACCAGGATCCGACATATTTCTCTATCATGGGCGTCACGGAGCCAGTATTTTCTAAACTTGTCTAGTTCATTTATCCATCTTGTATCCCGTCGGCCTCGTTTCGGTTGTGACCTCTGGGGATCCATGTTCTGAGTCATAATGTTCATCGGTTGTCAGTCATTCTTGCAACATGGCCTGCCCATTGCCATTTAGGTTTTCTAATAGATTCGCTGATATCTCTGACTCCCGTTTTCTTCCTGATATATTGTACCATCCTGCGATCTCTCCATGTGAGGTTGAGCAAGATTCTTTAATGCAAGCGTTACATGCTTCTCAGTTCACAAGTTTGTCTTTTGGTTAGGTTCCATGTTTCAACTCCATAAGTGCCTATCGGGAGGATGCATTGGTTGTATACTCTTTTGTTTAGGATTATTGGAATCATCTTGTTTTTTGAGGTTGAGCTTGCTCTCCCTAGGGCTTGCAATCCTAGGGTGATTCTCCGCTTGATTTCTTCTTTTTTGTGGATTTCATAGAGATTCGTTGTCCTAAGTAGATGTAGTGGTCTACTTTCCCCACATTCATATAATTTATAACTGTACATATTCTGTAGTAATATTATCTAAGATTAAAGTGCTACTATCGTACAAAAATGACATGTGTATAGCAATATTTGTACATGGTTGTCCATAAGAGTACTTGATAAGGTTTTGATTAACTAATCCCACCTGATATATGTCTGAGGGCGAGGGTTTCATCGAAATTCATTGTCCTAGGTAAATGTAATGGTCTACTTTCCCCAGTTCTGCATCTTTGATTTTGACAGGTATGTCCTTATTCTCTATATTATTTTGAGAGAAATAATTATAGATATGTTTTATATACATCAATCAATTTATGTTGTGACACAATGACTCATTCACCGTGTTATAACAGGAGATCATTTCAAATAGAGTTTCAAAATGATATAAGGCAATTTATAATCATTCTGTCGGATCATATATCCATTGATTAATAGCATAATTGTCCACGTCTTGAGAAACAAATCGAGCAGGATAAAAATAATGAGAATTCGGGCCTGCAATTAATGGCGGCTGTTTTGCTCAATGGTAAGAGCGAGGAAATTTTGAAGCGATGACCCTATCGGCTGAAGGTTCGATTCCTGCAGCAGTTCCATTTTCTTTAGTTGTTTATTCTGTTTACGTGGTCTGGGCACAATGATACATTCACTGTGTAATGTATGAGAGATCATTTCAGATAGGGTTTCAATATTATATAACGCAGTTTAAAACATTTTTTCAGGTCATATATGAGTGTGTGTGTGTGTGTGTGTGTTAAAGTAATATGGAAGCAGAAAAAAGCGACGCTGGTGGGAGATTCTTTAATACTTTGGATGTTTATCAAAAAACGGTTTGTGTTCATAATTGGATCTCTCAGCTCATAGGTAATTCAACTATAAACACATATAATTTTTACTAAATATCCAAGTTAATAAATATCAAATGATATCCAAACAGTAAGGCTTTTTTCTGACTTCTTATCTATTACATTTATAGTATCTCTCATCTGAAATACTGGTACCTTATATATATATATATATATATATATATATATATATATATATATTGTTGTTTCATTGGCATTTTTAGAGGCAGTTGCGTATTTCATATAAATTTGTATATTTTAGGATGTTTAATTTTTTTATTAAAGTCTTTTCATGTTGTAAGACTAGATTACGTAACTAGCACGCGACGTCAAATTTAAAAACGAAATTCGAAACAGCAATATATATATATATATATAATTTTTATCTTGTCATCCACATACAGCTGTTTCGTTGTATTACAACTCTTCAGTGTGGCTATAGACTATCCATTATCCTATCCCACACCACACCACCTTTTCTTCGGGATCAAGGTGTAGTATCTGTTCCACGGCAGAGCCTGAGGTGCAGCTACTGACCCTTGCCCGTCGAATGGGCCAGAGATTGGGTTGTGGGTGATGTCAAAGACCGAGCCAATGAGGTTTTACTGAGGCTGCCACAACTAAGCGCATTGGAGACCTTTGGACTCGTCCTTAGGCCCTCCTATTTTTACTCGGTCCAGCTGCGGGTGCTCTATTGCACTTAAAGGAGCAGGTCCCCTGGTGGACGCTTTCGAGACGGAAGTTACTATTTTTGGACAGATGGTTTCCTATTCTTCTCACGTTTAGCTCGACCTTGTGTCATATTTTGCTGCTGTGGGACAGCAAAGAAACACCCCATCTAGTACCACGAGGCAGGATTGAAACCATCGCTTCGTACCCAGAGGCCAGTATCCTACTTCTGCACTTGAGAACTGGACTGTCAGTAAGACTGAATTTAATTCATTTAGCTTATATTCCCCATCCACCAGAGTGCTCGATTCCTATGAAGGAGCATTGCATAAGCTTACAATGAACAAGTTACTTCACTTAAGCGATATATCTATTTAATAGAAATTCCCCATCCACCAGAATGCATTGCATAAGCTTACAATGGATGAGTTACCTCACTTAAAGAGTTCTCAACCCTAAATAGAGGAGCATTATATATATATATATATATATATATGGTCAGTGTGTGTGTCAGAGAAATAAATGATGAATAAATCATATGTAAGAGTGTTTTTTTACTGACATATACTTTCGTTCACTTTTTTATGCTTTTTAATTATTACTTAAGTTTTTGTGTCTGGAAGGCGGGTCGCCATTTTCCCGTCAATCTCGGAACGGATACGTCAAACAGAGCTAAGTGCAAGAAAACAGAAGAAAAAGCAAGAAGGGTATAAAGATAAGTAAAATATAAGTAGAATGTTTCCTGATCATCAATCATAATTATATTTTCCTGAATTTACCCCGACCCATAACTGACAAATTACCTCGACTGTATTCAAGAATTTCCACATGTTTACATATATATATATATATATATGTATATATATATATATATATGTATGTATATATATGTGTGTGTGTGTATATATATATACATATATATATGCATATATATATATATAAATTTACATATATACATTTATACATATATATATACATACATACACACTTACATATATATATTTATAAATATATATATACATATATATACATATATATATGCATACGTATATATATATATATATATATATATATATATATATATATATATACGTACATACACATATACATACATATATATATATTTATAAAGGGAGAGAGAGAAATAGAGGGAGAGACATGGTTAAACGGCTAATGAAACCAAAAATGAAAATCCACTTATATAAATGTATACTTGTATACAGAGAGAGGGACAGAGATAGAGAGAGATTGATATATATATATATATATATATATATATATATATATATATATATATATATATATATATATATATATATATATATATATGAACAAAGACGGGTCTGGCCAGAAGAAAATATGTCATACGATATGATAAGTAATAGAATACATATATTTATATTGAACAGAAAGTAAGGGTTCAGTTTAGCATTTTACTTACATTTAAAATAGAACCACTTCTATGCAAAACAGACACAAAAAAATCTTTCTTGAATTATTTTACTTCCAAACATTCCCCTAGGTATATTTTGGATACTTGTTAGATTTGGTTAAGCTGCGCTAATTTTGGACTCAGTGACAGACAGAGCAAGTTGTTTTATATAATAGATCAGATTGATCAGTGCATGTATACGTATGAATATATACACAAGATTGATATATATATATATATATATATATATATATATATATATATATATATATATATATATATACATAATGTTAATATGTATGATCATATATGAGAGTTTGTACATTTAGAAACAAAATTAGCGTTTAAAAGTTAGTTATTTGAACAAATATTACAGACTGATTACACACTAATATAAACAACATATTCATATCTATGCATAACTCTCTCTCTCTCTCCCTTTTTCTTACTCTCACTATCTACCTCTCTCTCTCTCTCTCTCTCTCTCTCTCTCTCTCTCTCTCTCTCTCTCTCTCTCTCTGTCTATATATATATATATATATATATATATATATATACCAATTATACAATAAGTAAAATTTATGAAAAATACATGACTAGGGTAATTAATATTTAAGTAAGCGTAGATGATATGCTTATTTATAAGTTAGTTAAATGGTGGCAATGAACAGAACTATAGAGATAGAAAGAAAGGAAGGAAAAGATAGATAGATAGATAGATAGATAGATAGATAGATAGATAGATAGATATAAACAGATTGGGATATATAGATCGTAACAAACTAAGACAGATAGGCAGATAATGTAAGAGAGTGAGAAAGAGAGAGAGAGAGTTATGCCTACATATGAATATGTTGGTTATATTAGAATGTAATCGGTCTTCAAGTTTAATTGGAAGATTATGATGTTGATAGTTCTGGTGATGGCGAAGCTTTTAAAAGGTCATAAAAATACGGAGGCGTTCCCTCTACAGGAAATATTCGTCTTTTTCCATGGTTTTAATTAATTCAGTTGCCCTCGCCGACACTACCCATTTTTCACGGTTCGTTAAGCTCGCAAAAAAGCAAGTAAACTCAAGATGGCCTTTGTCTTTGTACTGTTTTATATAGATACCATGTGTACGTGAGATAAAAGAAGACATATGTATTGCCTGGTATAAGGCTTCCCCGTCATAAAGTAGGAGTTGGGGTCCAAAAAAGCCAACATTGTGTTATAACCAAGCTGCGATTTAGTTTTAGTTACCAAAGGGCCAAATCTGATCTATTTTGGAGCTTGGTTAATATTTAGGGGCCCACCATTCTCCTGAGTTATAACGTGAACCACGCTATGACAAACCGTGCTGTAAGGAACTACATCATAACAGAGTAGACCCGTAGATAGATAGATAGAAGCAATGTATAAGAGTGGACTCTGGTTAATTCGACAATATGAGAGTGAATTGACAACATCAGAAGATCATACGGTACAAATCTTATTCATAAAGGGTTTGATACTCGTAGTGGTTGGGGATACTATTTAATTAGGTGGATTTCTGGGCGTGTGAAAATGAACCATGACTTAGCAGAAATATGTGTCGAGTCTCCAGGAAGATATCAGCGTTTTAGTGCGGAAGATAAGAAAGATTACATGTCCTGCGGAGGGGCTGGTTGTGGCTCATGTTTTGAGATATCGATGACTATGTGTGCAAGTTGATTAAAACTGAGTGGTAGATAATAGAGATCAAAGGGATATCTATTCCACTGAGTGGGAATCGGTGTGCAGAGCTGGGAGATGTTTTGATGACTGTTTGTGAATTAATCAGATGATGGGTGCAATGACCTTAGGTCAGAAGAGTTTATGCCATTAGATAGATAGATAAATATGGCAAGATTTATACCTGGTGTGGTGCAATCGTTCAGCAACGGTAGCCTTGTGTCAAACTTGATATTTAATCTTAGTAAATGACTATATTTGGCTGCCTTCTATTGCCCAGTAGTTAGCAAAATGATTTTGCGAACTATTGACGCTCTTCTACTGAGGCCTTGTACCAGCCTAAAGTGGTCTTAGTAAACTTTAAAATGTATCTTTCTGTGCTTGTGTGTGGATATCCACTGAGCTCACCTTAGTTGGCAAAGGGATTCTCAAACTTGGTTCCGTGGGAACCTTTGGTTCTGCATCGTATATTTTTGGTTCCATGACCGATTTTGAGAAATGAAAGCCTGAGATATCATGAAAACCATCAGAAAGCTCAATGGCGATGGGCTGGATATGTTGCAAGAGCATCATGGACCCCTAGAGATCATATGCAAAATTGTGGCCAACAGAAAGTAAGATGGCGTGACAAACTAGACAAATTTAGAAAATACTGGCCCTGCGATACCAATGACAGAGAGGTTTGGTAAATCTTGGGGAAGGTCTGTACCCAAAGACGGGTGTCCACAGTTTCAAATGAAATATCATGTGTCTGTGATGCTTAAAATCAAAACGCATTAATCGTAGCAGACTTCAGTTGTGGTTTTCATCAAGAAAAGCAAGTTTAATATAGAATTTTGATTAACTTTATAAATATTAATCACCAGAGTCAGTTTTATGAATTTTGAATTTATATCATATGACGGGTCCATAATCAGAGTGCAAAAAGTTTGTGAAACTCTGGTCTAGCACAAGATTACACCAGATCATAACCAAAAAGATTAGGAATAGGTATTTTTTTCTTCCACCTTTTGGTGGGCAGTTATCGCTAAGAATATCTGAATCCCCCCACACACACAAAAAAAATTGTGAATGCTGCCGCACACAAATTAAGGGATCAATTTAGCATAAAACTTACACTGAACACTCCACTAAAAACTTATTTATGTGGGTAATGTTCAGGAAAAAAGTACATTTTTTTTAAGCATAATAAGGAGTAAACGTTCCAATTTCCAGCCATCTAAAACCATTGGCACAGCTTATATGCGTACTACATAGATATTTATATAGCCAGCCAGTCCAATTTAAAAACTGAAGAAACTAGTGTTGTAATTTTGGGTTTACGGTTTCCTATTGCGCAGGTCAGACTAATCTAATCCAAGGCTATAAGATTGAAGCATTGTTGAATGAGCTCTATCGCACTTGTTTCAGGAACTTGCTCTTTAATTTAAATATGACGATAGGCACTAAAAAAATATTGTCTAGAACCACTTATCATAAGAGAATTTTTTTTAAAAAGGCAAACATATCATACCAGGGAAACAACCACTCGAAATTTGACATCGAAAACATCACCCGGATATACAAAAGACGGTTGTGATGTGTCCAGTCTAATCGAGCATGCGCTCTGAAAAGTGTTTTGACACTCTAGAACCGACAACACCCGACGATGGCCGAAGGGTATACAGCCAAATAGAGGTCAAAAGTCTGACTATATCGCGTATAAAGATTGATATTCCCTTGATTGCTAATCAAGAATTGATTGTGTATTCATAGAAATTTACTGGGTTTTTGTCTGGCGCACGGTTACAATAATGGAGCTCTCACGAATAACACGAATGAATATCATTTTAAACTGATCTGATGAAGATCGGTCTTTTATCATTATTTATTGAAAAAAATGTCTCTATAAAATTTACATAAAAAATACATATCTAACACTTAAATACATATTATGTCAAGTTATAAAAATGTATGAAAAAAGACAAACATTAGAAACTTATTAGTACAAAGAAATGTTTACCAGGCATATTTAATTAATTTATCTTATCTTTAATTCTCCTTACAGCTGGTAACTCCCAAAATTGACCGGTTAATTTATTTTCTATGCCAGACGATCTAAATTTATCAGAGTTACTTTCAACATTTTTTATCCTTCTGCTATTAACAGCATAAGATGGTAGACTACATTCCAGTATTTCAGAATTCCTTGGAAAAAAATCAAACTTGTTTTTTAAACATTATTTTTGCAATAAACATAGCTAGTAGATCTCCCGTCCTATCTGACTTATTAAATAGTAAAATATCGTGATTTGTATTTATGTCTCCCCTTACTCTCCTTGCTCTCCTCTCAAACAAGGTAGTCATGCCTAACTGTTTTAGTTCATCTTTATAACTTAAATCTATCATGCAACGTATCAGTCTGATAGAAACTTCTCTGTATTCAATTTCAAAATTAATTTTCAATTACCATTCCAAGGGCGTGGGACCCAAACCTGTGCACAATATTCTAAATGTGGTCTTATTATTGCCTAATAAATGTTCAACGTAACGTATGGATATCTTGATAAAATATTTCTGCTAAACCAACCAATTTTGAGATTGTTTCAACCTGCTTACTTGTAGTAAATCTTGAAAGTAGCTAACATTAACCAAACCTCTGCACAATATTCTAAACGTAGTGGTATAAATGCTTTATAAATGTTTAACATAACGTACAGATATCTTGATAAAATATTTCTGCTAAGCCAACCAATTTTGAGATTGTTTCAACCAGCTAACTTGCTCTAAATCT
Organism: Thysanoteuthis rhombus; assembly: GCA_963457665.1. NCBI lineage: Eukaryota > Metazoa > Mollusca > Cephalopoda > Oegopsida > Thysanoteuthidae > Thysanoteuthis > Thysanoteuthis major. The sequence continues at coordinate 19,727,674 of OY735240.1, read as the reverse complement.
TGAAAGTAGCTAACATTAACCAAACCTCTGCAACTGAGGCCAGTAAAAAAAAAACTCATAGAATATTAGATTTGTTTTATAATTGCCCTCCAGAGAAAAAACATAAAATTTTATCTAAATTCCATAAAGTAATCGCGACACTAAAAGCCCTCCCAAAAATTAGCCATTAGAATAATAACTAAAATTGTGTCTGCCGGACTTTCCATCTTTGCTCATCAAATTTCGACGCGTATTTTTTCTTTGATTCATCTATCTTCTTCCATTTTTTATCTTATTTCTCAATAGACATTTTGTTCGAATTTAGAGAGATGCAGACGATATTTTCTTTTCTTTTGAAAAATCTTTTTTTTTCTGTTTTCTCCTCTCTTTGTCAGATCGATGTTTTTTCTTTCTCTCTTTATTCTGTACAAAATTTTTCTCCTTCTTTCTCTCTTTATTCACTTATCAATCTCTCTTTATTTCTCAATTAATTTCCTAAAAACTCTATGCTTTTCGTTTCTCTTTTTTTCTTTTTTTTCTCTTCTTATCACTTTCTTTATTTCTTTCCTATTCTCCTTTTTCCTTTCTTTCTTTTTTCGTTACCAATTTTCTTTCTCTCTTTCTCTTTTCATCTATTCGTTTGTAAATTTACGTCTTTATTTTTTCTTCCTCTCTTTATTTCTTTCTTTTCCCCTGTGCTCTCGTTCTTTCCTTTTCTATCTTTACGACTCGCACTTTCTCTCTTTATCTCTCTCTCCATTTCTCTCTCTCCCACCCCCTGTCTCTTTCTTCCTTCCTTTTTTTCTATCAACCTTTTTTCTCCCTTCCTTTCTTTTTCTATCTCTCTATGCCATTTCTTACAGCCTAATAATTGTTCCATCGTCTGTTTCAATCATTTTAATTCTCACTAGAACAAGTCTCACTCAAACGAGACTTCAACATTATTAACAAAATGATATCAAAAATCTCATAATGTTATTTATGACAGTGATTTATCGATTCTCCTAAAGACTCAAGAGAAAGTTAAATACGAATAATAAAAACGAGTCTCACAGTCAGACCACAGATGCGCTCGTTCTTTCATATCATTATCTAGCAAAGGCAGTGTAGCCAACTTTATTTTCTTGAATGGAATAAGAGGCATCTCGGAACAACTGAAACGTCAAGGTTCTCAAGCATATATAGTAATAATAATATATATATATATATATATATATATATATATATATATATATATATATATATATATATATATATATATATATATATATATATATATATATATATATATATATATATATATATATATATATATATATACTCTTCCATAGGAGCAGAGCACTCTGGTGGATGAGGGATTTGTGTAAATGAATATATCGCTTAAATTCAGCCTTACTGACCGTCCAGTTCCGTAGTCCAGAGGTAGGATATTGGCCTGCAGGTCTGGAGAGAAGGTTTCAATTCTGCCTCGTGGTACTGGATGGGATAATAGATTGTCTGTAGCCACACTGAAGTGGTGTAATACATCGAAACAGCTGTCCGTGGATGACACAATAATATGTATATATATATGTTTGTCTGTGTGTGTGACCATGAGAATATATAACAGATTATTAATAACTTAAACATGATCCTAATCTCCAACATTTTTTTAGATATCACCCAATTTATCAAAATATACTTTTTTTATTACCATAATCGATTTATGATATTTATTATTTTTTTTAGAATTATCTAAATAGCAATGTCTGACATCTCGATGCAACTCAAAACATCTAGATTTAGATCTTTTTTAAGCATCTGCAACACATTTTGGTATGTCAGTCAGTAAGTCTTTGACAACAATCAATACTAGAGATGACGATGCATCCATAAGAAACGGAAGAGTAACTTTTTTTTGAGAGTCAACATCTTGGTTGGCTATTTAAAAAAAAGCCTTTGATTCAATCTGAACCCGAACCCTAAAAAAATTTTGATTATTCAAATTTTAAAATATTCCGGTTACTTTCTTTAATACTATTAATCCAAGCCCTACCCAAATCCTAAACTTAATCTTGACCCTAGTAGAAAATTATTAAAAGAATGAAAACCCTGAAGTTTTGGAATGTGATAATTTATATAATCCATACATCTGCTTATATCTCCGAATTATACCATCGCTACCTGGAAATGAAAAAGCCAAAGAAAAACCAGAAATAGCCATTTTACAACCAAAAATTAACAGAAGAAAATTGTGTACCAATTCTTTTGGAACCATGAAAAATACCGAGATTCATTTCGGTTAAATCTCTAATCCTATATTAGAGAATAGTGAGTCGTGATGTCCAACATGTCTGACATCTCGCAACATGTCCCACCAATTGCCATTTGAGTTTTCCAATTGATTCTATGACATATCCGACACCATTTTTCCCTCTAATATACTGTGCTGTCTTGTGAACTCTCCATGTGGTTTTGGACTTGAGTGTGAATCTTGGAGGTTGGTTCCATGTTTTTCAGCTCCATTAGTGACTATAAAGCATGAATCGTGATGCCCTGTATTTTCTAACATTTTGGCAACATGATCTTCCCATTGTCATTTGAGTTTTCTAAAGGATTCTGTGATATCTTTGACTCCAGTTTTTTTGGTCTTTAATATATAATGACCTCTCTATGTGATATTAAGCATGGTTCTCTACTGTGCATGGTTCTTGGATTGAAGGTTGGGTTTCAACTGAGCTTAATAAATATAAATTCATTTACCGAATTTGTCAATTAATAAATAAAGTCTACGTATATGTTTACAGCTGAATTTGTCTCATCTCCAATAGTATATATATATATATATATATATATATATATATATATATATATATATATATATATATATATATATAAGCGGCAACTATATCAGTCGCAGATTCGATTTCTACAACAGACATATTGTTTATACTATCCACGCCAGATGATTCATTCACGGTGTATTAACAGAACATCATTCCCGTGGAGTTTCAACATGATATAACGCAATATATATATATATATATATATATATATATATATATATATATATATATATATATATATATATATATATATATATATATGTTTCATCACTGGCTGGACTTTCTCTCACACAACAGGATGCCCCTAGCAGATGGGATACCATTTTTGCTCACAAAGCAAAGCTCCTGATGGTGGACTTGTGTTCGACGTAAAACTTATAACCTCTAAACGTACACACACACGCACACACACCCACACCCACACAGCCCACACTACTGAAGATGGGAATACCTCCTGAAACATGTCTAGACCATTAATGAAAACATTTACTGATAAATAAACCAAACATCCATACACATTCACTCCTGATTCTGTCTCACTCTCTACAGTTCATATATATATATATATATATATATATATATATATATATATATATATATATATATATATATATATGTATATATATATATATATATAGATAGATAGATAGATAGATAGATAGATAGATAGATATATGAATGTATGTATATATAATTTGGGATAGAAAATCCCCGTAACGTGTTTTCTGGTTTATCAATTTATCAAGAGCAGTAGATTATTTTTAGTTCCAATTTAATTATTTTAATCCAATTAAAAACTAGAAATAATCTATCGAACTTACTAAATCGAAAAGAGCATTAGTAGATAAAGCTCTGTATCATATAATTATTACGTTGAGCACTTTTGATTTAATGAAATTAATTAATTTCTTAAATTTCAACTGCATGTACTTTTTATCATTCTTTTATTCAAATAAAGCGGTATTTTTGATAATGTACTATCTACAAAATGTCAAGAGAGGTTTCTCTGGTTTTTAAGTTGTTCTGGCTATGTATGCCTGTATGTATCACGTGTAGAGGTAGCACCAATTGAGCGAGAAGATATCTGAACACCTAATCCTTATAATACCTAAGAAAAAAATTGGGGATCTCTTAAAATTCTTCCTTTAAAGGTTTTCAGTGAGGCTGGGGTTCAATTCACAACGTACATTCATGCTAAAGTGATCCCTTAGACTGTCTTTTCGAAATTCAGAATTTAATTGTTATTACTGCCAAAGACGAGGAAAGTAACTGATTCATCGATCAACCCTTTTCCAATTTTTAAATTGATCACCCTCAACACAACATGCTGCCAAAAGATTTTGGTCACATGACGGTTACTATTGGGTGAGCAATTCATGAATTAGTTAATACTGTGAACAAATTTACTGAGATTTTATTGAGATGAGTTTTTGAGAAAATGATTCAAATACATTGAGTGATAAAAATAAAAATTGGGGGATGTTAAGGAAAGGGAGAAACTTATTAAAAAAGGGGTTATGCTGACAAAGGGGGGCTAATGTGAAAAAATTGGACTATTTCTAAAAGAGCATTAGGAATTGAGATTTAAATGAGGTTGGGGTCAATCTTAAAAAGGTAGAAGAGTCCCCATTTTATTTTGACAATGAAAGTAAACATTCCCTCCCGATTTTGACCCCTAAAAATGAGTAAGAATTTCACCCCACACCATTTTGAATTTTCCTCTTGATATTGATTTCTTAAATGAAAATGAACGTTTCCTTTCGATTGTCACAATCCTCACTATGGATCATTAAAAGTGAAAAGATTATCCTTCTCGATTTGGGGCCCTGAAAAAAATCCATATGGTTATGCCCCCTAAAAGTGGAAATATATTTCTCGAATTTGATGCCTAAAAGGAAAACATACATTTCGACCTCTAAAGGTAAAACAAAAATCACCACTCGATTTTGAATCCTGAGAGTGAGAAGAAAATCTTCCCCTGAAAAGAATTTCATTGTATTTCGACCCCTGAAAGGAAAAGGAAAAAAAACTACCCCCCGATTTCCACCATTGAAAATGAAAATAGATTTGAATTGATTTTGACCCTTAAAAGTAAAAAAAAACTACCTTTCGATTTTGACCCATGAGGGTGAAAAAATATATCATCTTTTCTCGTTCTACCTCAAAAATATAAGAGAAAATCCTTTTGAATTAGACCCCTAAACATTGAGCGTATCTTTTATTTTGAACCCCTAAAAGTGGGGAAAAATCCCTGGGATTCCGACTCCTGAAATTGACAAAAAATCTTCCCTCCACGATTTTGAAGCATAAAATAAAATGAGCAGGCAATTTTGACCCGTAAGAGAAAAATGAAAGTCACCCCTCAATTTTTTGCCCCAAAATAGAAAAAAAAAGTATTCCCTTTGATTTTGACAACAAAAAGTAAAAAAAAATTTCCTCCTCAATTTTGATCCCAAAAAGTGGAGCCAAAATCTCCCCCCTGTTTATCCAACTCCTAAAAGTGCAAAAAAATATCTCTCTTTTGACCATTGAAAGTACCAAATGAAAGTCACGCTCAAATTTAGGACTCAAAAATCGAAGGAAGAATCTCCCTCACAATTTTTGCCCCTAAAAATGGGGAAAAATCTCCCAAACGATTGACACCTTTGAAAGTGGGAAAAATTTCTCCCCTCATCGTGAAGAAAACCTCTCCCCTTCAATTCTGATCCCTAAAAGAGGACCCCCTCAGAGTGAGCGAAAAAACTTTCCTTCCGAGAGTGAAAAAGATTTCTCCACAAATAATCACCCCAAGAAGCGCTAAAGAGTGCATCTGACACCGAATGTTGACATTCACCCGATATATTTTCTTGTAAGTCTTATTTCATATATTAATAGCTCTATTTACTTTGATAAATATTGAACACTAATTAAATATCATCAATAAAAGAAAAAAAACTGTTTTCTATTTTTTTTTGTATTCTTACTTATTGAAAAAAGGATTATGAACCATATAAATAGATAGATAAATACTTGTTGAATCACTAATAGATACTTGTTAATATATCCACATATCTCTATCAGATGCTTTTTGGTCGGTCAGTTCCAGTTATGTTGAACAACAGAAAGGAGAAGGGAGAGAATATGTGACGCCGGTTCCAATTTCCGGCTAACACTATAGTTAAAGATGTTATTTATATTCATTTAGAGCTCACTTATCATATAAGTTGACCATACACTCCTACTCCAAATATAATTGTACATTTACTTTAATTTAAGCTTATTAATGAAACATTTATTTGAATAACCAGGTTTTGGGGTAAACCATATTCAGCTTCCTCTTCCTCCATCTCCTCCTCGAATTACTATTACTGCTCCGATTATTAATGCTACTACAATTTCGTTCAGGATTCCTTTGAAATCAGAAATCAATTTTTTTGGTTTCAGAAAATCCCTCCCTGCATAGTTTGTTATTTTTAGTAGGGGAGGTAATTTATAATGTAAGTTCATGCTAAATTGACCTCTTGGTTTGTGTCCGGCAGTGTTCAAGTTTTTTTTAAAAATAACTATATTATTCACCCATTTTTCGAAATTTCAATTTATCACCCTAAACATGGCAGAGTGCCAAAAGACATTGGTCAAGTGACTCTTTCTATTGATCGACGAACCACACTTATTATTATTATTATTATCATTATTATTATTATTACTATTATTATCATCATCATCTTGTTTCGACTTTTGTTTGTTGATATCATTCTTAGGAATCGCAAAGAAGAAAAAAAAAACTGAATGTTACGACAGCAAAATTTCTGAGCTACTTATCTTTGAGCCGCGCAGGCGCAGTGACGTCTGCACGTGAATGCGCTTGCGCAGAGCCTCAACAAACAATACTGAAAGGAGATATCTGCTCTTCTAAGTATTCCTAATACCAAACATCATGGATTGAATTTCAGGAGATTTAGGAAATGGTGTTTGTTTGTTTGTTTAGATTAGCTCTATACCAAAACAAATGGAAACTTCGTTGTGTTGATGTGTTTTTGTTTTGTTTTTTTGTTTTGTTTTTTTCACCTATACGCACGTGCGTAACATAATATGATATGATATAATATAATATAACTAGTTTACCAGTGCCGTAAAAAAATGACGGCATGTATGAATTATATGGAAATGCACATAGCATTTTATAGACATGGATAATAGATATATCAAATGCAGTGAGATTGGAGAATAGCGTTCTGTCGATCACAAACGTATTTCTATTAGTTTTTAGGTTTTATTTTTATTACTTTCTCTATTTGTTATCTTCCTTTAGATTCAGCATTTTCGCTACGGCATCAGAACATAAAATTCAATTTTATTGCTTCAGTTGCATCCTTTCGTGAGAGAGTACAAAAGGACATTTAGAAGCTGCTGATTCCCACGGTAGGATTAAACGTACAACATTAGGATCCAAATTTAAATGGTTGTGATAAAATCAAATTTTGTATTCGGTACGGAGAACCAAGAATGTAGGATATTAACTGCAATCGGGTAATAACAAAATAACATAACACCGTAGAATGATTTGAGACTTCACGAATTTTATGAAATCTTTAAAATAAAAATTATTTTTCAGCATAAATGTTCCAAGTTTATGAGACACACACACACACACGTATATATATATATATATATATATATATATATATATATATATATATATATATATATATATATATTCAGAGATTCTTCTTTTTGGATACTCAAAGGCGAACATAAACTCAAAACACAATGACATTGATTTCACTTATTTATTTGGAGTGTTCAATTCCTACCTAAGAGATAGATAGAGCTTTATGATTATAGAAAAAAAAATAGAGAGAAATCTTAACACTGTGTTTCGCACAATCAGCACTCATCGGAAATGGTTGGAAAAACACAAAAACATGGAATTTAGAAAAAAATGGTGCTTTCGCGGGTGTTATTTCTAGCATCAATCAAAAAAGATTAACCTATCATATCTTGTTATGTTCATTTCGAAAACTTGATTATTAGCAGCTAGGTTGGTATGAGTTGTCTCCCTTTAATTGCTCAACCCAGGGGGTTTGGTGGTTAAAGTGGGGGTGTGGCCTCAAAATCCTTCTGTTATTCTTCTATTCATCTTTTAAAATTTTCCTTTTTTTATTCTTTTTTAATAATAATGATAAACCAATAATTTTTCTCCTGTGTAGAGTTTTATTTCTATGTGATTGATTTTTCGCTTGTGAGGATTCATATCCATTGGAGTATCGATTTTAAGGTTTCAATAGTAATTATGAAGGTATTATTGTTAGATATTCATTGTATACTTTTTTTTTTTTTCATTTGTTATAAGTTACGGCCAATTCCTATTCACACCGACAGTATTTTTGTTCATCGACTACAGCTATAATAAAGGCTTCAGTCCGTCAGTGTATATTAGTTAGTGTGTCCGTTATTCCTTTATTTGTTTATTTATATATTTGTCTATTCAAAAGAACCTTTTATCTTATTTTTTGTGTAAATTCGAATTCGTCAGTATGATGGCACTCGGAGAACATCCCTCTCCTTTTGTTAAGTAAGTTACTTTTGTCTTTAAAGGTCAGGATTCTTTTAAACATATGTATTATCTACCATTCAGGCTCCTTGGGATCTGGAGTGACTTAGTATTGAACATCTAATTATTGGATATGATCTTTGAATCCCTAATGTATATAAAAAAATCTGTTGTTGTCTCTTCAGGAGTTTTTTAGTGTAGTATAACTATTGTGGCTTTAAAACCTGTCTTTTGGTTTTCTTCGGAAGCACTAATGTAGGATTTTTCGTGCGTTGTTTTTCAGCTGTTGAAATTTTTACAGTGTATAAAGGTTGCTTTGTTGCTGTTGTTGTCTGTAAGGCTGAATTTAAGCGATATATTCTATTTTTGCTTAAATCCCCCATCCACCAGAGTGCTCTATTCCTATGGGAGAGCATTGCATAATGCTTACAATGAACGAGTTCCCTCACTTAAAGAGTGCTAAACCCTGAATAGAGGATATATATAGATATATATATATAGTACCTGGCGTTGCCTGGCGGGAAAAGCTTCAAATATAACAAGAAAGCAAATGATATCTTATAGAGATATCATGAAATTACATAAGGATGTGGGGATTGCAATCGCACAGCCCTTCCCCCGAATCGGCATTTTAGCATTAGTTGTTGGTACGTTCAAATTTTGTATTTTCTAGCCTCTCTCTGTCACTGTCTATCTGTCTGTCTATCTGTCTGTCTGTCTGTCTGTAAATATCAATCAATGGGCTGTGCTTCACTTGAATACTTAGAGGCTGGGTCTCTCTCTCTCTCTCTCTCTCTCTCTCTCATTTTTTACCAAATGTCTCTTTCTCTTTTTCTCCCACGTTTGTTTTTGTTTTTTGTTTTTCAACAGATAGATAAAACAACCTAAAAAAAACAAAAAAAAATATTTCATCAGAGTCGTCAGTCTGTAATACCTCCACCCTCGTTCCCAACGGACGACAACCGGTCAGTTCCCAACCTCTACACATTTATTCCATCTAGCCAGAACGAAGCCCTTTACCCCTTATCTCCCCCCACGCCCCACTCAACGAACACCTTTTACCTTACGCTCACAGACCTCAAGTTACTCCCTCCCATTCGTTTCAGTCTCATTCTTCAAGTCTAGCACCGTCTCACTAATAACCATTCCAACCGGCTTCTTCCTGCCTGGATCGTCTTTTACAAAACGTGCCAGCCTTCAATGTTGGCTCTCTGTCCGATGGGTACCGTGACTATTTCTCTCTCTCTCCCCCTCTCTCTCTCTCTCTCCCCCTCTCTCTCTCTCTCTCTCTCTTTCTCCCTCTGTTGTTTTTCTGCTCTCTTTGAATGTTTATTTCTCTTTCTCTCTCTCTCTCTCCATATATATATATATATATATATATATATATACAGTATATGTGGTACAAATCAGGCCAGCAGTATGACATAATATAATTATATATCAATAAGATAAAGCCACTTCTGAAATGTGATGGATTTATTTCATAGAGTGCTCGATACATACAACTTTTTACTCATGGAGTTAAGTTGTAGAGCTGGAAATGAATTGCAGTGGCTTGAAGAGGACAGAAACATGAAATAGCAGAGGCCCGAAGAGGGTAGAAACATGGGCTAGTTTGTTGAGTGAACCCACATTCTGCTATATATTTATATATATATATATATATATATATATATATATATATATATATATATATATATAGGCCATAAACACGTACTCATGCATAAACACACATGCGCTCACAAACTGCAAACACACATACGTACACATACTACATTCACAGCTACCACACGTTTGCATCAACACATGTCTACACAAACCACTTACGCACAATGCATGTACACACACACGCATACACACGCTTTTGTGTGCGTTCTATGTAAATATGATGTCTTTGTGTATATGTGTTACTGAGTAAGTGCGCCACTAATTCACCAGAGAGAGATATGAATCCTCTCTGGACCTATTGTTCTTCCGACGTGAATCAGACTCACGAACCTCTATGACGGAGGGTGGATCAGTTGAAGTCCGACCGCTTCTACCGTTGAGCAACAGGAACTAGTGGCAAACGTTGGTTCAAATCAAACTTAAAAACCCCTCTCTTATCCATGGTGGGGTAAAGTGATCTTGGGTTTCGTAAGGCTGAATTCAGACCAAATATACCTCCCGAATGTTATTGCTAAAATTTTGTCAACGACACAAATTTGGCATCTTTTTTTTCAAACCGAAATATCGAATCACTCAACCAATGATGAACTAAATGAAACCTTTTGGATTCAATGTTTATTTATCCATAAAATATAGTTTAGATCTTCTTCCTTCCTATAACTTTGCTGTCTCCTATATGCTCCCCGATGACCTTGCTGCATCACAGTCTTCTATGTAATTTTTCTGTCATTATCATGACCAGCAACATCTTTGCGTCGGTCGCTAGAAATAATTCCCCCATGATTCGCCACAGCTCTATAATACTGGAATCGCCGAACCAGTACTTTCTAAACTTGTCTAGTTCGTCACTCCATATTATTTTTTACTGGACACAGTTTCGCATATAATCTCTTAGATTCCACGTTTTGTGTCGTGATGTCTAGCGGTTGTCTTATATTCTTACAACATGACCAATCCATTGCCATTTTATGATATATCTTACTCCAGTATTTTCCCTAATATACTATGCCATTTTGTGATGTATTCATTCTCTCTTGTGGCTCTCAGTTTGAGGCTCAATCTTTTAGTTACGTCTCATGTTTCAGCTCCATAGGTGACTATCGAGAGGAAGCATTAGTCAACCTTTGATTTAGATATATGCACTCCCTTATAACTCGTTGTTTTGATCATGTGTGCCACTGTATGAGCAGGTGTGTCTCGGCCTTACTGTGTTACCATGCTTATACGTATATATGTTTGTATGTATGTGGTGTGCACCTGTTTATGTATGTTACATCATAGATGAAATTTCGATCGATGGAGAGTCGTTTCATGGCCCGGTGTGTTTGCTTAAGTACGATTCCGGTCCCACAGTCAATTTCGTTCCTTTCATTGGTTCCAAACCTTTTAGTTCACGAAGTTGATCGAACTAATTGAACGCTACGACAAAAGGCTAAAACTATGATTAAATTTGAAATAATCTCTATAAACAACATTGGTAAGGACTATTTAGATCTGCTTGTACGGTTATACTCCATCTTGCATCACATGCCCCAACTAGCCTCAAACCGAGATCATCCATCGTGACTTTTATTTTTACCTAATAGCCTTATCCCCGACCCTGGACAACCTAAATTAAGGGAAAATCCTAAACTGTCACCGGTTAGAAATATTTCAATTATCCCATCACGCTTCGGATGTACAGGTGGCCTAACACGACTAAGAGTGAAAATGGCGGACTGAGTTCACTTACTAGTTATGTCCTCGAGAAAGGCATGAATTGATTCTCCTCCAGCTTTTGGTAAATAGATGGGTAATTGGAGTTTTTTAGTAATGTCTGATCCTAACAGGGCGCTTCACTTCACAAGGGCCCTGTGCCAAACTTATCTGTCCCACGTAAAAATGTGTCTAGGACCCCAAAGTAAACTTGAACTCGTGTTACGTTCCGTCCTCGGGAGTGGACGAATAAATACTGGCCCTGCGTCAGATTGAGCTGAGATCAGTATTATTAATATTTTACTACTATTTACCTTCGTCCCAATTTTTGCTGCTTTTATCGTAATCAAATTCAGGTCGGTTTCCCTCCGATAATGAGTAAATAAATTAACAGCACAGTCTGAGATAAAGAATAAGCTTATAGACTTAAGACACGCGTAGTTAAAAAAAACTAACCTATGTTGTTTGATTCAGGGTTTCTTATTCAAAAAGTCGAAGTCACTCTCACATAACATACAAATCAGAGCACTCTAAAACGTCTCATCGGTGTATTGTTTCAAAAGTTTGATATCTTTATGGACATACCTCATATATAAGTGTTGAACTCTTGAAAGATTACCAGCAAGAGTTATAGGCCCTGTTCACAGTAACGCAATACGCATGCTCGTATAAACAGACCACCATTTGTAATTGTTAGTTTGTTCCGGGTCGCTGAGTGATTGCAACACACTTGTACTCTCGTATTTGTGGATTATTGAAGACGGGCTTTGGGTAACAATATAACTCAGTGAACGTGAACTGATGTTTTCATCTCATTTATCCACGATACGCGAATCTCTCGTGCAGTTCATGAATGATATATTTCAATTGGCTGTTCGATGCGTAGACAATCAATTAAAATTTTCTCATCTGTTGGTCTTGCTATTCACCGATAATTGTTCGATTTTCAAATATCCCAACGCCCCCTTCCTCCCCGACCCCCTACGGTCGGGAAAATTTGTCGTCAGTACAGCATCGATTATTTATCTTATGGGTTTATTGCTATTCCTCAGAAAAGTCAATTACGTGTGTATGTTCTATGCAACAGAACTCCAAGCTACGAAGCCACAAAACCTTCACACTTGAAGTATCATTTACATTCTAAGCACTCTGACTAGCACAAACCATTATCATATTTCTTTCAACTTAAGGCCCCATTCGAAAAGCGGAAAACATTGATCATGGTCTCTCAAGAAGCAACTAAAGAGCCAGATAACGGCATAATGGCGCCGTACAATAGTGCGTTACTCATTGGAAAGCCCAGTAAGATCTACACTGTAGGAGAAACATTACTTCGACCTGTTACTGAAGGAGTTTTCGTGACTGTAATACATGAGAAGCCTGACACCATTTGCAGGACAATTCTTCATAGTAATGACAGAACTACTAGATGTATAGATGAAATGGCCACCGACGTAAAACATAATTCATGGTCTGCTTAGTTCTAAATTTTTCCTTCAAGTTGACGAGTTATTAGTCATGGGCAATCTATTCTTTCTAGTGGTATATGTTTACGTTTTGGGTTTTTTTCCAATCTTCAAACCGTCAAATTTTCAACTCTGGCTGCAAAGGCTGGGGCTAGAAGCGTACCCAGCTAGTGGTGCTGGAGCTAGTGAGCACTTGACCACGTGCGTCCGGGGTTTTATAGGGGTCATCAGAGGAAGTAACGTTTTTGATATCTTGCTAAAAGAAGAGTTTCGTACTAAATTCCTAACTAAAAAATATAGGGGGCACTACAGTCTATTTATAAATTATTGAAGGTATTAATAATTAGCATAACATCATTTTGACCAATATTATTGCCCATCTGATGGATCGCTTGCTTTGGTAGGTAGATACAAATCTTTCTTTTATATCCAACAACTTGTAATTTTGCATTCTGTTTTCACAGTTCACTAAGTACTTAAGAAACGGACATATTTTGGTCCGACAGAATTGATTATAGATTGCGTTGTATTATATAGAAACTTATTTGAAATAATCACCCGTCGTTACACGCTTTATTGTATCACTCAATTTATGATCTCCCGTTGTTACTCGCTTGATATATCAATCAATTTAAACAGCGTAGGTAGAATAAACGATTAAAGAAAATAGGGCTGTGGCAGGTATCGAACCTGCCACCGGTAGGGTAGCCACTTAAATGCAGTCATGTTCTTACCATTGTACTAAACAGCCCACTGGTAATGCAAAGGCTAAATAACTGCTCTCAACCCAAATTCTCATCTCGTTTATTCTCGGTCATTTTCGTCTTTTTCAACGCGACTGTATGTATTTAAGAAATGGACATATTTTGGTTCTACGGAATTAATTATGAATTGCGTATAATGTAACGCAATTCATTATTCACAGTTCATATCGATAGCATTCAGTGGCAAAAAATATCAACGACTGACTAAATGATATACTGTAGTTAGTTATCAAGGCGGTGAACAAACTAAAATCAAGTTATTCCGTCAACTGTGCATTGATAATGTTAATGACTATGTGAGGCTTTTGTACCATTTTGAAGTACGATGGTTGTCAGAAGACAACTGTGTTTTGTCGAACCGTTTGATTCGCTAAACTTAATGATCTCCGTACCCTATAGCAAGGGAAGCCAGCAACGCTAAACGTCCATTACTGTCTTCAATTCAAAAGAGCCGCTATTTAAGATGAACATTTGCAGACGACAGCTCCACCAATTTCAATGATTGGATAGCTTGAAAGATGAATTGGTTAATGAGGATATAATTACCTATGGCGACTATTTGCAATCAGTGCATGACGACAAGGCACAGTAGTTCTAAGATATTATTGCATTTCCCGTTCAAGTTTGGTACAGCAACCTGTTTGAGATCCAAGTTATCGGTTGCAAAGACTGTTACTTAAACAATTTATTGCTTGTGTTGAGATATTTACTGGGTACCTCACTTTGTGGCCCTGCGACAGACTGAACAAGGCTTAGTAAAAATCTGCATGTTCAAGGAGAATAACGTTGGTAGGAAGGAAGAAAAGAAGGGAGGAGGGGAGGGGGAAAAAGGAGGAAGGAAGGGAGAAAAACAAGTAAGAGAAAGGGAGGGAAATTTATAAAAGAAAAAATTATAAAGGCAGAAAAAAGGAAAAGAGAAAGAAAAATGTAAACGAAAAAAGAGCGAAAGAAATATATAAAGGACAAAAGAAAGAAAGAGAAGTATATAAAGGAAAAATGAAAGAAGATAAATACAAAGAAAAAAGAAAGAGAAATATGTGAAGGAAAAAAAAGAAATACATAAAGATAAAAGAAATGTATGCAGAGGAAAAGAGAAAGAAAAAATACATGAAGGAAAAAGAAAGAAAAAATACACAATAAAAGAAAGAGAGGAAAAATGTGAAGAAAGTAAGAGAGGAAAACAAACATATGAAAAAAGAAAGAGAGGGGGAAAAATGTGAAGAAAGTAAGAGAGAAAAAGAAATATATGAAAGGAGAAAGAGAGAAAAAATGTGAAGAAAGTAAGAAAGAAAAAGAAATATACGAAAAGAAAGAGAGAAAGAAAAAGTGAAGAAAAATTCGTAAAGATCGAGATAGAAAAGCGGCAAAGAAGGAAAAATGCTAGAATAGTGAATGAAATGCTGATGAAGGAAAGAAGGGTGGAAGGAATAATGGTGGAAGGAAAACAAAGATGGAGGGAGAAGGAGGGTAATATTGAAGGAAGGAAAGGGAAAGATAGGTATGAAGGAAGGAAGGGTATCGAAAAGGAATGAATGAAAGAGGGGTGAAAAAAAAGGAATGAGACTGAAAGAAGGAGATAATCACTAGTTGTCAACAAACGAACATAAAGAAAATGAAACAAGGATAGAAGAAAGAGAGAGAGGAAGAAGTGGTGAAAGGAGGAGAAAGGAAGGGAGAAAGACAGAAGAAAGGAAAGTTGGAAGGGATGAAGAAATGGAGGGTAGAGAGAAGGAAGGAAAGAATGGAAGAACGAAGGAGGGAGGGAAATATCAACCAGAGATCAAACTAGCAAAATCGAGAGGACAAAAATTGGAAGAGAGAAAACGCAACCTGTTTATAAAAAAGGAACAAACGAAGGAAATAACAAACAAAAACACATCCCAATTTATTGGAATGAAGGGACGGTAGAAGGAAAACACAACTTTGTTCAAAAGAAGGAAGGAAAGAAAACGCTACCCTACTTACAGGAAGAAACGAATGGAAGATAGAATGGTCGGAAACGTGACCCCATTTACGGAAAAGAAGGAATGAACAAATACACGAATGAAGAAATGAGTAGGAAGGAAGGAAAAGTCGACCATATTTATAAGAATGAACGAACAAACATACGAACCGTAGAAGAAAAGAAAATATGACCCTATTTACAGGGAGGAACGAAAGAAAGAAAGAAGGAAGGAAGGAAAAAGCAACCCCATTTACTTAAAGGAAGGAATAAACGAATGAAGAAATGAGAAGGAAGGAACAAGAAGTCGACTCTATTTACAGGAATGAACAAATAAACATATGAACGATAGAAGGAAGGAATATATGACCCTATTTACAGGGAGGAACGAAAGAAAGAAAGAAGGAGGGAAGGAAGAAAGGAAAAAGCAACCCCATTTACTTAAAGGAAGGAATGAACGAATAAACGAATGAAAAATGAAAAAGGAAGGAAGGTAAAGTCAACCGTATTTACAGGAATGAACGAACATTCATATGAACGATAGAAAGAAGGAGTATATGACCCTATTTATAGAGGGGAATGAAAGAAAGAAGGAAGGAAGGAAAATGCAACCCAGTTTACTTAAAGGAAGGAATGAACGAATAAACGAATGAAAAGGAAGGAAAGAAAAGTCGACCATATTTACAGGAATGAACAAAAAAACATATGAACGACAGAAGGAAGGGGTATATCACCCTATTTACAGGGAGGGACGAAAGTCGGAAGGAGGGAAGAAAAAAAGGAAAACGCAACCCTAAAGAATGAACGAATGAAAATATGAAAAAGAAGGAAGGAAAAGTCGACCCTATCTACAAGAATGAACAAGCAAACATATCAATGATAGAAGGAAAGAAAACATGACCCTATTTTCCGAGAGGGACGAAGGAAGGAAGGAAGGAAGGAAGGAAGGGAGGAAGGGAGGAATGAATGAATGAATGAAGGAAGGAAGGAAGGAAGGAAGGAAGGAAGGAAGGAAGGAAGGAAAACGTGACCCTATTTTCCGAGAGGGACGAAAGAAGGAAGGAAGGAAGGAAGGAAGGGAGGAAGGGAGGAAGGAAGGAAGGAAGGAATAATGAAGGAAAGAAGGAAGGAAAGAAGGAAGGAAAACGCGACCCTATTTTCCGAGAGGGACGAAAGAAGGAAGGAAGGAAGGAAGGAAGGAAGGAAGGAAGGAAGGAAGGAAAACGCGACCCTATTTACTGGAATGAAAGAACGAAGGAAGGAACAAAGGAAGTAGGAAAACGCAACCCTATTTACAGTGTGTTATCGGGAAAGCAATGGACGATTGAATCGAAATCCTCGTTTGAAGCGCTCTATTCGGAATTATTTGAGTCGAACAGAAACTAATTGCGCCTTGCCACAGCAGCACGTCAGAATTGGGCAAATTTATTATTCCGTTCGTTTCGACAATGGCTTTTTAATCGGGCAACGGGCGAAATGAAACGAACCAGCGGACAGCCAGCCCAGCCTGACAAGCTGCACTTCGAGATAAATGCCTGTTTTATGGGCATCATCAGGAGATCGACCTAATGGGAGTAGCCCGCTTTGGGGTTGAGACAGTTGCATTTTTTTTTCCATTGGTGCCAACGATCGTTGTTCAAAGTCTGTAAATATTAATCGCTGGGTTGAGCAAGCAAGTTACACTTGCATACTTGAAGGCTGGGTCTCTCTCTCTCTCTCTCTCTCTCTCTCTCTCTCTCTCTCTCTCTCTCTCTCTCTCTCTCTCTCTCTCTGTATATACATATATGAGGCTGTAAAGACATTTTCAAGTTCATATGGTGAATTAGATTTTTATTCTCAATGAAATATTTATTTTATGAATGGCGCTTATCGCATTTTGGAATTGCATTCTTTAAAGACAGAAGTCAAAGATATCATATAATCCATAAGAAAAATTAAATGGCGATAGGCTGGTCATATTGCAAGAATGTCAGACAACCGCTGGATATCATGACAGGAGTCCAAGATATCGTAGAATCCATAAGAAAGTTTAAATGGCAATGGGCAGGTCATGTAGCAAGAATGTCAAACAACCGCTGGATATCACTTCTCACAACGTGGATCCCCTGAGATCACATGCGAAACTGTGGCCAATAAAATATAAGATGGCATGACGAACTAGATAAGTTCAGAAAGTACTGACTCTGTGTTGCCCATGATATAGAGATCTGGCGGATCTTGGGGAAGGTCTATATCCAACGACGGACTCTACAAAGCTGCAGCTAATGATGATGACGATGATGATGATGATATATATAGCCAGCCAGTCAGTCAGACAGACCTTCCTCAAAACTGAATGAGACTATGTTGATAGATTTGGTGACTATTTTGGTTTATGATTTTTAATAATAAAAACAGGACTATGAAAGCCGATTTTCAAAACATGTTAACTTTACCCTTCTTAGAATGGTGAGGTGGCCCTAGCGGTTACCGGGTCCGAAATGAGTCTGAGTTTTGGTCGAGGCTGCTTACGTTCACTTCGTAGTGATGCTCTTTTAAAAGCCACGAATCCATACGCTTCTATGAACAATTAAAAATAATGAAACAGGTCCAGTTAGTCACCCAATAGAAACTGTCATGTGACGAACGTCTTTCGGCAACGTGTCGTGTTGAGAGCGAGCATTTAAAAAAATCGGAAAAATAGGGATGATCAAGGGAGAAAATACTTTTCTCGCCCTTTTGTTGGGCAGTGATCACTAGAATGTCTGAATTTTCAACAACAAAAAAACAAGTGGGTACAAACTAAGGACCAATTCAGTTATCAGACGTTGCAAATTGACCCCCCCTATAAGCCCTGTTCAAGGGGGACGTTTTTTTCTAAATATAAAGGATAAATATTAACATTTGCGGGCCTGTATCTCAATTGTTCATCCTAGAATCCATTAGAAATATCAAAAAAAAATCTCAAATGGCAGTGGGCTGGCCATGTTGCAAGAATGGTGGATAACCGATGGAAATCACAACTCACGACATGGATCCCCCAGAGATCACATGCACAACCAAGGCCGGCAGAATATTAGATGGAGAGACGAGCTACACAAATTTAGAAAGTACTGGATCCAAGACGCTCATAATAGAGAAGTGTGGCGAATCCATGGGAAGGTCTCTGTCCAGCGACGGACGTTAAAAGATGATCATTATTATTATTATTATTATTATTATTATTATTATTATTATGATGATGATGATGATGATGATGATGATGATGATGATCTCAATCGTTATGGCCAGTGCATGTGATATATACATACATAGCCAGCCACCAAGCCAGCCAGACCAACTTGAAAACAGCAGAAACCTATGTTGACATTTCTGGTGACAGTTCTGGTCGACTGCTTCTTAATAAAAATAATCTTAAAAGAATAAGCTCACTAAACTGGTAGGTATTTATAATCTTTCTAGAAATCCATTTTTCCACGAACGTCTACCAACCAAATAAGTATAGATACATTACAAACCAACTCAACATCAATTTTCACTAAGCAGACGATAACTGTCAGCCATATTAGATTGACATTCATCCATTTTTCTCTCTTGATTTCTCTGACAAAACTAATAGTTTCTAAAGAAAGGATTTCGTTTCTTTCCGCTGCAATGACGTCTTGATGATGGACAACTTTACATACACCGGGCTTTCCAGGCTATAAACATATAGCAGGGTAGTTAGAGCCCTTTAGCCCGTAAGATTGTCCGTCTTAGAAAAGATTGGCCGTTGCTTAAGCAGCCCTACCAAGAAATATGAAAGGCTGAGCGTAGGGACAGCAACCTGGACTCATAAAAACCAACAATTGATGCAGAAACGATAAATAAATTTCCAATAAAACAATCTAATATTGTTCAGAATAGAGACAAATATTACCCAATATGACTTGTTGCATAAAAGGTTTTATGTACAGTAAACCCTCGTTCTAATGGCAGTATTAAAGGACCCATGCGTTCTAACGACACTTTGTTTTCATATTCTTGCAATACTATTGTCGGAGAATTTTTCAGTGTACTGTTTTAAAAACAAAAAAATAGTTAAACTTTAAAACACTAAAGCCAAAAGTAACATCGGACATTAGACTGGAAGGGCGATAGAAAGTTATTTTTTGACAATACCTTTTGGTTTTTTCATTATTGATACACGCTTCAAATCCACACGTTAATACGGCAAGTTTGTTTTAGTGGCAAATTCGTTGTAACGGCAGTGTTTCAACCCTTCAGAATCTAGTGCACTTTTTGCTTTCTCCTTATTAATCCACTTCGCATAAAATACACCCATTATTACAGCAAATTCGTTATAATGACTCTAATAATTCGATGGTACCGTAATAACGAGAATTTACTATTCTTTTTGGTTCCTGCTTATGAATACACTTCGTATAAGACACACCCATTATAACGGCAAATTCGTTATAATGACCCTTGTACCCCGATGGCGCCGTTATAACAAGAGTCTACTAATCTTTTTGATACCTGCTTATCAATACGCTTTGTAGAAGACACACCCATTTTAACGGCAAATTCGTTATAACGACCCTTGTACCCCGATGGTGCCGTTATAACAAGAGTCTACTAATCTTTTTGATACCTGCTTATTAATACGCTTTGTATTAAACACACCCATTATAACGGCAAATTCGTTATAATGACTCTAATACCCCAATGGTGCCATTATAACAAGAGTGTACTGTAATGATTTCCCATTAATAATACACCCGTGATAACGGCACAATTAAATTCTGGTGCAGTAAAAACAAGGTTCAACTGTTTATCTACGTGGTCAGTCATTATTAATATATTGTCTTCCTATATTGGAAAACTATAGCAACTCTAATTATGTGTTCATACCGAGTAAAAGGAGAGCATCACACAGCGTCTATGGAGACATCATATTTATGCATAGAGTGGAGCGTGAATGAGACAAGGGAAATGATTTCATATTTTGTGTCTGTCGATTTAGAACAAAAAGACTTGAGATAAAAAAAGGAATCTGAGAGATATACGCAGAAAGTGTATCTTTACAGTTTTTAGTTAAAGATTAAAGCGAGAGAATTAGAAAAAGTGAACGAGTTTTAAATAGAGCCAGAGGTCGAAAAAGCGAGAAAATTAATAAATAAAGCAAGAAAATTAAAATGAATAAGGATGGAAAATTTTTTAAAAATAAGACTAGAAAATTAAAAAGTAAACCACAAAATTTTAAAAAACCGAGAAAAGTAACAATTAAAGCAAGCAAATTGAAAAATATTGTGTGCAAGTTGAAAAATGAAGCGAGAAATTAAAAAATAATGCAATCAAATTAAGAATTAAAGCAAGCAATTTAGAAAATGAAGCGAGAAAATAGAAAAACAGATCGAGAAATTGACAAAATAGAGTAAGAAAACTTTAGAATAAAGCGAGAAAATTAAAAAAAACTAAAGGCAAATTAAGAATTGAGGCGAGCAAATTAAAAACTAAGGTAAGCAGATTTTAGAATAAAGCCAGAAAATTGAAAAAATAAACCGAGAAAATTAAAACCAACGGCAAAAATCTAAATCGATGAAAAGGAATCATCAAATAATTACATTTACTGCTTCGATCGCTGGAATTGTTAATTTTTTAGTTAAATTAGTTTAAATTTGTCTCTTGATTCATGGGCATTTTTAACTCGTCTCCACCAGAAGCTAACGCCCATAATTTCAAAGTACGACCCTTACCTTAAAATTTAGTTGCACTTTTTTATTTCGAAAAAGAACCAAAATGATGGGTCCTTATTGTAAGTCCCTACCACAAAAACGAAAACCAAATCCGAACTCTATCATCTAACCTGTAGCTCTTTTTTGTTGGTTTCCAGATCAGAAAACTCACTGTTTGAGAGAAAGGACAGTCTTGCATATCATTGGCTCCAAATCAGTCAAATTGTCAGATTGGTGCAGTATTGCCCGAAGGAGGTGCTGTCAAAAGTTTAAATTGTAAGTAAATTAGCGATAAATCGTCAAGTACTTTAGGACACTTTCGTGACTCCTTGCCAAACCAACATTTTCATTACCAATAAGTATAGATATGTTAAGTTTGTTCCGTTGGCTCACTCATCCTTTGCATGGCTTAGGAGTTAGGTATATGTTTTTGGTTTTGGGGTGGGCACTAAAGATAAGGACCCAGCATTTAGGGTCTTTTTCTGTGAGAAAAAATGCAATTTTTTCGGGGTTTTTTTAGGAGGGACTACTTAAAAAATATTGGCGTTAGATTTTGGTTGGGACTAACGAAAAACCTCATGAATTTTATTAAGAGACAAATTTTTAATTGATCTAACTCAAAAAATCAACATTAGTTGAGATTCGAGCAGTAAATGTGATCATTCGGTTATTCCTTCTTATCGATTTAGTTTCGGGGGTTTGTTTTTAATTTGACAGTCTTGTTTGTTTAATTTGCTTGCAGTATTTTTTAATTGCTCGCCGACATAACCAGGCTGTCAATAGTTCATATTATTCAAATAAGGGAGAGAAAGAAGCAAAAAGTGACTTTAGATGACATTGGGAGAGGGCGAGTCCTTATGTATCCAAATTTGGCTGAAAAAATCAATGGATATACCATAATTGACTTTAATTATTAGAAGAAAAAAATACTCTGTATTTTCATATAGAATTTTATTTATGATAAGAATTCATTACGTTATAAAAAGATAGGGTAGATAACTCTTTGCTCATTAACAATCAATATTAACAATTTTTATATTAGAAATGCAATCAGTGAAGAGTTCCCCTAAATTAGGTGTGGATTGTTTTCCTTCTTGCTGTTTGTTCTCGTTCTTACAATGCTATTTTATGCTAAATTGGTTCCTGTTATTATTGTTCTGGTCTTCGTTGTTACAGTTGAAAACAGAGTCGACTCCATCCTCTGACTCAGACTGGAGTTTGGAGATACCATAAATAATGACGAAGTGTGACGAATGGGACGAAGTATGACATTAAGAGAATGTACAACAAGATTTTGCTGAACCAGCGTGAATGTAAAATTGTCCACAGGCGAGATGTCATAGCTACTGAACAAAAGTAATTCCTTTTTTCAAAAGCTATAAATTTTGTCAAAGAAATCGTCTTCAGACCCAAAATCAGAAAAAATGGATGAATGTCAATCTAATATGGCTGACAGTTATCGTCTGCTTTGTAGAAATTGATGTTGAGTTTTCCCGTAATGTATTTCTTGTCGCAGGGTTTGCTAGACGTTCTTACAATGATCAGCGTTCTTACCATTTACAGAAAAATAAATTCCAAATAATCACGTTAAAAGTATCTGCTAGTTGTATGAGCTGTTTATTTTTCTTTCTTTTTTTACTCCTTTTCTTTCCTTTTTGCTTTCTCATTTTCTTCTTTCTTTCTCTTTTTCTTTTTTCTTGAATTTCACGTATATTTTACATTAGAGAACTGAAGTGAACACAGTTTTATATATATATAAAAAAAAGTATTTAAAAGTTTGTGCTAGAATAATCAGTTAGTTAGTTCCCTTCGGGGAAAATAAATCTACATTTTTTAGCAGGTCTGGTTAGTCACTCAATGGAAACCGTCATGTGACTCCTGTTACTTCTCTGGCTTTTTGTTTGGTGTCAATAACTGAAAAAAATCCGAATTTTCACGCAAAGAAAAAAAAACAAGTGTGAGCACAACTGGATGAAAAAATAAGAGACCGATTTAGCATAAACTTGCATTGTAAGAACAAGAACAGAAAATCAAGGAAAAAAACAATCCCTACGTAATCTAGGGGGAAGCAACTCTTCACTGATTGAATTTCTAATATCAAAATTGTTAATATCAACGGTTAATGAATGAAAAGTTACCAACCCTAATTCTTTATATAATTCAATTCAATTCTTATCATTTTCCCTGAAATTCCTGTTTAGGGCAAAAGCTGTTTTGTTTGTTACTTTGCTTTTTGAATTAAAAAGAGAGTTCTTTCAAAGACATAATGAGTAAATGTTAAAAGTTTTCAACCTTCTAACTCTGTTGGAGTGTTTTTGAAATTGTTGAAACTCAATAACCCCTTCTATAAAAGGAATATTGTGGTAGGCCCTTATTTTCAGCATTTAGTTTTTAGGCTAATTAACGAAGTGCAATAGAAAAAAAAAGATATGTTTGACCTTTGAAAATAACATTTATCCTAAATGAATTACATTCATTCGAATTCCAGTACATGGGACAGGTCTGTGTGAAATATCTTTTTGAGCTGTTCAGAGGGAGTTCTGCTGCAGGCCACGAGCATTATTTGAGGGACCCCACTTTTGAAACAACTACAACTCTTTGGGTGTGGCCAATGCACGTGACATATAAATAGATAGCCAGCCAAACAGACCCATTCGAAAACGGGAGAATACGTATGTTGATTCTCATATTGACAATGTTGATCTGTTTGGCAATCTCTAAATGAATTTGAATGCAATTTTGACGAAGGGTTGGCCATCAGGTTGGAAGTATGAATTAAATTTAGGAACAGATATGGGACGTGCATAATTGAACACTAAAACTTTGCTATTAATCAGACCGGGCCTCTTTTCCTTCAGAGCGGTATTTAAACGCTCTATATATTGACAATAGATGTTGTTAAACCCCAGTCTAAACCTAGGGTTAACTTCGTTTTTTTTCTACCGTGAAAAGAATAAGATCAACGACAACAACAACAACTATCTTCGTCAGATTTAAAAGAGTAAACATTAACGCTTATATTCATTTATATCGTCATAGGAATGATACCACCGAGCCACATCTTGCAACAACGTAACGGAAGATACAGATTCATTGTGGAAAGAAAGGATGAACCACCTAATGTATATCAAGGACTAGAAAATCTTCGCTAAAAATAGGAAGATACGGGATATTCGGTCAATATATGGGAATGGAGTTTAGTATTGAGGAATATACAATGTTGATAATGCACAGAGGGGATAAAAACAGCGGAAGGAATTGGATTACCCAATCAGGTGAAAAAAACTAGGAATACCCAGGTGTTTAGGAAGCTGGCCCAATCGAGCAAACTTACTTTGGTTGATTGTTCTTGATATTTTGATGGTATCTTTGTACCTCTGAGATGGTTTTCTTTGTAAGTCTGAGAAATTTTCTCTTGCAATGAAAAGGCCACTGCCAAGTCGAAAAAAGTTGTTTTTTGGACCTGCACGTGGGTAAGTGGAATTAAAATTAAATTTAAAATTATTATATTTGTAATTTATAATTCAAAATGAGTTGTCCCATAGAAGTATAGAAAAGCGAGGGGCGAGTATATATATATGTGTGTGAATGAACTTTTCCACTTGCAACCCCCTCCCCCCTCCCTCGAGATTAGGATAATATAAATTGGCTGTGGTCGCTTGGCCGTGCAGCCAGCCCCGGCATTGGAAGAAAAAACAACGAATATCGAAACAAGTCAAGACTTAAAACATTTAAGGGAGACATATGATCTTTAATGTATGTAACCGCCCCCCAAGAAAAAGGCTTAGTGTTTTTCTTTAGTTCAATAATTAGGTAAATGTCATATCACTAAATAGATATCTCTGCAAGCCCGAATGGCTTGTCCTTGTGAGGCCATACCCTGGGTGGTAGGAGCTGGTGGGGCTCTTTGGTTACCACTGTGCACATCGGTCTCAATGAACCCACCAAGGTCTGGCGCTACCTTAAAAGAACCAAAAGGGCCGGTGGGGCTCTTGGGTTACTTCCGACTCACATCGGTCTTAACCAACCCACCAAGGTCTGGTGCTACCTCAAAAGAACCAAAAACCCCAATCATGACAGTACAACCAAACCATTTTACCGCAAAAAACGGGGCACAGATCCAAGACCTGTGTGTCGTAACCGGCAGGTGTTCCCTTGTTAGCCACCAGGAGGGACCCGGTCGTCATCCTGTGACTGCTGGCCAAAATCTCGGCTCGTGTACCCTTAATGGCCTTCAGGAGGGACACAGTCGTCACACAGCTACTGTTGGCCAAAACTCGTATACCACTAATGACACCCAGGGAAAGCGCAGTCCTCACGGGGTGACTGCTATAAAGAACAGGAGAAAGAGATGGACAAGGGAAGAGAATAGACTAGTTATGTACAGTTACTATAAAAGCAAGCCTTCAGTGCGATCTTATAGAGAGCGTATGCTCCAAATATGGAGGGAAAAATCTGCTGTGGAAGTATCGAACCAACGCCTTGCTGACCAAGTAAAGCAAATTCAAAAGAAGAAATGGCTGTCTGAGACTGAACTACTAGAGATTCGCATTAATGTAGAGAGAGGTTCAGGTGACACATCTGAAGAATGCCCCCCCCAGCACAACTAGTACTAATAACAAAACTAGAATAATCCTCCATGAGACCCCCACAGTAAGCTACGCACCAGAGGGTGATGACGAGGCACCAACGGAAGAAGAGAAAACCAAAATACAAGCTTTGAAAGAGATCATGCGAGGAGAGAAAACAACACTCCCTTCCCTAAGAGACAAAGACAGAAAGAAAGTCGGAGAAGTGACCGAACAGGTCAACTGCCTCTTACAGCACATAGAAACAGACACCCTCCTAGAACTCAACAACCTAATTTACGCAGGGGCGAAAATGGTAGCACAAAGTTTCACAACACAAGATAGGAACCCGAGCAATAATAGGGAAGAGAAACCCAACTGGGAGAGAAGGTTACAAAGGCAGATCTCCCAACTACAGAGAGACGAAGTACTGCTTAGAAATACACCACACACAGACAGACCACGAGTAAGACTTTATAACAAATACAAGGTAGCGCAAAAAGGCATCGCAACTGTAGTCGAAGAGTTACACCAGAAAAGACTAGCCAAAGAGGCAAGACTAAAAAGATACAGACTAAGAACGGCCCAATACACACAAAACCGCACATTCCAAAACAATGAGAAAAAGTTTTACCAAGATTTAAATGGGGAAAGAAGGCAGGACATAAAACCAGATGCCACAGAGGCCAAGAACTATTGGAATAGCATATGGGGGCACCCAAAAAGACACAATGTAACACCGCAATGGTTAGGAAACATGAGAAAAGAACTAGAAGATATAGACAAGGGAGAACCAATAGTACTGAATGAAACCACATTGAAACATACTCTTAGGAAAGTAGCCAACTGGAAAGCACCGGGTCCCGACGGGATCCATGGGTATTGGTTCAAAAAATTCACCACGTTACACGGCAGACTCACTCACCTACTCCAAAATTGTCTAAATGAAGGCAAAGCACCAGAATGGATGACTAAAAGCAGAACCACCCTCATCCAAAAAGACCCGGGAAAGGGGAACATAGCAAGCAACTATAGACCAATCACTTGCCTACCACTTATGTGGAAAATCCTGACCGGGCAAATAGCAGAGAGAATATACATGTCAATGGATAGAAGGGGGCTACTACCAGAAGAACAGAAAGGGTGTAGGATAGGAACCAAAGGGGCAAACGATTTACTCTACATAGACCAGATGATCTTAAAAGAAGTAAGGAAAAGGAGAAAGAATATTGCAATGGGATGGATAGATTACAAAAAGGCATACGATATGATTCCACATAGCTGGATACTCGAATGCCTTAGAATGTTCAAAATTAGCGAACCGGTGGTTAAATTCATAGGTAATTCAATGGAAGACTGGAAAGTAGATTTGACAGCCGCAGGGGACAAACTAGCCGAGGTAGGGATAAAAAGGGGAATCTTCCAAGGAGACTCGTTGTCCCCACTATTATTTGTTCTAACAATGATACCGCTTAACAGAATCCTGAAAAACAGCAAAGGATACCACTTCTCTAAAACAAAAGGAAAGGTCAACCACTTAATGTACATGGACGATATTAAATTGTTTGCAAAAAACAGGGGAGAGCTTGAGACTCTGTTCAACGAAGTAAGGGAATATAGTGAGGACATAGGAATGGAGTTTGGGATAGAAAAATGCGCAATCATGGTGATGCATAAAGGAAGGCTTTCAATGACTGAGGGAATTGAACTTCCGGACAACAACAAGATTAGGGCATTGACTGCACAAGACTGATACAAGTACCTAGGTGTCCTTGAATGTGACACGATAAAACGGGAAGAGATGAAGGAGAAAATTAAGAGAGAATACCTCAGAAGGATAAGGAAAATATTAGAAACCAAATTAAATAGCAGAAATCTATTAAAAGGAATGAACACCTGGGCTGTGTCAGTAGTTAGGTATACAGGACCATTCCTAGGATGGACAAAGGAAGAGCTCCAATCAATGGATAGGCGAACAAGGAAACTTATGACGATGCATAAAGCATTACACCCCAGGGATGATACAGATAGACTATACGTTAAGAGAAAAGAAGGTGGTAGGGGGCTCATCAGCATAGAAGATTGTGTCCAGAGAGCTAAAGTAGTCCTAGATAGATATGTGCAAACAAATAGTGAAGAAATCATTAAGAGCGCGAGGGATAGTGCACCAAACAATAAAGTAGAAAACAATGGAACAGTACAGCAAACTAGAAAAGAAAAGTGGGAAGGGAAAAAATTGTACGGCGAGTTTAAAAGACAGATAAAAGATATAGCAGACGAGAAATCATGGACGTGGTTACGAAAGGGGAACCTTAAGAGAGAAACAGAATTGCTCATCATGGCAGCCCAAAACAAAAGCATAAGGACAAACTACATAAAAGCAAAAATCGACAGAACACAGACAAACAGCAAATGCCGCATGTGCGGTGAAAGAGATGAGACAGTAAACCACATAACTAGTGAATGTAGCCAACTCGCCCAGAAGGAGTATAAGCATAGACACGATAGAGTAGCAACGATGATACACTGGGAACTAAGTAAACAAATGGGATTCAACCATGGGGAAAAGTGGTATCAGCACAAGCCAGAGGCAGTTTTGGAGAGTGACAGCCACAAACTACTGTGGGACTTTGACATCCAAACTGACCACATCATCCAGGCAAGAAGGCCGGACTTAGTAATAGTAGACAAAAAAAGGAAGGCCTGCCAAATACTAGACATTGCTGTACCTGCAGACCATAGAGTAAAAAAGAAGGAGGGTGAAAAAGGGAAAAATACCAGGACCTAGCAAGGGAGTTAAAGAAGATGTGGAACATGAAAACCAGGGTAGTACTGGTCATAGTGGGAGCACTAGGAACTGTCCCCAAAACGCTGAGGGAGAGACTGGAGGAGATCGGGATTAGGGGGAGGATAGAGACCGTGCAGACCACAGCACTACTGGGAACTGCACGGATACTGAGGAAGGTGCTAGAGATATAAGGACTGCAACGAATCGTAGTTCTGTCATGATATGCGAAAGAGAGAGGAGACGTTAGCTGAAGACCTGAGGAGACTTATTGTCACTCAGCCTTCAGCGATAACCACTGGGCAACCGGTGTGAAACTGTAAATCGCAGAATTACTGCGACCTATGAGTACTATAAGAGGAGGGCTGGAAACTTGAGGAGACTTGCTGTCACTCAAACTCCAGCGGTTACCACCAGGCAACTGGTGTGAGATTCCAAATAATAATAATAATGATAATAATAATAATAATAATAATAATAATAATAATAATAATAACTGAAACAATGTGTGTTTTTATAGGAGCCTTTAGGTTCATAAAAGTCGTGCTGACAAATATCTAGGTAAAATACCAGAAAACCCAAGCATCTATCAGGTACAGAACATGGTCCTCACTGGCACCACTTATATGTTTCACAAAGACAACTATGTACTGTTTCTTGGGCATCCCCCATTTTGGGCCCACTAACCTTCTGTATATATGAAATGAGGAAAAAAAGCTGCCAGCATCACTCAGGACTGTACTAATACCGAAGAGAGGATGGTTGGAGCCCTGAGAAGACTCAATGTCACTCAGCCTCCAGCGATAACCACCAGGCAAGTGGCAAGAAACTGTAATCCATAGCACTGCTGGGAACTGCGAGAGCGTGAAATGGGAGATTAGATACTTGAGGGGACTTGCTGTCACCAAGTCTCCAGTGGTGACCACCAAGCAACAGATGTGAACCATTAGATTATGAGGAGCAGAACTCGAGATTGGTGGAAACTTGCTGTTACTCGGTCTCCAACGATGATCACCAGACAACTGGTGTGAAAATGGATATAATAATAATAATAATAATAATAATAATAATAATAATAATAATAATAATAATAATAATAATAATAATAATAATAATTAGGAGGTAAAAGGGGAAAATATTGGTAATAGGCATAATTGATGTAGTTGTAAATGTTGAGGTAGTATTGATCTCGTATAGTCGGCTCAAATTACTTTAGCCTCTATGCATCGAAATTACGTTAATTGAAATCTTCTTGTTCCGCGTCTCTTTAATGTTCGAAGCCAGAACTTATTCCGACAATTAAGTCTCACCAATTGGGTGTTAAAGCACCGCTAACGATGGACACCTCCACCAGTCACGGACGCTTAACTGACCAGGGCAGGAGTAGTCCTGCTCGACAATCACGTACGTGCCATCGGCTATTATATCGAATTAATACCAATCTAAAAGCCAGGATATTCGCAGATGTGGCTCTGTGGTTGAAACGTTGCACGTCACTGCAGTTGCAGTCCTAAATATCGAGTCGCCTTTTGTACCTTTCAAGACCAAATATAGACAGATTTGGTACTGAACGAAGCTATTTGGTTACGAAAATAAAGATTTGGTACGGAAGCGGAAACGAAAATTTGCATAAGATAACAATACCTTATACACGAATATGGAAGGACGTAAATATAAAGGAACAATACATAAACAAAAAACCATAAGTTCAACGATGCACCCACCGTCCTTGATCGTACTTGCAGAATGAGTAAGAGCAAGAAAGAGCAAGTTATTTTTATTTGAGTCAATTGACTGTTATACTTGTAAGATATTGCAAAATGGTAATATTCCGAGTGTATTATTTTCAATAAAAATCGTAAATTGGCCATTTTCGTTGAGGTTTTTTGCGGCTATTTTTTGGCTTTTTTTTTTCAATACAAAAATGCCAACATCCGATATTCTTTAATGACGTCATAGCAGCTGGAGGAAACTTTGATTGGAAGATGTTCTTCTGATAACGTCATACTCTTTAAATACATCACATGTCTTCCTTCCTATAATCGTTGTTAAACGTAACTGGGACCGACCAACAGACCGATCGACCGGAAAGCGTCTTATTGAGATGTGTGGACACGTCTAAAAATATGCATTTTAATCATTTTTTTAATCTTATGATGACTTCCAATTTTGGGGCATTGGGCCTTGATTTGGTCCGAAGACCATACAAATTTGGTCTTGTGCTGCAAAAGACATCTAGCAACAACGCTAGTCCCCAAAGAAATCCCCTCGTTTATCTGTTGTCAAAAGACACAAAGAAGGGATCAGGAACCGTCACATGAACGACGTGTTTTGGCAGCATACCAAGCTAGGGAGGATCAATTAAAAATTGAAAAAAGAGTTGATCAATTGATAAGTTCCTTACACCTCATCCGGTTGGACCCGCACACCCCCTCTTGGAACTTTAATAATTATTTTTCTTTCAAAACTGATAATTTATGTGCTCAATTTAGGCTTGTGCGTCAGAGCAGACCATTAGATTTAAATAGTGTCCATATTTTATTGCGTTTAGGTAATGATTAGGGTTAGGAAAACAGTTTGGGTTATCGGTTTTAAAAAGAACAACCTCTTACCATTGAGCTACTGACACTTCCTCAACTTTTCTTAGAAATAGATGACTTTTTAAATAAAAGTTTGAGCAATACTGGCCTATACGCCGTCGCATGAATTGTTAATCATTTTTGCTGTTTGAACAGACATAGTCATTTGGGCCCTAAAGGGACCTCTGAAGCCAGTGCCACATGTTAATCCCTCAGTCCAGTCACATTTGTAGAGAGATCTTTACGCCACAGGGTACAGTCGTTTCAGGGTATATTATACATATATTATCAAATTAACATTTGATGCATTTACATATAAGAATTGCATATATATATATATATATATATATATATAGTAGGTTGTGGATTTGCTACACAAACTAGCTCATGTTTCGGCCCTCTTTGGGCCTCTTCAGGCGAATGAAATAAATCCAATACATTTCAAAAGTGGCTTTATATTATTGATATATAATAATATTATGTTATACTACTAGCCTGATTTGTACCACATATTCTGTATATATATATATATATATATATATATATATATATCCAGTGAATGTTAACATTTCGTGCCAACTGCACTTATCAGCAACCGGTGATATGTTTTTTTACTACCTTAGATATTGATCACCGTGATTAAACTTCTTCAACGATAATATCTGTTTTGTATTTCTCCCCTTTTGTGTATTTACGAATTGAAAAAGTATCATGCAATATATATGTATATATATACATATATGTATATATATATATATAAATATAAATATAAATATACATATATATAATATATATATATATATACATATATATATATATATATATATATATATATATATATATATATATATATATATATATCCAAGTAGCAATATTCTGAGAACTAGTCTCCCACTCTATTACAACTATAGCTAGTTGAATCTTTACTGATTCTGCAACAATTGTGGGCTTGTGCCATATCAATACCCACTGCTGGATTGTTGCTATGCCTACATAATGATATATATAATACGCCTCAATAACAGACAAAGACAGATTTATGCATACATATACTAGCAGAGATACCTGGCTTTGCCTGGGGAAAACAGAACCTCAAATAAGATGACAGTGAAAGGATTTTTTTTTAATTCCTTCTCACTCAACCTAGCATCACCTAACAGCACGATGAATTCTTACTTCCAATATGCATTGTAGGCTGGGAACAGCAAGGGTTGAAAGAGAAGAGAAAAAATCTCCAAGGACTGAAAAAAAGCAGTGAAACTAACACAATCTATCGGTTGCATTGTTAAAAGAAAAAGCAATATCCGACCAAAAACACCAACGCTGGTTCAAGAATTGATTTCATTGCGAGAAATGTTTGCACACCGTAAGGAGAAATGGACGACAAAAATCCTCAGATGAAAATTATTTTTTATGATGTTTCGAACCGAAGACTGAAAAGAAAATGGTAACTTCGAATTACCTCGAAGGCTGACTTTTATGGGTAGTCAATTTTCATTGATCAAATAAATGTAGTTTATTCAAAGGGGAACGAATAAACAAAAAGACCCAACAATTAGTACATATATATATATATATATATATATATATATATATATATATATATATATATATATATATATATATATATATATGAATATATGTGTGTGTTTATGTGTGCGTGTGATTATATGTGTGTGCATGGGTATAAGTCAAGAAAGTTTTACAGCTTCAAACACTAAAAGCATTAGAAAAAATTCGTTTTTCAATATCCGTTAATGTAATCTACGTAATTTTTTTCAGTGTTTCTTTCTAATATATATATATATATATATATATATATATATATATATATATATAGAGAGAGAGAGAGAGAGAGAGAGAGAGAGAGAGAGAGAAAGAAAGAAATGGACATTTGTGGTCTGACAGAATGATATATTATACAGAAACTTATTTGAGATGATTTCCCATCATTACACGGTTAATGAATCACTCATCATAGATAACGTAAATAGAATGAACAATCAAAGAAAATAGGGCTGCTGCAGGAATCGAACCTGCCACTTTCAGTAGCCCTACTCTTTTTAATCGTTCATCATATTTACATTATCTATGGCGAGTGATAAATCAACCGTGTGAGGACGAGAAATCAACTCAAATCAAAAATATATATATATATATATATATATATATATATATACAAACTTTTATACATACACATCTATACACACCTATACATATATATGCACACATACCTACACGTACTTATACACACGCATATATATTCACACATATGTACACACATATATACACATACATACATGTAAATATATACACACATACACACACACACCACATACACACACACACACACATATATATAAATATATATATATATATATATATATATATATAGAGAGAGAGAGAGAGAGAGAGAGAGAGAGAGAGAAACTGAGAGAGAGGGGGAGAGAGACATGTGAGATGGGTACTCAAGAATTCACCTTTCCCACACTGACTTTAATATCTCTTATACAATGGATAGAAACACATAAGCTTTACGATTTGTAACAATTACTTATCTTTATTTGTCTACCTCATTTTCTCCCTTCTGTATTCCTATCTTTCCGCCCCGCCATCTTTAAAACTCTCTCTATCCCTGGTTTCAATGTGTTTCAACACCCCACCTTCTTTGTGGCTTTCGTTGTTCACACAAGTGTACCGAAGAAAAGAAAAATCTGACGGACATACATCGCAACAAACGTAATAAATAAAACAAATCCAAATAGCGCGAGGGGGAAACGAACGTATCATTCAGCGATGAATTACGAAGACAGCCGATAGTATCTGGAGGGGATGTCTATTGGTCTGCTGACTCCTTTTTAATATCAGAAAAGAGAACCTATCGTTTTCAATGTTAAGGCTGCGGAAACGAGGCAGGTGAAATCCAAAACGAGGCTGTGGCCCAATTCTTTTGTATCATTCATTCACAGGAACGGCAGTGGCGTTGGGGACGATTTTCTGGTAAAGTCGTGGGCGAAGTTGCCTATTGTCGTCGTGTCTCGCCTCGTTTTCATCTCAGGTTGTTGCTTTATGCCCTTGTGGGTAGCTTTGTGGTTAAATCCGTTCAACTGAATGATGCATGGATACCCGGAAACGGTTCAGTTCTCTCAGGCTCCGTTGCTTCCGTGAGACTCACGAAGCAATGTTCTAAGAGGTATATGTGTTCGATCGGATCCGTCTATCTGTTTGTGCACACAATATCCCCATAAGTTCTCAATTACTGGGGGTTAGTGAGCTTGTCAAGTGTCAGACCTTTCAAGGTGATTTATGAGGTTTTTTTTCAGTCAGGCCCTAGAAAGGAGGACGTCCGGCTCTAGTTGGTGTCCAAGTGGGATTGAGAGCAGTAAAGCCTGACGTCTGACGATGTCATGTGTGACGCCCAAACAGGAAAGGCTGAATCCACAGCCAGCATAAGGGAATTATGCACTTACAACAGAAATAAACCAAGATAAGAAAGAGTATAAACACATAGATAAATTGTTAGTGAGGAGTTGAAGTATCAAACTAAGAGAAAACTTATTTAGCTCGATTCGGCAGCTTCCGTGTCATTTGTGACATATGAGGCAATGATTTTATCTTCTTCCCTCAAACGAACTGTAAAGACTAGGCTTATTAGGGTAATAGAAATATAGGACGTGAACTGGGGAAGGTCACGTAGCACCCCATTGATGGGGGGTCCGGATAATGGGGGTTTAAATTCATCCATTCTCGATTTTATTTTTGATTTGGAAAAAAAAAAATTCAAGAACATGGATTTATAAAGACACAAATAGTGAATATGAGTAAAATGTTCTAATAAAATAGTGGTCGGATTAAAGGAAGGTCGGACTAAAGGACTTGTAAAATTGATTTATTAGAACACAAAGATTAAGTGGGTGTGAAAATGTTTTGATCAAATATTGGTTAGCTCAAAAGGTCGGACTATAGGATGTGTACCAGTAGAATGGATTTATGAAAACACTAATAGTGAATGTGATGAAAATGTTTTAGTCAAGTAATGGTCGGATTAAAGGGTGGTCGGACTAAAGGACTTGTAGAATTGATTCATAGAAACACAAAGAAAAGTGGGTGTTAACAAAATGTTTTGATCAAATATTGGTCGGCTCGAACGTAGGTCGGACTATGGGATGTGTACTTGTAGAATGGATTCATGAAAACACAATTAATTAATGTGAATACAATGTTCTAATTAAATAATGTTCGGATTAAAAAAAAGTCGGACTAAAGGACTCTGAGAATTGATTTATAAAAACACAAACAAAAACTGTATGTGAATATAATGTTTTGATCAAATCTTGGTCGGATTAAAAGAAAGTCGGACTGCAGGATGTATATCTATAGGATAGATTCATCAAAACAAGCAAATAGTTATTATGAATAAAAATATTTTAGCCAAATTCAAAGGTCGGACTACTGAGACCCTTTATTATTACCAGCGAACCCCTAAATAGTGAATACCTTCTTTTGCACTGGGGAGGTATCGTGCCGATTATGAACGCAAAGTGCCTAAACATCAATTCGTGATAATAGATGATAGAAGTGGTATATCATGGCGTAAGGGCCTTGATGACACATATAATGATGGAGCCGGTGTCTAGAATGATCACAAAACCTACTTTGAAGACCACTGATAATATATGCGAAGTTCGTGAAACAGCAGGAAGCAGAGTGGCAATTTTGTAGCCAAATTTGATAAACATAGCCTTTTTTACAGCAATCGGCCATAACCTTTTAGGTTCTTATTATTCAAATTTTTGGCTATTTTAAACTTGTTGCCATTAATTTTTTATAGATTCTCATTTTTGGTGTATATTACAATATTGAATTTTTTCTATAAATAATCTTTTTATTTTTTTACTACTATTCACTTCCATCTCAATTTTTGAGACTTTTTAAATAGCAACTTCGAGACCTAAGCTGCCACAAAAAAGGGCAACTGAAAAATTAAGAAGGTAATTAATAGTGGTGGGTTTTTTTATTAACACAAATAATTCACAAAACATAATCTAATAAGGATTTGAAAGAATAAAGAACTGCTTTCAAAAAACAATCTCTGCATTTGGACATTTTGTGACAATTTGGGTCGTATTTTAGACTAGAAACATCTCCGGGTGTATTGGAAACCCTGGTAGGAAGGTGACAATGAAGGCCTCAATCGAAAAAAAAAGCTGAAAGACCACACACCATCGTCATGACATCTCCCAACCTTGTGATCACGAGTCACAGAATTCAGGAGCACGTGACAATAATGGTGTCTGTTCAAAATCTATGTCACTGAGTATGCATTGTTATTTATAGCTACGACTGAAATTAAAAATGACTAAAGATTTTTCCATTTCCGACTTATCAAAGAAAATAGCTATGTACTAAGACTCCAGAACAAATTACTAATTTTTTTAAAATCGACCATTTACATTTGGAAAGTCTTCCGGTGGCACAAAATGACTTAATGATCGGATACATGAGAAAAAAACGACGAGGTTGAAGTTTTAAATTGGATAGTTTTTCATTGTCTAAACATTTCTCTGACGAATTTTCCTTTGAGAAGTATCAGTCAAAAAAAAGATTCTAGCGTATATTTCAACGATAAAAACTAATAACAAGTATAAAATTTGTTCTCCAATTTCCTCATGTATCTGCTTTACACCCGCGAATTCATCATCATCATCATCATCATAAGTCTTTTAACGTCCGTCGTTGGACATAGACCTTCCCCAGGATTTGCCACACTTCTCTATCATTGGCGTCGCGGAGCCAGTACTTCCTGAACTTGTCTAGCTCGTCTCTCCATCTAATATTATGCCTGCCTCGGTTGCGCATGTGATCTCGGGGGATCCATGTCGTGAGTTGTGATGTCTGCCAAGCTGGCTTTAGAAGAAGCTACTCGACCATGGACCACCTACATTCGATAAATCGGCTGAAAGAAAAAGCAGCTAAGTACCACTCACCGTAGCATTTATCGACTTCAAAAAAGCGTTCAACTCAGTAGAAATCACCCGTGAATTACGGCAACGTTAACCTTTATTTTATTGCACTTATTTGATTTAATCGGCTATCGTTGATTTTTATTGACTAAATTTGGAGGGAAAATTGGACAGATCTAGCCGAAAAATATCTAATTTGGCAACTCTATCCAAAGGCTGCAACGTTCGTGACAGCAAAATTATACAGGTGCCGATATTAGCAAGATAATTTTCAAAAATCAGATTCTGACGTTAGATCGATAAGGAATCGACCTTCAATCGAAATTATACTACAATCGAGACGGCCTCCAGCACGTTTCGTTTGTGTTACAATCAGGTTACTCTTATGTGCTTAATTGCTAGAGAGTGTAGTAAGAAGAAGTGTTGGAAAATCCGTCACAATTTGATAAGCAGGAGGGGGTCGGGAGAAGCCGGAGGTTGGAAACTATTGCCACCAACACAATTTAGCTCGATCTGAATGAAACAGACCTGTTAGAGAAACATTTATAGAAGTGGTAGGATAGGCTTGTTAAGTAAAAACGTGCAGTATTGATTGGAACAAGATTCTTCTGTCTTCGAAGAAATATTCAATTGAAAAGTCTTTTGTGGTACAAAATTTTGAAATCCCTGTAATCAGAGGATACGATTGATCTTGAATTAAACAAGCCCCCGCCTCAATTGCATGGTTTTTAACAATTGTCTTTTGATGATAAAATTTTGACAAATCTGTAGTTGTCTCCCCTTCCAACGACACTTACGATAGAGAGAATAGAGATAGACTTGGAAAAATTAATTAACAGCGAGTCCTGATGAGATCGAGGGCGGGTTCGTGAATTGATAAGCTGGGGCCGGCAATTAGGCACCCAAGAGTATATTCTCTTTTACGCCTGCCCAATAGAGTGCCTTAATATGGCGTCATCAGAGTAAGCCCTGTTTTGAATATCACTGTTTCTACAGAGAAAATTACGCTTGTTTGGTTCTTACTTTATGCTCATTACGTCGACAATCTGATTTATCTAGTGGATTCATTGCTTATATAAAACGAAAACAAAACAGGTGTAGTTAGTTAATCAATGGGAAACTTCATGCTACAAATATCTTTAGCATCATTCCGTGTTAGGGGTGATTATTATCATCATCAGTCTTTTAACGTCCTTCGTTGAACATAGGCCTTCCCCATGATTCCCCACACTTCTCTATCATTGGCGTCGCGGAGCCAGTACTTCCTGAACTTGTCTAGCTCGTCTCTCCATCTAATATTCTGCTGGCCTCGGTTGCGCATGTGATTTCGGGGGATCCATGTCGTGAGTCGTGATGTCCATCGGTTGTCCGCCATTCTTGCAACATGGCCAGCCCACCGCCATTTGAGATTTTTAATGGATTCTATGATGTGCCTGACTCTTGTCTTTTCTCGGATGTACTGTGCTGTCTTGTGGTCTCTCCATGTGAGGCCCAGCATAATTCTTTCATGTGCACGTTGCATGGTTCTCAATTTACGGGTCTGTCTCTTGCTTAGGTTCTATGTATCAGCTCCATAAGTGACTATTGGGAGGATGCATTGGTGATTATTACAAAATTTGAAAAAGGAGTTATCAATGATGGTTGCTTATTTCGCCTTTTGTTGTGTCAACATCATCAGTCTTTTAACGTTTGTTGTTGGACATAGACCTTCCCCAGGATCCGCCACATTTCTCTACCATGGGCGTCGCAGAGCCAGCATTTTCTGAATTTGTCTTATTAATTTCTCTATCTTGTATTCTGCCGGCACCGGTTTCGTATAATGATCAATAAAAATTCGAGTACTTTATGAACTTGTTTAGTTTATCACGCCATCTCACATATCTCTGACCACAATTTACGCAGATGATCTCTAGGGATCCACATCATGAGTCGTGATATGGAGGGGTTGTCTGATATCCCTGCAACATGATCAGTCTGTTTGAGTTTTCTAATGGTTCTTATGATGTCTGTTTTTCCTGTAATATACTGTGCTGCCACGCAGTCCCTCCATGTGAGGTTGGGAATGATTCTCTCCTGTGCACGTTGCAAGCTTCTTGATTTGAACGCCAATCGTTCTATTAAGCTTGCCCTAGAATGATTTTTCGCTTATTTTATTCCTTTGAGAATTTCATGAATATTCGTTCTCCCGAGTTAATGAAATGATTTACTTTCTCCAACAGTGTCTTTTCTATTCTGATCGTTGAGTCTCTGTCCTCAACATGTTAGTTGTACGCGACATTTGCTTTATTGAAGTTCTCGTGAACTTTCTTGCTTTCTTTATTTAGTTCATCTAACATTCTTTGAGAATCATGAAGGTTATTTGCAATCAGCCAAGAAAATTCTTCTTTCAGGCAGCCGTAAATTTAGTTGAAATTTAAATATTTTTTTCGCTGGTCAAAAAAGGGGATAAAACAAAGACAGCTTCAAATACTAATCAAAATGTAAATTAGTTTATTTTAATTATATGAAGCGTGTGGTTACTTCCGTTTGTTTGACATTTTTTTCACAACTTCAGTACTTCTGTTACTGGTTGCTATTACTGTCCCATTGCAGAGGCCTGTTCGTGTAACACCTACTTAGAGAGATAGCCAGAATCACTTAAAAACTGGAGAAACCTATATTTACAGTTTTAGTTGATGGTTCATACAACGGAGTTTTATCAAGCATGTTTTATCGTTATAATGCTCATAGAATGCATTTACATTATTTTCAGACTCTTACTATTGAGTTGTGACTTTATTTTCATATGTAACAACGATGACGGGACGACGATGACAATGACCCGACCAAAAACCAGAGACACCATGCACGAATAACGGTGACACGGTGACGTAAGCAAAAACTTTTGAGGAATTCACTCCCACTCCTAAAAGTTAATTCTGCTTGAATTATTTCTCTAAAGCTTGCAAGTCCTATTCACAGGAACTATTAATAAAGGGGTTGGAATGGGGCACATAGTTCGGGAATAATATTTCATGGAGAAATAAATTCTGTTTTGTTTACCTATCAGATTTTAATGAAGCAAGGGAATTTGACCCCAAAGCATCCAAACGTGTTATGTGTATACTCCTTTGATAATGAAACTGTTGAATCACTTAGTAAATAGAAACCGTCAAGGGGCAGTGTAATCAACTGAAAAGTTGAGAAAAGGGGGGGAGTGATCTGTTGATTATTTTTTCAATAAAGTCCAAATTAAAAAAAATAGAATGAGAGTGAACGCTGGGTACAAACTAGGGACCAATTTAGCATAAACATACATTGTGAAATAACCCATTTCCTACCACTAAAAAGCTATTCAGGGGGAAAAATTTTGAAAGAAAGATTAAGAAAAATCTCGTTTTATTTTTACGTGTGATAAAGAGTAAATGTTTTGCATGCCCTGTATGTGCTATGGGTGATACATGATATGTCTTTTCTGCTATAGATAAATCTCATCAAAAGTTATTCCCCTTTCTGGATTGTATTAAAATTTCTATTTGCATAACAACAACCTTGCAAGAAGCAGAAACGAAAAAGAGACTTCGCAGCGGACATGGAATCATATCAGAAAATAAATCATATATATATATATATATATATATATTAAAAAATAAATTATATATATATATATATATATATATATATATATATATATATATATATATATATGAATCCTTATGATAAGAATGCGAATAATGTTAATAAGAGGTCTGCTTGGTTATTCAATAGAAACTATCACATGAACAATGTATTTTGACAGCATGTCATCTTGAGGGTGATCAATAAAAGGAATGCAAACAGGGATGATCAATGGAAAAGTCGCTTTTCTCACAAGTCTTAATTTTCAAAAAAATAAGTGAATACACGAAGTAACGGACCCTACAATAAAAACCTATTTAGGAGAAGAAAAAAAAATAGCAGACATAATAAGGAATAAATGCTTAAATTTTCAGCCTTCTAGCTCCTCTTGTGCTGCTTGTAAGTGTGATCACTGAAAAAATATTAATTTTTTTTTTAAGTGAGGATATAAACTAAGAGACGAAGCTAGCATAAACTTATATTATAAATTAAACAGCATAAAAAAATTAATTAAGGATTTTTTTAAAAAAGGGCGTTCCATAAAGAGTAAATATTCGGATTTTCAGCCCTCTAGCAACATTAGTGCAGCCTGACACATACATAGCCAACCAACAAGATCAACCCCAAAACTCAAGAAATATATGTTGACAGCTTTGGTGACAGTTTCGATTGTCTTATAAGACTAAATCAGTGTCATAACCCAACCTGCATTACATGAATAAATAATATCAGAAATGTGCCTTTTCTGCTATAGATAAGTCTTATCAACAGTTGTTCCCTTTTTTGAATTTTATTAAATATCTGTTTGCTAGACAACAACTTCTCAAGGAACAAAGGCACAAAGAACCTCCGTTGTGTACAAAGAATTATATTAACATGTTTTATATGATTATAAACTGCGTTATAGACACAAGTTAATGTTTCTGTCCTCTTTGGGCTTCATCAGGCGAATGAGGTTCAGAAAGGACAGAAACATAAAGTTGTTTATGTAACAAATCCACATCCTATCATATATTTCCACCTGTACTCTGTGACAACTTGGCTCTCGAAGTAAAAGGCTGTAATATTTGGGATAGTAAAACAATGGACACTTCCACTGAAA
This sequence comes from Thysanoteuthis rhombus, assembly GCA_963457665.1. Lineage (NCBI taxonomy): Eukaryota > Metazoa > Mollusca > Cephalopoda > Oegopsida > Thysanoteuthidae > Thysanoteuthis > Thysanoteuthis major. The sequence continues at coordinate 19,685,512 of OY735240.1, read as the reverse complement.
CGAATTCAGTAGTTTCTTTACTTGAAAAAATATCTCTTAGAACTTTAAATGTAACCGAGATTTTTTCTCCAGACTACCATTTGGAACTTATCTCTAATCTTATCTCTAACACGGGCATAAGGGACCCTTCCATGGGTTATGGGCCCGGCTGAGGGTTTGTGATCTATCTGTTCTTCTGTGTCTGTAGTCGATTGGCTGTTGTGGGGCCACTGTGTTTTGGTGGTCCTTGTTAAATTGAAGTCGTAGGTGTACTTCTGTATATAACGTCAGTCTTTGGCTAGTTTTGTTTAAAGGCTGCGATATTTGGTACAGTGAAACAATGGACACTTCCACTAAAACGAATTCAGTAGTTTCTTTTCTTGAAAAACTATCTCTTAGAACTTTAAATATATCCCAGATTTTTTTTCCCACAGGGATCAACTAATTGTAAAGAGTTATGACAGTCATGACAAAACATAGTGAAAATCATACAAAGACTGTTCAAGGCATTAAAATATCAAAAAATCTGAGACTTTTTTGTTTAAGTTGTTCGTATTATTTAATAATAAAAAAAATATTTAATAGAAATGAATCGTTTTTCAAAAATGGAGACGATGGTATTGCAATCTGATTATACAAGTCAAACCTGTTGTAATCTGAAACTAATTTTGCAAACGCTGGTGAAAATGTCATACCAAATATCTTATTATTAAAGCATCATTACAAAAATATAATACCATGCTTAACAGGACAGACAGCAGACAATGTGCCCAGAGCCATCGGACATTGCCCCCGAGCTTGAAGAGATCAAATGAATCTTTAATATCCTTGGCCCGTCGGGACGGTTCGTTGATATTACGATTGGAAAGGCGATGCCGCGATTAATAAAAAGGAATAGTAAGAGCAGAGAAGACCTTGACGCCATTTTAAGCGGAAGATGAGACTTAATTCTTTATCCAGTGCCTATAGAAATATCCAACGACAGAGCCGGCGATCTCTCCCTTTGCCGGACAACCGGGCAATGTAATTTGTTCCATAACAACGAGGTGAACGAGCATGAAATTAAAGCCGGACACATATTGGTATCTAGACTCTCCAACGATTGTATAACATATGCAAGAGTCTTATTATCACGCCCACTAATATTACTATTACTCAGAGCAATGTGCTTTCTGTTGCCGTGAAGTGAGTGTTATTTTCTGATTGCAAATGTATAAAAAGTGTAGGAAATTACTAGTATTCCCTTCAGACTTTCTGGCCGGGACACTGATATTCACACGTAATTGTTTTTCTCACGTTATTTGATTAGATTATGCAAATTTGACTATTCTCCAAATTGAAAAAAAAAGTAGATTTTAAATTATCACTGTCTTGGTCACAAAAGCAACACTCTAAAGCAAATAATTGACATTTTCAATACTTTTTAGACGTAATCAATCAGGATATAGTACTCATCATTAAGGACTAAAAAAAACAGTTTTTAAAAAGGTTGCATAAGACTGAACAACCATAGCCACCGAGGGTAGTCAGAGGTTCTATGTATTTTTATATGTCTGTGTGTTTGTATATGTGTTGGTGGATTTATTCAATTGTTTGTGTGTTTCAGCGCTTCTGGACATACCGTTTGGTTTGGTCAACGTTTTTTTCCAGCCTTCTTTGGACTTATTAATATCATTAATAACAGTTGATTAGTAACATCTAGATTCTTGAAAATCTAGATATTTCTAGATGTCTTTTTTTTAAACCAATTTCAGTTGTGTTTTTTTTCTCGTGAAATAATAGGAAATTGAAATGGAATTTATCCAGACTACATTCATTTTTTTACATGTCTTGTCTTCAAATTTTGACGCTACGGTTGTTCAAATATCAACTATGATAACGAGTCATGATATGCGAAAGGGAGAGGAGACGTTAGCTGAAGACTTGAGGAGACTTATTGTCACTCAGCCTTCAGCGATAACCACTGGGCAACCGGTGTGAAACTGTTAATCGCAGAATTGCTGCGACCTATGAGTACTAGGAGGGGAGGGCCGGATAAATAATAATAATAATAAAGTGCTAGAAATATAAGGGCTGCGACAATAAATGTTAGCAGTGGCCTGACAGAGGAGTGAAATGAAAGCGGAAACGTAAACCACGGCACTGGCATGATATGCCAGGGAGAGAAGAGATGTTGACTGAAGACCTGAGGAGACCTATTGTTACTCAGCCTTCAGTAATGAACACTGGGCAACCGGTCTGAAACTGTAAACCATAGTATGACTGCGGTCTATGAGAATGAGGAGAGGAGGGCTGGAGACTTGAGGAGACTTGTTGTCACTCAATCTCCAGTGGTAACCACCAGGCAACTAGCGTGAGATTGCAAATAATAATGATAAAAAAATTTCCAGTGGCCATGCAAGTGTTAATGACAGAATAGGGCTATTGTATTTGTGATGTAAATCTATTGCTAGTGATTTTACGATAGAAATGCGTTGATAGAACGTGAAGGACGGTATTGTCAATGTTCAGGATTTTATGCAAGTTTTACTGATGAAAGAATTACGCTGGGCCTCATTTGGAGAGACCACAAAATGGCACAGTACATCTGAGAAAATACAAAAGTCAGGGACATCATAGAATCCATTAAAAATCTCAAATGGCGGTATGCTGGCTATGTTGCAAGAATGGCAGACAACTGATGGACATCACGACTCACGACATGGACCCCCCGAGATCACATACAAAACTGAGGCCGGCAGAATATTCGATGGGGAGACGAGCTAGAGAAATTCAGAAAGTACGGGTTCCATGATAGAGAAGTGTGGCGAATCCTGGGGAAGGTCTATGTCCAACGACGGACGTTAAAAGACTGGTGATGATACTGACAGAATAGGAGTTATTATATGTATTCAAAAAAATATTTGTTTCTGTCCTGTTATTGACCACTGACAATCCCTTTTTGATTTCAATTGTAAAAGCAATGGCCATGCACTTCCTAATTCTATCAGTAATTTTTCTATTATTTCCTGATAGCCTAAATTCCCTTTCATCAGTACTGGATTCCTGTAAGGACAACAGCCCAAGGCCTAGTAATCTAGGGTGGCCTCAACCATCTATAAAAAAAAATATCAATAATTTTATTTCAGTCGCACCGATAAAAAGAACTGGGTGTATATCATGTTGTACGGTGTTTATTATGAGAAACAAAAATAATATTTGTTTCAGTGGGGTTTTCGGACAACTGGGATCTTTCGTGGCTGATGATGTTGCAAACACAACGTGTCGGTCGATTCTTTCTACAACCTTCGCCAGACATAGTATCCAAATGCATTAGTGGTGAACAGAATTTTCCATTAACGTCAGTAAACAAACATTTCCAATGGTAGTTAAGTTACAATGTCAGATACGGGTAAAAAAAAAAATATTGAATAAATTATTGGAATTTGACAAAAACGAAATATATTTTAAAACAAGAACAAAAAGTTCAACGATGTGTCCACGAGTCGTGGTTGTATTAGCAGGAGGAGAAGAACTAGTAGTCTTTCTATGGCTAAATCGATTCTCTCATTTAAAAACATCACAATATGGAAATATCCAAAAGGTATTATTTTCAATAAAAATCTTAAATTGCAATTTTCGGCGTTTTTAGACCATTTTTGACTTTTCCGAAATATAAAAATACTGAACTCGTATATTGTAGGATGACATCATAGCAGTTGATTTCCCAACTTTAATGACATCACACCTTATCATTCCTTTTTCCCTATTTCTATTGTTTAGCGTAACTGGAACCGACCGACAGTCCCACCAACAATTCCACCGACAGACAATGCCTGTAATGGTTCTAATAGACCCCAAATAGGCTGTATGTGCAAAAAAAAAAATCATATATGATCCTCTATTCCGGAAAAAAATGTTGCAGTCTGCGTTTGCTCTCATCCGGATAATTATGATCTGATTTCCATCTATTTCTACGTGCTACGAAAAGACTGATCCTCCTAACCAAGTCTGGCATGCATATTCCATGGACTTAAGGGAAGGTTTTTAATGTAAAATATACACGATGCGTGGCCAAATTGCCCTCATAAATGCCAACAAACTCTTTTACAGTTTATGGTCCTCCTTGAAATATGACAAGACAATGGACAAGCAAATAAGCGTTCAAATACCATATCAGCCATCATTTTCGCAATGGCTTTGTTTCATGACCATGGACAATCCCTTTTATCCTGATCCCCAAAACAAAGCTACTCAATGTGAGAGAGTCTCCCATACAATGACACTGTTAAGGGAGATGTCTCATCCTCACAATAGCCAGAAAAAACAACTCTTTACAGTTACCTTTAGACGAAGTCTTTCCACCGACTAAATCTGGTCTTTCTCGTGATATGACAACAGACACTTGTACGAGCGTGCAGACACTATCCCGGCCATCATTCACGAAACGGATTTATTTAAAAGATTTATTGATCTTGGTGTCTGGATATCAAAGTGCAATAATCTTTAGACTTGGGTTAAACACGAATTATTCACGAAACCATACATTTTCAGTAATCGCTTATTGTTCTTAAGTAGATGTTAGTTTAAAAGCCTCTTAAACATTAAAGAGACATAAAAGCTACCGAAACATAAATATATAGTCATTTCCTCCACTAACTACCACACCGCTAAACTATCAAAATATGTAGGCCACCACATCCAACCCCTAGCGACGCAAATTAAATCCTACATACGAGACATTACTGGCCTTTTAAATAAAGTCAAACACATCAAAACAATTCCAGAAAATGCACTATATTCTAATAGACACGAGAAAGGCATTTTAGCCCTCAAAAAGTCCCTTAAAAATAGAACAACTAAAAACCTGGGAACAGAAACGATTATTACCCTTATGCAACATATTTTAACACTCAACAATTTCGACTTTAATAATAGACACTCCCTCCAGATGAAAGGCTTTGCTATGGGCAAAGTAGCGGCCCCTTCCTATGCTAACATCTTCATGGGCGAATTCGAAGAGACTTACTTATACCTAGAGATATACAAAGACTTCATCTTCTGTCAGATATATAGATGCTATTTTTATATGTATCAAGAAGCTGGAGCTGAACTAGAGAAATTCTTCACACACATGAACTCTACTCAAGACTCCATTAACTTTGACTACGATAACTCCACTGACTCCATAGCCTTCCTAGACACCTTCATATACATAGAAAATTAAAGAAACCTCCTAACCACCCTCTATATTAAGCATACAGATATTCATGACTACTTTCACTCTAGATAGGCCCCAAACATCTAAAAAAAAAACTTACTATTTTCCATGTAGGTAGAATTAGGAGGATTTGCTTGTAAATTCAACAAGCATAACTCTAACTGACTATAACATTTTACTGAACCAGGACATTCACTAAATGATACTAATGACCAAATAAAAAGGCCACTACAATACCCAGAGAAGGAACCCTTACACTCTCTGACAAAAATAAACCCGATTGATACCACTCATTACCACCTTCCACAACACACTCCCGCCTTTGTCACATATAATTGATAAGAGATGGAATTCTCTTACACTCAAAACAGACCCCGAAAATATTCTTAGAAGCATGTGTCATCGCCCACTGCAAAACATCAAAGACATGATTTGCAGTAACTATGATAAACAACAAAGTCTCACATATCATCCATAAATCAGTTAAATTCTTCCCACTCTGCAACAAAAAAATAGTCTATGCTACAACCACCTCAAGCACACCAGCACCTTCACTAGCCCTATCATTAAAAAGACTTTCTACATCTACCATAATCCTGAATGTAAAAGCAAAAATGTCATCTACCTCCTCGAATTGATAAATGCAAATTGCAATACATGGGCAAGCCTGCGTGGCAATTCAACATCAGACCATAAATATAGACACAGAAATAAATCACCCAATCATCCTAACCTACTCCCACTAGAAACATACCTCTACACCCCTGATCGCAATTTCAGCACAGATGCGAGATTCATAATCATTGAAAAATAGAAAAAATAGACCTTCCAACACGACGAAAATTCTAGAACTATAAGATATGTGGATAAACAAACTTAAGACTCTCTTACCAAACGGACTCAGCACGAAAGTCAATAACACTGACCACACCAATCTCAAAAACTCAAATCCTCTCACTCATAATTACTCTATACCCACCAACTCACTATTCTTAAGATTATACTTCTACCAAAAGCCAAACACTCCTTAATATCCATATACTCTCATTCCTCATAATAGCCTCACATCCACACCCAATACTCCTTTATGTATATCAAACATCGTGAATTCCACATAGTTACACAGACTCCTATCTATACAAATCTTTGTATGGTATTTCATTTGCACATCTCAAAGCCATCAGACTTTTCAGAACATCCTCAATGACCAATAAGGATATAGAACATACATTTCCCAAAGAATATTCGCTCATGCATAACAAGGACCCCCATACCCAACTTATAGTCTCATCCCCGACTAACCAAGTACCCAAACAGTCTAATATAAAACTACTATCCAGCTCCCCAGTATCTATGAAAACTGATGCTTGAGAATGCCCACTTCTTCTTACCAGCACAACCGATAAAATACCCATTACAGCTGCTACTACTTCTAACAGAATATCCAACCCTACCAACATGGATTTCTCTCCAGACAAAATAGAGTAAGAACTTACCATGATGACCCACAATGAATCCTCTTTCTTGATCTCCATTTTTGCTTCTAGAAGAAAATGTTTGATGCTAAATTTGTTTTCTAATCACTGAAAGGTACACAAATGTTACTGAAGAAGGAAACCTCCCCCGAAATATGTATAGCATACTAATTAATTCATTAATGAAATAATCAATTGAAAGAGTAAAGTCTCTATGTACTTTTACTTCTGGGTCTGTCTCTTCACGTATACATATATCCGAAATCCATCAGTAGATTTATTTTATTGTAAACAACCAACATATGATCGTGCATACGGTTTTGTCTTCATAGATTGTATATTTCATGAATACTAAATTTTATCATAAATAGGTAATTTTGCCTGAGATTTTTTTTCATAAATTGTAAACATATCATCATTGCACTAACATCAGAGAGGGAAAAGCCAACCGGTGTTTTTGTAAATGATAAAGTATGGGAGAAAAGCCTGGTCAGTTACTCGAATTGTCGGGAAATGAACAGTCAGGAAAATCAAGAGTCGGCCAATGTGCGTACGGATAAATTGACGTCGGGAATCTGATAGTCAGTAAAATGCCACCGTATAACTAACTAACGTACACACAGAGAGACCCTAAAACATTTGGAGAAATGTACATATGTATATCAAAAGCAAACTTAGAGGTTTGTATGAAAATATAAGATTAAAATACGGAAACAGAATGAGAAATAATTCCATGAAATCATTGAAGAGATACTTAGATGAATGTTCCATGTTTCAAAAATGTCCATAGAGTATCTTTTCCATGTTCCAAGACTTATATCCAAACATAAAATTTACAATGGAACAGAGATGTAAAGATATTCTCTTTTTAAACATTTCAATTGAAAATGAAAATGGTGAAATCATCAAAATACTGCAAACCCACGGATACCCAACAATATCTTCATTTTGAAAGCCCCAACCTCAAAAAAAAAACAGGATAAAATCTCCCCCTTACAGCATAACACGTACAATCTGAGCTATCAGTGACAAAAATCTACAAAAAGTACACGTAAATGAATCACGTCAAACCTCCTATCATTATGGTTACCCTATATCTTCGATCAAAAAGGGATAGAAATATCTGAACAATTGTGGAATCCTCCTCAAAATAATACAGACTAACCTCTAGCATACATATCTATTTATAACAGGTGCAAACCAGAATTACTCCTTGAAATACACCAATTTTTAAAAATTCAAAAGAAATTATAAGATTGAAAATTACTTTATGAAACAAAACTAATCTCAAGTGAGCGCCAGTCTGAAAAATTAGAACAAATTCCAACGTCGGTCTATTTTTGAGATTTTACCGTAAAAGGGATTACAAGATGTATTAACGGGAAATGCAAGATGTGCAATATACGGAATAAGCGAAATCCCATTTATTCAAGCACTCAACCAAACCTTTTGAAATAAAAAGAAACTCTTCATGCAATCATCTATGTAATTGAATGTACGAATTGCAATGGAAATCATATATGCAGCACATAATCATTAAATAATAAAACATCTCTCCACAAATGCAATATAAATATTCCTGAAAACAGGAATATATGTTTCAAAATACATCTTCGGATGTAATAATGGACACTTCAAAATAATGCCAAACTATCAAACAGATTGCTATACTGTCATCATCATCACCGTCTTTTATCGTCCGTCGGTGGACATACACCTTCCTCGGGATTCGCTAGACCTCTCTATCATGAGTGTTGCGGCGCCAATACTTAGTTGCCTAGTTCGTCTCTTCATCTTGTATACCCAGAAACGCATGTGATCTCTGGGGATCTATATTGTGCGTTGTGATGTACATCGATTGTCAGACATTCTCGCAAGATGACCAGCCCATTGCCATTTAATTTTCCCAAAGGATTCTATAATATCCCTAGCTCCTTTTTTTTCTGATATACTGTGCTGTCTTGTGATCTTTCCGTATGATGTTGGGAATGATCCCCTACTGCACACGTTGCATGGTTCTTAGTTTGAGGGTCAATCTTTTTGTTAGGTTCAATATTTTAGCTCCATAGGTGACTATCGGGAGGATACCTGATACATTCAAACCGTTCCTGACGGAACAAAGAAAAATAGATTTTATTCAATACTTTCATATGTAATATTCTCATTCATTAAGTTATCAATAAACTTTATTCATTCTTGAGATATCAAAATAGGAATGTATATGTATCTAGGCTGGAAAATAATCTTCCAAGGTGATAAGAAGACAATCTAACCCAGCTTATCCCACCAGGGCAACAATAGTCAGAATGAATATTTTATAAAACTCTTATCAACCAAGAAACAAGCTTTATCAATGGTCACAATGTATATATACGTATATCTTCATGGAAACAAATTCTACAGATACGAACATATTCACCTAAAAATTCAAAAGAAATCAAAAAATACCTGAAGAGACTATTGAAAGCCGAAACACGTGTTGTAATATAGAAAAATTTGAAAAATAGCAATACTCATATTTAATGTATTTGTGGAATTCCTTTTTGTTTATACATATATATATATATATATATATATATATATATATATATATATATATATATATATATATATACATATATATGTGAGTGTATTAGGAAATGGATATGCATGATCCGACAGAATGATTATAAATTGTATTATATTACATAGAAACTTTTATTTGAAATGATCTCCCGTCATTATACAGTGAATCTATCAAATAGCATAGAAAACGTAAATAGAATAAACAATTCTATAGATATTATATTAACCGTCTAGTGATGAGAGATCGCTTCAGATGAGAGTTTCTAAATGATATAACTAAATCCATAATAATTCTTTCAGATTCTATAAATCCACTTCTTAATGCATAACCGTTGCGTTGAAAAGAAGCAACTGGGCCGAGAATAAACAAGATGAGAATTTGGAGTGAAAACAGTTATTTGGACCATTGCATTACCGGTGACTCTTCAGCTCAATGGTAAGAGCATTGCAACGTTGATGCGGCTACCCTATCGGTGGCAGGTTCGATTCTGCACCCCCATTTTCTTTCATTGCTTATCCTATTTATGTTGTCTATCATTTCAAATAAGAATTTCGATAAAATATAACGTATTTCATAATCATAAATATATATATATATATATGTATGTGTGTGTGTTTCAGTAGATGGACAATCTTTATTAGAAAGATTGTGATCATTATAGAGACATTTTCATAGGAACGATATATCAAACATCCTCATATAGCGTAATTAAAAATCAAAAATGGGCGTAACGTGAAAAAGTGCCCTTACGCTGACTACAGTTCCCGTTGTCCTTGTCCAGGCTCCACATTCCAGAAGTTCCTCTTATTAAGCTTGACTCTAAAGCCCTCCGAAGGTAACGATCCATTCATCATCATCATCAACAACATTTTAACGTCCGTCGTTGGACATGAAACTTCGCCAAGATTCGCCAGACTTCTGTATCGTAGGTGACGCGGGGCCAGTATTTTCTAAATTTGTCCCGTTCATCTCTCCATCTTGTATTTTGTCGGCCTCGGTTTCGCATGTGTTCTCTGATGATCCATGTTGTGAGTCGTGATGTCCATCGGTTGTCTATCATTCTTGCAATATGGCTGGCTCATTGCCATTTAAGTTTTCAAATAGATTCTATGATGTCTCTGACTCCCGTTCTCTTCCTTATATACTGTGCTGTCTTGTGATCTCTCCATGTGAAGTTGAGCATGATTCTCTCATACGCATGTTGCATGCTTCTCAGTTTGCGAGTCTGTCTCTTGGTTAGGTTAATTAGGTACACTCAAACGACAATGGAATGGTCATGTTAGAAAAAGTCAGACTTCCGCTCGACATCGTGACGTGGATCTCCAGAGATCATATGCAGAACTGTAGCTGGCAAATCTAAGATAGTGCAATGAACTATAGAAGTTTAGAAAGTACTGGCTCCACAATCCTTTTGATAGAAAGCTCTTGCTGATTTTGAATAAGGTATATGTTAACAACAGATGCTAAAAAGATGTTGATGATTAAGCACCCAAAGCGACGTCACTCACTTTGTCCTGTGCTATTTTCATCAACACCTGGGCAATAAATGTAGTATTTATGCCTTTCTAAATGGTATTAGTGCGATATAGATACGAACAGTGTCAGACCGGGATTGAACTCGGCTCACCTGAGTCTTTGTCAGTCTCGTTAACCATTCGACTATTGCATCTTCATCATGCTACGGACTTATTGATATCCGTATCATCTTTCTTTTTCTCAATCTCCGACAGAGTTTTGACTTTATTTCCCACACCTAACAACAATGACATGTTCAGACCTCTGGTTAAGACTGCAGAATGAAAAGTTTAGAATGATGGATAGGGAGAGAAGGAGAAAGAGAGAGACAGATTCTATTCCTACGTCATCAATTCACAAAAGAAAGAAAGAAAGAAAGAAAGAAAGAAAGAAAGAAAGAAAGAAAGAAAGAAAGAAAGAAAGACAGAAGAGAGAAAGAAAGAAAGAGGGAAGGAGAGACAGAGAGGATGAAAGAAAAAGAAATAAAAAGGCAGAGAGAGAGAAGAGAGAGAGAGGGGGAAATAAAGAGAGAAAAATAAAAATAAAGCTATAGACGTTAAACTCTAAATTGCCTAAATTATATCTAGAATGATCTAGATTCTCATGCCATTTGTCTAGAAAAATATCTAGATACTGTTTTATTGAGTCCCCTTCCATGACTAAATCTAAATATCTTTTCCAGTTTAAGAAAATAATTTACAACATTAGAAATATTTAATAAAACCTATAAGCTTCTGTCAGAGGGGAGTTTGACCCCGAGGCAACCAGTCTTGTCTCTGTATCGACTTTATTCTCATGGCATAACTTCTAGCCTCATATCTTTCCTCTACACGATGATCTATCCAAAAGCCATTAATCGTAATTGCTACAATTGCGCCATTATCCACCTTTTTTTGATTCACAGGGGGCAACCTGTACGTGATGACTTCTAACACTGGAGTTCGCTTCGTGCCAGACCGTCTCATTCTCATGGAGTCAAAGTCATTTGGTTTCCCGCGCTTAGAGCGGAATGCTAGCGACGGTGGCGCCCCTTAGAGATCTCTATGCACGTCATTGCAAGTAAAATGAAATTGTGTTCGAAACTCTCTCTCTCTCTCTCTCTCTCTCTCTCTCTCTCTCTCTCTCTCTCTCTCACTCATTTGTTTTTCTACTCCCTTTGGTTGTTAATTTCTCTCTCTCCCCCCCTCTCTCTCTTTCTCCTTCTGTTATTTTTCTGCTCTCTTTGAATGTTTATTTCTCTCCCTCTCTCCCCCTCTCTCTCTCTGTTGCTTTTCTGCTCTCTTAGATTGTTTATTTCTCTCTCTTTCTTTCTCTCTGTTGCTTTACTGTGCTCAGTCGTTGCCTCTCTCCCTCTATTTGTCGTTTTTCTATTTCCTTTGATCCTTTCTTTCTCTCCCTCTCTCGGTCCATCTCTCTCGCATTTGCTCTTATTCTATTATCCTTTCTTTTTCTCATTTTTCTCACGTAAAAATATTTTTACCCTCTCTATTGTTCTCTCAACCACTATTTCTTGTCTTTCTTTATTCTTTCTCTCACTCTAACTATCTAACTATCTATCTATCTATCTATCTATCTATCTATCTGTCTTCCTTTCTCCGTCTTCCCTTTTGTCTCTCATTCTTTCACTCACAGTCTCTTTTCTCTTTTTTTCGCTCTCTCTCACTTTAGCAGTTTCTTTCGTTTCACTCCTTCCTTCTATTTCTCTTTCTCACCTTTACTCTTTCTTTCGTGCTTTCCATACAAAATATCGATAATGACTGTTTCGTCACAGATTTCGATTAAAGACTATTACACTCCTGTCCCCTACATTCCTCTCTCTTTCTCTCTCTCTCTCTCTCTCTCTCTCTCTCTCTATATATATATATATATATATATATATATATATATATATATGTGTGTGTGTGTGTGTGTATGTATATACATATACATATGTGTGTATATATATATATATATATATGTATGTGCAAGTCGGTTGCTCTTTTTTCTCTCTTCTTTTCTCTTGTTTTTTGCCTTGTACCTCTCTCCTTCTTCCTCATGTTCTTTCCCCCTAAGCACATACACACGCACGCACACAGAGATTAGAGAAAGAAGAGATCAAAGAAAAAACGAAAAGTATATAGAAAGACAGAGAAAAGAGCAGAGAAGATAGAGAGGAGAGACTGAGAAAGAAAGAGAGCCAGAAAATAAGCTGAAGCAAAAGATAGAGAGAAAGGGCGGGGGGACGGATGAACAGAAAGAGAGATAAGGACAGGAGAAAGAGAGGAGGAGAGGACATGAAAGAGATGTGGAAGAGATTTACCCCCCCTCCTTCCTGCCCTTGTGGTAGCTGTGCACATCATCGCGAATGAATTCACTGATATTAGTCGATTGATGGCAGGGGGCATAACCGACTGTCCTTGGGATAATCACCTAATCTAAATAAAGATAGGCAAGTGCTTGTGGTTGATTGGTTAACAGCGCGAAAAATGGCCTGAGTGAGCCGAGTTCAGACTCCGACTGAGGTTGGCACTAAAGCCCTTGGGAAAGGTATGACTCCTGTCCCTCCCCCATCTCCCTCTAGCTATGAGTGAATAGCGTATAGGGAAATGAGCTATGCTTGTCAGCTTTAAGTATATTTTACCAGGTGAAACTTACAATGCGTGAAGCCCGGGTAGGAACGGTTGTTCCCGTAGCCAGCGTAAGGACATTTACTTCATCATCAGTTTTTTAAAATCTGTCGTTGGACATAGATTTTCCCCTGTATCCGTCACAATTCTCTATCGTGGGCGTCGCAGAGCCAGTATTTTCTACATTTGTCAAGTTCATCTCTCCACCTTGTATTTTGTTGGCCTCAGTTTCACATGTGATTTCTGGGGATCCATGTGAGACGTGATGCCCATCGTTTGTTTGTCATACTTACAACATGTCCTACCCATTGCCATTTAAGTTTTCTAATAGATTCTATGATGTCTCGGACTTCCGTTTTCTTCTTTATATGCTGTGCTGTCTTGTGATCTATCCATGTGAGGTTGAGCATGATTCTCTTATGTGTCCGTTGCATGCTTCTCAATTCGCAGATCTGTCTCTTGGATATGTTCCATGTTTCAGCTCCATAAGTGACTGTCGGGAGGATGCAATGTTTGATTCTTTTTTTTTTTTTTTTTTTTTACTTATTTCAATACAAAGATTCAAGCAGTGTTCCTCACGTTAAATTCAGCGTGGTTCTTATTTTTGGATAGTGAGAATATGATTAATTAGCGGGGGCGTACTTAGAATTTTGGATATTTTTTTGCGTGTTATTGACATTTTTTATCATCGTTCTCAAAAAATTCAAAAAGGGTTATATATATATATATATATATATATATATATATAGATAGATAGATAGATAGATAGATAATGCTCCTCTATTCAGGGTTGAGCACTCTTTACGTGACGTAACTCGTTCATTGTAAGCATTATGCAAAGCTCTTTCATAGGAATGGAGCATTCTGGTGGATGGGGGATTTAAGCAAAAATAGAAAACATCGCTTAAATTCAGCTTTGCTGACCGTCCAGTTCCGTTGCTCAGCGGTAGGATACCGGCCTCGGGGTCTGACGCGAAGGTTTCAATCCTACCTCGTGGTAATCGATGGGATATCGGATTGTCTATAGTCACACTGAACATTTGTAATACAATGAAGCAGCTGTCTGTGGATGACACAATATATACATATATATCTATATTTATTTGTGTGTATATATGTGCGTGTGTGTGTGTAAAAAGAAATATACTATATATATATATATATAGTAGGACAGTTTGTGACGACTGAAACAGACGATCTCATCTCAACTGAAAATCATTTTCTCAAGAACTTTCAATTTATCTATGTTTTGGGGAAATGTTTCGCACCAAAAATTTTTACCGGTATATTCGAAGCGTAACCGTTGTTAGCTCTATAGAAATAAATGTAATTTTCCATTTACATCTTTTCTCCCTCTGAAGAATATTACTGGGGGCCTTACGGTACCTGTAGTCCAGGGGCAAACAAAATCTTATTCTAGCACTAACTGTAGCACGTCTAATTATTTTCCTACAGACACTTTCAGTTTTCAATTCAACTGTATATGGCAATATCGGCCAAAGTTGAATGAGAACAAGATTTGTATCAGTCAGATATTTTCAATATAGAGGGTCAAAGTTAAGTATTAGATAGAGAAAGACTAGCTACAATCATTGAAATACGGACCCCTTACGGGGCTCTAGAGGGGGGTTATGTTAAAATACAGCTTTCATCTCAATGAAAACTAGATGTGGTTCTCCAACACATTTTCGGAACCAGCATCCAAAACTACATCAAGTACACTACAACACTTGCCACGGAGATTCGTTGTCCCAGGTAGATGTAATGGTCTACTATTTCCAGATCTGCGTTTTCGATTTTGGTTATTGCATCTTTGTCTTCAACATGCTTGTTGTGTATGTTGTTTGAGATACCGAAATTCATGTCAAGACAAACTTTCTTGATCTCTCCATTCAGTTTATCTAGCATCATTTGGAGATCATGAAGGTTCGCTGCAAAAAAAGCGATGTCGTCAGTGAATCTGATGTTACATATGTATTCGCTATCTATTCTGATTCCTTTGTTTTCCCTATCACCAGGAGTTTATTCTCCATTTCTGATCAGCGACGTTTAATCATTGCCGCAGATTGATTACCCGAGTAAAGTTAAGTTACAAAGCAACTGAAAAAATCAATATCAATGTTAATACTCCTAAAAAAATTGATAATAATAATGATGATGATGATGATAATAATAATAATATTAATAATAATGATAATAATAATGATAATGATAATGATAATAATAATAATGATGATAATAATAATGATGATGATAATAATGATAATGATAGTAATAATAATGATGATGATAAAAATAATGATCATGATAATGATAATGATAGTAATAATGATGATAATAATAATAATGATAATTATAATGATAATAATGATGATAATAATGATAATGATAGTAATAATAATGATGATGATAATAATAATGATAATGATAATAATAATGATCATGATAATGATAATGATAGTAATAATAATGATAATGATAATAATAATGAAATTAATAACGTTCCTTGATGTTCTGCTTTTAGTTTTAACAATAAAATAGCATTTTGTTAGTCGTGAAAACAGAAAAAATTGGTTAGTCACTCAATAGAAACCGTCACTTGACCAACATCTTTAGACAGCATGCCGTGTTGTGGGGTGATCAGTGGAAAAAGATGGGAAAAGGACTGATCAATGGATGTGATACTCCTCTCGCCTTTCGTTGGACAATGATCACCAAAAGCCTACCCCAACACGTTTGATTCACATTATGTGTGATATCACAGTCGTGCTTGGTAAATTAATAACAGAAAAGGTCTCTGTTGACTCATGTTTTGTAGTCCATTACAGACTCTGATACACGAAATCGTATACAGCTCAACGAAATTTCAAAACGCTAACCATTTTCTGCACATTTGCTTCATTCCCATCCAAGAGTGGAAATCGCCCACTGTTGGGCGGTATCACCAAGTTCGAGGAAACGTTTCAGCTCAACCGAAAAATAAGGTGTTGCGCATGTGCAAACACTGCAAGGAGGATTGGCTGCTTTTTCTTAGCGCCAACACTGTTGTTACCCGTCTACCTTCTTTATGTTTATATCTATATCTAACTTGATCCCAAACAAACTCACACATGAGCATTCATCCGTGTGTGTATTGCTCTCTTTCTCTCTCTCTCTCTCTCGCATGCACACACACACACTCTCTCTCTCTCTCTCTCTCCCTCTCCCTCTATCTCTCTTTCTCTCTGTACGTGATTCTTTTTCTCTCTCGCTTTCCATTCAACTGTGTGTGCAGTTTTCTTTTTCTGCTACATATGTGTGTGTGTGTTTCTTCCTATCTTTCCATAAGCCCGTGTTTCTCTCTCTCTCTCTCTCTCTCTATATATATATATATATATATATATATATATATATGTGTGTGTGTGTGTGTGTGTGTGTGTATATGCATATATATACATATATATATATATATATGTATATATATCTCCACCTCTACTCTAAAACAACTTGACTTCCATAGTTTAAAATTGAATGTATCGTGCACTCTATGAAATAAATCCATCACATATCAGACGTTGCTTTATATTATGCAATAATGCTAAAATGATCTGTACCTTATATATATATATATGGTACTGATCAGTTTAGCATATATATATATATATATATATATATATATATATATATATATATATACATATATATATATATATTTCTCTCTCTTTCGCCAACGTATATGTGTTCTTCTGTCGCTCTATAAAGTAATGTCCTGATACTGGCCACGGCTTCAGCTCCCCCTTCCATTTCTCTGTTCACCAGACTTCGAAATTCTTTAACATGTGACGTCATTCACTTCACTCACTATTCTATCGATAGCTAGAGGTACGAATTCATGCCTTCTCCTAGAACATGAGTCTAAAGCGAACACAGATCGCAGTCGGGGTTCGAAATCGGCTCGTCGATTCTATTTCCAACGCTACTAACTGCACGGCCACCCGCACTTTCAATGACGTAAGGCCCAGACATAAATCACTCGCCATTTTGTGCCACGGTGGTTACGGGGATGTGAATAAAAACGAGTCTAGTTTCCTCCCGCCTTTCAAAAAACACGCTTGATTTGAAAAGAAACACCATGGGATGATTTTCATCTCTGGACCAGAGGCAGAAATGAAAAATGGTGCCTGTGTTTAGCCTCTTGTGAATTCTTTTCGCTTTCTTGAGCAAAAACATTGGTTACAGTTTCTGGACAGCCCATAATTCCAAATATCATGAATGCTTAGACAAGTACACCAACTCCTTCCCACCCCGTTGAAGTCGTTGTTACGTTCCTGAAAACTATGACTTCAAATGGGAAACGATGTTAAGTAAAACTGATTCTACCCTAGACACAATTATATAAATAAGGTTTATTCAATTCATCGTAGAGGAATTTTGTGACTAATTTATGTCTTATAGAAAAGATTGGACCAATAATATTTTATTCAATAAGTGGGCTATGGGTAAAAGCACTCCTCGATCAACGTCGTGTATAGGCTCTTGGAAACCACGGCTTTGACTGAAACGACGTTAAGTGAAACCAACTTTATTACCATAATCATCGGCACCAGCAGCAGTAGCAGTAGCAACAGAAGTAGTAGCAGCAGCGATTGTAAGTCCATCGCTCGCCAAAGCTTTCCCCATTTCCTTCTATGACGACTGTGATTGCGCAAACTTCCACAATTTCTCATCAGCAAATCTTTCTGTCTTGTAGTTAGTCTTTCATCTTGTATTCAGTCTTTTCCTACTGTGTTAAATGTCCCATGCGTACCAATCAGTTTGCCTTTTGCTCCATCTGTCACCATCTCTTCTTGCTAAGTGTCCAGCCCATTTCAATTTGTGTTGCCTAATTATTTGTATAAATCTTTCACTCTGGTCTTTCTTCTTATCCATGTGGATTCTTTTCTATCTCTCAGAATTATTCCTAGCAGTGATCTTTCCATGGCTCTCTGCGCGATTATTAATTGGCTCATTTTGTTAACTTCTATATTTCACATCCGTAAGTCTTAACTGGTATTATGTACTGATTGTATACTTTACGATTTAAGCACATTGGCAAGTTGCTCTCCAGTAAGTCTTTATTCATACCAAATGCATTCAAGTCATTGTTTTATTCCGCGCTAACGGTCTTTCTCTAACTTTATTAGCTGTCTGAGGTAAACTTCTTCCTTAACTTCAGTTAGAGCCTCACCCGTCAATCGTAGAGATGAGCAGAACTAAGAAAAGAGTGAGGTTCAACAATAAAGAGTTATATAATCAGTTTTTTTATTCATTGTAATGTACAAATTTTGTGACCAACTTTGCAAGTCATAAATATCACTCGATTCGCAATCTCACTCACAGTGTTTTATACTATAGTATATTCAAATCTTTTTTCCAAGTCACCAGGCGATTGTAAAAGGAATATACAGTTTCAAAGAATCATCTAAAAAAATATTTCAAATACTGATACTCACGATACCCAGTTTTGTTGAAGAACACTTAAAGTTCAATAATGTAAGGTGTGTCCGATAACGCTGACACAAGATTTTTTTTCAATTCCATTAAAACAAATTATTAATTATTTTTTCTAAGTATTCCAGATGCCTATTGAAGTACTCATGAGAATTCTCAATGTTCTCAGACAAATCTTATGTTTGGTACCGCTGATGTAAGATTTTAAGATTTTTTTTTTTTTCTAATTCCAATTTTGAATTTTTTTTTAAAAACCTTTTTTGTTCGGTGGAGGATTCACGTGAGTTTGCAAGATGCTTGACTAAATAATGTGTCTGATCGCACTAACACAGACTTTTATAAAAGTGAGTGACAAAACAAAAAAATTCCTCCATGCAAATAATGCACAAATCGAACAACTGTTGCAGAAATAAATTTCAAGTGTTTCTCTACAAAAGTTTGCAACCTGAATGTCAGCATCTTGAATAGTTTTGTTATAATGCACTTTTGAAACACGGAAAATCACTGGAGGATCAGTCGGAAGCGCTCGATCTGAATCAATGTTTGATCAATTCTTACATCGGTTCTCCCTGACATTCCTTTTCTTGTGAGAAAAGCAACGTCTAATATGTTCATTACTTAACGATTGTCAGGGAATTCGGGGTACTGTAACTAGCTGGGGAGGGAACCCTTGCAGCTGTACGACTCTCCATAAGCATTGAGCACTTCATTCCTTCTGAAGCCTTAAGCATGGTAGAGAGAGAGGGGAAGTGAAACTTTAGCACAACACTCTCTCTGTACTAAGCGCTCCGGCAACTGCAACTCAAAGTCGTGAGACCACTGACACCGTCTGTTAAAACTAAAGGAGCCATTTATAGAGAGATATGCGTGTGCGATAATTGTGGAGACATAAAGAAACGTTTCAACCGGCACCGGTATTGAACGAGTAGCATATCGAGCAGCCGACCACGCGAACCTGCGTACACCAAGAAGCAATGTTGGTTCTACTTTTCTCTAGCGAATGAGCTAACGGCAATATATGGATGAATAGTCCTCCTAACGGGTCAAGTCTCGCACGGCACTCATCTTTTTCTTTACTCACGTGATTGGCTGTTGGATTTGTCTCTTGGTTAATTTCAGGGCCAGACTAAGTATGTTTTTTCATAACATGTTTCTACAATTATCACATTCTGTCCGACAAAAACTGTCTAATCTAATGATATATATATATATATATATATATATAGAGAGAGAGAGAGAGAGAGAGAGAGAGAGAGAGAGAGAGAGAGAAAGACAG
This sequence comes from Thysanoteuthis rhombus, assembly GCA_963457665.1. Taxonomy (NCBI): domain Eukaryota; kingdom Metazoa; phylum Mollusca; class Cephalopoda; order Oegopsida; family Thysanoteuthidae; genus Thysanoteuthis; species Thysanoteuthis major. The sequence goes on along the minus strand of OY735240.1, from coordinate 19,665,426 downwards.
AGAGAGGGGGGAGAAAGCTTTACAACTTTAAGCATTGAAAACATTTTCAAAAGATTTCTTTGTGCCACTTGAGAATATTTCTCAATATCTTTCAATGTAATTTATGTAATTTTATTCTGTGTTTTTCCCTGTTTTTTCCCAATACTTTGCTATCATGGTACAATGTATAAATTGTTTCTTGTTGGAATCATCAGTTGTTTACCATATTTCGGGGATTTTAAAAACAAAACAGTTATATTAACATGGCAACCAAGAAGTATTGATCTAATAACACCTCCCCTCCTTATTATACAACTTATATCATACATATAGTTTGTCATTTCATATAAGGTTTTATGTGCATTGTATACTGATATCATTTTATACAACATATTTTTTTTGAAACAGGGCTTACCTACTCACGTAGAGTACCCTAAAATGTTTTTAGCAATGAGGGTTCAGTAAGTATAACAACAGACATGACTCACTCTTCGTGAAATTTCTATTGAATTTTCTTATGTATATATATGAGATGTTTGAATAAACATAACTTTAACTAGACGAAAACGTTTACTTCATTCAAAAACTATTGCACCTCATAAACTTAGACATAAATGAGGGAGGTATTCATATAACCATGCCTGGATATGATGGAGAGTGGTATAGCAATAAACCTGTCCTGTTTTTTAATACTCCCGGAATAGGGCCATTGCCAAACATTTGATGAACCCCATATTAAAGAATAAAACTACCAATATAAACAAAACTATATAACAGCATTATATACACAAAGATATTTTTTTAAATAAATAGTTATTGGACAACACACTAAAATAATACGGATTAAAAATTGCTCTTATGACATACAGTTGTGAATCTAGCTACCTCTCAACAGCCTGTGAAACTAGTACACTTAGTGCTGTACGATACCCATACTCTTAGAATCTTTGATAGTAAACTTATAAGTGATGGTATGCACTAGTCATCATCTAATCACTGATTTCTACAAATTTGATTACCTTCCTTTAGCGATAATAGGTTTTAAAGTCTCTCTGATAATTAGATAAACGATTCTCCGAAAATGTATCCATACTAATATAATGTTTAATTGTCTTTGCCAACCACAGCTTTTAATTTTTGAAATTACGTTGAAGGGGGAACAGTATTAGTCCAATCAGCTTCAACTAATTTCTCCAGGAAAGAGTCGACGGAACGTAATTACATTATAGAATTTGTCGTAGTTAAAATCTTATTAGTTGACGCTTGTTTTTTTTTCCTTATAAACAAGCAGGTGTTTCATGGTCGTTCTTGGAACAAGCCTGTCTGTATGGTCAAATTGTTCTACAGCTTCTATTTGGACTGAAGATTATCAGAGGAACGTCTGTATTGTATATGTGATAAATAAAAGAGGACTGCCTACTGATCACTGAGTCGTGATTTCAAATCACTGCAGTGAAATGTTTATTTTAGATGTCGGTTTGGTTTAACGTGACCGGACTGACAAACCGTCAAGATTTTGCTGAATTAGGTGAGGATTGTACTTGCACTTCATATTTCAGTTGTCAAATTCCCACTGAGTTTTGACGTTATTTTCCTCACCTTAAAACAGTGTCAATGACAAGACTTCTGATAAAGACTGAAAAGTGAAAATTTTCATGGCGATGAGATTGGGAAGAGAGGCACAAATTCTATTCCTATGTCATCATCAAAAGGAAAAACAGAAAGAAAGAGAGAGAGAGAAAGAAAGAAGAGGGAAAGAGAGAGACAGAAAGAGGGAGAATATTGGGAAGAAAGAAAAAATAAGAAGCTTTGTTTTCAGTTAATATCTTAATTAACCCAGATTATATCTAGAATTATCTATATTTTTATGCCAATTATCTAGAAAAAATATCTAGATACTATTCTATCAAGTACCCTACCATGGTAAAATTTTAATTTCTTTATCAATTCGAAAAAGTATTTTTACAAACATCGGAATATTTTCCAAACTGATAAGCTTCTGTCAGAATGAAGTTTAACCTTGTAACAACCGTTGTTCTTATTCTTGTGACGGTGGGGAAACAAAATCACCTCCAGCCTCCGTCTTGGACTTGAGTTCGACAAAAGTGGTCAGTGGCCGAAAAGAAATAAGATCCCTCGACTAACTAGACAAAATCAGAAAATACTTACTCCGCGACGCCCATGATAGAGAAGTCACTTATGGATCTGAAACATGTGACCTAACCAAAAGATTGACTCAACGATGCAGCTTGCCCATGGAGAAAAATACATAAAAAAATCATAAAGGAGCCCAATAAAGAAAAAACTCGAACCAGAAATATCAAAGACTAGATTAAGGAAACTAAAATGGCAATGGGCTGGTCACGTTGTGAGGAAGTCAGGCAACAGCTGAACATCGCGTTTTTCCGGAGATCATAGGTGAAACTGTGGCTGACAAAATATAGGATGGCGTGACGAAGTATACAAGTTCATAAAGTATTGGCTCCGTGACGCTCATGATAGAAAGGTTAGGCGAATTCTTGGGAAGGTGTATTTCCAACAACAGACGCTAAAAGACTGACGAAGAGGAGGAGGGGGGGAGAGAAGCAGATGATGATGATGGTTTTATAAGTTGTTATTTCTTTTAAAACTTTGCTTAGTAGCTGTTCAATCACTTCCGACGAAGACGGAACGTAATGTTTCCAAGTATGTTGTATTATGGATAAACAGTTTTTTGCTATGTATGGCTTCCTATCGAGATAAATAGAGACTACAGAACGAACTCAATAGCCATTGGTCAACCAAAATGGAAGCAGTACATAGCAATAATCGCCATTTTGTTCTCTCAGCAAAAAAAAAAGTGCAGATATGGCGGGAATGTAGATTATCATTCAACGTTTGGTGCTACTCAGCCAGTTGGGGGAAAAAAGAGGTTTTAACGACAATTTTCAGTTATATTTATGAAACCGTCTATTTATTTATTTATATTCAGTTATATAATTATTAGACAGTTTATTCGGAAAAAATGATATAAACAATAGAAACACGAGTAAAAAGCAGCAAATTCTGGAATTGTTTCTAATTCAAAAAGTTTTTTCTTTTTTTTTTGGAATTGTGAAATGTATTTTTCGTCTGGAAGATAAGTAAGTATTTTCTTTAAAAAAAACTTTGATATCTTGAATTTGAACCTTTGATATATTTTCCATCGTTTTTATTATGTTGACACAATTGTTAGTGTTGGAGTCGTTGCTCATTCAGTAAAAACATGTATTCTTTTTATTGAAAGGATTGACGTTCGTGACAATCAACTTTCTCAGGATCGTATTCATTCCCTTAAGGCGAAAATACATATTTATGATGGCTTCCATATATACAAGGGACTTGGCTTCCTTTTATTATGCAAACGGAAGTACTCTCCTAAAAGGAGGTGACGATCTTATAAATAACTGTGGCTATATTGTAAATGGAGATTAGATTTAAAAGTATGACTGAGTAAGTTGAACTCAGATAGTATTTCTGTACCTTTTAATGTATTGACCATAGTAGCGTCAATGTACAGCCATGTTAGACTTCCTGCTCATTAGTTTGATACATTTCAATATAAGGTCACTTTAATGTGAAGGCTCACATAAGCGTATATGTTTGGGCTAGGACAGAAATTACCTAATCCCGAGCGTCACAAATACGTCAGAAATATCGTCACAAATACGTCAGAAATATCCTTCCAGCCTTCCCCTAATAGTGCAAAGGGGGTAGGTGCTACCCTGGGAATAGGGTACCTAGGAACAGTCTCCCTTATATACCTTAGGGGCCAAAGGACATATACAGGATCAGTTAGGTATAGTCAAATCCTGGGGAGGAAAAGGGGATGGGAGAAGATTGCATGGGGTTTGCTTGCCAGCCTATCTTCTTTTACCTAGGCTCGAACACTAATGCCGGTTAGAAACATGCAACTATCTCAGCCACCAGAAACGTTGTTTTAGATATCATCAACAGAATGATCGATACCCTATTCTGACCTTGTACATGCACAGATAGATAGATAGATAGATAGATAGATAGATAGATAGATAGATAGATAGATAGATATGAACTGACTGAGATAGATAGGTAGATAGATGTGAACATAGATAGATAGATAGATAGATAGATAGATAGATAGATAGATAGATAGATAGATATGAACAGAATAAGAAAGATAGATAGATATGATTAGAATAAGAAATATTGATAGATATATGTGTTCAGAGATGGATAGATAGATAGATGTTTACAAAGATAGATAGATATAGAGATATGAATAGGAAGAGATAGAAAGGGAGAATCAAAATTGTTGGACAGAAAGAAAACACCTGGCGGCCATGATTGCTATGCAATAAGCCTTTTACTGACATCACTCTTTTGTGACAGGCTGAGAAGATACACATTCAATATATATATATATATATATATATATATATATATGCCAGTTATTTAAACAGCAGTTATACGTTACATTAAACAGTATCAATATTTCTTGTCAATTCTACCCGCTATCCAGTCTCTCCAATTTTCGAATGTTGTCTTTATTATTTGGTTTGAAGGGCTGTAGCCCACATGACATCCTCAAAAAAAGCAAAGAATCTCTCTATGGAAGCAAACCTCTGATAGAGCAATCTCAACCTCCAAGAAAATCCGGGTTTTCCCAAAAAGAAGAGTATACAACCAATGCATCCTCCTGATAGTCACTCACCTATGGTGCTGAAACATGGAACTTAACCAAGAGATTGACCCTCAAACTGAGAAGCATGCAACGTGCTCAAGAGAGAATCATGCTCAACATCACATGGAGAGATCACAAGATAGAACAGGATGTTAGAGGGAAGACAGGAGTCTGATACACCATAGAAACCATTACAAAAAACTCTAATTCCAAGGGGCTGGTCATGTTACTAGAATTGCAGATGGACATCATGACTCACAACATGGATCCACAGAGATCAAATGCGGAACCAAAGCCGGCAGAATATGAAATGACGAAACGATCTGGACAGATTCAGTAAATATTGGCTCGGCGCCGCCCACGATAGAGAGAGATATGGCGAATTTCGGGGAAAGTTTAGATCCAACGACGAACGGTAATAGATGATGATGATGAATTTTCAAAAATCCATGTCGTATGTTCTGCTTCAAGTGATCGTACAACTTTTGGCCATCGCTGGTCTTTCTCAAGGTTCGTTGTTAGTCCAAGTTTCAAATTTTGACTTTATTTATTATCTAGTGTTAGCTAGGTCATTTCTGTTCGTAACGAAATTTGGTTGTATTCATATTATTAACAAAACAATATTTTTGAGTTATAATCGACATATAGGCTGTTGTATTGTTGTTTATTGGCCTTTTAAGAAGAAAGTCCCAGAATTACTCAAAACGATATTTGCAACATGAGTTTGGGAAAATCAACAAACTCCTTCAAACGCGATATTAAGGACAACATCCCAAAATTGGAGAAACTTTCAAGAAAGTCGAATCATTAACAAAAAATGTCGATGCCAACCAATGAATCATTTGATATCACAAACCACGTTATATCGGAAAATGCCTGCACTAATATGATTTTTATAGTATCAAGTCTGATCAGATCGTTTCGTATTTCGAATTTTTATGATATCATTAGAGATTATTTTTATTCTCTGAATGATGTAATTTAAGTGCCTATGGAGTTTGGGTTCGATTTGGCATTGTAATCTTACAGTAAGTTGAGCCCCCATTTCTAAAATGGGTGGAAATTACCCGATTTAGTTTCATTCTCTAAGTTAGAGCACGTCGAAGATGCAGGGCTAAAAAAGATTCTTTCTGCCATGAGCTGAAAATCGATTTCGAGCATATTGGAGACTGACTGACCGACCCTCTTATAGAGATGGACCCATTTAAAAAGAAAAGAAGGAAAGAAAGAAAGATAGAAAGAGAAAAAAGGAAGACGGAAGCGAAAATGTGACGGACGAGAAATAAAAAAAACAAAAAACTGCACCTCTCTACGAAAACCTAAGAACAGGATAAATTTCAATTAATTAAGCTTTAGTCAGTCAGGCACAAGGTCACAATATCTTAGGTTTCTTAGCGATCAATTAAATCTAAGTACTAATCAAGTTCATACAGAGCGTGAATCAAAGAAACACTCTCCTAACTCTGAACCTGCACTAACAGACACTCCAAACAGGAGAATGTTGAAACGAGGAACCCCAACATTCATACATACACAAACATGCATACATACATACGTACATACAAATACACACATACTCACATAAACACATATGCACATACAAAAACGCTCAATCATACCCATATATATATACATATATGCATAAGCATTCATACACACACAAACATGCACATAGTAATATACACATACATACAAATATACACATACTCACATAAACACACATACACATACAAAAACGCATAACCATACCCATACATATACACATATGCATAAGCATTCATACACACACAAATATACACATAATAATATACACATACATACAAATATACACATACTCACATGAACATACATGCACATACAAAAACGCTCAATCATACCCATACATATATGCATAAGCATTCACACAAACACAAACATGTACGTAAGAATACACACAAATACACACGCACATAAACACGCCCACTGACGCACAAAGAGACACACATATACACATACACCATAATTTACGAGCCAAGTCTCTATTCGAACATCCATAGTTGGCTGGACACCAACTTACCGGTCATAACATACGCTCCTCTCTGTTGAGCTATAGACGGATTTGCTCGGGCCCGACGAAGCAAAGGGAGAGGGGCCCTACCCGACGATGCAAGGGGGAAGGGACCCGATGGTGGAAGGGGCCCTATATCCAGGAGCGAAGGAAATGGAGTCTTTTTATGGCACCTGGAGTAATAATACGAAGATAAATACATGAATATATAAGTAATTTTGAAGAATATACAAAAACCCCAAGGCATGTATGGCTTAAATTGGCATTGGTTAATGATAATCTTTGGGACGGCAAGAACCAATTCAGAAGAAGAAGGACGCAGAAAAAGAATCCTAATTTGCATGAGATACGTGCATGGGTTTTAAGCAATATGTAGTTTCATTATTTATTTACGGTGCAAGGGGAAGGGACCCGATGGTGGGAGGGGTCCAATTTCCAAGAGAGAAGGAAATTGAGTCTTTTTATGGCATCTGGAGAAATAAAACGAAAATAAATGC
>OY735240.1:19648222-19655722 GCA_963457665.1 Thysanoteuthis rhombus | reverse complement strand
TCGTTCATACATTTTTTAAAATAAATGACTTTCCGATTGCAATGTTTTGCATCATCACCCAATCAATATCTAAAACGGAGCACAAATAATAAAAATCAACAATTTCATTTATTCAAAGCAATAACAATCTAATTTTTTTTCATTTTTCTGGAAGACTATACTTAATATCCACACTAACAGACAGAGTAAATTGATGTCCAAAAAATGAATTGATAAAATAGAAAGATCGATAGAAAGAAAATCAGATAACATTCATTTTTTTTATAAAAAAGAGAATTACTGGAAGTAAAACAGAAGTAAATTTATCAATTTAAATTAGATAATTATCATAATTATATATTTTTTCGACTAATCACTTTCATCTTAATTGTTGTTGCTTTTTATCACAGCTGAACTCAGACTGGGTTCCCTTCAGCATTGAGTAAATGAATTAACAACGTAGGAATTGATGTCACGACACTCTAATCTGAATTCATTCTTTATCTCTACCTATTAACATGTAACTAAATTTCAGCAGAAAAAGATAATGATATGTTTTTACAATATTTCATCTAATGAAATAAAGATGGAATAAAATAGGATAGAACTGAATAACCATTTGATAACTAATATAACACAGAATGGATCACTGTTGGGTGTCAGTTATAGAGTTTGATTTGGACGGGCACAGGTCACTGAGTTCCAATCGCTCAGTGGTAAGAACAGTCGCACGTTAATCCGGTATAAAGGGTCGTGAGTTTGATTCTCACTTTGAACATATTCTTTATTCCGATCTGTGATGTTATTTTTATTTGCTCACTGCTGAAGGGAACTCAGCCTAAGTTTGGTCAGGATAAAAAGCAACAACGATGTATATATATATATATATATATATATATATATATATATATATATATATATATATATATATATGTATGTATATGTATATATATATATATATATATATATATATATATATATATATATATATATATATATATATATATATATATATATATTGTGTATTTAGGTAACGTATCTTCTTTTAAACATTTATAAGACTTTTCTTTTAGACATTGTTATTTGGGGGGGGGTCTTGCATGTTTTGGGGCTTCTGATGCTGTTTTTTTTTTTCAGAGACAGTTCGAATGACTACAAGATCTTCCCGAAACTTTCGTTGTGTCATCTCTATTTATCCCGGATACTTTCGACTATCACTGTTCTTTTCCACAATGGCTTTTATCACACAAATACAAATACATATATATATATATATATATATATATATATATATATATATATATATATATATATATATATATATATATATATATATATATATATATATATATATATATATATATATATATATATATATATATATATATATATATGTTATTTATTATCCATTTGACTGTTAAAGCTGATAGAACTGTCTCCTGAATATAAATATCGATATTGCAGATATGAGTATAGAAATTTTATTCGTTTCGCTCTATGCCTACAAACGGCAAGTAATCTTTATGGTCCTTTGTTTCCTACTGTCAGTCTTGCTATATTTGCAGTCATGGTGTTTCCAACCACCCTGATCTATTTCCAGGGTAGCCGACTCGAATATAGATTTTAATGTAATCCTTGATCATATGCTCCCAAAATAAGATAGCATAAAGATTACCAAAAGTTATCCCCCTTGATGGCTTAAAATGGCTAGGTCTGAGATACTGTTCCCAAAATCTAATGTCTATGCCCACATATAGTAATTGATCTACACGTTCCCACTGTTTCCACGGTTCATTCTGACTATATTTGCACTTATGGTGTTTCCAGCCACCCAATCTGTTTTCAGAGTTCAAAACTGGAATATATATTTTACAAGCCTGATACAGGGTCAAACTTGACCCCTAACACTATCCCGAAAAGTGACTGCAACTTTTGAGGCCCCCATCGGTCAAGGTTGACCATGAGTTAACATCTTTTTACCTGTTATAAATAGTAGATAAGTAGTTTAAACCGTTTCGTTGAAAAAAATAGTTTGTTTTGATCGAATGTTTATGTGATCAAAAGAAGAATAAAATCAAGTATTTTTTTACGATTAAAAGTTAATGTAATCAGAGTAAAATCTATCTGGGTTTTTTTAAAGTGATCTTGACATCTCACTCCATTAGTTCTATTTACATCACTGGCGTTTACCACTAAAATAGAGGAAAAAACATCTATAAAACATTCATATTTTTCAAAAAGGTCTAATGGAGTACTGATGCCAATTTTCAAGCCTGTATAAAATGGTATGGCCAGGAGCGCTGGAACAAACTATTACAAGAACGAATATACAAACATACGCAAATATATAAATGAATGAAGGATAGAACCCTTTCGACACTTTGGGTGGCTACGGTTGATCAATCTCACCATAAGGGAATTTTGCCGATTTGGCGTAACGTATTCGTGATGTCACGTCATGAAGAATATATGAATACACAATAACTACCCTGAAGAGATATTATACATCGAAACAGCTGTCTGTGGATGACGCTTATATATATATATATATATATATATATATATATATATATATATATATATATAGCGAAATGGTGCAAAGACAACATTTGAAAGAAGATTGATATCCTCTTCTTTTTACCAAAGAGGGCTTTACGAAACATCGCTTCTATGAAAGAACCGAAACCGAATTTCGATTGTATCTGTGAGCACCTATGCTTTACTTCCATTTATTTCGTGAATCCGTCAGCAAGATTTGTTCTCAGAAAAGCTCAAGTGAAACTGTAGAACTGGCAGACATAGAAAAATGTTATTTTGGGGGTCTGAGAATGCTCAAAAAATGTCTTCCATATGTATGTATGTATGTGTGTATATCACACTTCATTCTATCTTTTTCTTAAACCTTTTTTTTTTATCAGCATAGAAAAGCTTATGTAGAACTGGCAGACATAGAGAAATGTTATCTCGTGGGTCTAAGAACGTTCAAAAAAATTATTCCATATGTATGTATGTATGTCACACTTCATTCAATCTTTTTTTTTTTCCCCTGATTTTTCTCTGTGCACAGAAAAGTTCAAGTCGAATCAGAGAACTGGCAGATAGAAGAATGTCATTTTGGGGGTCTGAGAAGACTCAAAAAATTTCTTCCATATATGTATATATGTATGTATGTACGCATGCATTTTATACTTCATTGTGTTTTGGGTTTTTTTTTGTTTTCTGTTTTTTGTATTTCTATTTGCGCATAAGAAGGAATACCCCACTTTACGAAATTACCATTCACGCCACTTTTCCACTTTTACGAAAAACGAAAAAAGCGTTTTGCAGCTTGTCTTTATAAGGACAGCGCAACCCTGCTCTCTTCTCATTACTTCAAGTCATTTTTACTTACGAAGAGTTAATATAGAAGCTCTGTACATTTTGGTGATGAGGGGAACCCGGTTGAGTGCTCACGGAGAGACAAACAGGCAGAGAGATAGAGAGACAGACACTGAGAGACAGAGGGAAAAGCGCAAGATGGATCGGAATACATTTAAAAACAAAAGATAGATCTTTTCTTATTTTATATCTTTCGTAATAAATAACAAGGATAGCTTTTACTTATTTTTCCGTTGATTTTATTTATATATTTTTCATGATTTCATACAAGAAACAATGTCATTAATCACTTTCCCAAAATTTGTCACACGATTCTCGCCATGAAATCGTAACGATTGTTTTTTTTTCTTCTTTTTTTTTCTATTCTGGATAGTTCTATTTTATCTTCATCTTGGATATCTCCCCTCTCGCTCCCCTTAAGGACAGTATTCACACCACCTCCCGTCAACCTCGCAAAAAAACAAAACGATAATAACAGGTCCTGTTAGTCATTCAATATAAACTGTCTTATGACCAATGTCTATCAGCAGCATGCTGTGTTGAGGATGATCAATTAAGAAATTTATGACAGGGGTGATCAATGAATAGATGACATCCCTTGCCCTTCGTTGGACAGCAATTCAAAGTCTAAATTTCCAGGAAACAAGTGTGAATGCAGCCGGACTCAAACTAAGGGACCTATTTAGCATAAACATACATTATAAGTTGAACCCCCGCTCAAAAACTTAGATATGATAAGAGGTAAATTTTCGACCCTCTAGCTCGAATGGTGTTGTTTGTTAGCGTGTCATATGAATAGCTAGAAAGACAGCTAGGCAGAATCACTTAAAAACTGATTTTGTCAGTTCTGGTTGGTGGTCTCTAACATTTATTAGGTTTTTAAATGACAAATTTCTTTTTACATAGAACTAAGAAGGAATCTCTCAACTCCCCACCCCACTAACAACTAAAGAAACAAACAGATCTTGTTGGTCACTTAATAGACACCGTCACATGACCTTCGTTTTGGGCAGCATGCTATGTTGGGACTGATCAATTAAGAAATTAATCAATGTATGCAACTTCACACGCTTCTTGCTGGGTATTGGACACTAAAGAAAGTCTGATCACCAAAAAGCGAAAGTGAATGCTGCTGGGCAAAAAAAAGGGATCAATTTAGTATGAACTTACATCTTAAACTGGACCCCCACTAAAAAATCTACTTAGAGGTAGTAAAGAAACTGCTTTCTCTGAACAATGTAGAGTGAATGTTCAATCTTTCAGCTCTTTTGTTTCATCAGCACGGCTCGTACACGTGACGCACTCATAGATAGGCAGAACCATTTAAAAACTGACGAAACCTACTTTGACCGTTGGACAGATTCGGTTGCCGGTTGACGGTGTCTAATAACATTTATTACGCTTTTAAATGACAGATTTCTTTGTTTATATGTAGAACTAATTTTTTTTTCTTCTTACCCTCATCCTAAAGAAACAAAGAAAGGAAGTAAGAACTCGACTGGACGCTGATTATCTTTCGAAGACAAATGGACATTTTTCTTTGTCAACTTCACGACTTTTTATAAACATTGCCTTCATAGTTTCTGTCCTGATACCAGTGCTTGATAAACTTGACCCAGGGAATATAAATCTCTGTCTTATTTCTGAATCGACCGCGCCTGCATCTACTCCATCTCACAAGAATATATATATATATATATATATATATATATATATATATATATATTTCATATAATATATATATAATATATATATATATATACATGTATATATATATATATATATATATATATATATATATATATATATATATATATATACATGTATATGTATATATAAACATACATACATAAGTACATATATATATACATATATGTATATACATATATATACATATATACATATATATACATATCTATCTCTCTCTCTCTCTCTCGTATATATATATATATATATATATATATATATATATATACGTGAGGGTTTCAATTCTGCCTCGCGGTACTGGATGGGATAAAGTCTATAGCCACACCGAAGAGATGTAATACATCAAAACAGCTGTCTGTAGATGACACAATATATATATATATATATATATATATATGTGTGTGTGTGTGTGTGTGTGTATGTGTGTGTGTCGTTCCAAAACGCTGTAAGTACCATTTAAAAAATAGATGTATTGAATCGAATTTTGATTTGAACTTTTCATCCTATTATAGACTGCATAGATACAAAAAGCTTGTGGGAAAAACATTCAAATCCAGAATTCAATTGATTGCAATTATTCCTAAATGGAGCTTCCTAGGCACACTCTATATAGATATGTATGTATATATATATGTTTATAAGTGTGGTTCCAAAACGCTATATGCACCATTTAAAAAATAAATGTGTTGAACCGAATTTTGATTTGAACTTTTCATCTTATTAGTAACTTATAGACTGTACAAATACAAAAAGCTTGTGGGAAAAATTTTCAAATTCAAATATATATATATATATATGTATATATATATATATATATATATATATATATATATATATATATATATATATGTGTGTGTGTGTGTGTGCGTGTGTGTAGTGTACGTTTCGTTTCATTTAAAAGCAATTTCCAAAAAAACTGAATTTACAATCTGTAATCTTCTTTTATTTTGTAACATCTCTACCGATGGGCACTTCTTTTAACCATGATATACTAATACATAAAAATGAGGAAAGACTGTTTTAGGAACTAAATTTCCTCGAACCAAATTATTTACGGCAGTGAGCAAATCAACGATCGCAAGGAAAAGGGATGAGCCCACGATGGGATTTGAACCTCCATCGTATTATCACGAGAACACCTACGTAACTTACGTCTACGTTAAACAAACGAGCCATCAGGACTCAGACTGGAAACTGTGGTCAAAATAACACCCTTAACTCATTCCTGCTCTTCTTCAATCACTGACTGGTTTGGTTTATGTGATCTGTTAGTCTTATAACTACGTCTAGATGCGTATTCCTACGTATACATTATTGCTTCTATGTCGACAGTACGATAAGTAATGGATATTAGTATCCGACAATGTGAATAAGAAAGAACAGTTTGACAAAACTAAATTTTGCTTCAACCGAATTATTTACGGCAGTGAGTGAAACAAAGGCAATGAATCGAAAATAATTCGGTTCGAGCAAAATTTAATTCCTAAAACTGTCTTTTCTTATTCACATTGTTGAATACTAATATCCATTACTTATCACTGATGCATATACTCACGCTTGCAGTATATTTTATTGCTGTTTTCTTATATATATATATATATATATATATATATATATATATATATATATATATATATATATATATATTCATATATATATATATATATATATATATATATATATATATATATATAATTTTTCAAGAATACGAGAAGAAAGAAATAGAAAACAGATTTTATCTGTTTTGAGTAACATTCACCGGATGTATGTCCTGGTAATTCATAATATACATACATATATATATATATGTGTGTGTGTGCACGTATTTACATATACATGTATATATATGTGTGTGCATGTGTGCATATATACATAAATGTATATGTATATATACATGTATATTTAGATATGTATATATATTTATATATATATATGTATATATTTGTAAATATAATTTTATATACATATATATATATATATATATATATATATGTCATATGATGAAGTAAAGGGTTTGCTACATAAACATGTTTATGTTTTTGCCCTCTTTGGGCTTCTTCAGGCGATTTCATTGGTTTATTTCAGATCCCTATGTAGAACATTCCTTGGAGGGGATGTCTATTTTTTTTTAGATGGCAGGATCTTCCTTATATTCTATTCATATATTTTCTTTCTTTTGTTTTCTCTTTATTTAGTGGCTGGTCATTGCTTGCTATGTTTTTTTCTGTTCTATTAGTGGAGATTCTGTGCTTGTTGGTAGTTATTATGAATGCACAGGATATACTGTAGGCATTTTCTTTATCATTATGCTGTTAAACCATCAGCCTTTTTTTGTTTGTTTCCTTTCTAGGAGTATATTTTTCTCTCTCAGGTCCGTTTCCGAGTCTATCTGTTAACTTTTACATGACTTAAGTTATTATTGTGATTATTCTGGGT
>OY735240.1:19590722-19638222 GCA_963457665.1 Thysanoteuthis rhombus | reverse complement strand
TCGGACCGTTTGCATGATATAATCGAAAGTTAGTTTGAATTATCTAGACTGTCGATTCCTAAGAGTCATCGTTAGTATGTGTCAAAGTCAATGTGTCTAGCTTGCACATGGTGTTCAGCCATGACTGATTGGTTTGCGGATAGTTGCAATAATTTTTAACTAGTTCGTTAGTTGTATCATTTTTTGGACGTTCGTGTTTTTAAAAATCATTTTTCTATGTTTTAAAAAAGCTCATTAGCTTTCAGGAAACAAAAGGTCAAACTTTACATTCACTGGAATGGGGAAAAACAGATTTTAAAACAGTTGTAGTTTTGTACAGTAAATACAAGTTAGTTGCTTTGTAGATTGTTCCATTCTTCTTGTATATCACTGAAATATGGAGAGATTGGATACAATCCGTAACGCTTGTATATCAACTCAAGGTAGGCTTATGCCCAATACATGAACAAATAAAACTCAGTAACTTTTATTTCATGAATAAATAAATGATACTCTAACAAAATTGTATATAAATGCATAATACTGTAATTGTTTTAAAACAATACATACTTTCACAAATACTATCTTTATTGAAACAAACAGGAAAAGTTAATTGGTGAAACTTAATGTAGTTTTAGCATGTTGCAACTGTCTATGATTAGCATTTCAACTGTCCCCAGGGTGGGAACCAATTGTAAAAACTAAATTATTTCATTCAAATAAGTATTGTGAACGATATGTCATGTGTATTAATGTTTATATGACATGAGCAGATAGATTAGGTTTAATACATGAAAATAATATTGGTCTTGTCCAGATCTGATTATATGAGAGTTAGTCAAAAGTTGTTTATTATTATTATTATTATTATTATTATTATTATTATTATTATTATTATTATTATTATTGACGTAGTCGTGCCTGCAGATCATAGACAAAATACGAAAGAGAGTGAAGAGCTAGGGAAATACAATGATCTGGCAGAAGGAGCTGAAGAGGGTGTGGAACAGGGTATTGCCAGTAATGCATTGACCACCTGGCAATGTGGGAAACTATCATCCACAGCATTGCTATGGACTGTGAGAATGTAGGGAGAGGGCTCGAAACTTGAAGAGACTTGCTCTCATAAAGTCTCTAGTGGTTACCACCAGGCAACTGGTGTGGAAATAAATAAATAAATAAATGAATAATAATAATAAAATACCAGGACTTAGCAAGAGAGTTAAGGAAGATGTGGAACATGAAAACCAGGGTAGTACCGGTCATAGTGGGTGCACTAGGAACTGTCCCCAAAACGCTGAGGGTGAGACTGGAGGAGATCAGGATTAGGGGAAGGATAGAGACCGTACAGACCACAGCACTACTGGGAACTGCACGGATACTGAGGAAGGTGCTAGAGATATAAGTACTGCAACGAATTGTAGCTCTGTCATGATATGCGAAAGAGAGAGGAGACGTTAGCTGAAGACCTGAGGAGACTTATTGTCACTCAGCCTTCAGCTATAACCACTGGACAACCGGTGTGAAACTGTAAATCGCAGAATTACTGCGACCTATGAGTACTAGGAGAGGAGGACTGGAGACTTGAGGAGACTTGCTGTCACTCAAACTCCAGCGGTTACCACCAGGCAACTGGTGTGAGATTCCAAATGATAATAATAATAATAATAATAATAATAATAATAATAATAATAATAATAATAATAATAATAATAATAATAATAATAATACAACAAGACTGGACTTTGGTAATCGTAGACAAGAAGAGGAAAACCTGCCAAATAATTGACGTGTTGTGCCAGCAGACCATTGAGTAAAGAGAAAGGAGAGTGAAAAACTGGAAAAATACCAAGATCTAGCAAGAGAGCTGAAGAGGATGTGGAACATGAAATGTCAGGGTAGTGCCAGTCATAGCAGGCTTACTGAGAACTGTTCCAATGACACTAAGGGCGAGACTCGAGGAGCTCGGAATAAAAGGAAGGATTGAGATTGTACTGGCCACGTTACTGCTGGGAACCGCACCGATACTCGGGAAAGTGCTAGAAATATAAGGAATACAACTATAAATCTTAGCAGTGGCCTTACAGAGGAAGGACAATGAAAGCAGGAATGTGAACCACAACACTGGCATGATAGGCGAAGGAGAGAAGAGATGTTGGCTGAAGGCCTGAGGAGACTTATAGTCACTCAGTGTGAAACTGTAAACCAAAGTCTGCTGTCTACGAGAATGAGGAGAGGAGAGCTGGAGACTTGAGGAGACTTGCTTTCACTCAACCTCTAGCGGTAACCACCAGGCAACTGGTGTGAGATTGTAAATAATGATAATGATAATGGCACTGTTTTATTTTAGAATGTCAAACAAATTACTACTACTATGTGTTGGGGGGCAACATAAATAAGATGAAATAAAAACTAGTCAAAAGTTAATAATTATGACACAGCTTCATCTCAGAAAAAACAAACAACTTAGGACTACTACCCATTCTGCTGTTGCTACTAGTATTACTACTACCTGTAAACAGAAAGAACGCGAGAGAAAGGCTCGTCAAAAATAATTGATGATGGCCATACTTCCATCTAAGAGATTCAAAGACTCAAAGAAACTTTTTGTTTCTTGGAAAAAGTTCACATCAGTTAGTTCACGATTCATCAACTGAAGAAGTCCCCTTTTCATCGGATCATTGATTTCGTTTTGAGCTCAAAACCCAACTGATCCAAATAAACAGATAATCGTTTTAATTAGTCCTGGGGCAATTTGACTCGCTTCAAAAGTAATTATCTCCCTTTGTGGGTCTTTGAGACCATCGGCAAAGTGATCCGTTCATTTGTCTTGCTCGTAAACTTCATTTCTTTATCAACTTAACTGCTTGCCCGGTTCAGCCCGTTCGCCGTTGTATCGTCTTTTGGTCTGTTGCTCAAATCAGGCCGGCTCAAGTTGATCTCATCTCCTCCTGTGGCTGATCAGCTGTAAATAAATTCGCCGGCTTCTGATCACATCTCGTTAGGATCATGTTGCTAAAGGCGGTTTTTGACTACTGTCCGGGTGATTTTGATTATATGAGTCAGCCTCTTGAGTTACCCAGATGTAGTTCGTAAATGAACGAATAAAAAAGGAAGAGGCGTATAGTCATTCGTGTTAAGGAAGGGTGAAGGTAAGAGGTCAAATGACAAAGAGGGGGGTATATTTGATCACAAATAGAAAATGGAGGAGAAGTGGCTGCTGCAGGGTCAAACTATCACCCAACTTCTATTCAGACTGATCATGATTACTTCAACTTTTGTCTTGTATATATAAGACGAGAATTTTTTTTTAAATATATTTTTTGCATAAATATAAGTTATTTCATTCATATTTTCTTCACATCTGTGTAGGTCCTGTCTCTAGTTTATTTTTCTTTCTCTCTTTCTTCCTTTCCACTCCTCCTTTCTTTCTTTTTTTTCCTTTCTTTCTTTCCTTGTCTTTCTTCTCTTCTTTTCTTCTTTTTTCTAGCCTTACGGGTATTGATTCTCCTTCTCCATTCCTTTACGAGACCGTCAACCAAAATTGGTAACATTGTCAAAATGGGTTTTTTCAGTTTCTAGGTGATTCCGACTGGTTATCTATCTATCTATCCGTCTCAATGGTCTCTATTCTGTCTCTGTAGACAATGGAATGCTGATACGTCTGGCATTAACCTGGACACAGGAGTTGCTGGAAGGACGTCCAATTGGCCTCAAACAGCTATCTGTCAACTTATCTGTGTATTGCACGTACAGAGCGTGTCTGCGCAGAGTTAAAAGACTTGATATGAAGTTATTTATTATTTATGCTCGTACCCATCACGTATGATGAATTTCCATTGAAATCTAAGCTCATTTAGCTCCGTCAATAAGACAGTCTCCTGGCAATCAGTTGGTCGAGAGTTCAAATTGCACTAGGGAAATGTGGATTTTACATATCAGTTTACATTCCTAATTTTGATGAGGATTGATATTGTCGTTTTTGTTCTTGTTGTCATGGTAGGGAAAACGAAGTGAACTTTGTACTGGAATTTGACAAAACGAAAGATGGGTCTTGGAAAGAAAGGCCGAATAAGAAAAAAGAGGGTGAAGATCGTTAAAGGGAGAAGATAAAGAAAAGAAAAAGGAAGGAATGGAGAGAATAGAGAAAGGGGAAGGTAGGGAGAAGAAACAAAGAAGGAAATAAAAGTAGAAAGATGGTTGGAGATGAAGAATGAAAACGGAGAAAAGAAATAAGTAAGGGAAAATAATGATAGAGAGAAGAACGGAGAAGAAGGGAGGGAGAAAGAAGAAAGATCAAAGAATGAGCCGACGGAAGAAATGAATAAATAAGCAAGACAAGCCTGTCTACTTCTGGGACAAACACCACTTATACCATTGGTGCAGTCTGTACATATGATACATGCAGAGATAGAAAAAACGCAACTATTTCAGCCTCTAGTCCAAGTGACAAAAAAAACAAGAAAAGCTCAACGCATAGAGGGAAGTGTGTGTACTCATTTCCAAGTTTTCTTCAATGGACGGTTTGTGCTGGGAAGAAGAGAGAAAAAGACAAAGAATTATAGTAAAGTTTTAAAAAAAGGAAAGTGATGGATTCTGCTTAGCGACACCAGATGATTCAGTCTAGCATCCACAGCTTTCTGCCTTCTTTTTCTTTTCTCTCCTTTTTTCTCCCCCTCTCTTTTTCCCTCTCATTTTCAGCTTCTCTCTCCTTCTCTTTCTCTCTCTCACCCTCTATCACTTTCTTTGTCACTTTTTTCTCTCTTTCCCCCCTTTCTTTCTTTCTTTCATTGATTGATGATGAGGAATAAAACATGCCTCTTTCTATTCCCTTATCTCTCTATTCAGCATTCAAATTTCATAGCCTTTTCACTTTTTTAGTCTCAAATGCAAGTTTGAACTTGGCGTCGTTGTTGCTAGGTAAGGAAAATAAAGTCAACTCCAAAAATAGTAGGTGTTGGACAAAAAGGCAGAATATGACATCACCGAGAGAGAATGAGCAGAGAAATTTGAAAGAAAAGAGAAGGAAAAAAGGGGGAAAGCAAGAGACAAGAAATGAGAGAATAAATGTAAAATATGAATGAATGAAAAAATGAAATAAAATAATCCAAGGAAAAAGAAATCAAAATTTGTGAAATAACTAAGGACGAAAAAAAAACAGATAAAAACAAGCCTGAAAATCAGACTATAGATGCGTTAGTTCGATCCCATGGATTAAGTCCTTTAAAAAATACCTTACCCGGAAAGCCCTTTCCATAACTTCCCCTTTCCAGAAAGCCCTTTCCCCTCAAACTCCCATAATTTCAAAGCTCCCTTCTTCAGAAGCACTCTCAACAGCCCATTCCCTAAAAAAAATTTCTTAGTTGTCTTTCTGTTTCGATATGTCGGTCAGAAAGTGACATAAGAGCTAAAAGCACCTACAAAGAGCTAGAGCTAGCTCCAAAACGGCCAAGTTTGGTAATTTTGTTTCGACTTGTCAGCTTGTCAGGGCAGCCACCGATTCTACTGGTGAGGTACCTTTGCACACCTTCAAAAGCTTCGGTGTCTCTGATTTTCTATGGTGGCCAAAAGGGGAAACAATATTCTACCCTAATTCTTATTATTGCTTTTGTGTCAATGATACTGTTGCATTGCAATTAGAGAACAAATAAGCACCCATGGTGACACTTGTCAAGCTATATAACGTATGATAATTATGTAATAATAAGTCCATGAGGTTTCGGGAGTTATGTGTATCCTAAGGTCTCTCACAATGGATTTTGATTAAATTTTGTCTGCTTTCTGTTTTATATTTAAAATACAGTCTTGTGAGTTCTTTTATGATTTTGGGTTTTCCTATGTATGATAAAATATAACTAGAAATTTCAAAATATACTTATAAAACTGGAATAATAAAATTTAAAAAGTTACCTTAGCTTTAAAGATTTTTTTTTGTGGCCAAGTCCCGGAAGACATTTGCTTTATGGGAAGGATATAGCGTGAATATTTTAATGCCATGCAGGCGGCATTCATCACCAATTTTTTTTTTTGCTTGTTCATCGTTACAATATTTATTATTGAAAACAATGTTCCATATGAATATGTTGATAAAATGATTAAGAGTATTAATGCAAGAATTATTAGAACACCAAACATATCTTTGTATTGTGACACGGTACTGAAGAGATGTTTATTTCAATGTTCATGGCGTGTCCTCTGCAAACCTGCAGTATATCATACGTTCGTCATCACAGGTCTAACCAAAGTCAGACACAAACACGATTCTAGAACGCTGGGCTAGACTCGAACTCACTCGCTGTACAACCATGTATTCTCGAAAGCATTGTTTGTGACCATACTCGCTGGATGGTCTCGTGTCAGATTAGCAAACTGCCTTTTTTTAAATCTTATCATCTAACCTTATGTACCATCGAGGGTGTTGTAGCAGTACTTTTTCTTGGGGATGGGGGGCAATATTTCATCATAATTCAGATTAGGGAGGGCCCCGTTAATCTAACATTTCGGGAACACATTCTATAATCTGCCCGTTGCCTGTACCTTTCCCCATTCGAACTCCAACCGCCTCCTCGACTGCTTTGCCAACCAAGGCCTAAAAGCCAAGTCTGGTCTTACTATAGATAGACGAAGAGGAGAAAAGATAGATTGATGTCTTTCTTAATGATATTAATTTGAAAGTTATCAGTGCAAAGGGCATTAATACAAAGGACATTAGTGCAAATAGCATTAGTGTGAAAGGAATCAGTGC
Source organism: Thysanoteuthis rhombus (assembly GCA_963457665.1). Lineage (NCBI taxonomy): Eukaryota > Metazoa > Mollusca > Cephalopoda > Oegopsida > Thysanoteuthidae > Thysanoteuthis > Thysanoteuthis major. Next base: position 19,631,498 of record OY735240.1, on the reverse strand, counting down.
AAAGTGCATTTGTGCAAGAGGGATTAGTGAAATGCTTTATTATAATGGACATAGTGCGAAGTGAATTAGTGCAAAAGACATCAGTGCAAATGGCATTAATGTGAAAGGCATTAGAACAAAAAGCATTTGTGTGAGGGAAATTAATACGAAATGCATTAGTGTAAATAATATTAGTGCAAAGTGCATCAGTGCAAAGATCATTAGTATGAAGGACTATGCAATGGGTATTAGTGCAAAATGCATTATTGTGAAGGGAATTAGTGTAAATAGAATTAGTGTGAAAGACATTACCGTGAAGGTCCTCCGTGAAAAGGGTATTAGTGTGAAGGTTCTTAGTGGAAATGGCATTAGTGCGAAGGTCTTTAGCGTAAAGGGTATTAGTGCAAATGGCATAAGTGTAAAGGATATTAGTGTAAATTGAATTGGTGTGAAGGACATTAGTGTGAAAGTCCTTAGTGAAAAGGGTATTAGCGTGAAGGTCCCTAGTGGAAATGAAATTAGTGCGAAAGTCTTTAGCGTAAAGGGTATTAGTGCAAATGGCATAAGTGTAAATGATATTAGTGTAAATGGAATTAGTGTGAAGGACATTAGTGTAAATGGCATTAGTGTGAAGGACATTAGAGTAAATAGCATTAGTGTGAAGGACATTAGTGTAAATGGCATAAGTGAACACAAGTTTGTTTTCGCAACTTGTTGCAACTCGGTTCGATGAGTCCATTTTCTGTTCTGTCAACCGCTAGATCACGCGCACCGTCTGCTTCCCACTCCAAGTGCAGTACGTAAACAAGTAAGCAAAAAAATGGACAGACGTCAATAAGTTTCTTTGATTACTGAATAAACACTCAAAGACCAACCCGGAGAAATTTATTGACAAATGCATATCTGGTCTGTTTTATGTGTGAGAGAGGAAAAAAATACAGACGATAGAATCATAGGCTTATTCCATTTTTTTTTTTCACTGGGAATACGATGGTCTGAAAGGAATAAAAGACCGAAATAAAAGATAAGAAGTCTGGTTAGTTACTCAATAGAAAAACCCTCATACGACCAACATCTTTTGGCAGCATGCGAGGTGGACAGTAAATCCATCTCAAATTTCGACACACCAGATTTCTCAGCTCAATACGTCCTGTAGATTGAAACTAGGCTCACACTCAAAACCGATTGAAAAAGATTGTTAGCTTTGAGATATCAGATAAAAAAAGGCTCTGCAACGAATGCAACATTTCAGGGAATGAAATCTCTTTATGCACTAGAGAGATATATAACGGGGTTATTCATAAATGGATCAGCACAAAGGAGCCAAAAGTTAATTGGCTAATTATTTTCAAATAATTCTAGTATCCTAATTTTAATTTTTTTTCCGAAGTCTCAACTCACCTCAAACTGTTTCATGAGTTTCTGTGGCGTTCTTTCTTATTTTCATACAACAATGGTCTCATTGGTTGATTTTTCTTTCCTATCCCATTAAAGCGCAAACAAACAAACAAATACATACACAGAAAAATAGCACGTAATCTCATTATATGGACAGATTATTGTTCCAAAACTGATAGAACAGGATCGAGTCTGCCAATACCAACATTGGATAAACTGGCGTCACGCATTGATATAAACAAACTGTTTAGACTTGATTAATACATCCAACACTTGAATTGCATTAGGCTCGTTGTTGATATGTACAACGATCAAACGGGAGAGATCAATTGAAAAAATTGGAAAAGAGATGATTCATTGATTGAGTGAGAAACACGCACATGAGAGAATCCTGCTCAACCTCACATGGAGATATCACAAGACAGCAAAATATATTAGAAAGAAAACAGGTGTCTGTGACATCATAGAATCTATTTAAAAAAAAACTCCAATGGCAATGGGCAGGCCATGTTGCCAGAAAGACCGACAACCGATGGACATCATGACTCACAACATGGATCCCCAGAGATCACATGCAAAACCGAGGCTTATAGAATACAAAATGGAGAGATGAACTTGACAAATTTGGAGAATACTGGCTCTACAACACCCGTGATAGAGAGGTGTGGAGAATCCTTGGGAAGGTCTATATCCAACGACGGACGTTAAAAGACTGATGATGATGAATTAATTGAGTTCCTTCTCTCACCTTTTATTGGGTGGTGATCACTAAAGAAGTCCAAACTTTAAAAAACATCAATGCTGTCGGACAGAAAATATGGCACCAATTTAGTATGAACGTTGTAAACTGACCCCCACAACCGAACAGTCATTTTAAGACGGGGCGTTTTTCTAGACGTAATAAGGAGTAATTGTTGAAAATGTCAGCCTCCTAGTTCTTTTCACGCAGCTTTATACACGAAGATGCAAAGATATGTGTACATACATTAACATGAATACAATTTAGATAGATATGAATGAAATATAAATTGATGGATATGAACAGATAGGTAGATTTATATATGGATTTACTTAAATATATTTGAAATGACGGATAAATCGATAGATAGATGAATAACGAATAGACCTATGAATTGACCTGGATAGATAGAGAGATATGAATATACTTTGATAGATGTGAATAGACTAAGATAGATAAATAAAATAGATTGACAGAAATAGACTGAGATATGACTTAGGTATATAGATAAATACATAGATATATACATGGATAAGTATGAATAGACAAATAGGTATGAACTGACGGATAGATAATGAATATACATATGAATTGAGAGATAGATAGATAGATAGATAGATATGAACAGACTGAGATAGATAGATAGATAGATAGATAGATAGATAGATAGATAGATAGATAGATAGATAGATAGATAGATATGAACAGACTGGGATGGATAGATAGATAGATAGATATGAATACACCTGAATGGACTTAAATAGATTTGAATTGATTAGAATAAATTAATAGAATAGATGGATAGATATGAACCGACTTGAACGGATACATACATACATACATACATACATACATACATACATACATACATATGAATGGACAAATAGATACGAACTGACGGATAGATTATGAATATACTGATATGAATTGATAGATAGATAGATAGACAGATAGATAGATAGATAGATAGATAACCACCGCGCATACCAGCCAACACGCCCGTCAGAATCACTTCCAAAATGAAGAAACCTATGTTGACAGTTTTGGTTGATGGTTTCTAATGGAGAAAATATTGTTTGTCGAAGGAAATCAAATGGAGGGAAAGAGTCCCAGAAGGAAATAGGAAATGAAAATAAGAAAATAGCAACAAAATTAAAGCCTGGAATTTTCTCGATGATATCTCAGCCTTTTCCTTCTATTTTTAATCTGTTGAATAATTCAATGGGGAAAATTAAAAGATTGGTTTTGTAAAGGAAGATATAATCGTTGAGAGCCAATGTGCACAAAGTGCACTCAGAGGGAATGCTATGAGAGAAAAGGGTTGAGAAGAGGAATAGGCAGAGGGATATTAATAGATTAAAGAGGGGGAGAGAGAGGGGGGACTAACACGGGAGTGTTTGGGAAAGAAAGGAAGCGTAAGGAAAGGAGAGTAAGGAAGGGAGAGGAAAAAAGAAAGGAAGGCCAGGAGGAAAAAGAGGAGCAAACATAGCAGTATTTGTAGAAGAAAGAAAGAAAGAAAGAAAGAAAGAAAGGGGAAGGAAGGAAGGAAAGGGAAAGGAAGAAAGAAAAGAAGGAAGGAAGAAAGAAAGGAAGGAAGATAAAAAGAGGGGAAAGGAAAGAAATAGTGGAGAGGGGGGGAGAAAGAGGGATGAACGTGAAGCATTTGCGAGAGAAAGAAAGGGAGAAAAAGAGAAAAATAGATAGAAAGAAAGAAAAGGAGAGAAAGAAAGAGAAAAAGGCTAAGAGGAGTGAGAGGAACAAAGGTAGCTGTATTGGTAAAAGAAAGAAAAAAAAGAAAAGAAACAAACAAAGAAAAATAGTTACGTGAAGGAGAAAGAGGGACGTAAGATTGTGAAAAAGAGAAAAGGAGAAAAAAGAAAGAAAGAAAGAAAGGGAGGTAAAGAAAGGGAGGGAAAGAAAGTGAGGAAGGTAGAAAGAAGGAAGAGGGACAAACGTAGCTGTGTTTGTAAAAGAAAGAAAAAAAGCCAGAAATGAAAGAAAGAGAGAATAGGAGAGGGAAGGAGAAAGACAGATAAACGTAAAAGTGTTTACGAAAGAAAGAGAGAAACTTTCATACGAGATATCTCGTCAGCTGCTCCCATGTATTTAAACAAACGAACATTGCGTGCCAAAAACTGTGAAATACCAGAAGTTTGTATTTTCTGTTTGCTTTTGCTTCAATAACAGAGCAATGCTCTTCGTCTGCGTTGAACTCAGAGGTTTTTCTCTTTTAGAAACCATAAATCCAAACTGCTGCCAAAACTATCAACAGTGGTTTCTTCAGTTGTTTAATTTAAGTGAATTGCTCACTGTCTTGTAGGCTATAATTGTATCATGCATAGAGGTCACGGCAATGGAGAGAGAAAGAGGGCTGAAAATTGAAAAAATAATCATATATATATATATATATATATATATATATATATATATATATATATGCATATCATTGTGTCATCCACAGACAGCTGTTTCGTTGTATTACAACTCTTCAGTGTGGCTATAGACTATCCATTATCCCATCCAGTACCTTAGCTTCAGATCCAGAGGCTGGTATCCTCCCTCTACCCCACAGAACTGGACAGTCAGTAAGGTTGAATTCAAGAGATGTATTTATTTACGCATGTATATTCCCCGTCCACTAGAGTGATCCTTTCCATGTTGAAAGAGCATTGCATAAGCTTACAATGAACGAGTTACCTCACTCAAAGAGTGCTCAACCCTGAATAGAGGAGTGTTAATTATTGTGTCATCTACAGACAGCTGTTTCGTTGTATTACAACTTTTCATTGTGGCTATAGACAATCCATTATCCCATCCAGTACCACGAGGTAGGATTGAAACCCTGGCTTCATATGCAATGCTCTTCAAACTCTGGAATAGAGCACTTTGGTAGACGGGGTATTATATGTAAGTAAATATACTTTCCTTAGTTCGGTCCTACCGACCGTCCAGTTCCGTGTAGGGCAGGGGCCTGAAGCCAAGGTTTCGATCCTACCTCGTGGTACTGGATGTTGGGTTGTCTATAGCCACACTGAAGAGTTTTAATACAACAAAACAGCTGTCTGTGGATGACACAATTATCAATTATCCTTATAATATATATAAAACTATTTTTTTTTTAAATTTCCTCTCTTAATTAAGTTTTTTTCAGGATGTTCAATTTGTAATGTAAGTTTATCCTAAATCAACCCTTTATTTTGTACCGTTATTTTTCACGCTTGTTTTGTTTTTTGGTTTTGAAAACTCGAGTTTTTTTCCAGTGATCAACAGGTTCTAGAGATGAAACCTATTCATTGATCATCGCTTTCTCCGAATTTTTAATTGATCGTGCTGCCAAAAAAACGTTGGTCACGAGACGGTCTCTATTGAGGGACTAACAAGACCAGTCGTATCTCTTTCCTAATTCTCAAGAAAATACAAAACACCTTGAAGAAGCCGATTTGCCAATTCTGTGCATATTTCTAGTTAGATTCTTTTCAAGCTGGTCTTTGGCATCTGAAGCAGTCCGAATGGCAACATGCTGAACGTAATTTATTTTACAATAGCGTGGCTATACCCTGATAGTTGGTGAGGTATGGGCTATAAAGACGTACAGGTCAGGCCAATCACTAAATAGAAACCGTCTTTTGGAAGTATGCCATGTTGAGGTGATCAATTGAAAAATGTGGGGAAAAGGGGGGATCAAAGTTATTTCGTTCATTTTTTGGACAGTGATCACTAAAAAAGTCTGAATTTTCAAAGAACGTCTTTGTTTGCTATCTGACATAAAGTGGGGGATCAATTTGGGATAAATGCACACTGCAGGTTGAGTACCCTAAAAACCTATCGGAGATCGATTTTCAAAAGCGAAGAGACACGTCTGAGACATAATAAGGCGTAAATGTTCATATTTTCATCCCTCTAGCTAAGCCGTTGTGGTAAGTACACGTGATAGATGGATAGCCTGCCAGCCAGCCAGACCAAGTAAAAAACTGAAGAAATCTACTTTGATAATTTCGGTGACAGTTTTGATTGACGTTTTCTAACAGAATCTATTCAGGAAACTGCCGACGAGAAGCGAGCGATGATATTTTTTTTATAAGAATAGCCTATTAAATGATTTCATACACCCATGGGTGTAACATTCACCCGTTCGAGAAAGACTGATGTTGCGGTATGAATCAACAACTATTGATATTCCTTCAGCTCCGGAACGTAGCTACCGGAAGAGATCATCATCATCATCTTCTTCATCTTCATCATCATCATCATCAGCAGCAGCAGCAGCCTTTTAGTGTCTGTTCTTGGACATGGACGTTCCCCAAGATTCGCCAGACTTCTCTATCATAGGCATTGCAAAGCCAATATCTCTGAATTCGTCTAGCTCATCACGCCATCTTGCTTTCTGTCGTCCAAAATTTCGCTTATGATATCAGTGGATCCACTTTATCAGTCGGGATGTCCACCAGTTGTTTGACATTCTTACAACATGCCCAGTCCATTGCCATTTGAGTTTTCCAACTGTTTCTCTTATATCTCAGATTCCCGTCTTCTCTCAGATATACTGTATTGTCTTATGATCTCTCCATGTGAGATTAGGCATGATTCTCTCCTGTGCACGTTGCATAGTTCTCAGTTTGAGGGTCAATCCTTGATTAGGTTCCATGGTTCAGCTCTATAGGTGACTACCGGTAGGATACATTGGTTGTATGCCCTTCTTTTTAGGATTAGTGAGATTTGGATGTTCTTGAAAAGTTGGGCTTGCTCTACCAAAAGCTTGCCAACCTAGTATGATTCTTTGCTTTATTTCTTCTTTTGATGACTTCATGGAGATTCGCTATCCAGATGAGATACACGGCACTAAATCAAGTTAATCTAGTTGAGACTCAAAGACGATGTCATACATTTTTTAATAATGAAAATGACCCAGGTTGGGAGCCCTGAGATAGAGGTTTTGGGGGGGACATGGTATTTGTGCTATTTGTTAATGGCCTAGTACAGTGCTGGTTTGTTAAGGGCTGTATTTTAGGGACGTATCTAAAGCACTTACTGAGGTGTCACTATATCTTCTTTTAAGGGGGATGACTTATCTGAATGGTACGCGAGTATGTTAATAAGATTGTATGCATATATATTTATTTGGAAATGGGTACATGATCCGACAGGATGATTATAAACTGCGTTATATTATATTGGAACAATATTCGAAATGATCTCCCGTTGCAACACGGTGATATAATCATTTGGCTTTGACAACGTAAAAGAAATAAACAATAGAAGAAAATGGGACTGCTGCAGGAATCAAACCTGCTAACGAATGAAGTGTGAAGACAAGCCTCGGCTGACATTTCAACTTTGTTTGCCAATGTTTGTCACCATTACACTACCTTGAATAGTAGCCAGCGATTTCACAGGTGAAACTTACCAAGTGACTTTTGTGCAGTATTTCTATTACTGACTGACAGAAAATGATATTCACATTCATTTGTATTTGTGTTCTTTTACTCTCGGTATGGAATCTGGTCTGTTGATCTGATCTGTGGACTTGTACACGTCGGGTGAAATTCTGGAATCATCCATGTCATCTCCAGGGATTGGGGAGTGATTTGGCAGTTTCTCTCTCTCTCTCTCTCTCTCTCTCTCTCTCTCTCTCTCTCTCTCTCTCTCTCTCTCTCTCTCTCTCTCTCTCTCTCTCTTATCCAACTAGCGCATTGGCATCTGCTTATGTATTCATCAATCTCGGTCTGATCTGTTTATCGATATGTTTATCTCAATGATTTGGGCAATATATGTAAGTATCTATCTCTGTTCTTTTCTATCTATCTATCTATCTATCTATCTATCTATCTATTCACATCTATCTATCTATCTCAATATATATCTAACTATCTATCTATCAATCTATCTATCTATATATTCACATCAGTCTATCTATTTATCTATCTCAGTATGTCCTAATCTATCCATCCATCTATCCATCTATCTATCTATCTATCTATCTATCTATCTATCTATCTATCTTATCCTATTCATGTATATCAATCAGAAACCGTTAACACAGATTTCTTTAGTTTTTAAAGCTGACTGGACACGTGTATATATGTTAGCATGTATCACCTGTATGAGTCACACCAATGACACTAGAGAGCTAAAGCTTTCAACATTCACTCCTTATCGTGCAGGAAAAACGTTCAATCATTTTTTAAATTCTCCAGATTGATTGTTAGTTGGTTTCAATATACAATGTAAGTTTATGCTAGATTGATCCCTTACTCTGTGTACGATAGATTTTTGGAGATCCAAACTTTTATAGTGATCACTGCACAACAAAAGGGAGAAATATCTTTTATGATCTGTTGCTCTGTAAAGCAGTCAATCCAACGAAAGGTTATTCTGGCAGGAAAAAGTCTATAGCTTGGCAGTTGGCACAGATGGTCTCAAGCTTGGGTGAATGTGGAGGATTTGGCTTGAGGCTAGCAACTACATGCTGTAAAACCTACTTACTACGGAAACCATTGCAGATTGGTTGTGGCCCTATGTTCCACAGGGGGTCAGCAGATACGGATAAACATTTTATGAAACTGTGTACTTCTATCAAAAATATGTCGAAATTTTACTTCTAACTATAATTTGGGAAATCTTCACGTGTGTGTGTGCGTTTGTGTGTGTTTGTGTGTGTGTGTGTTTGTGTGTGTGTGTGTGTGTGTGTGTGTGTGTGTGTGTGTGTGTTTGTGCGTGTGTGTATGTGTGTGCTCCGAGATAACTCGACAACTTGCCATTGTACGAAATTGATATTCGCCAGCTAAGTTGGTTCTTGCACTTGACATTGGAGCGTCAAGTTTGAACTCATTTGGATGTAAGGTTCTAGACATGAGGTGAATGTTCAATTTACGATTTTTAAAAAGACCTATGCTAAAATGAACACATATTTTGTGATCGTAAAAGATGGCGTGAACATAGCATGAACTGCCTCCCTAATCATTTCGATGCTGTGTCGTTTTGGAATGAAATAGAAAGAGAGGGGGCATTTTTTTCCCTTATCGAATTTTTCTATTGAACGAGGTTAAATCAAATTATACTTAGATGACGTGATGGCATTTAAAAATGTTTCGATTATTATTACGATTAACTATGATATTTCTTTTTTGATTGTTGCTATTGATGACATCATAGATAAACAAATAACTGGGTTTCATTATTTCAAGTTTAACGCTTGCTCCTGAATATTTTAATGAAACCAGATGCACTTTTTGAACGGGAATGCCCTTATATAATCTTGTTTTATTTGTTGATGTTTTAGGGAATAGGGTAAGAGTTTTTGTTTGAAATTTGAAACAAACTGGTATCAACTCCATTCTCTACTTTCACTTTCACTTTCACTTTTACTTTCACTTATTGAAGGTACTGATGAACTATCTTCAGATATAGAATGACCTAAGTTTGAGTCTTTTGACTTACGCATTGGATCCTGTTATGTAATCAAATCCTGCTGTCTAAAACCAGGCAAACATTAAGTTGTCAAAAATCTACTGTAACCCGTAATCGGAAGAAGCGTCGCTATTTATGATATGGCTTAATAAGACCGAGCAACAGCAGAAGATTTTTATGATTAGAGGCATGTCGACCAAAGAAATCTCGACTGTCGCTGGATTTCACGAAATTTCCGGCCAACGTAGAATCTCTGGAGCCCTGCACAGAATGGAAATATTCTTGCTATAATAAACTCCTCATGAAACATTATATCGTCAAATAATTTTACTAAGTTCAACTTAACTAGTGTCAACAATAGTCGGGTTAGGAAACCCGCGATTTTGAACCAACTTGACCGCAGTTTGGTGTTCAATTCAAATAATCATATTGGGTTTGCAATTTTTCGACTATATTTGGCTGATTTTTTTTTTCAATTTTGCTGATCAAAATTTGCAATAGCCAAAAATCCAGTTAATCTTTTTAAAAAGATATTACGAAAAAATTGGTATTAACCTTCCGCTTGCTTTATCACGATCAAAGTAGTTACAGGATGTTTTTTAGTTGCGCATAGTTACATAACGTTCTTTTAGCGGCCTTAGCAGCACTTGATACACTTGCTGAATGTAAACAGACAGAATGAAAATAAAGATGCTACTTGTACGTTCGGAGGTGGGAAATGAAGCCAACAATGGACTTGAAACGATAGCATGATTTATCAAACTCTTCCAGACGGTTTATCTGTTAGAAACAGTCAACCAGAACTGTCAACATAGGTTGGGGGGGGGGGGTTGTCGTTTTTTTTTTTGTTTTTTTTTTTCATTTCTCAAGAGAGTTGGCTGCCTACGCTCACAAACTGCACTAACAGAGCTAGAAGGATGAAAAGTTCAACATTTTCTCTCGAAAAATATTTTCTTTTTTTTTTCAAACTGCTCCATATCTGTTTTTAGTGAATGTTAAATTCACAATGCACATTTATGCTAGTTTGGTCTTTTGGTTTATTTTCGTGGGCATTCGCGTTTATTTTTTGAACTTTCAGATTCTTTAGTGACCACTGACCAAAAAAAGGCAAGAGAAGTAACTTATATCCCAACATGGCACGATATCAAATGATTTTGGTCATGTGACGGTTTCTATTGAGTGGTTAACAGATGAAGGTATGCTTTCGGTTTAAAGATTTAACATAAAAGGGAGATAACCGATTACGTTTGCTTATGCGTCTGCTACCACTGCTACTTACGTGCGACACAGAATTCGTTCGGGAGGACAATGAGAGATGTAGAAAAATTATTTGATTAATTATTATTGCTAGTTACCAGTATATATTATTTTTAGTTTTATAGCTATAAAAACATTTTTCACTTGCAACCCTAACCCTATCCCCAACCTCAAACTAACCCCAAGCCAAAACTTAATATTTACCCCAAAATTAAAACTAACCCCAAAACTAAGACTAACCTTGAAACAAAACTTCTAACCCTGAAACAAAATCTAATCTTCAAACTAACCTAGCTCTCTAACTAATCCAAAACTAGCCCTAATCCCCGAACTGACCCTAACCCCAAAACTAACACAAAAAGAACCGTAACCTTAAAACTACCCTAACACTAAAACAAAACCTATATCATATCTCTTTATTATAAAATCTAATGAAATTAAATGTATACTTGTATTCAATACAATACAGTTTCAGATGTTCGTTTCATGTGATAGTAGCAGCAGTAGCAGTAGTAGCAGACGTATGAACCAATTTAATCGTTTCCCCACCTCCTTTTGATATTTAATTTACGAAACGAGAGAAAACCTTTACCACTAACCAGACCTGTCTATCTACTTAGCCATTTAAATGTAAATTCTTTTCGCCTACACGTGTGACAATAACAAAAAAAAAGAAACCAAAACGAAAAAGAAGAGCTTAATAACGTCAACAACAAAAGCAATCCACTTGAATGAATAAATAAATCACGAACACTTAAAGGAGCATTTAAAAAAAAACGAATAACGAAGTCGACATTTAAAACTGCATTAAAGATTTGTCACAATACTGACGAAGAACAAAACGTTTAAGACATTGTAAAACTATTGTTAAAAAGGCAATGAAGTAAACAATAATGAATGGTCCGAGAGAAGAAGAAAAATAGAGTTGCTCTCAAAGCAACTGATGATGACAAGCTAGGTATAAAACCACAATATACATTCAGCCATTTTATTGTGCTTGTGCATGAGAGAGGAATGACGATATCAGATGACCATATGTCGTACAAATGAATTTCTTGAATTCAATTCAACGTTTCGCCTGTACAAGCTGCTTTTATCAAGAAAGTATATTGGAGAAATACATGAAATGGTGTTTATATATATGGTCCGTGACTTGTGCTGACTGGGAATAATAATTTATAAAGTATATCCTGAGGGAGTGTACATATGCTCATAAGTAACAAAGAAATGAAGGCTGTACCGAAAATAATTGGAAGCCAGTCATTATAATGTAAACAAGCCTGTCTGCAGACAAATTTCACCCCTACTTCTATTCCGACTAGAGATGAATACTGCAACTTCTGTATTGTATAATTTCCAAAGATTATATGTTCATAAACCACTATACACCTTTGTTCCAATGTTCTAATATCGGAAATATAATCAATGAAGAGTTGCCTCCCCTAAATTAGATTCAGGTCGTATTTTGTTGTTCTTGTTCTTGTTCTTGTTACGGTGAGAAAACAAATTCAACTCCAACCCCCGACTTTGACGGGACTTTGACAATTCTTTTCGCCCATTTATGTAACATAATTGATGAAAAACAGACACCAAAAAGGCTTTATAGAGTCAACAACAAAAGCAATCCACTTGCATATACACGTATAATAACTAGCAATGTACAGATGTCTTCTGTCACGCTAAGGGGCGTAACTGATGTAGTAAAATGATTTCATTCATATGACTGATATGGTATAATGGAATTTCATTCAGGTTCTAATGATGTAGAAAGAATCCTGGATTTAAAGGACGATATAATTTTTTTTTAAGTAATAAAAATAATTACAAAAAATTAAAAATCCGTTCGTGGTTATCAAAACGCTCTTCTCCAAGCTTCCAGCTATCCTAATCTTTATTATCCACGTATATAAAAATACAATGTGTATATCCATATATTTTATATATGCCCTCATTTTTGTCTGCTCGGGTAGTGCAATGGTTAACTCATCAGCCTCACACACAAAAGGTCTTGGGTCCAATTCCCGGTGATCATAGAAGAGTCCGGAAAACTCTTCATCTGTACAAATTTCCTGTGCACTCAGCTCCTAATTGAGTACATCTTCGGATGGTTATGGAAACTTGCAAGAACAGAGTCCTGGTCTCGACCAGACTTGAGAGCTTGCAAGCTTGTAAGGATCACTAAGCTGATGCATGTAACAAAAAAATCACCTTTGGGGATCGTCTTGAGAGAGCGGCGTGACGCTTTACCTTCTATATGAAAATGTAATGTGTATATCCATATATTTCATATGTGCCGTCATTTTTGAAGGCTCGGATAAACTACAGAGTAAATGAATCGCGAACACTTGAAGTAGCATTCAGAAAAAAAACAAATAACAATGTCGGGATTTAAAACTGCATTAAAGATTTTTTTTCTCTCAATTCTGGAAAAGAACAAAACATTCAAGACAAAAAAAACTTTTGCTAATGAAGCGAGCTAAAATGAACAGACCGAGAGAAGAGGGGAAAACATGTCTGGTTAGTCATCCAATAGATAACATCATCCGACTAACGTCTTTTGGCAGCATACCATGTTGGGGTTGATCAATTGAAAAAAAATTTTAGAAGATATGACTAAAGAATAAGTTATTGGTGTCAATCTTTGTTACTTAATGAGCACTAAAAAAAGTCTGAATTTCTTTTTTAAATCGTGACATAAACTTACAGGACCAATTCAGCATAAATTCAAATTTTAAATCAACCCCCCTCCAAAAAAAATATTAAGGGAGGGAGGGGGTCAAAAAACAAAAACAAAAAAAAAGCGTTGTTCTTGACATAATAAGGAATAAATGTTAAATTTTCATAGGTACAGCCTGTTTGCGTAATATATACATATATAGTCAGCCAACTAAACCAGTCTGACTGTTGAAAGTTGACAGTTTTGGTGACAGTTTTGGTTGACGGTCTCTAATAGAGATGTTGTCAAGACAATGGATGATAGCAAGCTAAGTATAAAATCAAAATGGCGGATATTAGAAATCGCCTGCTTGGCCGCCATGTTGCTTTTTATTTCTTTCAAATCGTATTAGTTCTGGCTCATTGAATTTCAACCCTGACTTCTCTCTTTACGTTCGTTGCTTTTATGATTTCTTTTTTTAAATTCTATGATGTATTTTCGATTCATTGAGTTTGTTTTCATTGTTTGATATTCGTTGTTCTCCATTGGATTGTTTAAATACATTTATTCAACATCTTATAACTTTTTTCTCTTTGTATAAGATGAAGTATTATAAATCATCTTTCTTTTTTTTTTTAAATCTTATGACTACTTTATATCTTAATTCTTTCAATCGGTAGTGTAGGCGTTTTACACTGTGATCTCCGTGGGGGATATGGGTTCGAATTCCACCTAAGACTTATTCTTTATTCCTGATCAACGCTGTTTGATCACTGCCGAAGAGAGACATTGGTCTTGGTAAGAGTGACGAGAAATGCAAATAATAGATTGATTTGAGGATAAAAAGTTGTCATAAAATTTAAAGAAATATTTTTCTAACACTTTGAACCATTGTGGGTTGAATTTATTTCCACTCTTTAACTGTTTGTATCTGCACGGCGGGTTTTTTAATACTATATCATATCTTCATGTATCTGGGCATACAGGGGCTTATTACAAGACCTTCAGCCCAAACTGATACCAAAACTAGCAGCTTAGCTTTCTTCAGTTTTCAAGTTGGTCTAGCTGACCAGCTGACCGGCTGGCCGTGTATGTATGTATCAAGTGAATTAGAGGGCTGAAAATTCTAACATTTACTCTTAGTATGTCAACAAAACACCTTTTTTCGTTTTGTAATTCCCCAGGAAATTAGGGGTTCGATTTGCAATGTAAGTTCATGCTAAATTGATCCTTAGTTTCCTGCTTGTTTTGTTTTTTCTAAGACACTTTTTAGTGATATCTGTCGAGCAAAAAGTGAAAGAAGTAACGTATTCATTGATCACCCTTTTTTCAAATTTTTTAACTGATCATTATCAACACGGGATGCTGCCAAATGATTTTGGTCATGTATTGGTTTCTATTGAGCGATTAATCAGACCTGCCTCATATGCCTTCATTTTCTTTAGTACTTAGGCTGATCAACAACTGATTGTAGACTAGTTCAAAATACGAAAAAAAGAAAAAGAAATGTTCATAATCAGTGTTGATTTTTTAACCATGCTTGCTTCCTGACCAAAGCATTTCAATTCTTTGAAGAATCGTGGCTCAAATTCCATCCCACTTCTGATGTCTTTGCAAGTGAATCATATCTAATATCACGTCTTTATCTTCATATATGAACTCGTCTACACGCCATCGCCCAAGACTGTAAGTGCTGTTAGAATCAAGACTTGAGCGGTGCAAAAAGTGTTTGCAACAAGGAGCTACAAATCCAAACGGCCACCAGGGTTTAAAAAAACCCCAAAAAACACTTCTTCTCAGACAGATCTGCACCTACCTGGATCAAGCTCTCTGAAGCCCCAGTCTCTTTTCCAAACATCATCATCATCATCAGTCTTTTAACGTCCGTCGTTGGACATAGACCTTCCCCAGGATTCGCAACAATTCTATATCATGGGCGTCGTAGAGCCAGTATTTCCTGATAATCACATTCAAATCAAACCTCGGAGAAGATCTCCGACAAGATCTCGGACATCGAAGGTTCGAATATGGATTTTTGAACTGAACGACAAGTCAAAGTAGGACTCCATAGACTGAACTTAGTGGACTAATATTGTCCTGGTTGAGATACTAAACTGAGATACAAGTATCTAGGAGCACAGAGACTTGTATTCTATCCCAACACTTCTTTTTAGTAGCCAAACAGATCGTCAGGTGGCGGAGTAGTTCCGAATGGAATAAAAACAAATGTCTCTCAAGGGGTTAATCTTGAATTTCTTTCTCTTTCCACTATTTTTTGTTTCGTTGTTGTTGCTTTCAGTCAGACGCTGTCAGCCAAAACTATATCCGTCAACCAAATAATTGAAAATTGGTTTCTTCAATTTTGAAATGATTCTGGTTGCCTGGCAGGCTATCTATCTATCTATCTATCTATGTGATGTGCCTCGCCGACAGGCTGTACCAGTTGAGCTTGAGGGCTTAAAACACGGACCCCTTCTTATGTATTGGAAAACCTTTTTTTGATATTTTTTCGAAAATTCCCTCCAAATATTTTCCCAGGGGGTAATCCAATTTTACAAAATAAATTTATGCTAAATCAGTTTGTGTTTGATAACGTTCACGCTTGATATTTGAAAACCCACAGTTTAGCTCACCAGCAAAAGACGAGGGAAGTAATTTATTCATATGGTCAACCATTTTTTCCGATTCTTTGATTATTCATCCCTAACCCTGTATGCTGCAACAGGACGTTTGGTCATGCGACAGTCTCTATACAGTGACTAACAAGACTTTTTTCTTTTTTTCTTTGTTTTTCTTCTTTTTAAAAAAATTCTTTTTTTCATGTTTTTATCAGTTTTACGATCTGTCTGTGCAGCTTACCGTGAAAAGTATGTGTGAAGCTCAGTGAATAAACGAAAAGGTGTGTTCTTAGTGGCGAATTTCTATGACAACCACAGAGAAAAATGGTCTGTTTGCTTGGATTTAACCTGCAAGGTATGGACACCAGCAGTAATGGGATCTTTCTAAACCCTCCTTCCATCACTCAACTTTTTGCAATGATCACCAATATCACCACCATTGGCAGTAGCAGCCTTTTAATGTCCGTCATTGGACCAACATCTTCCCCAAGATTCGCCAGACTTCTCGGTCGTGAGCGTCGCAGAGCCGGTACTTTCTAAAATTGACCTGTTCACCACGCCATCTTATATTTAACCGGCCGCAATTATGATCTCTGGGGATCAGGATGGTGAGTTGTGATGCCAAGCGGTGGTTACTGATGAAGGATAAATATTTTGATAATTTTTAGTAAGAAACGAATTTGTTCGATGGGTCAAATAAGACTCATCTCAAATTACAGAAAGTATCACAACGGCTTGCGAGATAAGCTGGAAAACAATAGCTCTACGGGAGTCTCAGAAGCAGAAATGTCATATGTGACAATCACTTATGACAACAACTCTGCATAATTAGCGACCTGCCTCCATAATTATCATAACTGAAATCACGTATTTATTAGAGAACTTTAATCAGAACTGTCAATATAAGTATCTCCAATTTGTAAGCTAGTGTAGCTGGCTATATATGTATACAGCATGCGTACATTCCTCACCAATGGAGCTAGAGGGCTGAAAATACAGATATTTACTCCTCATTATGTCAAGAAAAAATGCCTTGGTTCCGTTTTTACAAAATCCTTCCTAATAAGTTTTTAGTGAGGGGGTCCAATTTGCTATGTAAGTGTGTACTAAACTGGCTCCCTCTGTTTATGTCTGACAACATTCACGTTTGTTTGGTTTGTTATTGAGATCCTGATTATTTAGTGATCACCGCCAAACAAAAGAAGGGAGAAGTAACTGATTCATTGATCACCCTTTTCTACAATTTTTAGATTGACCACTCCAGGTGCGTGATAGTTTCTATAAAGTGACTAACCAGACCTGTTAATAACTTTTAGAAAGAAGCACATTTGTTTGATCGACCAATCAAGAATAGCTTGTCTCAAAATTACAAGGGATAGCTTGCGAGATAAGCTTGCAAGCAATATATCATGTGACTTTGGGTAATTTCTGGAAAGGTATATTTTATAGGTATTACTTCGTTCTATGTACACATGCAATATGTATCTGATAGTGACCAATATGTCCAAAGATGTAAACATTCTTAATGAGTTTAACTCCCACCCCCTTTGATGACGTCATCAATCATGTGATTTCCGGTCATTTCTTGCAATGTCGTCATTCGATATGTTTCACACCGCTCTTGATAGATATGCAATTCGTATGTAATGGTGAACTAAATCTGATTTTGACCCAAATCTCCGAGGATATGAACATTTTGAATAAATTTTAGACCCCTTTGATAGTGTCATCAATCTCTTGCCTTCCAGTGATTCTACGAAATATAGTTATTTGATAAGTCTTACCATGCTCTATCTACATATGCAACTTGTATCTGATTGTGATTTACGTGTCCGAAGATACGAACATTTTAAAGAAGCTTTTGGTTTCCTCTGATGACGCCATCACTCATGTGATTTCCGGTGATTTCTCGAAATATTACCTGGTCTTTAATTGATCGTCATGCTGCTCAGATGGTTAGCCTCTCTAGCCTATCTAATAGCTCTACAGGAATCGCAGAGGCCAAAAAAAAAAACACTATACTTGACTGATCACCCCTGATAACAACATTCCAACCATTCTAACTACTAAAACCAGCGGCACGTTGTTATATTTACTTAAATCTTGTCATGAAGAAGATTATTGGGTTCTTTATTGATTTTATACACGTTTCCATCAGAATTGTCCGTGTCCATTAAATGAAATCAGGGATAGGGATAGGGGGTTACACGGAGGGGAGAGGGTACGGCGTATACCTATTTCTCAATTTCCAGGGGTTTTGACAGTCCAATATCTACTAATGGAGACATTTCTGAATAATTAGTTCCCGAAACAAATACCGTATACCAAGTTCTGAAGACCGTTTCCTATCACTGAAAGAAATTAAAAAAAATTTGATACGACTTATTGATTAGTTGGGGAAGAGTGAGGGATAGGAAGAGGAGAAAAGAAGGAGGGATGGAGGGGAAGAGAGAGAGGGAGAATGAGAGAGATGGGAAAAGTGAAAGGGAGAGAGATCAAATGAAAGAGGGGAAGAGGTAAATAGGGAGATAGAAGAGAGACAGATAGAGTGAAGGGCAAAAAAGAGAACAGAAAGTAAAAGGAAAAGGGATAAATGTATAATAAGGGAGGAGAAGAGGAAAGAGAGAGAGAGTACAAAAAGGGTGAGTGGGAGGGGAGGGACATGTTAAAGGAAGGAAGAAATTGAAAGTGAAAGAGTGCACAGGATAAGGAGGGTGAAAGAGATGGAAAGAAGGGAAAAGGGAGAGAGGGGAGAAAGACCAGGAGAGAAAGGGAAAGAGGAGAAGGAAATTCAATTCAATTCAAACGAAACTGTTCAGCGAGAGGAAGAAGGGGAGAGAAAGAGAGAAGAAACGAAAGAGGAAAGAGTGAAATAGGGTAAGAAAGAACTAAATTGGAGAGCGAAAGGGAAAGAAAGAGTGAAAGAGGGAGAAGTGGAATAGAGAAAAATAGAACAATACAGGAGAGCGAGGGGGAGAGGAGGAAGAGAGAAAGAAAGAGTGAAGTAGGGAAAGAGAGAAGTAGGGAAAGAGAGAACGAAACTGGAGAGTGAAAAAGGAAAGAAAAAGAAAGAGAGAGAGAAAGAAAGTGAAAGAGGAATGAGTGAAGTGGGGGAAGAGAGAACAAAACAAGGGAGGGCGAGGAAGAGGGGAGAAGAAACAGAAAGGGAAAGGAAAGGAGAGAGGAAAGAGTGAAATACGGAAAGAGAGAACGAAACTCGAGAGCGAAAGGGAAAGAAAGAGAGAGTGAAGAAGGAAGAGTGAAAGAAGGATAGCCAGAACAAAACAGAACGGGGTGTGAGAAGGAAAAAGGGAGGGCGAAGGGGAAAGAGGGAGAGAAAGGGAAAGAGGAAAGAGTGAAATAGAGAAAGCCAGAACGAAACGGGAGCGTGAGAAGAAAAGAGGGAGAGCGAGAGAAAAAGAGGGAGAGACAGGAAAAGAAAGTGATACAGAAGGAAAGAGGGAGAGAAAGTGAAAGGGAAAGAGAAAGGCAAAGACGGAGATAGAGAGGGAAAGAAGGAGAGAGACGACTGGAATACGGTATTGCTGAGACATTCCTAATTCAACGTGACGCATCCCGTATGTTATGTAAATCATATAATGGAATTTTAGGATTCAACTCGTGGCTTATAACGTCCTTACACGGGGAGACATCATGCAAGATCACGCTCGATACGAGAAAACGCGAGAATTAAATGAAATAAAAAAGAAAGGTTAATCCGTCAAGTGAAACCAATATACAACTAAAGTCTTTTGGCAGAATGCCATGTTTAGGGGTTATATATTTTTTAAAGTACAAATGGGGGTGATCAATTAATAGATTACATCTTTTATCTTTTCTCTGGTCATTGTCATCAGTCTGTTAACGTCCGACGTTGGACATAGACTTTCCCCAGGATTCGCCACACTTCTCCATCGTGGGCGTCGTAGAACCAGTATTTCCTGATTCTGTCTAGTTCATCTCTCCATCTTGTGTTCTCTCGGCCTCGGGTTCTTATGTGATCTCTGGGTATCCATATTGTGAGCCGTGATGTCCATAGATCAGTCTTACAACATGGCCTGTCCATTGCCATTTAAGTTTTCTAATAGATTCTGTGATGTTTTGGACTCCCATTTTCTTCCTTGTATACTGTGCTGTCTTGTGATCTCTCCATGTGAAGTTAAGCATGATTCTCTCATGTGTGCGTCGCGTACTTCTCGGTTTGCGAGTCTGTCATCTGGTTTCTTTGGGGGTTATCACTAAAAACAGAATGGACACTGCCAGACATGCACTAAGAGACCAATTTAAGATTAACTCAAGACTGTCAATTGAACCTTCTACTAAAAAAACTTTCTAGACTTAATAAGGAGTAAATGTTTGAATCTTTAACCCTCAATATCTATTGGCGTAGACCGTGTACGTGATACACACATTATCAGACGGAGAGACAGGCCAACTAAAAAATCTAAAGAAACCAATGTTGACAGTTTTGGTTGATGGTGTCTATTGAAATTTACAGACCCAGTGACTTAAGACCATCATGCATCATGTACGACTTCTGTCTCAGATGAATTGGGGGCGAGATCTTTGCGAGGCTCTTCCCAGTTCATGAAGCTATTTTTCCACAAGGATAGAAGATCATTGGTTGAATTACATAGTGCAATGCTATTTTTATTCCTTGGTAGAGAGTGTTATTTTCTGATTGCGTATGTGTAAAATGTATGGAAAAAAAGGCTGTTATCCCCTTCAAACTTTGCTTTTGTTGTCAGGATAGTGATATTCAAATGTAATTGTTTTTTCTTACTTAATGTGATTGAAATTATGCACACTCGCCCGTTGTCTAATTGAAAATAAGTAGATTCCAAATTATCACTGTACTGGTCACATAACCATAGGTCGAAGGGGATGGTTGACATTTTCAATACTTTCAAGACATGATATTCTTTGAAAATAACACTTATTGCCAAAGAACAAAAAAGTTTTCTAGATACAAAAAACATTGCATAATTGGCGAGTGACGTCAATAGATATCTCTCTCTCTCTCTCTCTCTCTCTCTATATATATATATATATATATATATATATATATATATATATATATATATATATATATACACTAAAATAAAACTAGACGGATATCAACACTGTATTTCGTGAGAGTCGCTCATCAGAAGTGATCTGAAAACGCAAAGGTGTGGAAGAAATTTCGAAGTCTGTTATTTGCTTTATGAGATTCGAACGACAATAATGGAAGACTTGCTAAAACAAATGAGCTACTTTATTCCAACGTTCCGTTCTTTTCAAAATCTTTTTCAAGGAAATAGAAAGGGGTGTTTTTAAATGTATTGTGAGTTTCAGGTGGGTAAGGTTATTGTTAGCCATTATATGTCCACTGCAGGAAAAAGGCTTTTCTAATCTCCTTCCATGATTAATGCAATTGTGCTAACCTCTTTCTTTTCTTGCTTGCAAACATTTTTATCTCATCTGTCCATCATTGTCTGTTGTTTTCCTAATGTCTTCACAATCGTGTGAGCACCAATTGGTTAGCCTTTTGCTCCATCTGTTGTCATCTTTTTTTGCCAAGTGTCCAGCCCATCGTCTTTTTGTTGCTCAATTATTTGTATAATATACATCACTGCTGTTTTAGACCTGATCCATGCTTATATGTTTTTTTCTATATCTTGGACTTATTCCTTGCATTGCTCTTTCCATGGCGCTCTATGATTCTAAATTAGTTCGTTTTGTTAATATCCATGTTTCAGATCCGTGAGTCATGGCTGGTATAATGCATTCATTATAAATTTCATGCGTAAAGCATATTAGCAAAATGCTTTCCAATATGTCTCTATTCATACCAAATACTTTCCAGACGGACGTTCTGTGTCGTTTTATCCCACTTTCATAGTCTTTCTCTAACTTAATATCTGTCCTAGATGAATAAATGTATTTTCATCCTTCTTCGAGATCTTTTTCCTTCCATTCATACATTATTTCGGGGAATTCTACAGGTGAATATTACTCTTGTCTTTCTTCATTTCATCTCTGAGCCTACTTCTTGACACTCGCTATTTAGGTTGGTCAACATATTCTGTTATTCTGACATAATGGAAACGATATATATATATATATATATATATATATATATATATATATATATATATATATATATCATAATTATTATCATCGTCAAGACATGGCTGTAAAATTAGATATATGTAGAATTGTAATATCAAAGTATGTGAAACACGTTAGATAAAGCAATTTTAAAATTAAATACATGATACTAATAGATATTGGGAAATAAGTGGCTCAGGTAACACAAAAATTGGGGTAAAAGGTATATATATCATGTGAAAACCTTTTGTAAGAAATACTGATACATGAACTTGAGGCGTAGGCGTATGAGACGGGGGCAGTGGGGACAAATGCCCCAAGATTTCGGCAAATCAGTGAAAAATTTAGGGTAAATCAAGTCCTTTGCGCCCCTCTTGACAAAAGAGTTTCCATACACTTAAGGACTTCTTCATCGTGTACAATTTAGTGACTGTGTAATTACTGTATCCCAGTTGTGACTCAAAATTAGTTGAGCATTAGATACTAAAGAATCTATAGCGACATAATAAATGATAGTATGGTGTAATTCTAACCATATAATAAGCTTATTTGAATTTTTTGTTTGTTTGTTTGCGCTCAAATGGGATGATCTCATTGGTCGATTTACCTTCCTAGTATGACATACGAATAACAATTACATCACAGAAACTCTCGAGACTTCATGTCTGATCACACATTGAAATAGCAGTTTTATAACGTTTAATTATTGCTGTAAGATCATTGTCCGATTCAGAGTTGTAATTAAAAGCAACTGAAAGTAAGGATGAAGATAAATGCTTGTCAAAATTAATGCTACTACACTTCATCTAAGAAGTTGAAATACCGTCGTATTAAATGTATACCTATCTAGTGAACATCAGCAAACGTGGAATATCGGTTGTAAGTATACAGTCAGCTCCCACTTAAGTCCCCATGGCTGAATGTTTAATAACGACCAGTCGTAATCAGGACTTCCCCTGGTTATAGAGTGTGAGTTCGATTCTCAACGCAGGCTTGCTCGTTATTTTCCAATAGTGCTGTTTAATCGTTGTCGTAGGATTACAGTTCAATTCGAAGTAGCAATAGAAAGCAACTGAAAGTTAGGATGAAGCTAAAGGCTTGTCAAAATTAATGATAATGTTGCAAAACATTACCCAAGAATGAATTTGAAAAAAAATATCTTTGTAGAATATACCCGTCAAAAATGACGGTGTGATTTATGTATGGATTAGCATTTAGGAGTGCATAGCTATCTCATTTGGTAATATTTGGTATATTAATCTCAATTATTTTATAGTCTCAACTCATCAGACGTTGTTCTAATATGTGATCAGAAATGAAGTCTTACAATTGAGAGCTATAAATCTTTTTAAAACAACGATATCAGTCTTCCTGTCTCAATTACGTTGCTGTAGGATTATGGTCCCATTCAAAGTTGCGATAAAAAGCAACAGAAAGTAAGAATGAAGATAAAAGCTAGTCAAAATGAATTGCTATACTTCATCCAAGAATTAAAAATACCGTTGTATTGAATGTTTCCCTATTTTGTAAAGGGAAATATACAAGGATTAACCTGAAACTATTTCTGACTTTCTAACTTATTTGCCCATTTTTCGTTTTTACGGTTCTTTAATATAATCAAAATATTTGGGTGCCTAATCTCACGCCGTGCGATCACGCGACAATATTGTAAGGAGTTAGGCTTAAGGTGTAAATTCAGCCTCTGTTTAAAGTCCCTGTGGCTGAATGGTTAAAAGTAGCTAGGCGTATACTGGACCCTTTCTGACTAAAAAGTGTGAGAGCAGTTCTCACCGTGTGTTTCCTCATTAGTTTCCGATTTCACTGTTTGATCGTTGCTGTAGAATTATAAACCAATTCAAATTTGTGATAAAAAAAAGAAACTAAAAGTTAAGATACAGGTATATTCAAGTTAGGAATTAATCATTTGAACCTTGACTTAACTCACTTTTGAACCACACTCATCACACTCAAAGTCCTAATTACTCATCAAACGTGCACATGATAGGATTACGCTGGGCCTCACATGGAGAGACCACAAGACAGCACATTACATCCGGGAAAAGACAAGAGTCAGGGACATCATAGAATGGATTAGAATTCTCAAATCGCAATGGGCTGGCCATGTTGCAAGAATGGCAGACAACCGATGGACATAGCGACTCACGACATGGATCCCCCGAGATCACATGCAGAAACGAGGCCGGCAGAATATTAGATGGAGAGACGAGCAAGACAAATTCAGAAAGTACCGGCTCTGCGACGCCCATGATAGAAAAGTATAGCGAATCCTGGGGAAGGTCTATGTCCAACGACAGACGTTGAAAGGCTGCTGCTGCTGTTGCTGCTGCTGTTGCTGCTGTTGCTGCTGCTGCTGCTGCTGCTGATGATGATGATGATGATGATGATGATGATGATGAATACGTATCTATTTCTCAAAAAATCCTGGCTTGCGACGCCCATGACAGAAAAGTGTGGCGAATCCAGGGAATGGTCTATGTCCAACGACCGACGTTGAAAGACTGCTGCTGCTGCTGATGATGATGATGATGATGAAGATGATGATGATGATGATTACGTATCTATCTATTTTCTCAGAAAAAACTGGCTTGCGACGCCCATGATAGAAGAGCGTGGCAAATCCTGAAGATGGTGTAGGCCCAACGACGGATGTTGGAAAACTGATGATGATGGTGATCATCATCATCATCATCATCATCATCAAAGTCCTCCCCCCTTTGGGGCGTGCGCACCACACACTCAGAGTCACTCTGTAGCAATCAGATTTGGGTTATTTATTCCGGGATAAAGAGATAGAAACGTTGAAATACCTCTAAGTAGCTATTACTGCAAAATGCTTCTTCTTTGCAAAGAGTTTTGACATCGTGAAAAAGCGGGGTCAACCCATACAACTCCTTCTCGTGAAATTTCTCAAAATAAGGCAGGTACTTTCGACGCGTAAAGTATTATTGGTGATAACGCTTTACTATGGTGAAACATTTTAAAGTTTGAAAGTGTTCCTTGTCGAGAAAAGAATCGGTACTGGATAAGTATGGGGATGCCCCCCTGCACCATTGGGGAGAAAAAATGGCGGACTAAAAGGAAAAATCTAGAAAGGAAATAATGAGAGTGAAGTTGCCTTCGGGCGAAATTCACAATTACATTCTAAAATGCACATAAATCCATTCCGATAGGCTTTTATATGAGGATAGATAAATAGATAGATAGATAATGAACAAAGATAAATATATGTAAATATATACGGACAGACTGAGATAGATAGATAGATAGCTGGGTGAACAGAATTAGATAGATATGAATGGATATATATGAAGAGAGAGATAAAGACAGAGAATGAGATAGATAGATACATCGATATGAACAGAGATAGGTACATTAATAGATATGGACAAACTGAGAGAGATAGATCGTTGAAGAGAATTACATAGATATGAACAGATATCTATGAACATAGATAGATAGATAGATAGATAGATGGATAATGAACAAAGATGAATTTATATAAATAGATATAGACAGACTGAGATACATGGACGGATGGGTGAACAGGATGAGATAGATAGATATGAATGGATATATAGAGAGAGATAGAGACAGAGACAGTGAGAGATTAATAGAACTAGATAGATAGATAGACATACAGACAAGTTTATTTACTTAGATGAATCGATTGATAGAAAGCTGGATACAACGGTTGTCGTGCGACCACCAAAGTTGAGCAACGTCAGTGCCTATATGTGTGACTGCTTTGGAATGCCATGAACTAGAATGGTGGAATGAGTGGCGCCGCTTCGGGTGCTTGTCGACTTCTAGTCTATTTCACAGATTGCAAGACGAGACAAGCGAAACCTTTGATACAGGGAAACTGGACAGGGACGGCTGATGCCGTAGACAATATGAGGATACTGGCTAGATAATCATATATATATATATATATATGTATATATATATATATATATATATATATATATATATATATATATATATATATATATATATAATAAACAACATTCACCGTTCTCTCATTTTGTTTTTTAACTCTCTGTTGCTGCTGATGTAACAGTAGTAGTAATAGTGATATCGGCGAACTGAGTTCAAACTCTGGTAGGGGCTGTTTGTGCACACTTCGCATTAGTGCTTTAGTGAAAGGTATGAACCCCCAACCCCAGCTATGGGTAAAAGAAAGTGGAATAGATTGTGGTGTCAGGCTTGTTTCCTGATAGGGGATGATCCATTGTCTGTTGAGACAGAACGGAGGTCATTCATTCAGGTATAGTAATTTCACCTGCTGATGGGTCTCCGTGGCGTGGTCGGTGGAGCAACATGTTGGACAGATAATGCACAATACTGGACGTGTGCTCGAGTCTCGTCTTCGGCGATGTTCTTGTCTTCATATTCTTATCTACAAACATGGTCAAAAAATGAAGCAAGTACTTTCCGTCATGTAAGAGTTCTGAACACGCTAGATAAAATGTTGGTGCATGATAAGGCCAAACTGTTTGGAAGATAAATTGTAAACACTGATCAGCTGTGAGAAGGGGAAAAAACAAGGGAAATTCTATTCCATGCAAATACTGCTTGCATTGTAGAAAACATTGTCGGATAATTCACCTATAATTATAAGATTATTATCTAATCGCAAAATATTTAATGAATAAAACTTGGCTCATTTTTTGAGAATCAAGCAAAAGATCACTTAAGGTTGGCAAGCTTCCGGGTGAACACGCTCAACCTTCACGAACAAGAAAATCCAACTTGTGCTAAAAAGAAGAGTGTACTACCAATGCTTTCTCCCAGTAATCACCTGTGGGGCTGAAAGATGGAACATAACCAAAAGACTGGCTCTTAAACTTAGAAGCATGCAATGTGCACATGACAGAATCATGCTCGATCTCACATGGAGAGATCACAAGACAGTACAGTAAATAGGAGGTAGACGGGAGTCTGAGATATCAGTCCATAAGAAAACTTAAATGGCAATGAGCTGGTCATATTGGAAGGATGTCAGACAACCACTGGACATCACGACTCGCAGCTTGGATCCCAAGAGATCTCATCCAAAACCAGTGCCGACAAAATATAAGATGGCGTGACGAACTAGATAAGTTCAGAAAGTACTGGCTCCGTGACGCACATGATAGAGAGGTCGGGCAAATTTTCGGGAAGGTGTGAGTCCAACAACGGGGACTAAGAGGCTGATGACGGTGATTATGTATGCTGCTTGCTTAAAGGTCGTAGAATGTCATAAACGACCTGACCTTTGCGATAAAAAATTGATTCATAAACTAATCAGAACAGGTCTGATTTATCACTCAGTAGGAACCGTCTTTTGGCAGCAGGTCGTGTTTGGGGTGATCAAACAAAATTGGTCAAATTAGGAAAAAGGATGATCAATGAATTACTTCTATCGTCTTTTGTTGGGTGATGATCCCTGAAAAGTCCAAACAAAAAAAGACCCACAGAAAAACGTTTTGATTTTGTTTTGTTTTCTTTTTGTTTTTTTAAGGGTTTTTTTTTTTTTTTTGCTTTTTTTCTTGTTTGGGGGGGACAAAGAAAATAAAACTTGGCAAAGTTCTCTGTTGAAATTCGATCTGGATTTTTCACTGAATGACGTTCCATGTGGTCAATGTAGAAATGCTGAGCAAGTGAATTGACATAAGAGGACATTATTAAATTGAAACTACTTTGAAATAGTTAATATCATCATCAGCCAATGGACTTATTGATCTATCTGTATATTGGTCTCTCTCTCTCTCTCTCTCTCTCTCTATATATATATATATATATATATATATATATATATATATATATATATATACATATATATATATGTGTATGTATGTATGTATATATATATATATATCGCCAGCATTCTATCCATCGAAACTTATTCACTTCTCACTCTCTATGTCTCTCTCACTCTCACTCTCTCAATCTATCTATCTATTTTTATATGTATATATATATATATATATATATATCAATCATTCCATATCTATCTATATCTATCTATCTATCATTCTATCTATCGAAACTTACCTCTCTGTATGTATCGTTCTCGCTTTCTTTCTCTATCTCTCATGATCTATCAATGAAAGCCAATATTCATTATTTTTTCTTCCATTTCCCTTCTTTTCAATGTCTCTCAATTTTGACATATATATATATATATATATATATATACATATATATATATATATATATATATATATATATATATATATATATATATATATATATATATATATATATGTATATTCCAAGAGATGGGTCTAAAATCTGAGCTGGAATATACAACTATGAAGATAAAACCTTATACTAAATATCCAAGTTATTAAATATAAAATTATCTCCAATCAGTGCATCAATTCCTTACTTCTTATTTACGTCTTACACTTATATATATATATATATATATATATATATATATATATATATATTTATGTATATACATACATATATATATACATACATACATACATACATATATATACATATATATATATGTATATACATATATATATATATTTATACATTTTCATACATACATATATATGCATATATATAAATACATATATATATATATACACACACACACACACACACACACACACATATATATATATATATATATATATATATATATATATACTTCTATTTATCCATCAGTAACTTTGATCAATCAATCACCCATTCAATCCATCAATGAAATATGCCCTTCCGAAGCGGTGGTTCCATCTCCAAGAGAACCTTGCCAAGATCTGTTAGCACCTCTAACATCCGATTCAACTCAAATGGCGTCTATTATCTCTTGGAATGATTCGTCATTTATCAATCGAAGTTCCAAGAGTCTTCCTCGCCGAAACTCAACACCTCTGCCACGTCTCCTCTGAAAGCACTTTTTTTCCCGCCAATTATTCCCGGTGATCGCTGCCTTTAATGTCTTTCTCTTGGTTCAATCTCGCCGGCCTTCACCGGATTCGCTGCTCAGAACGACGCGCTTTGAATTAGTCGACGTGGAAGCGTTTACACAGCGACTTGCCTCGGACTACTCAGTTCACAAGGTGATGCGAGTAGCCTAGACGTTAACACCACACTAAATGGAAATTAGCGAGACGGGTTCTAACTCAAACTTAAACAATTTGCATTCATCATCATCATTATCATTCTCTTAATGTCCATCATTGGACATAGACCTTCCCCAGATTTCGCCACACTTCTCTATCGTGGGCGTCGCGGAGCCACTACTTTCTGACTTTGTCTGACTTATCTCTCCATCTAGTACTCTACCAGCCTCGATTGCGCATGTGATCTCTGGGATTCCATGTCGTGAGTCATGACGTCCATTGGTTTCCTGCTGTTCTCGCAACACGGCTTGCATTTAGTCCACACTAATTTAATTTGGAAATACAACATATCTTGGGCCAACTTGGCAGCCTAAGGTCCATCAATCCACTTTGACACATTCCTGGGAGGCCCAAGTCCAATAACAGACCTAAAAAGCTGATAAAGAACAAAGACTTGAAAAAAGGGGTGATCAATGAATGAATTACTTATCACACCCTTTTTTGGGTCGTAATCATGAAAATGAAATTCAAATTTTCTAAAAAAAACAATATATCATAGTCTGACCCTCTTCCTTTGTTCTCATGTTTCTTTTTTCAATTTTTTTTTGTTTTTTGTCATACAAGATTCGTAAATCAAAAAGCTTGTAAAACCCTTATATCTAGCATGAAACAGTAAAGAAAGCTATTCTGCTTGTAGATCAACGTAACTTGTTCTGGTCAGAACGTATTAGATCAGGGGCTCTCAACTATTTTACGGTTCCAGACCCCAACCCAAATGTGCCCCCCGTTGTATCCCTATACCCTATTCACCCAACCATCGAAACGAATATCATATCAGCATCAGCGTTCTTTAAAAAAAAACACGGAAAAATAAAACAAATTTTAAAAAATGAAGCCAACAAAGATATTTCTTTTGCCAAATTTACTTTTACCTGGTGAGATTTCAGGTTTTGTTTTTCCAGCAGTCAAAATATGGAATCTTGGTACGTATCTCGATAATGGTACTTCATATGCTAGCAGAAGTATCGAGTAAGTTTCTTTATTTTTTATTTCCAATTCAATAACGCAGAGAACCCCTCTCCGCATACATAGTTAGTTTTGAACGGAACTATGATTTTCATTGCCTTCATCACCGAACTAGGGTAAGATGGAATTTGCTTGCACCAAAACTAAGATACAGTTCAGACATCTCGAAATCAGCTTTCTTTCTTAGATCTTTTCAGAATCCAATCAAATCATCCTTTCCTGGATTGTTGTCATTCAATCATAGATATGCTCGTAGGAACATTTGTTTTTTTTCTTCCATTAAGATCAACCAGTTGATGTCGCCAGAATAGTGGATAGCGATAGAAGTTCATTATAGCCCCAGAAAACAATTTTCCCCTTTTCTCTTTGTTCTTTAAATGTGTTGCCGGATTAGGGGATTACCAGAACAAAGGACTTACCAGATTAAATGGGTTGTCGGATTAACTACAGTTAAGCCCAACAAGACCATCATTCTGTAGGCGCAAATTAAACTGACGTGAAATCAGAACAAAAATTCGAAGACGGAATTTAGGTGATGAAAGTTAAGCTGGAGGAAAAAATTACGTATAGAATTCTATTGTATGAAGAAGATATATTATTGTCAATAGGCGTAAAAACTGAACAAAGACTAAAAGAAAGTATTTAGGTAATGAAAGCTAATCGGGGAGAGAAAATTACGTAAAGGAAGTTATATGGTGGCAGGAAAAAAATTATTTCCGTGTTTCTAGTGAACCACTAACGCAATTCACAGTAGCGCAGGGAACCTTGCTTCGCACAAATAAGTAGCTGTGAAAGGAACCATAATTTCCATTCCCTAAATAAGTCTTCCCAGAAATATTTGAATTCAATGTTAATTAACAGTGTGTATGCATATTTCATTATTATGATAATTTTTCAATTTTCTCCTATCGCGTCCCAGACCCCAGAATTTCTTCATCTACTGCCAGGGGATATGGATACACCCCGGTAAGAATCCCTGGATTGGATGGGCGTTTTCCCGGTACTGGAGAAGTCTTAAATGTGAGTGAACAAGAGACAAACTTCCCCGTGCACCCGAAGTGACGTCAACATCTTTCGCAAAATTTTGTAATTTTTCCGGTGTTTAACAACCATAACAATTAAAGTTGGCAAGTTCTTTATCACCTTTTTTTATTTGCATGTCTTTTTGTGTCTGCTCCAGCGCTTCTGGCCATACTATTTTGTCTACAGATTTGAAATTGAATTAGCAACATTACTCTATTAGACTTCTCAAAAAAAATTAAATTTCTAATTTTGGAAAAAAAAAACCGTATATTTTTGACTTTCTGGTGGCCCTATTCCAATTTTATCATTTTTCCGGTATTTTGACCTTCTGGAGGCCCTATTCCGATTTTATCATTTTTCCGGTGTTTAACAACCATAGCAATCAAAGTTGGCAAGTTCTCTATCACCTTTTGTTTATTTGCATGTCTTTTTCTGTCTGCTCCAGCGCTTCTGGCCATACTATTTTGTCTACAGACTTGAAAATTGGCACCATTACTGTACTAGACTTCTCCTAAAGAAATTAGATTTCTATTTTTGGAAAAAAAAAATTTTTGACCTTTTAGAGGCCCTATTTTTTGAAATATCATCCATGTTCTCCTGAATCTAGATATTTGTAGGTGTTTTAGGTCATATTTAGCATTTTTTGTGGAAAACGCCAGTGATGTCATGAATAGAATTTTTTTCTTAGCATATCTGTTCATCGATTCAATTTGTTTATTCAAATTTTGACGCTACGATTGTTTAATTATTGACTGTGATGGCAAGTTTTCATCATTGTTATTTCCAGACTATTAGAAACCTTCAACCACTACCCAAGACTGTCCACCAGTCAACATAGACTTTTTTCAGTTTTTAAATGGTACTGACTTGCTGGCTGGCTATCTATCTATCTATTTATGATTGTGTCACATATACAGGCCGAGGGTGTGGGTTCGAATCTCATCCGGGAACGTTTCTTTAATTTCAAATCATTCGCACACCACCGTACATATTTCAGCCCGAGCAAAAATTCAGTTCTTAAAACTGTCTTCCCTTATTCACATAAATAGGCATGCATGTGTGTGCGAGTATTTCTAATACATACCTATCTCCATATATATATATATATATATATATATATATATATATATATATATATATATATAGTTGTATGCTTATATAAGGATAAAACCTACTTACATACAATGTATACTTACACCGTCAATAGATAAGGAATCATGGAGAAGAAACCGTGGATCTGTTCAATATTTGCCGAGAGAGAAGACAAATTATATAAAATTCTAATCTTATGGCGCCGACTCTAGAAGCCAAACACGTGACGTTCGTATCTGACTTCATTGAAAACTTTCACAGCTAATTTAATTTGAGAACGCCTGCATAGCCCGAGTTCCATTGGGTAATCTCAAGCGGATTATTATTATTATTATTATTATTATTATTATTATTATTATTATCATTATTATTATTATTATTATTATTATTATTATTATTATTATTATTATTATTATTATTATTACAAGTATAGAAGCTGTCAAAAAATGGCGGTAACATCTTTGTTGTATCATGGTAACGAAAGCAACAAATACACAGAGCAGATCTGGATAGTCACTCAATAGAAACCCGACGAGACGATTTTTGTAAGCGTACCGTGTTGGAGGGTGAGCAATTCGATTGTTTGGTAGTGATCACGAAGAGAAAAAAAAGTCTGGGTTTTCAAAATGCAAGCCCAAATGCTGGCGGGCGCAAACTAAGGGATCAATATGGAATAAAATAACTCTGTAAATTGAGCCTTCCCTTCACCACCGCCACTGAAAACATATTTAGAGGTGGGGTTAAAGTAATAGGAAATGACTTTTTCTTTGTTGATATAATAAGGAGTAAATGTTTGTTCGAAAGTACTGGCTCTGCGACGCCCACGATAGAGAAGTGTGGCGAATCCTGGGGAAGGTCTATGCTCAACGACGGACGTTGAAAGAATGATGATGATGATGATGATGATGATGATGATGAAATATTTGAGTTTTCAGCGTTCTAGCTTTATTGGTGCTGGCGTGATTACATACACACATATAAAGCCGAATAGTCAGTCAACCAGACCGACTAAAAAACTGAAGAAACCTATGTCGACAGTTTTGGTGACAGTTCTGGTTGACGGTTTCTAATCTAAATATTTAGGTAAACTCAAACCGAAGGTTATGGGGCAAAAGCAAGAACTACCGCAGTTCTAGTTTTTGTCCAAGATTTTGAGTTTGATGTACCTTTAAATTTTGCTGCAATAACAGGGCAAGAATACAACTGATTTTTAGCTACAAAAAGAGGGAGTCTTATAACTTCCAGGGTCACATAGTTCTCGAGTAAATACGGTAATGAATATCAAACAATAGATTAATTAAATTGAAGACTGTTTTTTTTTACCGTGGTTTAGATATTTTCCAGGGGAAATAACATATACACACATATGTACACGAACACATATATATACGTATACACTTATATATATATATATATATATATATATATATATATATATATATATATATATATATATATATATATATTTATATATATATATATATGTATATATATATATGTATATATATATATATACACGTATATATATATGTATATATACACGTATACACACACACACATATATATATGTATATATATATGTATATATATATATATATATATATGTATATATATATATATGTGTATATATATATATATATGCACGTATATATATATATGTATATATACACGTATATATATATATATATATATATATATGTATATATATATATATATGTATACACACAAATATATATATATATTTATATATACATATAAACAGGTATATTCATAGATTTTCCAGAATCTAGATGTTTCTGGTTGTCCATTTTTTTTTTCGTTCTATTTTTATATGTTTTCCTGTGGAAAACGCCAGTGATGTCATAATTAGAATTTATTCTGACCATATTCATTCTTAAATGGTATTTCTTTACATGTCTTAGAATATCAACGCTTTGGTTGTTCAATCATTGACTCTAATGGCGACTTTTAAAAATCTGTTTGAAGTAGCATGACAGATGAACACGCATCTGCACAATAAATGACAACGGTATTTATACACTTGGATCATAATTGCTGCTGTCATATAGTAAGCGTAGTAACTGATGGCTTATACATGAGATTAAGTGACAGCACCCGCCCCCCCCCCCTTATACCAGTACTTTCCGCAGTATTTTAGCTGTTTTTTGTAATAGTGTCGTCTGGATAGTTTCAATCTTTACTGGGATTTTCAGTTCTTTAAACCTCTTTGTTGGGCTCTTTTGGTACAGTTCCAAGTGCTCCAACGACAATGGGCACCACTGATGCTTTGGTGATATGAGACAGGCATTATTAGAGCGTTAGGGGTATATTAGAAATCGTTAACCAAAACTGCTAACATCAGATTTTGAGTTAGTCTGGCTGACTTGCTGTGTACCACCTGTTCAGGCCGCACCGATGGAGTTAGTGGGCTGAAATTTACTCTTTAATATGTTTAGAAAAAACGTTTTGTTTTTATTTTCAATCCCTCCCCTGGAAAGATTCCTGGTAGGCGGTGCAGTTTTGAATGTAAATTCATGCCAAATTGATCCTTCACTTTATATCCAGCAGCATTCCCGTTTGTATTTTGAAAATTCAGACTTTCTTAGCGATCACTGCCAAAGGAGAAAAAACTTATTCATTGCTCTCTCCTTTTTCCAATTCTTTAATTGATCACCCTCAACACTACATGCTCACCAGAAGACGTTGTTCATGTGACTGTTTCTATTGATTGACTAACCAGGCTTGTTACTGTTACTGTTTAGGATGAGGTTTCGCTTGGGTCTAAATAACAAGATGCTACTTAACCGCTAAACCTTTATAATATCTTTGACGTATTTCTCTTATTGAAATTCTGGTGTTTTTTACGCCTTTCTCCTCTTTTTAATAATGGTTTTTGTTTTTTTTATTTTTGCTGTAGCACTTGTTTTGATTGTTATTGTTTCTGTTATACCTATTTATAAAAGCTTACAATGAAAGTAAAGACCATTTCATTATAAATCGTCTCAATATTAATCCCCCGTTTTCTGAAGCTAAATTAAAGAGTACGACACTTTTTTGTTTCAATAAGCAAAAATTTAATGAATATTCTTGAAAAAAAAATGATATAAACAATATTTCATTTATCATTTCACCAGTTGACTAAATGTTTCTTCTCAATTCCGGTGGAGTATCGATATAATCTTAATCTTCCTGATGTGATTTTTTTCCTGATTTAGTGATTAATTCATTAAGCTTTTTGTGAATTGATGTTTTCATTTTGGGACTTATTACCAAACACTACAGCTAATTGCCTTTTACTGAAAGGTATTAATCTTTGTATTTCTTTTTCTTTTTGTTATTTGCTTTTTATTAATTGTATATGTAGTGAGCATCAAAGTACAAAAGAGGGTTTCTACTTTAATACTTATTACATACACAGCAAATAAATACAAAATGATACACGGGTAGTCGGGCTGAAGAATGCTTTTAGAAGTCAACTGTTAAAAATTCTTTTTGTTTTTGAAGGTTGAGAAAAAATGATTCGGGTTCCAGGAATTATCAACTACAAGAATGTCATTTGAATTTTTTGCGAAAGAATCCGCCATATTGAAGTTAATTGTGACGTTTAGTATCATGTAAGACTGAGTTATACGACGATTTTTACAGATATATACCGCAGAGATCAGTTGGCTAAGAAATAATTGAAGATTCAAAATAAAATTACTAAAAAAGAGAATGTAAAGTGAAAATATTGCCATCCTAAAAAGTTTCTTTGCTTGATTTTTTCTTCTTTTGTGGGTTTCTTGGAGATCCGTTGTCCTAGGTAGATGTAGTGGTCTACTCTCTCCAGTTCTATGTCTTCGATTCTGATAGTTGTGTTCTTATTTCTGACATGATTGTTGCACATGACTTTTGTTTTTCTGAAGGTAAGTAAGCCGACTTCCTTGCTTACTTCATTTAGTTCAGCCAACATTAGTTGGAGGTTGTGTAGTTTTTCTGCGAAATTTGAGGTTGCTCAGGCATTTGCCGTCTTTTTTTATTCCTCTATTCTCCTTTTCTAGGTTTCGGAAGATCATCTCGAGGCAGGCTGTGAAGAGTTTGGATGAGCTGATGTCACCCTGTCTTACCCTTTTTTGGCGCTGAAAGGGCTCAGAGTCTTTATGCAGCCTGATAAAGGAGCTGCTGCGACTATATATATTTTGAAGTACTCTGACGTATACAAGGTCCCCACCTTGTAGAGTAATGGCCTCGATGGCCATAGGAATTTCCACAGTGTTTAAAGCCTTTTTTAAGTATATACATTCTACAGCGAGTGGCATTTTGTATTCTGCTGCTTTTTCCAGAGAGAAAACGAGTTCGATACATCAGAGAATCCACTAAAAAGCTAAAATACCAATGGGCTGGTTATGTTGCAAGAATGGCAGATAACCAACGCACATAAAAAATCACAACATGAATCCCCAGAGATCACGTGCGAAAACGAGGCTGGCAAAATACTAGATGGAGATACGAACTAGACCAATTCAGGGTGAACTGGCTCCGCGACACCCATAATAAACAGGTATAGCGAATCCTGGGGAAGGTCTATGTCCAACGACAGACAATAAAAAAACTGATGGTGATGATGAAACAAATTCCAGTATATATTTTACACTTTACATTCTCTTTTTAAGTAATTTTATTTTGAATCTTCAATTATTTCATAGCCAACTGATCTCTGCGGTATATATCTATAAAAATCGTTGTATAACTCAGTCTTACATGATACTAAACGTCACAATTAACTTCAATATGGCGGATTCTTTCGCAAAAAATTCAAATGACATTCCTGTAGTTGATAATTCCTTGAACCCGAATCATTTTTTCTCCAAACAGACAAAATCTCTCTGGAGAGGGAGGTCATACGGATTAAAGCACACAAATATAGTCGCAAAATTTTCTTTGTTAAATTGAGCTACTAGTGCTCAAATATATCTATATTTTTTTTTTGTTCTGGAAACAGATCGAGAAACGAAACATTGTTATGACCAATTGATTCAAAACAATAAACAACGATTTTATACAAATTTCGATATCAAAAATATTTTATTGCAGAGACCAATACGTTTTTTTATATTAATTCCTACTGTGAACAGCATGCGATAAGTGTAAATAAATATCTATTTACTCTCCCTGGATCGCGAAGTGGAAGTGAATCGATTTATAGGATAAATTAGCTGTGCAATTGAAAATGAATAGATTTAAAATGAAAAAATATATCGAAATTTGCTCAATTATTTCAGTCTTAGTAATATATGATAACGAAACTGATTAACACGAGCTTACTATATATATATATATATATATATATATATATATATATATATATATATATATATATATATGAGGTAACCTGTCCATTGTAAGCTTATGCAATGCTCTTCCACAGGAATAGAGCTCTGGTTGACGGGGAATATCTATGTAAATAAATATATCGCTTAAATTAAGCCTTACTGACCCTCCAGTTCCGTAGCCCAGAGGTAGGATATCGGTCTGAAGCGAAGGTTTCAATCCTGCCTCGCAGTGCTGGATGGGATAATGGAAAGTCTATAACCACACTGAAGAGATGTAATACATCGAAGCAGCTGTCTATGGATGACAAAATTATATATATATATATATATATATATATATATATATATATATATATATATACATATATATATATATAAACAAAATTGGATCGTTTGCTTTAATCGGGACTAAAGCAGCTGCTCGATGAGGATGATGTTGATGCAAATAGTCATCTGTGACGTCACAGTTGACTCCTGTAAAGGGAAGTAAGTCATGTATACCTACTGCTTTTTTTTGTGCAGGTGAACACTTTGATTGATTTTTTAGTCATCTATAAGGAGATATCAAGAAAAAAAATTGAAGACGATTTTTAACTTCTTCTTCTTCTTCTTCTTCTTCTTCTTCTTTTTCTTCTTCTTCTTCTTCTTCTTCTTCTTCTTCTTCTTCTTCTTCTTCTTCTTCTTCTTCTTCTTCTTCAC
The DNA here is from genome assembly GCA_963457665.1 of Thysanoteuthis rhombus. NCBI lineage: Eukaryota > Metazoa > Mollusca > Cephalopoda > Oegopsida > Thysanoteuthidae > Thysanoteuthis > Thysanoteuthis major. The sequence goes on along the minus strand of OY735240.1, from coordinate 19,593,114 downwards.
ACCAGAACTTTCGCTCCGACACAGCTAGACATCATCATTTCTAATATGCATTAGTGTCTCTGCCTCCTGCCTTATCTTTACGCTGGTGATGTTTTTTTGCAGCAGAACCCCCCCCCCCCCCTGACCCCCCTCCATCAACACCTTCAACATTGATAATTATCGCGTTGAAGGTATCAGAAACCGTCAACCGAAACTGTCAACAAAAGTTTCATCTGTTTTCAACCCAAATACGCCTATAGGCCTATATTTGGTCCATCCTAAAAAAATTGCCGTAGAAAATAACCTTAAGAAAACAGATCAAATTATATACGAACACTTGCAAAATGATAAGAAACAAGCTTTAAGTTGGTTTTCATAAATAAATTTGCATTACTAAGCTAATATACTTTCATTTACCCCATATTTCTAATCATACTAGAATCTGACTATAGATATTAATGGATTAATAACACGTGCGTTCTAAACCAACGCTTCGTTTTTATGTTCTCACAAGACTATTCTCGGAGATTAGTTTGTAGCAACAGCACAACGTATAAGAAGTCATAATTTGTTCTTACGATGTTCACTTAGTTATGATAGGACACTGAATCTCGTTGAAACGGCTTTGATTCTAACAGCACCTGTTATTATTTTTCTAGCATATGCCTATAGGCCTATACTTAGTCCATCCTGAAAAATTCCCTTCTGAAAATAAACGCCTCAAAATTACAAATGACATTCTCAATAGGATAAGAAAACAAACTTTCAAGGTTTTTTTTTTAACAAATTAATTTGCATTATCACACTTATATACTTTCATTCAAACAATATTTTAAATTATACCTAGAATTTGACTTTAGGCATAAATAGGTAAAGAGGTCTGGCCGACTCGCTATGTATGAATGTATATATGAATGTATCGCGCAAACAGACTGCATCAATGGAGCAAGAGGGATGAAATTTATTGAAAATTTTAACATGATGCCCAGAAGAGATTGATATTCATCAGATTTTTACACCCCAATGTTTTGGGGGAGGGGTCAATTTACAATGTAAAAATATGCTAAATTGGTCCCTTAGCTAACGTCCGACAGCATTCACGCTTTTTTCGCTCTTTTGGGAAAATTTGGACTTGTTTTTGTTTTTTTGTTTTGTTTCCGTGATCACTGCTCAACAAAAGGTGAAAGGAGAAACTTATTAATTGATCATCCCCCTTTTTCCCCGATTTAAAAAAAAAAAAAATGTATCACCAGCAACACAGCGGCACGCTTTCCATACGACGTTGGTCGGGTGACGGTTTTTATTGAGTGACTAACCAGACCTGTTTTTTTTTTTGTCGTCGTTTGCCGAATATTGCAGGTGTTGAAGACTTACAATGTTTTCTCTTCATTCTTGTCGACAGGAACAGGAAGGGGAGAAGAGAAAAAAACGGGAAAAATTGAGAGAAAAACAAAAACCATTGAGCTGCAATCTTTTCACGTTGAGTCAATTGCTGAGTTGGAAACGTGTTCCTCCAGGAGATAGGGGCTGGGTTTTGGGGAGATGAATATTGTCGCTGTTCAGATGACATAAAGTTGACAAGGCGATTGTTACCTTCTCCGTGTTAAATTCAAAACATACAGACTGCACGAACTTTTCTTCTTTTTTTTTTCTACCATCACGATAAGGACGAGTCGCTGCTTTTATTTGTTTCGCAATCGACTTATAACCTGAACTCCAGCAGCAGCAGCAGCATCTTATTAGAATCTGTCGTTAAGGACCTTTTCCCAGATTCGCCACACCTCTCTATCATGGATGTCACGGTGCCAGTACTTTCTGGATTCGTCTAGTCCGTCACTCCAACTTACTTTCTGTCGGTCACAGTTTCGCATATGATCTTTAAGGATTCACATTGTGAGTCAGGATGTCCATCAGGTTGTTTTCTGTTCTTGATACTTGACCAGCCCATTGCCATTTCAGTTTTCTGATGGATTCTACGATATCCCTGACTCCTGTTATATCCTCTAATATACTGTGCTGTCTTGTGATCTCCTTATGTGATAATGGGCTTGATTCCCAATGTGCTCGGTGATGGTACTTATCTGAAAGTCGATCCTTTAGATGGATTCCATGTATCTGAGCCTAAACACCATGACACTTACACGAAAACCAAACCTTAACACTAACCTTAAACCCAAAATCTAACCCTGAACACTAATTCTAATACGAAATACAAACACTAAACCCCAAAAGTAAGCCTAACAGTAAGGCGAAATCTTGAGCTAAAATGTTGTTGTTTTTTTTAATTTAACGCGGGAAAGGTAACAATTGATGTTAACAAGGTTGTTCCAAGATTTTCATGCGTTTCTTTTTTCTTGTACTTGTATCGTATATCATATCATATTAATGGAAAAGTATCCGGAATTTTAGGGAA
>OY735240.1:19513222-19585722 GCA_963457665.1 Thysanoteuthis rhombus | reverse complement strand
ATGATAGAATCGAGGTTTTGCTAAGCGCAGTTTGCGAGAATAGAAGACTTCATTAAATATAAAAATTCACCCTCAGGCTCAAAATGGTGGATTGCAGCGAAAAGGCTTCCCGCGCTACGAACTGGCCAATCAACGCAGCCGATATCTTCATATTTAAGGTTGTCATGGCTTGTTTTGTACTACTACTTAGAAACCGCCCAACGAAACTGTCATCAAATCTGTCAACACACGTTTCTTCAGTTTTCAAGTTGGCTGGTTGGCTATGTATGTACATATGAATCATACGTACAGGCTGTGTCAATTGAGCTTGAGAAAATCCCAATATATACTCTCTATTTGGTCTAGAAAGAAACTTTTTTTTTTCGAAAATCCCTCCTTAAATATGGGGGTTCAGTTTGCAACGTGAGTTTATTCTAAATCGATCCCTCACTTTGTACCAATGTTTGTTTTTCGAAAATTTAGACTCTCTTACTGATCATGGTCTAACAAAAGACGAGAAAAGTGACTTGATCATTGGTCATTCCTTTTGACCAACTACTTATACTTGATCACCCCCAACACAACATGCTGCCAAAAAATGTCTGTCACGTGACAGTTTCTATTGAGTGACTAACCAGACAGGTTCCGCTCATTCTTTTTTTTTTTCTTTTTTTTGCGCCGCTTCTCCTCCTACATTTTCCGAGATATCAACACAATTTCAACGCTAATTGGTACATCTTGATGCTGCGTATTGTGTCTAGGTACAGTTTCGAAAAAGTCAATTTTTAAAGTTTCAGAGGCGGGGGGGGAGGCTTCTATTCACAATGTAAGTAATATGAAATACTAGCAGGGATAACCGGCGTTGCCCAGGAAAAAACAACTCAGAATATAACCAAACAGGAGAAATATGTTCTTTGATATATTTCTCCGTACGACACACCAAATGAAAAAAAGAACTATGCGAATACAATCTACACATGAAAAAGTAGCTGTAACGGAAGAAATATTTTGATGCATAAAAAAAGGACAAAAGTTAGTTCGACAGGAATTCTGGATACGCTATATCAGTGACTCTCCCTTTGGGTGCTTGTACGAAAAGGTTGCTCTTGGATCCCACCCTAGAACAGCCAATATAGAACTGTCCGTGGGAAAGGCATAGCTGAGTCAGGCAGAGGCTAGCAATTAGAGATCGTCTTTGTCCCTTTTAAAATTTCCAAAAATTAACAAAGGTGACCTCTAGTGACCAATATCAACCTCATATTGCCGATAACTTTCACCATGTAAAGATGTACTCGAGCAAAGTTTCTGCATCTTAGATTCAATATGGTGGCCAACGACCTAGACGTTCGCTAGAATGAACAGAAATGACATATGATGACTCCAAATGATCCCGATGACATAATTGCATTTCTAAATATTTAGGCCATGAAAGAATCTAACTATATACCAAATCTCAGTTTTATTGGTGCAACATCGTGGCTAACAACTTGAAAATTGGTTTGAAACGACCTGAGATGACCTAGGATACCTAAAATGACTTCTGGGGTCAAAATTTCCCTATCTATGACCTTTTCCGAGAGGAAAGTTTACTCCTATGCTCAATTTTAGTTACATAGGTGCAAAATTATAGCCAAATACTTGAAGAATTAAGTAAAAATGACCAGCAATTACTTATAGTAACCTTGAATGATCAAGGTCAAATTTGCTTAGCCTATTAATTTCAATATGAGAAGATGTACTCGTATACCTAATTTCAGCATTTTTAGTGCGAAATTGTGGTCTACTATTCTGGAAGTCAATGTCACATAGATTGTAATCTTTACCGTGAGAAGATGTATCCATATTCTAAATTCCTGAGAATTGTCTAGAAATAACCAGGAAATGACCTCTGGTGACGTCACCTCTCTTTAGTCTACAAGCGGAATATCTGGCCGATTGGCCTTATAGTCTTAACGGAGTAGAGGCATGAATAAACAAAGAAGTGAAAGGCACAAATTTTACTATAGATCGGCTTAGTCTATGGAACCGAGCCATATATATATATATACAATGTCATATTATTCTCCTCTTGTGTAAATAGTAAGATTCAATAGGGAGTTTAGACATAACAAGAATATTTCATTTCATTCGATTCAGTGTGGAGCTCTGGATTTACATTCTGTGCAGAGCTCTTGAGATTCTCCGTTGTCGAGATTCTCATCAAATCTAAAAAATAGCTCTAATCATTAGGAGCTTCCGCTAAGGCTTGGCTCTATAATGAAAAATCGGACCAGTACTTTTATATTTAGGGTTTCCATTGCTTATTTTAATATTTGAATAATACAACTTATTTACCTGCTGTGTTTTTTCGTTAAGAGCATTACAACTGTTCCAGTATTACAATTTCAGATATTGGAAACCGCCAACCAAAACTGTCAACTTAGTCAACTTGGTATCTTCAGTTTTTGAGTCATTTTACCTGGATATAATGGACCGAGGAAGCCGGGTTCAAGGCCCGACTTTATGTACGTGTTTCATATACAAGCCATACTAATGGAACTAGAAACATGAGAATCTAAACATTTACTCCACATTATATCTAGCAAATGTCTTGGTTTTCAATTGAGGGCTCAATTTTCAATGTAAGTTCATCTTGAATTGATCCCCCTTTCGTGTCCGGCAGCATTCACGCTTGTTTTGGGGACGGATTTTAGCCAACCAAATCACTTGTAAATGAAAAGAAATCTATGTTGATAATTTTGGTTGACAGTTTCTAATATAAAAAGTAGTCTCCTTACGCTGGCTAGGGTATCAGCCGTACCTCTTCGAGCTTCATACATCAAAGTTTTATCATATTTCGGCTAGTTTCCGAGGTCTGCGCCAAGTGATATAAAAGTAATGGTGACAAGCACCCGAACTGGCGTCACTCACTTCATCGTATACTATTTTATCCATAGCTGGGGAGGAGAAAGAGGCGACGGATTCATGCTCTTCCCAATAGGTATAAGTTCAAATCCTCGGTCTCAGTCGGGCCTTGAACTCGGCTACCTCGGTCCATTTTCGGTGGTGTTAACCATTCGGCCGCCGGCACTTCCCAACAACATTTGAATACCAGGTTCTAAAATTACAGACTCTATTCGTGCTAATAAAAAAAAATGACCGTAAACATGGCACAGATATCATATCGGTAATTAAGGCTTCTAAAACAGGACGCCATCTTCGCTTACAATTGAGCCAGCATTACCAATAATAGGAAAATGTCATCACTTGACGATAATAACAAAGTCAGTTTGAGAAAGCAAATGGTTGTGGCAGGAGATTGTGAATAAAAACGAAATTGAGGCTATTAATCAGTCTTTACGTCAATACGAGAAAGCTGGAAGAAGCCAATAGATGTAATCAATTGTTGATTGAAATAGGGTTCTGCTTTAGTGTATTATTAAATGTCATTTGGAGGATGTTAGTTTGGAGGCATGCCTTTGAGATGTATAGCTTTGTTAGGTAGACAGGTAGATAGATGGTGAGATAGAGGGAGAGGGTGAGTGAGTGAGTGGGCGAGAGAGATAGAAAAAGAATGATGATTGATTGAGAGAGAGGGGATAGAGATAGGGAGATGGGAGATGGACAGGTATAGATAGATAGATTGATAATGTGAACAGAGTGAAATAGATATGAACTGTGATTGGTACATTGTGAGATAGAGAGAGAGGGTGAGTGAGAGAGTGAGTGAGAGAGATAGAAAAAGAGGATGATTGATAGATACATAGATTGAGAGAGAGGGGAATAGATAAAGATAAAGAGATGGGAGACGGACAGGTATAAATAGATAGATTGATGATATTAAGAGAGTGAAATAGATATGAACTGTGATTGGTAAATAGTGAGATAGAGAGATAGGGTGAGTGAGAGAGTGAGTGAGAGAGATAGAAAAAGAGGATGATTGATAGATACATAGATTGAGAGAGAGGGGGATAGAGATAGAGAGAGAGGGGAGATGGATAGGTATAGATAGATAGATTGATGATATTAAGAGAGTGAAATAGATATGAACTTTGATTGGTAGATAGTGAGATAGAGAGAGAGGGTGAGTGTGAGAGTGAGTGAGAGAGATAGAAAAAGAGGATGATTGATAGATACATAGATTGAGAGAGAGGGGGATAGAGATAGAGAGAGAGGGGAGATGGATAGGTATGAATAGATAGATTGATGATGTGAACAGACTGAAATAGATACGAACTGCAGTTGGTATATAATGAGATAGAGAGAGAATGCGAGAGTGAGTGAGCGAGATAGAAAGAGAGGGTGATTGATTTATAGATAGAGAGAGAGATGGACAGGTACAAACAGACTGATAGATAGATGCGAACATTCTGATATAGATAGGAACAGACAGTGATTGATAGAGAGGGGGCGAGTGAGAGTGAGACATGAACAGACTGGCATAGATAAAAACTGTGACACATAGATGTGAACATAGATAGATAGATATGTAATGGCTAATATAGATGGATAGATATGGATAGAATTAGATATGTGATCGATATATAAAACGATAGATAGATATGAACAGAGATAGATATAGATAAATAGATATGAAATAGCTGATATAAATAGATTTGTACAGAGTTAGATACATATGTAATGATTGAGAGATAAATATGCAATGGCTGATATAGATGGATAGATGTGGATAGATTTAGATAGATATGTGATCGATATAGAGATCGATAGATAGATAGATAGATAGATTGATATGAATAGAGATCGATATAGATAAATAGATAAGTAGTAGCTGATATAGATATATGTGTACAGAGTTAGATACATATGTGATGATTGAGAGACAGATAAATATGTAATGGCTGATATAGATGGATAGAGGGGGATAGAGTTAAACAGATATGTAATCGATATATAGATCGATAGATAGATATGGACAGAGATAGATATTGATAAATAGATATGTAATGGCTGATATAGATAGATAGATGTGAACAGAGATAGATACATATGTAAGGATTGAGACATAAATATGTAATGGCTGATATAGATGGATAAATGTAGATAGACTTAGATAGATACGTAATCGATATACAGATCGATAGATTGATATGAACAGGGATAGATACAGATGAATAGATATTTGATTGCTGATATAGATATATGTGTACAGAGTTAGATATATATGTAATGATTTAGAGATAGATAAATATGTAATGGCTGATATAGATGGATTGATGTGGATAGAGTTAGATAGATATGAGATCGATATATAGATCGATAGATAGATAGATAGATATGAACAGAGATAGATGTAGATAAATAGATATGTAATAGCTGATATAAATAGATTTGTACAGAGTTAGATACATATGTAATGATTGAGAGATAGATGAATATCTAATGGCTGATATAGATGGATAGATGTAGATAGAGTTAGATAGATATGAAATCGTTATATAGATCAATAGATAGATATGAACAGAGATAGATAGGTATAGATAAATAGATATGTAATGACTGATATAGATATATGTGTATAAAGTTAGATACATATGTGATGATTGAGAGACAGATAAATATGTAATGGCTGATATAGATGGATTGACGTGGATAGAATTAGATAGATATGTAATCGATATACAGATCGATCGATAGATAGATAGATAGATAGATAGATAGATAGATATGAACAGAGATGGATATAAATTAGTAGATATGTAATAGCTGATATAGATTGATGTGTACAGAGTTAGATATATATGTGATGATTGACAGATAGATAAATATAATATGGCTGATATAGATGGATAGAGGTGGATAGTGTTAGATAGATATGTAATCAATATATAGATTGATAGATAGATATGAACAGACATAGATAGATATTGATAAATAGATATGTAATGACTGATATCGATATATGTGTACAGAGTTTGATACATATGTAATGATTGAGAGATAGATAAATATGAACAGACTGAAATAGATCGATAGATAATAAAAGAGAGGAGGAGAAATAAAAGTATAGGTAGATACAAACTCGAACAGACCGCAAGGGATATGAAAAGACTGGAAAAAGTATCGATCCAATCTATAACTATCAATAACTATTGATTTCAGCTCCTACGTGGCTGTGAATCCTGGACGGTTTTGTCGCAAATGAAGAATGAAAAAAGGAAATAAAGCAACAAAATTCTATCAACGAATATTACGAATGAAGAAGTTCCGGGATGATTAAACACTACAAAGAAACTTGCTAACAATAAGAAAGATACAGTTAAAATTCTGGGGATCTATCATGAGAAAGGAAGGCTTGGAGAATGTAACGCTTACAGGATAGATGCAAGAAATAAGGAACACGGATAGGCAGCGAGTACCCTTGTTGAGTATCAACCCTTACTCCCGGAACCGATCGGCTCGATAAGTCGTTTAACGACGAGGGCTGTAAAGGTGTTAGAGAGAGATTCTTTTCCATATCTTAGCAAGCAGCCAGTATTGCCTTGCGGTGCGAACTTTAGGAATTCAATCGCCTTTGCGCGGTCTACTTCGTTTCGAACTCTTGTGAAAACGCAACTTTTTGTCGAACGGTTAACACTTAATTTTATGTCAGAATTGTAAACACCCAGCTAATACCAAATCAGGTTTACGACGGCTGCAGTATACAACACACGATGCACTCTTGTGAAAACGTGATTTTGTGTCGTTCTCTCGTGAAAAGAGACTTTGTGTCAAACTGTTAACACTTTATCTAACGTCGGATTCGTTAACACCCGGCTGATACAAAACCCAGGAAGTTGCGGTAGGCGTTATAAAATCACTACTTGAAGAGGTTGAGCAGGTGGAAGGTAGGAATGATACCAGAAGACGTAGAAGGGCAGGAGTTGCTGAGAGCAACAATGGAGAGTAAGCCGTTAAGAGCCATGATCGCCCACGTCTTGAGGGGATATGGCTCACAGAGAAGAGTTTATCTGATGATACACACGAACGTCATTTTTTCAAGATCATTGAAGCAAGTGATAGATTGGCGTTCTTATGCAATGGTCTGATTGATTACTTGGTTTTGGTGTTCTAAGTAACGGTTTAGAAAATGAAATCGGCGACCCGAGTTCAAACTCCAGTCGGGTTTATTCGTGCTAACTTCCCAATAATGCACTTGGGAAAGGCATAAATCCATCTCGCCTGCTAAAAATCACCTGCGTAAAACAGAGCGTTGACGATCTTATTCCAAATCCCAGCAAACGCACAGTGTTGCCTTGGGGTGTGACACTTGTGAATTCTATCAACCGTGAGTCATTAAGTGATAATGCGACGGTGTGTTGTACTCCAGTAAAAATGGGACTTCATGTCAAACAATGTTAACACTCTTACGGCGGACTTGTGAGTACCCAACCGATATGAACCAATCGAAACCCAATACACTCCAGCAGCAGTATACAGCCATAGCAAAATAGCAAGGCAGATTGGGCTCTCTTGCCTTGGGAAGGCAACCAGACTAGGGGAAAGACGATTCTGATTCAAAACCAGGGAGTGAACCCCCCCTCCCGTTAGGGTGCTTTGACGCCCAATTAAACGTCCTTCCAGAAGCTCCTATCGCCGAGCTGACCCAAGACGTATTGCTCTCTGTTTTTCTTCTGGGTTATATGTGGTGCTTTTCAGCTCATGGTGCAAGGGGCAGATAACTATGAAATTTGTTTTTGACGAATCGCTACTTTTTTCAGACCACTTGAGACGATTTAAAAAGTGATTTCGTCAGCTACGACAAAAATGGTGGACATATTCTGACCAAAACAGGTCTGGTTAGCCATTTGATCAACGTCATTTAGCAGCATACCGTGTTGGAGTGATCAATCGATTTTTTTAAAGAGATCAATGAATAAGTTACTTTTCTCTCATTTGACAATGATCACTAAAAAGATCTGAATCTAAAAAAAAAGTGCCAATGCTGTCGGATATAAACTAGTGATCGGTTTAGCATAATCTCATTTTGAAAATTTAAACCCCCCAATGAAAACCGATAGGAGGTATTTGAAAAGCAAAAGTTAGTTTATTCCTAGACATAATAAGGAGTAAATGTAGAAATCTTCGGCGTTCTAGCTTTATCAGTGCAGCCTGTACCTATGATACGTACATACAGAGCCATCCGACCAGACCGACAGACCAGCTTGAAACCTGAAGAAACCGATGTTGACAGTTTTAGTGACAGTTTTCGTTGACGGTTTCAAACTATCCTCTATTGTATCATTCTAATTGTATTGGTACTTTTACTACATCTGATTGGTGCTTTTTTATCATGAAACTCTGGGTCAATACACTCTCAAATGGCACTATTATTTTATCGCTAGTTAAACAATTTCAAAATTATGAATACATTTTTCAAAAAGAGCCTCAATAGAAAATGGACTTAGAAGAGCCCCAACCATGGAACCAAAAACGAAATAGAGTACATTTTAACGGACAAAAGCCACACCATCAAAGACATCCAAATCCTAAACTAAATGAATGTAGGGAGTGACCATAGAATGGTAGGGTGTAAAATGCAAATAAAGACGAATAAAGAATGCAGGAAAATGTTCGACACTAGACTGCAGCCCCTAAACGTATCAAATGAACTCACCCAAGCCTTCAAGCTAGAATTGAAAAACAGATGAATGTTGTTTTTTGTAACGACACTGTGGATTAATACAATATTAATTATTGATACTATTTCATTACCAACTTTACCCTATCTCGTTTTGGGTCTTTTATTACGACCTTCCTGGCATATAAAAGATTTATTACTACTAATATTCCATTTAACAACCGTAGCCATCAAAGATGGTAAGAGGTTCCATCCTTTTATATATGTGTTTGTGTTAATGTATTTTCCTACATACTTGAAAATTGGCGCCGGCTTTTTACTCTATCCTTTCTGAAAATACTTCATCCAATTTGTGAGGGAAAAGAGATTTTTTTACTTATTCGGGGATCTTATTTTGACGGGCTTATAAATAACATCTAGATTCTCCAGAATCTATATATTTTATCTTCCATTCTATTCGTTCAATGATTTCAAATTTTGACGCTACGATTGTTCAATTATTGACTGTGATGGCGAGTTTTTATTATTGTTATTTTCAGACGACTAGAATTCTTCAACCGGGACCCGAAACTATCCACCGGACAACATAGGTTTTTTTTCAGTTTTTAAATGGTTCCGGTTGATTGCCTATCTAGATTTTTTAATCTCTGTTTTAGGTATTTTTTCAAGTCGAAATAACATCGATTCGCCAGGATCTAAATGTTTTAAACTCTGTTTTCAGACGTTTTCATGTGATGTCATATGTAGAGTTTATTCTGACCATATCTATTCTTGTAAGGGATGTTTTTGTGGGTTTTTTTTCTCCGGGATCTAGATGTTCGTAGATATCTTTTTGGTTCCATTTAGCTGTTTTCGAGTGAAAAATGTCAGTGATGTCATGAATAGAATTTATTCTGACCATATTTATTCTTCCATTCAATTCGTTCAATGACTTCAAATTTCGACGCTACGGTTGTTCAATTATTGACTGTGGTGCGTGAGTTAATAACAGTTTCACACCATCTTATTATTGTTGCTTCTTTTTTTTCTCTTTCTCCTTCTAGGCAACAGTTCTTCCTTTCTTATTCATCAACGTTCCTTCATTCCTTCTTCTCCTTCTTCTTTTTTCTTCTTCTTTTTCTTTTCCTTTTTCTTCTTCTTCTTTTTCTTCTTTTTTTCTCCTTCTTCTCCCTTTTATAGGATTCTTCAAGTAAATATTTTGTCTGATTTCTTTCCCGAGGACATATTCTAGTTGCGCTTCTAGTTCAATGAACAGTTCCAGTAAATCTCAGGGAGAAAGTGATTTTTCAGAAAATATCCAATACCCTATAGGTAGCACTTACGTGTTAGATTGTACATTCAAACATTACGGATATAATTATTCAGATAGATAGATAGATAGATAGATAGATAGATGGATAGATATGATACTAGTCGCTTTAAGTGGTCAGTTTGTTCGTCTCACTAACCAATAGTAATGAGTTACTTACTAATTGACTAATGAATCTATCAGTGGGCAAAAATCCATTGAAGTACTTTTCATTCAATATAACGCTTGCAAGCTATTGGTAATGAGTTGGTTCCTTATTGGATGTTTCATGAATCTGTTTGATCAGGAACAGGATAGTCTAATATTTGAACGTATTGGAATATCTATTGTATATCAGTTTTAAGCGTGCTAAACTTGAAGGCAATTGTTGCTGTTGGGCATCACCCCTAACTCTCTGTTTGGATTAGCCCAAGAAGTAACGATTCAGGCGACAAATCACCTGCATAAAATAGAGTGTTGAAGATTTTATTCCAAATCGTAGCGAACATCGTGTTGCCTTGGGGTGTGACACTTGTGAATTCTATCGACCGTGAGTCAATAAGTGAAAATGCAACGTTGGGTTGAACTCCAGAAAAAAAACACAACTTTGTGTCAAACATTGTTAACTCTCTTACGGCGGAGTTGTGAGCACTCAACCAATATGGAAACACAATACATTACAGCGGCAGTATACAGCCATAGCAAAATAGCACGACAGATTGGGCTCTTTTTGCCTTAGGAAGGCAACCAGTTTAGGAAAAGTACAATTCTGATTCTAAACCAGGGAGTGAACCCCCATCCCAATTACGGTGCTTTGACACCCAATTAGACTTCCTTCCGGAAGCTCCTGTCGCCGAACTAACGCCAGACGTATCACTCACCGCTTTCTTTTGGTTTATATGTAGCGCTTTTCAATTCATTGTGTAAGGGCAGATAACTATGAAGTTTGTTTTGTGTTGAAGTCCAGTAAAAACGCAACTTTGTGTCAAGCATTGTTAACTCTCTTACGGCAGACCTGTGAGCAGCCAATCAATATGGAACCCAGTACACTGCAGCGGCAGTATCCAACAGTTAGTTAGTTATCTCTTTTATCAGGAGTCCCATGGTCCTTGTGCCAGACTTGGTCTGGTCAATCAAAGACCTGAATCAACTTGAATTGCTGTCTAATAACGATGGTTAGATTTCCAGTTTTGCTGGTAATTTTCAGTTAGTGTTTGAATGTGCCCACGCATATCCATAAGACACTTTTTAACCTCCCGGCTGGTCGGTCTGTAATGTATCAAATATCAATTTTCTCTGCCGTGTAATGTTGGATTGACATGAAACTTGGTCGGATGAATCATTCTCATCTTCCTCTCTCCCTTCATCTTCCTCTAACTCTGCTATCATTACCACAACCACAACTAAAAAAGTTGAGTATCAATTTTCTTAGCCATATCATATTGGATTGATATGAAACTCAATACAGAAATTCGAATGAACGATCCTCATCTTTCTATTACTCCTACAACTACTACTCCAGCTATTACTATCACGGACGGTGAATGTATCGTTGAACTTATGGTTCTTGTTTCTTTTTCAGATTCTTTATGAAACTGCCCTTTACGTCAAAACCAATTTGGTGTAACAAATATCTGTATACATTATACTGCGCAACTTTCGTTATACTTTTATTATTTTCTAATTGATTGTGTACAAAAAATGTATGAATGTCGATTAGTTCCTCCGAACTATGCTTCTGCAACCATGACTATGATAATTTGAAATCTACTTATTAGTAATTGGACAAGCGGCACATCTGTACATTTTTAATCACATAAAGTGAAAAAGACAATTACGTACGTTAGCACTTTCCTGGCCACAAAAGCAAATTTCCAAGGGAATAAAAGCTATTTCCAATAGATTTTACTCACAGGCAATCAGAAAATAACTCTCATTACCAAGGAACAAAAATCGCCCTCCACGGTGTTACACTACCTATCATATGTCGGCGATTTGTTTTCCTAGTCTCGCTGGCCGGGGTTAATGCGTTTATTTTTCATTTACCTCTGTCAACGGAGATTGAGAAAGATATCTGTGGATGATATTATGAATTATTATTGACACTTCCCCCCCCCCCACACACACACACCATTCTGGGGTTGAGCTCCCTAAGGTAGGGCACCGGTCTACAAAGCCAAACATGCAATGCACTTCTAACTGTTGAATTGAGTTAAATTCGGTCCTGCAGACCGCCCAGTTCTGTATAGGGCTTGGGTAAAACATTGGACTCCGGGTCTGGGGCAAAGTTTACAATCCCACTAGGTGGCACTGGGGTGAATATCGAGTCTATACAACACTGAAGAGTTGTAATACGGTGGAATAGCTGTCTCTGTATAACATTATCATTATCATACATATATATATATATATATATATATATATATATATATATATATATATATATATATATACATATATATATATATATATATATATATATATATATATATATGGTACAGATCAGGTTAGCAATATAGCATAATATAAAGCAATGTCTGATATGTGATGGATTTATTTCATAGAGTGCTCGATACATTCAACTCATACTCCGAAAGTCAAGTTGTTTTAGGGTATAGCTGGAAATATATAATGAGATGTGGATTCTCTACACAAACTAGTTCATGAAACAATAACACAGACAATAATTCGCCTAATGAGGCCCAGAGAGGGCAGAAACATGAACTAGTTCGTGTAACGAATCAACATCTTATTATATATATATATATACATATATATATATATATATATATATATATTTGTGTGTGTGTGTGTGTCTCATTCCATCTATTCGTTCATCTGTCCACACGATATCTACGGAAGTACTGGATTAATTTTAAAAAAGATTTCGTGAAAAGGTGGACAATGTAGAAAGATGCAGTAAAATTTTGGGGCGGATCCAGGATTTTTTCTGATCGAGAGACATTTCTCTTTTTTTTCCAACAAATTTTAAGTATATGCTCATAACCATCCGCACGACATCCCCAAATGTTATCAATTTCTAAGAAATTCTGTGAAGGGGTTAACAATACGCTGCAGAAGAATTGATTAAATTATCTCCCATACATCGTAGTTGTATCTCCGAACCACACAGTATCGCCATGATTTTATGTTTGTCCACACGATATCTCCCAAAGACATCAATGGACTTCAATGGCATTCCGTGGAATGGTTGAAAATAGGCTACGAGAGAACTGATTAAATTAAAGAGTTGATTCATGCATAATTCCGTCCCAACCAACAATGGCGTTCGCAGATATATGCCTTCTCTGTGCTATCTAGTTGTTAATACGTTTGTATTTTTTGCTTGCTGTTTTCTGAACGTGCCCAGGGCCAATAACAAGAGGGTACAATCGGTATATCGCACCGGGCTCCGGAAGGTATTTTAGAAGCTAAGAGTCTTTTCGATAGTGCCGAGTATCGAAAGTCAATATGATGTGTCCATTAATAAGAATTAAAAAAAGTTGACTCGACCGTTTAACGGCAGGCGAATATTATATGGCATGCTAAAAAGGTTATTGCGAAAGAAAATACTATGGCTAAAGGACCTGGGTGTTTGAGCAGTGAGTGGGGATGAAAAAAGCTTTGCGCTGCCGTATACAATTTCTGTAGCTGGCCCTTAACGTGGCTCAATTGTAAAGTTGGTTTTGCCAGAGTATTATCGGCTGTGTCTCAAAGTGCAGGCATTGCAATTATCTAATATATAGAAGAACGGAATAAAGAAAAAGAATTCAAAAGATTTACTTTGATAAACAGCCAACAAAAACCCTATCACCGATTAATCAGAACTTTGATTTTTTTTTTCCTCTGAAAGTCTTTCTATTTCTCTATCTTTTATCGGTGAAATAAATCTTCCATTTAAGCGGACGTTTTACTGCCCGCGCACACACACAGAAAAAAAAAGGTTTCAATCGTTCTGTGGACATAAACAAAATGGTGGTCCGGTGAAAATGTCTTTTATCTGTCAAGTACCGTTGCTATAAGTCCGTATCTCTATCTCTCTATCTCTATATATATATATATCTCTATCTCTTTCTCTCTATCTCTCTATATCTCTCTCTCTCTCTCTCTCTATATATATATATATATATATATATATATTATATATGTAATTCTCACTACTACTCTATCCAAATTGCTCTCTATCTATCTATCTATCTATACTCTTTCTTTATAATCCTCTCTCTCTCTCTCTCTCTCTCTCTCTGTTATTCTCTATATTACTCTCTCAATCTCCCTATTGCTCCCTCTATTACTCTCTCTATAATTCTTTCAATTACTCTTTGTCTCTCTCTTACTCTTTACCTATATATATAACTCTGTCTATTTCTCTCTCCGTATACACATAAAACTCTGTCGATTACTTTCTCCTGATTAGTTTCTTTCTATCACTCTTCCTCTTTATAACTCTCTCTATAAATAACTCTCTCTCACTCTCTCTATTGCACTCTCTAATAATCTCTCTCTCTCTCTCTCTCTCTCTATCTCTCTTACTCTCTGTATTACTCTATCTGTCACTCTGTGTATTACTTCATTACTCTCCTTCGCTCTCTCTCACTATTACTCTCTCTCTCTCTCTCTCTCTCTCTCTCTCTCTCTCTCTCTCTCTCTCTCTCTGTATTACTCTATTACCCATTGTACATTTTTCTTCCTGTTCTTCTTTATGCTTCCAAATTGTCTTTCGATTTTTCATGTACGTATATCTAAAGTTTTTTTGTTCTTTCGCAATGAAGGAATGGAGGAATGTAAATAATTGATAGATAGATAATTAGATGAATAAAATATATGAAAAATAATATATAAATATGTGCATATTTGAACTTACGTATATATGAATGTATATAGAGCTATATATATATATATATATATATATATATATATATATATATATATATATATATAAACATATGAATATACAAAAAGCTATATATATATATATTCATATATATAGAGAGAGAAAGAGAAATATATGTGCATATTTGAACTTACGTATATATGAATGTATATAGAGCTATATATATGTACATATGAATATACAAAAAGCTATATATATATATTCATATATATATATAGAGAGAGAGAAATACATGTATATATAGAAATGTATATCTAAACATATGATATATTCTATAAGTTTTACGCTGATGGAGCACAACAAATCTGTTTCATACTGCAGCATATATATAAATTAGCATATAAATGTATGCAATATATATGTATAAACCCATCTACATATATATATATGTGTATATACAACTATACTTGTATATAACTATATATATATAAATATTTTTATATGTGAATGGTTGTATACAGTACCTATCAATATAAGCTATATTTCAAAATATTGAGCACTACAACAGTAGACCAAGTAACACCTTGAACAATGTGTATATATATATATATAATTATATATATATATATATATATATATATATATATATATATATATGTGTGTGTGTGTGTGTGTGAATGTGTATATGTGTGAATATACATATAGATATATACAGAAATTTAGTGAGAACATTTTGAATGACAGATTTTTTAAGAGTCTTGAAAGATAATTATAAATGTGTGTGCATGCATGTGTGTGTATATATATATATAAAAGAAATCGTAAAGATATATATATATATATATATATATATATATATATATATATATATATATATATATATATATATATATATATATATCTTTACGATTTCTTTTATAGTCCATATGATGGACTTGGCCAACAATTGTTCAAAGCCAAAATTTCGGATAACAGAATCCTGAAATAACGGTTACAGGAATATCAAACTAAAAGCACTTTTACGAGAGCTTTTCAATCTTACATACGTGTGTACGTACACGAATGCATACGTGCCCTGATATGATTGTGTGCGTGGGGCTACACTGCCGTTGAGATAACTTAGCGCACAGAATGGCTTCATGGAAGAATGAAAAAAAAATGAAAGATGTTGGATTTTTTTTCCTTTGTAGAGCGATTTCGAATAATGTCTGGAATGACCGGTGAGACAAGGGAAACCCTGTTTAGATTGACCAATTGACAGGTTGTTCAAGCTTTCTCTCTCTCTCTCTCTCTCTCTCTCTCTATATATATATATATATATATATATATATATATATATATATAAAATATTGTATACAACCATTCATATATAAAAATAATTATATATATATAGTTATATACAGGTATAGTTATGTATATACATACTATATATATATATGTGTGTAGATAGATTTATACATATATTTTGCATATATTTATATGTATATTCATATATATGCTATAGTATGAAATGGATTTGTGGTGTTTCCATCAGCGTACGCCGTATAGAATATATTATTTGTAATATATATATATATATATATATATATATATATATATATATATATATATATATATATATATATTACAAATAAAATAAAAGGAAAAATACCTGATGTATGCCAACATTTCGTACCTTACGCACTCTTCAGCAACTGGCTCTACATGTTTTGTTATTGTAATTATGAAAAACTGATGAATATTGAGTACAGAGAATAAATATCATCAACAACAGAAAAATCTGTTTCTTTCTTTTTAATCTTACAAATTACAAAAAACCTTATGAACTATATATATATATATATATATATATATATATATATATATATATATTGAATGGCAAGTAAAACTACGTATCACAAGCACAATTGAAGATTTTCCTAACTCTCTGTACGTATGTTACACCGAATCAGAGGAATTGGCTAATCAGCGAAATTTCAATTTTTTACGAAGAAATAAAGGTGTAAGTTTGAGTTTGAAGTTTTTTGGATTAGCAGCTCTCAAGAAATCTAATAAAACTGAAAAAAACATTCGAAATTATAGATCACTCTTCATAGTTTATATCAATTGTCTCCCTTGACGTCCGATCTTCAAAATTTTCAAAATTCAGATAGAAAATATATATACATTAACAACACTGTAGAAGAGTGCCCCCAAAAACGCCGTAGTCTCGTATGCTGGACGGAAAATTATTTTGCATGACAAGTATGGCTGAGTACACCACACACCATAAAGTCCGACAGCGTCCAAGAATGAAACTTTGGAACTGGTACTATTGTAGTTCAGTAAAAGCAAATCTACTCCTGATTCCATTAACTAGGCACGCCTTTTAAAATGTCTGAATCACATTAAACACTGGGTATCATAGGTGGCGCAGAATCAATGACGAATTATCCACCAGCTGAGACCCTCAGGCTGAGCTTTAGTAAGCCCCCAACCTGGCCAGTAATATTAATGTCGACATAGTAAACATTATCTTGCGACTACAGTACTATATATCCTACAAGCATTACGTATTAATGGTTTATGTTTGGAGTCTAATTCAGAAAGCAAATTGGTATCTGTAATATTCTAAATATGGAAGTAAAATCTTGTATGTAAAATTACTGTAATTCTACCTTTCTTTCTCTCTTTCTTTTTGTCTTTCTTTTTTTCTTTATGTTGCCCTTCCTCTCTAAGTTTCTTTCTTTCTTTTTTCTCTCTTTTCCAATGCTTTCTTTCTTTCTTTCTTTCTTTCTTTCTTTCTCATTTTGTCCTTTCTCTCTCTATTTTTTTAATTTTCTATCTAGTCCTCTCTTTCTTCATTCTTCCTCATCCGAAATTATTTTTCTTTCTTTCTTTTCCCATCTATCTTCTCCTCCTTTTCATTTTTCCTTCCTTTCCTTCTTATCCTACCCTTCTTTTTCTTTCCATCCAAACGTTTTTGTCAACCTTTCTTCCTCATTCACTTTTTCTTTCGTTTTTTCTTTCTCTTTTTCTTTCTATCTTTCTTTCTAATTCGCCCCCCTTCATAAATTCTTTCTTCCTTTTTTCATTTGAATGAAAATCATTTGAAATGTTTCCAAAGACTTCCTTACTATGTGAATGGGTCTTTGTACGAACCATCTCCTTAAAATCCTCAATTTAGGTCTTCTCCGTTATAACAAGTTTCAGTGTAGCACAGTTCACGTTGGATCCCAAAGTATTATCGTACACCCACCAAAATAGCTAGATTTAGCTTCAAAATAGCTATATCTATTCCCAAAATAGCTATATCTTTTTCCAAAATAGCCAGATTGGCTGAGGCTCAGTTATAACGCAGTTGGCTTTCTTGAACCCCGAACCCCGCGTTTTAACGCAGGTTGCCTACATCACCATAGTTACGAAAACCAAACTAATTTTTTTTTTCATAGCTGAGGTGTTAGCTCACGTGACCAACACCTCACTTAGTTCTGGTATAAGGATGCGTGTCAATAATGACAAGGCTGCCCCCTGTCGGTGACATTCGTCAAAATGCCGCTTGTCAAAGGACGGAAATTAACGTGTAAGCAGTAATTAAATCTTCGATCTCCCGTCACACAAAGATAATGGACAAATGTCAGGAGAATAGTGAAAAAGCTTTGCATAAAAAGAAAAGAATCGAATGCAGACAATTGAACGCGTCTAATTATCGAATAACAGGTCTGATTAGTCACTCAATAGAAACCAACGCGTTTTAGTAACATGCTATGTTGGGGGTGATCAATCTGAAAAATTGAAAGAAAGGGGCTATCGATGGATAAGGAGTTGGAAAAGGGGTGATTGATGATAAGGTTACTTTTCTCACCTTTTGATTGGCCATGATCACTAGAAAAATCTGAATTTTAAAAAAACTTGTATATAAAGTAAGGGTTTAATTTAGAAGAAAATTTACATTGGAAATTGAACCCTCATTGATAACTTATCTGTGGATGGATTTTCAAAAACTCAAGAAACATTTTTTTGTTGGGGTGATCAATTTAAAAATTGGAAGAGGGTGCGACCAATGAATAAGTTACTTCTCTTGTCTTCTGTTGGACCGTGATCACTAAATTTTAAAACGTTCCATTTTTCAAAAAAAAGAATAAATAAGTGAGAATGCTGTAGACCAAAAACTAAGGCACCAGTTTAGCAAAAACTCACATTGTAAATTGAACACCCAACTAAAGAACCTATTTTGAGGGGAATTTTTTTAAAAATGCAAAATCATGATATGGAGTAAACATTCAAATTTCCAACCGTCTAGTCCAATCGGTAAGGCCCGTAGACGTGATATACGTATACTTACATAGATAACCAGTCAGAACCCTTTAAAAACTGAAGAAACCCATGTTGACCTGAGTCGACTACTTTTATTTCCTGTCCCACGACAGTGATTAGCTAGATACTTTTGTTATTGGTGCGGTCTGTGCACGCGACACATACATTCATAGCCAGCTAGAATCATTCAAAGACTGAAGAGACCAATGTTGACCAATGTAAACATTTTCTATTTCCTGTCATATGACAGTGGTCAGCATGCAACTCTCGCTATTGGTGCAGTCGGTACGCACGATACATACATAGCCAGTCAGACTTACTTGAAAACTGTAGAAACCTTTGCTGACAGTACTGGTGACAGCACTGGTGACAGTACTGGTTTATGGTTTCTGAGAAAGGTCAGGATAATGGTGAACTGATTGTATAAAAGAAGTCGTCTGTCACTTGGAACTATCAAATGCGTCGAATTATTAAATAATTGCACCGCAATTATAATTATTATTGTGACTATGATGAATGAGTTTTCATCTTTGCACCGGACGTGTCCGGTAGTGGTCACCGAAGATCGAGCGACATCAAGTCTCCTCAAAACTCCAGATTTCTGTAATCTCGTCATTGCATTGTCGCGGTCTGGACAATCTCAATTTTTAACCAGAATGTTTTTCCGTTGTTGTTGTTACTGCTGCTGTTGCTGTTTATTATTGTTGTTGATTTGTGGTTGCTCCTTCAGTAAAAGAATTACAATATGAAAGGAATGTTTTTAAATTTCTTTGATCTCTCTTCCATATGAAAAGAATATAATCAATGTACTTTATCATGAATAATACAATTTTAAAGGGGAATCTTACTGTCAAACAAAAGGGGCAGCTATGGGAACTTCGATAGTAGTCAATTTTGCAAATTAATTCATGTCTAAATTTGGGACAAAACTACTAGAATCCTTCAAAAAGATCATGGAATGCAATCATTGTCGTGGATAAGGTACATGGATGATATTTCTTTCATATCCAGATTTATATTCTATGGATCGATTTATATTTCAGAATATTTCTATTCGACATTTCAAGAATCTTATGTTTAATATTTATCAAACCTGTGAAAAAACTGAAATTTTTTTTTTTTTTTGCCATACTTCCCATGTAGAGATTCCGGCTACATTGCTTACACACAAACATAAAACGTCAGCAGTTAGTCACATAAGTTTTACAACCTTACTTTCTTTAATCGGCTTTAAAGAAAGGAAGAGAGTAAAATGTATGTTTTCACGGTGACTCTCTGCCGTGAACAGACGTACATACAAACCAATTTTGTGACACTGGTATTTATATTCATAGATTTGTACTGGTTGCGTTGTCACGGCTGAAACGTTGGTAAATTATTACAATCTTTAATTAAAAAAAATGAGATGCAACTAGTAGTCTCAAGTCTTTTTCCTTCTTCCATATTGTCAACTTTTCAGCAACATTCTGTCGGATTACATTCTTTCCCCCTCACACAAACACACATGTAGAGGGACAGATATATATGAACGTGTGTTGGTATACTTTCTATTTCACCAAGAAAGAAAGGTTTTTTAATGAACCATTTTTCAATTAAACATTGTACATCCATACCACTGAATGAACCACTGAATATATTTTTACCCACGTTATAACCACTCTGCCGGTGGTAAAGGGCACTTTTTGAATTAAAGATCTATTTAATACATATACACATGTTTGTAGTTCACCTCTTGCTGTCCAAGTGTACATAAATAATAAACTATTGTGTCATCCACAGACAGCTGTTGTATGACAATATCCAATATCCCATCCAGTGCCACGACGTAGTATCGAAACCTTCGCTTTAGACTCAGGGGCTGGCATTTTACCCCTACGCAGAACTGGATGGTCTGTAGGACTGAATTTAAGTGATATATTTACTCACGTACAATTTCCCATCCATCAGAGTGCCCCATTTCAGAGTTGGAAGAGCATTGCTGTATAGCTTATAACGGACGAGTTGACCTACTTAGAGTGTGCAATCCTGGAAAAGGGAGCGTTTTATACATTTATATATATATATATATATATATATATATATATATATATGTGTGTGTGTGTGTGTGTGCGTGTGTACTACGGGCAGGCCACGTTGAACCCAATTCCCAACCCTTGACACATTTTTATAGCTCCTTCAGATTGCAGCAAACAGTCATATCGTTAATAGTGAATTGTTCGCCAAGTTCCCTGGTAGTAACAGCAAGATTTCTTTCAACTATCAGTACAAAAATAAACCGATAGAACTTCCGGTTACAACCTGAATAATTACCAGCACCCCACCAATTTCCATTGATGGATTAACCATTAAGCAGAGTGGGCTTAGGCCGAGGGAGTCGTTAGGGATGGACCCGGGAAGAAAGAAAAAGGTTTTATTGAGTGCACTGAATAAATGTTTGAATTAGAGATTATGTGAGTATTTTGGGTTTGATATTTCATGACACTGTTGCATACAATTTTCAATCCAGCTACGATTGGAGAAACTTGTGTTTGTATAGGGGTTTATGCATCACGATTACTTGACAACTGGCCATTGTACGAAGTTGGCATTCGATGGATACATAAATCAGGACACAAGGCAGTGCAATGTAAAGTTTTGATTTGGGGTTGCAGGGGATCAGTAAATCGTGAGAAATCAAATAAAAAATAAATGAAACTCGCCATTGCGGTCAATAATTGAACAACCGTAGTGTCAAAATTGAAAGTCATGTAAAAAAAATTCAATCGAAGAATAAATATGGTCAGAATTAAACATATTTATGACATCACTGGCATTTTCTGCTGAAAAATATCTATGATAAAGTGAAAAAAAAATTATTGATCTATCAATAAATTCGTCAAAACGAGGTCCAAAAAGTGCCGAAATAGGCTTCTTTCGACGAAAAAAAAAAAAAAAGGAATTTTTAGAGGGAGTACTGATGCCAATTTCCAAGTTTGGAGACAAAACAGTGTGGCCAGGAGCGCTGAGAACAAAAAAAAACATAAACAAACAAACATGTGAACAAGGATAGAACCCGTCACTATCTTCAATGGCTGTGGTTGTCCAATTTAAAGAATATAAGAATTTCTCCAGCATAGACTTCATTTAGATATAAAATATCTAAATTTGAATCACAGAAGAGATGTGAGAGAAATACTTCAAAGCTATAGATTCGTATAACGGACGGGAAATTAATTTACATGACTATTATGGAAATCTGCTCCACACCCCATCAGGTCCGGCCCTTTCCATACATGCACGTTCTGTACCAGCCCTGCCCTAGTATCTAGAATTTTACAAATACCATTTTGTTTTTCTAAATTAGGCTCCAAATATATGGAGGTCAGCGGGGCAGGGGGTACTGGAGCTCAGCCTGGGGGCCCAGAGGATAGATAATACGTCACTGTCTATCTCTTGGTTGTATTTTCCGCTTGGTAACCAAAGACAGGAAAATAGTGCAACAGGAAAAAGGGCATCCATCACTGTCAGTTCCCGGCCACGCCCTTTCATGCCTCTTCCCACGGGCGTTTATTTATTTTATTTTTTTATTTTTTTTTTATTTTTTTGCTGCGACCGCACATTATTACATATGACTCAACTCTAACAGGAACAGGTCTGGTTAGTTACACAATAGGAAAACTTTCACATGACCAACATCTTTTTGCAGCATACTATGTTGGGCGTGATCAATCAAAATATTGGAAAAAAACGATGATAATTGAACATATTACTCATCCTGCCTTTTGTTACGCAGTGATCACAAAAAATTTCGATTTAAAAAAAATTAAAAAAACAAGTGTAAATGCTGCAAGATACGAACTAACAGATTGTTTTAGCATACAATTGCATTGCAAATTGTCTTTCCACCAAAAACGTATTCGGTGGAGGGGAATTTCTTTGGACATAATAAGGAGTGAATTATTTCCATTTGTGTGGCACAAACGTACATACATGGCCAGCCAGCCAGACTCACTTAAAGATTTGGAAAACCTACGTTGACAGTGTTATTGACAGTCTTGATTTACTGTTTCTAACACCAAAGATAGGGCAAAGTGGAACCACCCTCATTATTTTCACCGGCTTCTCCTATTAACCCACGTAACACTCAGTCAGACCCCTAACGCCAAACCTTTCATGGTCAGCTACATCGTTTCACAAAAGGAAAAAGACATTTAATGATAAAAATCAAACCGTGAAAGCAGCTTCTGTGTACTGACAACAGTGATTATTGTTCAATACGTGTTCTACGAGGAATTTGTTATGAAAAAATCAATTGTCAATACTTTTTTAACATTTTCCTGGATCTTTTTTTTCATTAAAGTTAGTATCATAAATCTTGATTATTAATTTTAGTCATATCTATCTTTTAACTTCATCTCAATTTCATTCGTTGTTATTTTTTTAACGTAACTTTTGCTCAGGTCGATTACCCTCCGGCAGTGAGTAAATAGTGTCGATCAGAAAATAACTAAAACCCAGTTGGGATTCGAAACCACATCCCTTCGGCACCGTTTAGCCCGGCCTGCTTTATCAATTTAGCCGCGGATACCCTAACTGGGAGCAGAAACTTAATATCACCCTTAAACCCTTTCTTCTTACCGATCATCTGTTTACATACGGATAGCTACAGTATTTGATACACTTTTCCGTTGTTGTTTTTTTTTAATTTGATGACTGAAAAAAGTATCAAATACTGGGACTACCAGAAAGTAAACAAACAAAGGAAGGAGAGGTTTAAGAGCGTTATTCGAGTTTCTATTCCCAGTTGAAGTCTTAGTGTCTTAATTGGTAAAACAGGCCGGTCTTTGCCTTACTTGAGGATGAGGGTTTGAATCCCACTTGAGGCTTATTCTTTATTTTCTGATCAACGCTATTTACTCATTGTCGGAGAGAAATCGATCCGAGCAAGAAAGATGCAATAAAAATATAAAAAGTTGTCCAAGTCCGTTGTTGGACATAAACCCCCACCCCAGAACTATTGTGAGATATCCAGGGGGATATAATGGGCCCTACCCAACCATACTGACCCTTGACATTTAAAAACCAATGTAGGGTGTATTTCCAATAATTGAAAAAAAAACAAACGTTTTTTCTGAGACAAAATAAGCGGTAGACGTTTAAAATATCGACGGTTTATCTGAAGGGACGCGGTCTGTACGCGTGATACATACATGCAGCCAGTCAGCCACATCAATTTGAAAACTGTAAAAACATATGGTGACAGTTTTGGTTGTCGGTTTCTAATAAGCTCCGGGTAGTATGGCACAAGAAAGCAGCTGATGGGGATCGAATACCGAATAGTAGTAATGCTCTTCCAGGATTGCTAGTTAACCACTACGGTGCAACGTGCACTTGAAATAATTTTACTGGGCCTCACATGGAGAGACCACAAGACAGCACAGTACATCTGGAAAAAGACAAGAGTCAGGGACATCATAAAATCCATTAACAATCTCAAATGGCGGTGTTGAAAGAATGGCGGACAACCAATGGACATCACGACTCAAGACATGGATCCTCCGAGATCACACGCGTAACTGAGGCCGGCAGAATATTAGATGGAGGGACGAGCTAGACAAGTTCAGAGAGTACTGGCTCCGCTATGCTTATGACAAAGTGTGGCGAATTCTAGAGAAGGTCTATGTCCAACGACGGACGTTAAAAGACTGATGATGATGATGATGATGATGATGGTGATGATGATGATGAAGGTACAACTCTCAGAAGGAGCTTGCTAACCATTCTTTCACAACGAAAGATAATTACTTATAAGGCTTAGCTTTATAGGCTCTGCGACACCCACGACAGAGAGGGGTGACGAATCCTAGTGAAAGTCTATGTCCAACAACGGACGATAAAATATTAATGATGATGACTTTGACTCGAGAACTTTACCGCAGACACTTAGTAACTGTCTTCTCGGCTAGCCCCTTGATGGGTCACTCATAGTTACTATGCTTATCTTAGTACCACACCTCAAGTGTAAACATCCACCAAGATGTATAATCGATCTGGTTCATTTGTGGTTTTCTGTTCACCACCGTTGCGGATATCTTCGCTCGTTCCAGACCACAGGGTGTGGCCCTTTGCGACTTCACATTGTCACAGATCTCAATTCATAACAAAATACTAAGGATTGGGTGAAGTGGAACAAACCCCAGTGTTAGACTGGTTTCTCATATTACCCCACTATATCTCAGTCTGACCCCCATGCAGACCCATGCATGGCCAGTTAGATTGTTTTTTTAAAAAAAGGACGGTTAACAATCAAATCAAACCGTTGAGGCAACTTGTGTGAGCTGACGACAGAAGTCACTGTTCAATACACGTTTAAGAGGAGTTTTTAGATGCATCCAAACGTATACCAACAAGACACTTTTCAGTCGGTCGGTTGGTCGGTTGGTCGGTTGGCTGCGATTACGTTAAACAACAGAAAGAGAAAGGAAGGATGTATTATGTTTTGTTAACCATCTTGTATTGTAAAACTTTTTAGAGGATGGAAATTTTCAATGTGGCAGCCTCCAGAATGTGACCAGGAGCGCCCGGTGACATAGACACAACCATAGATACACAGACATTTGAAGAGAGAAAAATCTATAGCCCACTTGACTGGTTGCTCGGGTGGGCCATTTGTAGGGTTACGATGATTCGATTTTATTGAAAAGCTTGTTGTAATTTGAATGCTAACTAAAAATGACCAAAAAGAAACTGGAGCCAAACGTCAGTCGGTCTCAATACTCCATCAAACGGTAATTACTGGCCAGATATATGATATATGTATATCTATTTTACATTCATATTGATCTTTGATTCTATCAATATATCTGTCGGGCTATCTATTGATCGACTCCCGTTCATGGATTTTTATGTATTTTTGTACCTGTGTGGTTGCCCAAGTGTATGTTCTACAAGTATCAGTGAGTACGCGTGTATGTCTATCTGTACCAGTGTATGATAAGAGCCATATCTTTCACACTTATAGTGTCAATAGAAGCCATTAGCTACTTTTCTTTCCGACTTTTTTTATCAAATTATCTGAATTTATTTTCTTTCCTTTCCCTTCCTACGCTTTTATAAAACTAACTTGCTTTTCTGTCCTCTCTTTTTCTGATCATTCATTAAACATTATTACTTTCTTCTCATCTCTTCCCACGCCATTTTATTTGAATTCCCAAGTTTCCTCTTGCCTTCTCTCTTCCTACCCTTTGATTAAACTACCTAACTTCAAATTTCCCGTTCTCTACCTTCATACCTTCTTATTAAATAATCTACCTTTATTTTCTTCCTTCCTACCCTCTTATTACAGAACCTAATTTTCTTTTCTCCCCATTCTCTTCTTACTGTGCCTATCACACATAGTATCAGTAGCAGTCATCAATCAGTTTTACTTTGAAATGGCCAGAGGAGAACGGATATTGGAGAAACATGTTGAAGCCAGTCGTCAGGAAAAGTATGAACTCAAGAAAGTGGATTGAGGTAAAATTGAACTACCTTTCGATTGTCTGTGAGCAGAAGACTTCAATTTTTTGAAATAGATAAATGAAAAAAAAAACGTTTTTCCAGACGTAATAAGGAGTAAATGCTGAAATTTTCAGCCCTTTGGCTGCATCGATGAGTCCTGTGCATATATCGGCAGAAACAAAAGCTAAAGACATTCTGATTATCTCACTCTCCTTTCTCCCTCCCTCTCTCTCTCTCTCTCTCTCTCTCTCTCTGTCTATCTATCTATCTATCTATCTATCTATATATATATATATATACATTTACTAATTTATATATGTATGTACACACGCAGACACACACACACACACACACACACACACACACATATATATATATATATATATATATAATGAGTGAATGTTCAAATTTTTAGCCTACTAGCTCCATTGTTGCGGCTTGTAAGCGAGATAGATAGATAGATAGATAGATAGATAGATAGATAGATAGATAGATATGAGCTGACTGAGATAGATAGATAGATAGATAGATAGGTAGATAGATAGATATGAGCTGACTGAGATAGATAGATAGATACATACATTTATAGACAAATAGATAAAATAGATAGAGAGATAGACTGAGATAGATAGATGGATAGATATGAACAGACTGAGATAGACAGATAGATAGAGAGAGAGAGAGAGAGAGAGAGAGAGAGAGAGTTAGATATAGATAGCCAGTCAGCCAGCCAGCCAGCCAGAATCGTTTTAAAATTGAAGGAACATTTGTTGACAGTTTTGGTTGACAGTTTCTAATTTCGATACACCTTGAGAATATAGATATTCGGAGTCCACGTCTGGCGTGGTGTCACCTCCAAATTTTCTGCTCTTTCTGGCCTTTAGAGAGTTAATCGATGAGAAGATCGCTCGGCCGAAAATAATCAAAGATTCACTTGAAAGATTTATTCAAGGAACACGTAATTGTTTAATGTGTTTGGGCAATCACTGTGAATTGGAACTGGTTTGCAGTGGCGGTAAGATTCAAAGGGAAACAAATGGTAGAGTGAAAGAGGAAAGACGGAATGGAGAGAGGGAGGGAGGAAGGAAGGAAGGAAGGAAATAAAAGAAAGGAAGGGAGGAAGAAGGGAGGAGCGTGAACCAGAAGAGAGAAAGGAAGAAAGAGCATGACAAGGAAGAAAGAGAGAACATAGAAGGGAAGAAAGGAAGAAAGGAAGAGCTTAAGACAGAGGGAAGGAAGGGAAATTTTTTTTAAAAGAGAGAAAGAAAGAAAAAAAGAAAGCATGAAATGGAAGAATGAGAGGAAAAAAAAGAGGGAAAGGAAGGAAGAATCAGAGAAAGAAAGGAGACAATAAAAAAGAGAGGGAAGGAAAGAAAAGAAAGGGAGGAACGAAGGAACAAAGGAAGAAGGGAGGAGTGTGAACCAGAAGAGAGAAAGGAAGAAAGAGCATGACAAGGAAGAAAGAGAGAACACGGAAGGGAAGAAAGGAAGAAAGGAACAGCTTAAGACGGAGGGAAGGAAGGGTAATGAAAGAAGAAGAAAAAAGAGTGAAAGAAAGATAAAAAGAAAGCATGAAATGGAAGAATGAGAGGAAAAAAGAGAAGGAAAGGAAGGAAGAATCAGAGAAAGAAAGGAGACAATGAAAAAGAGGGGGAAGGAAAGAAAAGAAAGGAAGGAAGGAAGAAGGGAAGAGCATGAACCAGAAGAGAGAAAGGAAGAAAGAACATGATAAGGAAGAAAGAGAGAACATGGAAGGGAAGAAAGGAAGAAAGGAAGAGCTTAAGACAGAGGGAAGGAAGGGTAACGGAAAAAAAAGGACAGAAAGAAAGAAAAAAAGAAAGCATGAAATGGAAGAATGAGAGGAAAAAAGTGAGGGAAAGGAAGGAAGAATCAGAGAAAGGAAGGAGACGATGAAAAAGAGAGGGAAAGAAAGAAAGACAGAAAAGAGATAAAATGCAAGAAAAAAAGAAAGAAAAGGAAATGGGAAGAAAAACAAGAAGAAAATAAAAGGAAAAAAGAAAGAAAAGGAAATCGGAAGAAAAAGAAGAAGAAAAAAGGAAAAAAGAAAGAAAAGGAAATCGGAAGAAAAACAAGAAGAAAGAAAGAAAGAAAGAAAGAGGAAAGGCACTAAACAAAAAGAAATGAAAGAAGAAAAGAAAGAAAGAAGGGAGGGATTCTTGCGCTAAAGAAACATTTAATTTCCGGTGTCCCTAATGATTGCTGGATGCTTTGTGTTGTCGTGCGCATGCGTGCGTGATTCTTCCGGCTCTGCCTTGCATTGTGTCTCAATCATTCACACCGGGAGCAACACTCTCAACATCAGCCTTACAGCAATCAAGTGAACACTGACCGCTACATAAGGGTGCTCAACCATCGATATTGGGTGAGGCGTAACCAATGGCAACATACCGGTCTGAACAATCAATTATAACCGGGACAGGACAACCAACGGGGAAGGGTTAAGTTTAGGAAGGAAAGAGAGGGGATGTGGGGATTAGTACTCTCTCTCTCTCTCTCTCTCTCTCTCTCCCTCCCTCTTACGGGGATGGATTAGTAAGTGAATAGCCTGACATGCGATTATTAACCGAATTTTGATCTGAAACATCCACTGTATAATGTTTGATCTAAGTATAAGTTCGACACTTTATTGAGGAAGGAGATTATGTTGAAAATGAATATTTGTTGTAGCACTTAAACGTTCTTCTCATCATTAGGCTTCCAACATTTTTGTGTTATATATATATATATATTATTGTGTAATCCATTGACAGCTGTTTCGTTGTATCACAACTCTTCAGTGTGGCTATATATATATATATATATATATATATATATATATATATATATATATATCCGTCCAAAATAATGAGTTTATTTATGTATGGAGCGGTACTGACGAGACAAAAGCTATCTTATTGGGTATTATTTTCAACTATTCAAATATCTCCATTTTAAGTTTTTTTTCATGTCTCAACTCTCTCAAAAAGTTTTAATGTGTGATGATCAGACATGAATTTTCGGTTTTTATGACGTAATGTTTACTGTTGTGTCATATGAAGTTAAATCAGCCAGTGAGATCATACCCATTTGAGTGTAAACAAATAGATAAATAAACAGAGAAAATATCATATAAGCTCAATATATGGCAGCACATTTTTTCCATTCATATTTCATTAAGAAAAGACAGACAAGGATCATCTTTTCAATTTTTTAGTAATTTTTTCTTGTTTGTGTACAAGTAGATGAATACTCTCCCTAGCTTGGAAATGGCGGAAGTTTCTGCTGAAAGTGCTATATCCTATAGAACGTATGCTCAAATGAAGAATCACACTGGGTTAGCAAAATTTTGATAAGGCAAGCTAAACCTTTAAGAACGAGAAAAAATTTAGCCAGTTCTAGAAAGAAATGTCTACAATCAATGCATCATCCTGATAGTCACCTATGGAGCTGAAACATGGAACCTAACAAAAAAACGGACCCTTAAATTGAGAACCATGCAACGTCCAAAAGGGAGAATCATGCCCAACTTCACATGAAAAGATAACAAAACAGCACAGTATATTAGAGAAAAAAAAACAGGAGTCAGGGATATCACAGAATCCACTAGAAAACTTAAATGACAATGGGCTGTTCATGATGCGAGAATGTTTGACAACCGCTGGACAACACGAATCACAACTTTGATCCCCAGAGATCACATGCGAAACCGGGGCCGACAAAATATAAGATGGCATGGTGAACTAGACAAGTTCAGTCAGTATTGGCTCCGTGGCACCTACGATAGAGAGGTCTGGCGACTTTTGGGAAGGGTCTATTCCCAATGACCGACACAAAAACCTAATGATGATGATGATGATGATATGTGCCGATGGCAATATTCAACCTTTTTCAGCCGGTATGTCGTCAGTCAATTAGGTTACTAAATGTTTTCTGATGACCACCTTGATAAATGAAATAAATACTAATTAGGAATTAATTTCCAATTATCAATCGATTAATCATGAACCTAATTGTGAAATTGATTATGAAAATTAATTATGAAAGAGCAAACGTTTTCACGCTATTTAGACGGACCAGATTCTAAAGGAGTACAACTATTGAACATCAATGCTAAATTCAAAATCTTGCCTTAAATTGCCGACTCATTAACAACGCAGTCAGGTGTGCTACAGACTGTCCCTCATGAATACTAAGCTTAGATTAGAACTGCCCCAAGTCAGACAGGGAAAAGGAATCGTGTTTCATCATTTACCTGTTCGCCTTGAAAATCAGCTACTGAAATCTTGGCTTTTTACCAGGTTTCGAAACACCGACCTCTGGTGGTAAATACAGAACTATCTTTGTGGCGTGGAAGGCTGCACTTGACGATTCTTATTATTCAAAGATTTTTTCGAACCACTGAAATTTTTTCGTTGTTTGTGTTCCTAATACAACGTTTCGGTCGATCTGTTTTACGACCTTTCCCAGGTTCAACGTTATAAATGTTGTTACCATTGGAGAACATTTCTTTTCGCCACCATCATATTCGGTTGGTACACCTAAAGAAGATCGTGGGTTAGTTCGGCCAAAACTTCGTGTTAACAGCACAAACAACAAGAAGGGTCAATCGTCCGGAAAACTCTTCAAATAATAATTATTAAGGGCAGCTATTCATGTGACTCATATATTTCTCAAAGCTCTAGATGTATTCTTATCATGCATATTGCTTAGTTCAACATAAAGTCAAACCGAAAGGGGAAGATTGTATTCTGCTTGCCTACCAATTGGAGTAGGTACGTTTGCATGCCTCAACTTTCAAAATATTTGCTTTTCACAATGTCTTCCATTAATAAGTACAACCCTACCACACTCTAATAAAATGTTAATTTTCTCTTTTTTTTTCTGTTCTCTCTTTTGGCCGTTTTAAACCTTTCTCTATTTTGTCTTAATCGTCTGAACTTAGCTTTGCTCTTAGGTTGAGAAACTGAAGTTTACTCAGTAGGAAATTGAAAGAAAGGAAAGCTCCGGTCAAGATTCGAAACTGAAGCCACTGCGTTATTTCTGAATTAAATCAATCTCTCCCACACTTTACTCTGTATCAACTTTTTTTTCGGAATTATTCTGCCTAGAACATCAACAAATTCAAAAAATTTGACTCGTTGTCAGTGTTGTCCATGAATAAGTACACCTCTTATCACTTTTTGTTTTTATAGAGAGCTAATCAAAATCGAAGACACAGAACTGGAGAAAGTAGACCACTACATCTACCTAGGACAACGAATCTCCATGAGACCCTCAAAAGAAGAAGAAATCAATTGAATAATCACACTAGGATGGCAAGTCTTTGGCAGAGCAAGCTCAACCATCAAAAATAAGATCTCATTAATCCTAAAAAGAAGGGTGTATAACCAATGCATCTTCCCAATAGTCTCTTATGGTGCTGAAACATGGAACCTAACCAAGAGGCAGATCCACAAATTGAGAATCATGCAACGTGCTCATGAAAGAATTATGCTGGGCCTCACATGGAGAGACCACAAGACAGCACAGTGTATCCAGGAAAAGACAAGAGTCAGGGACATCAAAGAATCCATTAAAATCTCAAATGGGAGTGGGCTGGCCATATTGCACGAATGGCGGACAACCAATGGACATCACGACCCACGACATGGATCTCCCGAGATCACACGCACAACCGAGTCTGGCAGAATATTAGATGGAGAGACGAGCTGGACAAATTCAGAAAATACTGGCTCTGCGACGCCCATAATAGAGAAGTGTGACAAATCCTAGGGAAGGTCTATATCGAACAACGGAGGTTGAAAGACTGATGATGATGATGAATTTTCTTCTAATCTAAACAAAGCAGGATTTTATGATTTCCGGAGAAAAATTATATGATCAAAACGGATTTATCAGGGATTATTTTTAACTTACCCCTACAGCACTTTAATTCTATTGCGAAGAATACCAATATTCTGCCGTCCAAAAACAAGTACACCCTACGAAAAAAAGTTTATTCTAAATCAACATTTGCTGTGACGTCTTTTATTTTCTATTACGCCTTGTAGTCTTGACGACATTGACTTCACTAGATTTGCACAAACAGTCACTGGAATATCTTTTTCCACTTGGATAGTGTGCATTCTTTTAAATCCGTCTCGTTTGGAGAGTCTTTGTTCTATTTTTCGTTCCAGAACATTCCACGAGTGTTGAATTGGATTTAAATTCGCCCACACGCTAGGGAAATCGAGTTCTTTCACCGTTTACTGCTTCAGAAACTTTGTTGTTTTTAGAGGAGTGTTTTGGATCGCTGTTTTGCCGGAGGCTAGTGATTTCCAACCTTTTCAAGGTAATTACCTTCTTTTCCAGATAAGTTTACTACCAGTGGCTCCTTCTCCCGTTCAAGAAAGTTTCAACAAAGAATGATATAAAATAGTTATTTCGTTTTGCGTTTAGATAGACGGATAAGAATTGGTTTTATTCTATTATTGCACAATTACTGCTGAGTATTTGTTACTCGGTGAAAGCAAGGGAAAATAGTTGTGAACGTATCATCTGAAATTACTCTTTGATGTGACACACCTGCTGTAAAATTTCCGATTCCTGGATCACGTCTGGGGGGCTTTGAGACATCAGAAAAATGACATTGACAGGTTGGATTGGATTGTGAAAGATTCGAAACGGGCGATTTTTTTGACTGGAGCTGTCTATTGCCAAAATCGAAAATGTTAAGTGTAAGGGAAATGTTTTTGCATACATCTTATCATCCACAAATCCCACGGTAACAAATTGCCTTGCGTTCGCTTTGTTAGAATATCGGCTTATCGTGAATGATATAGGCATTAATGTCATCTCTCATCTTTCTATTTGCTTCTAGTTTCACCGATTTACGTGTGTATTAATGAGAAACACGTCCCCACTATCCTTGAACCAAAATCATTTACCACGACCTCTATTTTTACCCAAAAGCTCTATTCCAAAATTGGGATCACCCAGTTGAGAACCACTGCTGAAGGCTATACACTATCTAGGTTCGAACCCTGATTTCTGATACTGGTGGTAGATATATTGCAGAATCGCTCAGGGGATAATTACCGGTACATTACATATTTGTTTGCAAAGAAACATTGAAACAATCTGTGGCAGCGATAAAAGTGAATCAGTAGCAGATTAACCATTAGGCTCGGTAGGTTTACACCTGTAGGCCGGGGGGGGATTCAAAACAAAAAAGTGATTTAATTGAGTGTACGAAAAATTGTTCCGTTGATTATCAACTTGATCATTTTGGATTTTATAACTGATTTATACCAGAGCAGTTCACACGCCAAAGGTGGATGTTTGGAAGAAAAAAGCCTGCCATAATTGCTCTTTACATAATTTATATCAAAATTTTGGTAATTCTAAAGAGCTGGAGTCAAGGGAGATAATTCATATCAACTACGAAGAAAGGTCTATAATCTATGATTTTCATTTCTTTTATTAGATTTCTCAAAATAAACATCAGTAACAGGAGCAGCACTTAGAGCAGAAGCCTTTCAGCGTGCATTGTTGGGCAAAGTTCGCCAGACCTCTTTATCATTGGTGTC
The DNA here is from genome assembly GCA_963457665.1 of Thysanoteuthis rhombus. Lineage (NCBI taxonomy): Eukaryota > Metazoa > Mollusca > Cephalopoda > Oegopsida > Thysanoteuthidae > Thysanoteuthis > Thysanoteuthis major. The sequence goes on along the minus strand of OY735240.1, from coordinate 19,551,718 downwards.
ACGAAGCCAGTCTGCGTCACGCCATTGAATTTTTTGCTGGCCACAGTTTCGCATGAGATCTCGAGAGATCCACTTGAGTCGGGATGTCAAACGTTTGTCACATTCTTGCCATCCATTGCTATTAGGATTTGCTTATAGTTTTTATAATATCTTTGACTCTCCTTTTTCCTCTAATATACTGTGCTGTCTTGTGATCTTTCCATGTGATGCTGAGCATGATTCTCTTCTGTGCAAGTTGCACAGTTCTCCGCTTGAAAGTCAATAGTTTGGTTAGGTCCCATGATTCAAGTCCATAGGGGACTATTGGGGAGATGCATTAGTTGTATACCATTCATTTTTGGACCAGTTGGATTTTCTTTTTCTCGAATGTTGAGCTTGCTCTCCTGAAAGCTTGCCCGTCGCTGATAAAAAAAACCCTCAAAATCAACACTGAATGATAAAAGTAATTTAACATAACAACGTCAGTTCATTCTATTCAACGGAGGGTGGGGTACAGGAGCATGGCTAGGAGGAGCCTTACTTAAGCTCAATTATAAGGTCTGGTTGATTGATAAGACCGAACAACATGTTTTTATTTTTTTGTTCCTTGGTAATAATTATCTTTTTTTTTAATTGATCATGTCTAAACAGTATGGAAAAATGTCAATTATTCTCTTAAAACTTAGCTTTTAGGACCAGAACATTGATAATTAGAATTTTACTTCTTTTAATTTGACAATGGTTGATTCCTATATTTTCAATCACATACAGTAAAATAAAAAGGCATACAACTACAGATTGACATCACTGCCCTGGTCACAAAAGCAAAGTTTGAAGGGAATGACAGCCATTTTCTATTCTTTTCACATACAGCCGATCAGAAAATAACGCTCATAACCTAGGAGCAAGATCCACTTTCGCGGTGGTATCCATCGCTGAAGTAAGGCGCATTTCTCGTGAGTCCCAATGTTTGATTTCGATTCGGTGAATTCGATCTCGACATAGCATGTAGTCTTTGAGATCGACATGAAGACCCAGAAGACGAGAAGCAAAAAAAAAAAGAAAAAAAAAGATTCAGCTTAGACGGATCATTGATTGGTGTTCGTGAATTTCTTCGCGCGTGCGCAGAAGTGCTCTTCTGCGCTTGGCAGGGTTGAATAATGGTATTGGTCATTTAGCTGTATTTCTCCGGCCATTCTTCTGGAAGGCCAAGTTTTTTTTTCTGCTTTGCTGAATACGATGACTGTCTGTTGGCTGTGAGGTGGAGCCTAGGGGCTGTATCTTTCAATTTGTTTGTTTTTGTTCTGTTTTTTTTGGTTCTTGTGGTTGTGGTTGTCGTCGTCGGTGTGGTTGTTGTATTTTGTTTTGTTTTTTTGTTTTGTTGTTGTTGTTTTTTTTACTCTATTGATGTATACTGGCAGAATAGGAAGAAAGAGAGAAAAAATACTGATTTCCAATGCATGTAGACTCCCCTGACTTGAAAGATGGCCGTAACACAATCTTCCTAACCTCCATTGGGCACCATGTTCTGGAAGGGATTTTTTTTAGCTTTGCTGTCCGCTGACGGTGGGGACAGGGACGTTGGGTTGTTTTTGTTTTTTGGTTGGTTTTGTATTTTCTTTTGGGGGGGTTGTTTTTTGTTTGTTCGTTGTTTTCTATGTGATGAGTATTGAGTATTGGCTTTCAAGGTTTGAAAAGGAAGGAAGGGATGTGGGAGGGAAGGGAGAGAAGGAAGGAAGGAGAGAAGGGAAAGAATGGAGGGAGGGAATAATGGATGTGGGAGGGAAAGAAGGAAGGAGTGAGGGAAAGAAGGGAGGGGGAATCGATGTAGGAAGGAAGGGAGGAAAGAATAGAAGGAGGGACGGAAAGGAAAGAAAGGGTGAAGGAGAGAAGGGAAGAAAGAATGGAAAAAAGGAAAGAAAGAAAAGGAGGAAGAGGGGAATGGATGTAAGACGGAAGGGGAGAAAAAGGAAAGGAAGACAGAAGAGAGAGAATGGAGAGAAGAATAGATTTAGGAGGGAAGGAAGGAGAAGAAGGACGGAAAAATGGAGGAAGGAATGAATGTAGGAGGGAAGGGAGGAAAGAAATGAAGGAAGGGGAGAAGGGAAGAAGGGAAGAGGGGAGGAAGGGAAAAGGGGAGGAAAGGAGCCGTAAGGGAAGGGAAAGTAAAGGAGGGAAGGTGAAAGGAAAGGAGGGAAGGTGGAATGGCCAGAAAAAGAAAGGGGAGAGAAAGGAAGGAAGAATGGAAGGAAGAATACGAGGAAGGATGAGGATAGAAGAACAGATGAAATGAACAGCACGAAGAAATGAGCAAAAAAGGGGGGTTTAGAAGAATGAATAAAGAGAGAAGGAAGAAAGGAAAAAATAAGGAAGGAGGGTAAGTGGAGAACATACGAAAAAAAGAAAGAAAGAAAGGAAGAAAGAAGTAATCCCAGAAAAGAAAGAGGCAGTCAAAGAAACGGGGAAAACAAGAGAGAAAGATAAATAAAGTTTAGAAAAATGGCTGTGAGAAAGAAAGAAGGAAGGGGGAAAGGAAAAGTGAGAAAGGAAAAAAAAAAGAGAAGGTAGGAAAAAACCCAAAGAGAGGAAGATATAAACATGGAAATGAAAAATTCTGAATAGAAATACAAAGATAATCTAAAACAGTGGTTCTAAACCGGGTGTATCCATACCCCTGGGTGTATGGGGAGCAAATTCTACGGGTATAGGACGCGATGGGAAAAAAAGAAAAAAATTGTTGCTCTTGATCAGTGGTTGTAACCTCATGTCACATCCTGTCCATGGGGGGGGGGTGCAGAAGTAAATAGGAACACGAGAAATAGATTTTTTAGTCAGTTATAGAAATTTTAACGAGGCCCACCTGACGAAAAGAATTTGTTGTAAGTAATCATCTGTCGTTAGTCAAAGTTAATTATTCTATCATCACATCTCACCTCTTTTACCATAGTGGTGGTTCTAATCGAATCTAATTTTTTTCAAAGGTTACACTGGAGATTTCTTTTCGATTAAGACGTCAGAGTGAACTCCTGTAAACTGAAAGTTTCAAGAAAAACTCAAGAGAAGAATCATTCTGGGATGGCAAGCTTTCGGTAGAGCAAGCTCAACCTTCAAAAACAAGAAAATCCCATTGGTCCTTTCGAGAGAAAAAGAGAAAAGAAATGAGGGAACAAAAGAAGAAAAAAATAGCAAGAAGAGAAAAAGAAAGAAAGAGCAAGCGAACGAAAGAAAGAGATAAAAAGGAAACGAGAAAGAGGTTTGGTTAGACACTCAATAGAAAACGACACGTAACCAACATCTTTTGGTAGCATTCTGTGTTGGGGTGATCAATTGAGAATTCGTGAAGGGTTATCAGTAGATAAATGACTGATCTAGCTTTTGTTGAGTAAGACTAAGGAACAACTTAGCATAAATTTACTTTGTAAATTAAGCCCATATTGAAAACCTATCTTGGGGGTTCTACTGGACATGATTTGGAGCAAATGTTAAAAAATTCAGTTCCCAAGCTTCATTGGTACGGCATGGAATACAACATAACTAGTCAGCCAGCAAGCTAACCAACCAGCCAGCCAAACCAACTTGAAAACTAAAGAAACCTATATTGATAGCTTTGTGTACAGTTTGGGCTTGCAGTCTTTAACTGAAGAAAAAGAGATTATACCAGATATGATGGACCTGAGACCAACTAAGAGAATTGAAAACATTTTTCCTATAAATGTGCATTGCAAAATACTCATAAACTACACGTACATTCCATATAAACTTTATATCGTTTTATCAACCGTCAATCGAAACTGTCATCATCATCATCATCATCGACATCCTTTTTAGCGTCCGTCGTTGGACATAGACCTTCCCCAAGATTTGCAAGACCTCTCTATCATGGGCATCCCAGAGCTAGTACTTTCTGAATTTGTCAACAATCGACCACAAATTCGCGTGTGATCTCTGTAGATTCACGTTGTGATTCACGATGTTCAGCGGTTGCCTGACATTCTTGCAACATGACCAGCCCATAGCCATTTGACCTTTTTTATGGTTTCAATAATCTTGAACTTCTGTCTTTCGTCTAATATGCTGTGCTGTCTTGTGATCTCTCTATGTGATGTTGAGCATGATCCTATGCAAGTTGCACGACTCCCAGCTTGAGGATTAATCTTTTTATTAGGTTCTATGTTTCAACTCCCTAGGTGACTATTTGGCTGGTTGGCTGGCTGACTGATTGACTATGTATGTGTTGCATGTTCCGATTTCACCGATGGAGCTAGAGGAACGAAAATTCAAACATCTATAGCTAATTATGTCACGGATCATTTTTTTTTTCTTTTTGAAAATTCATCCATCAATATGTTTTTAATGGGGGGTTCAATTTGCAATGCATGATACGCTAAATTGGTCTTTTTTGTGTGTTTTGTTTGTTTGTTTGTCTTTGGGGGGGATGTCAGACCTTCTTTAGTGACCATCGCCCCAAAATAAATGTCAAGGAAATAATCCATTCATTGATCCCACTTTTTCTAATTCGGCTATTGATCAGCCCCAACACGCAAAAAAAATCTGTGGTCCAGTGACAGTTTATATTGAGTGACTAACAAGACCAGATTCTTTTTTTTATTTAGTTTCTTCTTACACATAAAGAGGTTTCGCCTGAATCTTATCTTTACGGTTACATTAATGTTGCCTTTTGATCGCCAATCTAGCGCCTTTGTATATGTAAATTACCTTTTTGATGAAATATGTATGAGAAGATATAAAGTAAAAGCGTTATGTAATGCCAGAATATAAGACTGATCGGTTTACAAGAGTATTAAGGTGACTACCGCTCTCTGTAAGTCGTCCAGGCTCCATTAGTGTCCATATCGAACCTCTTGGTCATAATACAAGCGCATCGGGCGCAGTGTGATATTGGCATAACTTTTTCTTCAAATTGAATCTCCATTTTATGTATCAGCATTTATATATATATATATATATATATATATATATGTGTGTGTGTGTGTGTGTGTGTGTGTGTGTGTGTGTGATGAGTAATTCAATAAAACTATTCCCACCAAATTGTGAAACAAATTTAATGTAGGTTTCTAATAGTTTCATACTGGCTCTGCTCTCTAAAATATTGACCACTTTATTTACAAAAGCAATATATTACTTGAAGTATATATATATATATATATATATATATATATATATATATATATATATATATATATATATATATATATATAATTGGTAATTGAGTCATCAACAGACAGCTTTACCCCTGCTCTAAGCTGAACTGGACGGACAGTAAGACTGAATTTAAGCAATATATATATATATATATATATATATATATATATATATATATATATATATATATATATATATATAGGTAAAACTGGATGGGATAATGGATAGTCTATAGCCACTCTGTAATACAACGAAAAAGCTGTCTGCAGATGACTCAGTTATATATATATATATATATATATATATATATATATATATATATATATATATATATATATATATATATGTACATATATATGTATATATTTCAGGATCTCCCTACACCCCTCCATAGGGAACCAGGATGCAGATTTCCTTAATCTATGGAACAACAAGATCCACACACTTTCTATGGATCTTTTAGATGACACCATCCAATTCTGCCAAAAAACCATCAAAGACACTCTAACAGATATCAGCGAATTGGAACAAAAATTACAACAACACACATACACAGATGAATATAATGAAATACAGGAAGCGATCAACATCAACATTGGAGGAAGAAAAAAACAACTTAACCTCACCAAAACTAAAAAATACAACAAACTTAGACACAATATCACACACAGATCTGCGATTCCACAGAATATGAGAGAAATTAAGATACAACCCACCAAAAGAGCCACCAGGCCTCTGCTACCTACCCCCAACCTACCACCTACATACCCAAAAAAAACCAATTCCCCCACCAAACACAGATTTAACACTAGACACACAGACACAGGCTACCCAACAAGAATCACCAATACTGACAAAAACATCATCCATACCCACACGAACAACGATAGAAATAGACACACGCATACGAACAAACAAAACAAAAACATCTACACTGGCACTAACAATACTAACACCTATAACAGACACACACATATGAACAAACATAACAGAAACACCTACACAAATACTAATATTACTGACACCAATATTGTGAACAGACACAGCTATATGAACAAACACAACTACAAAAACCAGCATACAGATAATAGGAACAAGAACACTAGACACCATAAGGTCCTCAGACCTACTACCCCTCATACCCTGCAAAAGGAAAGCCCTAAGAGTAGCATCCTCCCTCAACCCATCACATTGACCCTTGGAAAGCATCCTGAAGACCCAGGCAAACACCCTGACCAGCAGGTAACCCTTACATCAACTCACACACACACTCTACCAAAAAATGAGCCCCCTACCACTAAATATGGAAGGGGAGTTAGAAAACCTGATTCCAACACTAGTAAGCAGTTTAGAAAACTTACTAAAACACTACTACACACCATCAAAATACTAAACTGAACAACCCTCACCACACAGAACACTAATACACACAACTCCTACCATTAATATCCTCACACCCACATCTTAGAAACATTCAATAATGGAAGCTTCAAAGTCACCCATAGGAAAAACTTCACCTTAGCCTGTTATAACCCCTGTTCAACTTATATATATATGTATGTATAATCATTTTTAGTATCTTAAGCGTTACGTCTCCTGATAAACCATCCCAAATTGAGTATGATGGTGTACCAGTTTCTTTTGCAAAGGCCGGCTTGGTCAAAATTCATACCAACAAGTTTTTATGACCAACCCCTTGGCCGGATGCGAATTCACCGACAGGATACCTCCACTGGTAATCATACAGTCTAGAGAGTACTCAATTAGCTGCTGAGTGCACACAGAAATGTATCCAAATGGAAAGTTTTATATGCTCTTTGCTCACACTGGACATCGAACCGTGGACTTTCTCCGTATAAGATAGACGTGCAAAACATTACACTATCCGAATGGATATATTACGTTTTATTCCTAATATTGCTCTTTCCATTGTCTTCTGTGCTATTCCGAGTTTGTTTTTAGTGGTTTTTCCCAGGTTTTACCGTACGTCATAGCTGGTATTATGCATCGATTGCATAGTTCACGTTGTAAGCATGGTGGCAATTCACTCTTCAGTACGTCTCTCTTTGCACCAAATGCTTTCAAGCAATTTTGCTTGCGATATTAATTACTTGCACGATATCCTTCACCCCTGTCCTTTTTAAAATTCACGTTGAACATTTTCTATCGCAAAGAGTTATTCCTAATAGTGCTCTTTCCTTTGTCATAGCTGGCTTTAAGCATGGTGGCAATTTACTTTTCAGTACGTCTCTTTTTGCACCAAATGCTTTCCAACTATTTTGCTGATGAAATCCGTCCGGATAGTATCCAACCATTTGATATTGCTTTGCATCGTACAAAGCCAAGGGAGACAAATGCATGTAGGTATGTATATAGGTAAGTTGCTAGGAAAGAAAACTGCCTTTCGGTATTGAGACAACCTTATCAAAGAAAAGAATCCTGGTCGTATCAGGGTCAAACTTAATTCCTATTTCTATTTCAACTGAAGAAAATTAATTAGTATTGAATATATAATAAATGAATTTGTGGATATATAAGCATTGTAGTTTGGTTGTTAAGAGAGCTGAATACCAATTACTTGGACACGATTCTATATCAATGATATTTTTTATATAGTTATGGTTTAACATGACACGATAAACAAACTGAGAAGAGTTCACTGTCCTGAATTAGGTGAAGCGATTCTCCACTGATTGCATTTCTGAAATTTTGATACGGGAAATGCAATCAGGGAATAGGTACCTTTCCTGAATCTCTTGGGGATTGGTCTTCTTCCATCTTTGCTTTTTACTTTTTTTTTTTTGTTCTGTTTTTTTTTGTTGTTGTTGTTGTTGTTTTTCTTGTTGCAATGAAAAAAAGTCGACTACCGCCTCCGACGTGAACTGTAGTTTTACAAAAAAATAAAAACAACTTATCCTAATACTTCTCTGATTTGTTTATTTTCCCGACGAGTTCTATTGTTTTGTGTTCCAGACAATTTTCCATCGACATTTTTGTGTCTGCCTGTGTACCGAGGTGTGATTTCTGTAGTCGGTCACGGCTCAGACAATAGAATTGGCGACCTGAGATTCAAACTCTGTTCGCGGCTGTTAAAAGTTCACTTCGCACACTTCGCACTATTGTGCTCTGAAAAGGCATGAATCCATCTCTTAACCACCACCCACCCAGCTTTGGGTGAAATAGAAGGGCTCTCTAGCCATGGGAAGGCATGTAGTCTAAAAGAAAGAAACACTCTGATTCTAAACCAGGGATTGGAGCTTCTTTGAGTTGATATCCTTCACTTTTTGACCCTCTTCCGACGGCTCCTGCAGCCTAAATTATGTCAGCTGTCTTGCTTTCTGTTTTCTTCTGGACTACATCAGTGAGGCCAGGAAGGGAATTCTTTTGGAGTGGCATCCAACGATCCCCATACTCTTCGCCCAGGCATGTGCCCCGAAGAGGACGTTCCGTTGTCTATAGAGACAGGCTGGACGGAGGGCATTCGGCTGCGTACATTCTGGTTACTCACTCCTCATTAGCAGTGCCCTCACATTTGATAAGGCTTGAGCCGTCCTTGCATTGAATTCACATATCGCATTCATATATACTCATCCCGTTTTCGATATTTGATATAGGCTTAGAGCCAATAAGCATCAGATGTGTTGTCACAAACAAGGGGAGAGATGGATTCATGACTTTCCCTATGCGATTTGTACGAAGTGTACACAGAACTGACTCAGCCGGAGTCCGCCTCTCTGTGCCACCAACAGCACCGCTCACTACTATATTTTTCCCTCAATAAATGTTTCCTCTTGATCGCCCGAAGCATTTTAATGAGGAAATTATCTCCTGGTTTGGCCTTGAAGGTAATTAGAAAACATTGTCTGAAACTATCAACAAAACTGCCAATATAGGTTTTTTTCAGTTTTCGAGTTGGTCTGGCTGGCTAATGTATTTTTGTTATGTAAGTTGGAGTCTGGAAAGAGTCGATAACACAAACCTAAGAAGAGGTAAAGGGACTGAATAAAGAATTATCACAAGAATCTGAGAATGAGAGTGAGAAACTTACAAGAACAACCACTAGCTCAAAGTAAATAGAGATGCTCTGTTAAGGAAGTAGTATGTTTAAGGAAAGGCAAATTGAGCTCACTGGACTGAAACCGGCCTTTTTTCTATCAGAAAATGTAAAGACCTAGAGGTGTGGTGTCTTTGGTCGTACTCCTCTTTCAAAGGCATGCTATGTAAATCACACAGTCATACAGAATTCTATAGAGACAGATTGCATATAACAATATTTTTACCTCGTTTTCCCCACAATACAACGTATTCAGCATATGGCAAGATGTGTAAGACGATCCCTGGACTGAAAAGACATATGAAAGTGCACAAGATTCAATTAATCGTGTGAGCAGTTGCATCTAATGAGTGCTATGAACAGCTGCTGGTTTTAAGAGTCACCTTAGAGCACATGGACATACTGGAATAAAGTACGTGGATATCAGACAAGATGAAGTAATTATCATGTATGTATAACAGCATTATGAGATCTAATATGATATCTATGAACGAACCAGATCAAGCCGTTCTTGGCTAACCAGAAACGTGAACACACATAAACAACAATGTGCAAGCGTGCAGAACAGGCCAAGAACAAGGCAACAGCCATTTGTTTGTGATCTGTGCAACAACACCTACAGGTCTCTGAAGGGCTTCAAGATCCACTGCCGGTCTCATGACTGCTGTATTTTGCAGTCCTCTATATATGTTTAGAATCACAACTTGCATACCAATGAAACAAGAGGGCTAAAAATTTAGATATCTACTCCTCATTATGACTACAAAAAAATGCTTTTTTAGTTTTTAAATCATCATCATCATCATCATCATCATCATCATCATCATCATCATCACCACCACCATCATCATCATCATCATCATCATCATCAGTCTTTTATCTTCCGTTGTTGGACATTGACCTTTCACAGGATTTGTCAGACCTGGCTATTATGGGCGTTGGGGAGCCAGTATTTTCTGAACCTGTCCAGTTCGTCTCGCCATCTCATATTCTGCCGGCCTCGGTTCTGCATTCGATCTCCGAGGATCCATGTTGTGAGTCGTGATGTCCGTCAGTTGTCTGCCATTCTTGCAACATGACCAGTCCATTGCCATTTTTAAATGCCTCTGCCTAAATAGGTTTAAAGGGGGTTCCTTCTAGCAATGTTTTGTTGTTGTTTTTTTAATTCGGACTTTTTAGTGATCCATCAAAAGGCGATTCATTAATCACACCTTTTCCGATGTTTGATCACCGACTCCTCCCAACACAGCATACTGCTAAAAGACGTCAGTTACGCTACAGTTTCTATTGAGTGACTAACCAGACCTGTTGTGTTACTTCTTCTTATTTGGTTCCGAATAATTAATTACTTGGAATCATATCCCGAAAACTTTCAATTAATTATTTTGTAATTAAGATTTTTTTTCTTGAAAAGTAATCAAAAGATGTAATTATCTTAAACGATTCGTTAAAGTCTGGTTTAGAAACAGTCATTTCAAGTAGTTGCTTAACCAATCTTTCACAGTAACATAACTAAACAAAGATTGATTAACTATTTAATTAAAAACAAGAAACTTGAAAAAAAACATGTATGGTTAGTCAATTGATAGAAACTGTCATGAACCAAAATCCTTCCTCAGCATTTCATTTTGGGGGTGATCAATTAAAAAATTTGAAAAAGTGGTAATCAATGTACACTACTACTTCTCTTGCTTTTTGTTGGATCCCTGAAAAGTCTGGATCTTGAGAGAAATAAAGTGTAAATGCTTATATATCCAGCCCCTGGTTTCATTAATGCAGTTTCTCTCTCTCTCTCTCTCTCTCTCTCTCTATATATATATATATATATATATATATATATATATATATATATATATATATATATATATATATATGTATGTATATATATATATACGATTGTAAAAAAGTGAAATGACTGATATCGAACACTTGCCTTGACTGAGTTGATCTGCTTTCAGGAAGACACAGGCTCGCACAGCGCTCAATTTTTATTTATTTTTGGGATCTGGAACCGCACAATTCGCTACTGGGTAACATTGGTGCATAAAGTTCTTACTAGAATGTTTTTATAATCATTACATTCTGTCGGAAATAAATTGTCCATCTACCAAATCTCCTACATACATACATAGCCTGCCGAACTGACTTGAAAACTGAAGAAACCTATTTTGACAGTTTTAGTTTACGGTTTCTCATAAATAAACATGTAAACTTTCATTGTGAGTCACGCACAACGGTCCCGACTTGACTTATCAAATAGCATCCTACTGACGTCACTCGACTGCAGAGCATTCGTACAACATGATCCTCAGCCGAACAGAAGAAGCAGGAACTGACATGACAGGACCAGAGAGAGTTGTCTATATTTGACTACCTGAGGAAGACAGGCTGAACAAAAGGCTGCATGAATGAAAGGAAAAAAGAATGAAAGAAAAGAAAAGAAAGCTAGGTGAATAAAAATAGAAGAACGAAATGAATAGAAAGAAAGAAAGAAAAGATGAAAGAAAGGAAGGAAAGAAGAAGAGCAAGTCGATACAAAGAAATAAAGAAGAAAAAAGAGAAAAGATTAGTTAAAAGAGAGCGAGAATGACAGAGAGAGAATGAAAAAAAGAAAGCTGAACGGATAGAGAGGAAAACTAAGTGATTAGAAGAGAAAAGGAAGAACGAAAGAGAAGAAAAAGAATGAAAGAAAGAAAGAAAGAAAGAAGAAAATAAGAGGAAACCAAGTGAATAGAATTGAAGAAAGGAAAAAAGATGGATAGAAACGAAGAAAGCTAAAGCAATGGAAAGAAAGAAAAAAGAAATAGAAAGCTAAGTGCTTTGAATGAATGAAAGAAAGGAAGAAAAAAACGAAAAGAAAGATTGAAATCTAAAGCAAAGAACAAAAAAAGAAAGAGATCTAAGCAAATCAAAAAAAAAAAGATAGTAAGAAGCTGGGAGAAGAACAACAACGAGGAGAAATGAAAAATAAATAAAAACGAGAAAGATTAAGAAAAGACGCGGGAAAGAAAAAGATGGAATCAAGAAACAAAATGGAAGAAGGATTTAGATAAACAGAAAAACCGGGAGCAAAATGGCGGTCGTTCACGTATCTCTCTTCTCGACTCTCCACAGAGGAATATTTGCGAGAATGGATAGCCCTAGGCACGGATTTGTAATTTGTATGCACCATCACGTACCCACATAAACATCCCAACGGCAGATAACTCTTTCTATATTCACTTGATGACACGTCTACGAGGGGAACGAGTTGTGTAAGAAAGTGGACGGTAGAGGGCGTACTCTCTCGGGTGTACCACTGAAAGTACACATGCAAGTTGAGGGGCTGTTTTTATGTACTGATTTTAGCCAAATGGTAGCAGAAGCTGTTAGTAGACGGCAAGATTGAGAGATAGTTATATAGTCAGAGATTTAATAGTCGAAGAAGATAGCTATATAAACAAGCCTAGTTGCTACATGTTCAAACACCACCCCTTACTCTGAATGAAGATGGTTACTGCAACTCTTTTATCGGATATATGATCCAAAGATTTGTAGATATGCAGGACTTGTCAGTTTGGCTCAGTCAGTAAAAGAGGCGCCTATCGATAACTTGATATTGATTTCAAGTACGGGAACGTTTATTTTAAATATCAGTTTGGTTTATCGTGAAGGGACGGACGAACATGGGAAAGTTTACTCTCCTAAATTAAGCAAGGCTGTTCTCGTTATTATTACGATAGAAAAATATAGTTAACTCTAGTCTCCGTCTTGATGATAGACTGAGAGATAGTCAATATAGTCACACTGCTGATAGTCGAATGTGATAGCTAGATATATAGATTGTGAGATATTTATATAGTCAGAGAAAGGGTCGAAATAGATAGATAAACAGACTGAGAGAGAGTTATATAGTCACACTGCTAATAGTCGAATGTGATAGCTAGATATATAGATTGTGAGATATTTATATAGTCAGAGAAAGAGTCGAAATAGATCGATAAACAGACTGAGAGAGAGTTATATAGTCACATTGCTAATAGTCGAATAAGATAGCTAGATATATAGATTGAGAGATACTTATATAGTCAGAGAAAGAGTTGAAGTAGATAGATAAACAGACTGAGAGAGAGTTATATAGTCACATTGCTAATAGTCGAATAACATAGCTATATAAATTGATTTAGGATACTGTTATAGTCACACAACTAATAATCGAAGACCAATAAGATAGCTACAAAAATAGATTGTGAGATGCTTTTATACTCACATAGCTAATAGTCAAAGGCTAATAAGATAGCTACATAGATAGATTGAGGGATACTGTTATAGTCACCCAGCTAATAGTCGAAGGCTAATAATATAGCTACATGAATAGATTGAGAGATACTGATATAGTGACCCTGCTAATAATCGAAGACTTATAAGGTAGCTACATTAATAGATTGAGAGATACTCTTATAGTCACTCAGCTAATAGTCGAATAAGATAGCTGGATAAATTGAGAGAGATACTTATATGGTCACAGAAAAAACAACAGTCGTCTATAATAGCCAGAAAAATAGATTGAGAGATACTTATACAGTCAGAGAAAAAATCGAAATAGATAGGTAGATAAGTAGATTGAGAGATACTTATATAGTCATAGATCTGATATAGTTGGGCAGCTCAGCTCAGAATCTTAAGCCAATAGTCCATTTTGTGTTAAAAGCATATATCATAGTACACAAAAGCAATAAAGAAAAATTAGATATTCAGCCACCATTATTTTCCAATACGTCGCCTACGGCAGCCATTTTTTTATCTTGGAGTTAAATACTCTGTTTAGCTATTTTACTTTTACATATGATGGCTAATTCATGAATAAATACACACTGCAACCATTTACAATTGACTTGGTTTTGGTTTTACTTCCCTCCCTATAGAATCTTCAACAGTGGTAGGATAATGGTTCGTTTGCTGATCCTAATGTGTGATGTGTGTAGGAAGGAATCTAGATAAATACAGAGACAGGTGATTAAAGATAGATAGATAGATAGATAGATAGATAGATAGATAGATAGATTGATAGATTGATAGATACATACATACATACATACATACATACATACATAGGAGGACGAGTCAATGATTATCATCCCTTTTGTCATATTTTTTTCAGATGACCTTATTGAGTCCTGTGCGTGCATGTGGGGTTATGGTGTGTTCGTAGTCGCTACAGTGAAAGTTCGTCGTTGAAGAGTTATTTGCCTTTGTGTTACCATAGAACAAAGATAGCCTTCCAGCTCTCAGTTTGTATGGAGGAAGCTAGCTAGGTAGATTATTATGGAGATAATCAGGTAGATAGATAGATAGATAGATAGATAGATAGATAGATAGATAGATAGATAGATAAATGGATGGATGGATATAGTTATGGAGAGATCTGGATATATACGTATTTAGAGATTGAGATAGATAGATGGATAGATAGATGGATAGATAGATAGATAGATAGATAAAGAACTCACTCTTTGTAAATCAGCAAAAATAGATTAATATTTCTGCTCCTGAGCCGACAACATCTGTATAATGCACGGGATGGTTTCCACAGTGATATTTGCGGGGGAAAGTGCTTTTTATACAGTTAGAAAATACTGTATATGAATTAACTGACTTCTGATGGCAGAAAAAGATTGTGTAACGGCAATCTTCTTCGAGGGGAGATCCCGTCTTTATTTGAAATCCCGGAAAAGGGTTAATGAGATACCCTTTGTGACATTTACCCATGCTGTGCACAGATTTTGGCTTTGAACCAGATTGGATCTAATGTACTATATATATATATATATGTATGTATGTATATATATATATATGTATGTATGTATGTATGTATATATATATGTACGTATGTATGTATATATATATATATATATATATATATATATATATATATATATATATATATATATATATATATATATATTAAGGGCTGTCTAAAAAGATACCGAACTTTTGAAGCTGAGCATAAATGAGACGCTGTAGTGTATTTACAGCTGTAATGCTGTGTAGCAGTGATTATTCCCTTTTATATAAAAAAAACTGCATCGAGCTACGTAGCTTAGTATTTGAACGACACTCGCTAGAATGAACGCGTGTGTAGTGCACTTGGCGTTTTTTTCCAATTTATTTACTATCAAGTTATAACATATCAAAGGGCAGTAACTGCTGCAGATCATAACAGCTGCCAACACGCTAAAACGGTCTCACTATTCTGTTATTCGAAAAATTCGGTTTCTTTTTGGAGAGCACGTGTGTGTTTGTGTATGTTTGTGTGTGTGTATATCATTCAAAAATGCCTCTAAAACAATAACATAACTTCCATCTACATAAGAATTAAACGGAACAGCTTAATGTTATCTGAAAGGACGTAACTAACATGAGATAACGTTAATATCGTTAAAAATCGAGAAATTGATGCGAACACAGCAACGTTGACAACGACCTTGAAAAAGACCAATGATGGTCGAAAGAGCTTGGAATTTATAAAGACGAGACAATATAGATTTTATAAAATTCTTACACTCCTCCGAGCCGACTTCAAGAAACATTATTATATAACTCAGAAAACGTATGAGAAAAATAAACAGACGGAAAATGTCTATACTTTCCGATAATACGTGTTTAAAAGAAGAGATACTGCCTAAATACATAACACATACACACACACCACACACACACATACACACACACACACACACACACACACACATACACATACATATATAACTCACAAAGTTGGGTTTTTTTCCAATTTGTAAGAATACAAAAAAAGAAATAGGAATCATATTTTTTCAGTTGTTGATGATATTTAATCACAGCGTTCGATATAACAGGGCCCATAGTGCTCACTATCTATGAAAGTAAATAGAGCTATTGATTTATAAAATAAGATTTACCGTGATATATACCCGGTGAATGTCAACATTTTGTGCCTAAGGCACTTTTCAGAGAAACAAAACATATTACCGATTGCTGAAGAGTGTTTTAGGCACAGAATGTTGACATTCACCCAGTATATATCACGGTAAATCTTATTTCATATATTAATATGATATTGTATAATCATCTACTTCTGTGTATGCATATACGAGAGAGGATCAATAAAATCCCAGCTTGATTGAATTTTAGTCTGGAATTGTCACTGTATAATTTTCGATCTACGTGATTAATGGAGAAATGTTGAGTTAAAAGTATCGACATGGAAGAAGATCATGCTCGAAAAATATTTGTTTTGTAAAATTAATGCTTTTTTCCATCCTCATCATCATCATCTTCATCATCAGTTTTTAACGTCCGTCGTTGGACATAGATCTTCCCCAGGATTCGCCACACTTCTCAATCGTGGACGTTGCGGAGCCAATATTTTCTAAATTTTTCTGGTTCATCTCTCCATTTTGTATTCCGTCGGCCTCAGAGGCTGCAAACATTGAGTTACATACATACATATATATATATATATATATATATATGGAGAGAGAGAGATGGGGAGGGAAACGTTATGAATAACTCTTTTCAAGAGCAAAAGATAAACCAGGTTAAACGATATCGTACGAGTAATTGAGCAGCAAAAATAGAGATGTACTGGGTACACAGTGAGAATAAATGACAACAGGCAGAGAAGTTTGCCGTTAGAATATGATAGAGATTTGCGTTCGTCATAGAAAGAGATGGGGGAGTGCTTTCTCCAAGGTTGGACTTTTAACGGCTGATAATGATGATGATATAAATATATATAGAGAGATATAAATATATGTTAATATAAGTGTTTTGTTTATAGATCCCAAAAACAGTTACAGGATAAAGTAGTGATGATCCCTACACGCTTTGGGGGCGGTTGGATTCATCCTTGGGCTCTCCCACTATTACTCGACCCAACTGCAGGGGATTCAGCGCCCCGGGGCAGCACTGTTCTGTTGCACTTGAAGGAACAGGTCGGGCTCATGCCTGACACTTTCGTGACTGCAGTTGCTTTGGTTGCTTAGCAACTGAAGTCGCGTCGGCTGGAGCTATTTTTGATGGATTGCTCCTATTTTCCCACGTAAAGCCCCAACCTTGTGACACATTTTGCTCTGGTGGGAGAGTAAACAAAAAGTATGCTCAACCTCACATGGAGAGATCACGAGATAGCACAGTATATAAGGAAGAAACGGGAGTCAGAGACATTACAAAATCTATCGGGAAACTTAAATGGTAATGGGCAGGCCATGTGGCAAGAATGGCAGACAACCAATGGACGTTACGTCTCACAACATGGATCCCCAGAGATCACGTGCTAAACCGAGTCCGACAAAATACAAAAAGGAGAGATGAACTAGACAAATTCAGGAAATACTAGCTCCGCTACACCCACGAAGTATGGCGAATCCTGGGGAAGTTCTATGTCCAACGACGGACGTTAAAAGACTGATGACGATAAATAACAAAGAAAATGTTCTGTCAAATTTTAAATGCCTTAAAAATAATTTTGTGAAATTTCTGAAACACTAGTTTCTTGACCGTGTTTGAGGTCGCTCTTTTCCTAGCCAAGAATCTGTCCCTCTTATCGCCATTTTTTCAAAACTTTGGTGCTGTATTGCCTGAGGCGTTTTGCCGAGCAGGATGCATTTCGATTAACAACATATGCAGTTCAAGCAAGGGTCAACACAATGTAAGGCAGCGAATGATATATAGATAAACGACTTCTTACGTCCAACCATAAAGTGAGGTCAGTTGTAATGGTGTGAAACGGGAACGGACGAATGGCGCCCAATTCAATTTAGCTTCGCGCCAAAAACGTGTGTCAGCCACTATTTCAGATGTGATTTCGTAATGGTGATAATTATTTTATTGCTGGATCCTACTCGTGCCAAAATTAGTTGTTATAATAATAACAATGATAATAATGATAATATTAATAATTATGATAATGATAATAATAAATAGATAAATAAATAAATAATCAATAAATAGATGAAAAGAAATAATTGTTGCTGTTGTTGAAAATGGAAATATATCTTGGACGCCATCTTTAAAACTAAACCTTTCCGGTGAAACAGCAACAATTATTATTATTATTATTATTATTATTATTATTATTATTATTATTATTATTGTTGTTGTTGTTATTATTATTATTATTATTATTATTATAATTTGTGTTATTATTATTATTATTATTATTATTATTATTATTATTATTATTATTATTATTACAACTACACCAGTTGCCTGGTAGTCACTGCTTGAGACTGAATGACAGCAAGTCTCCTTAAGTATACAGACCTCCTCTTTGCACTCTCATAGTCCACAATAGTGTTGCAGTTTACAGTTTCACACAAGTTGCCAGATGGTAATTGCTGGAGGCTGAGCGACAGTAAGTCTCCACGGGTCTCCAGTCCTTCTTTCATATCTTCCTCATCTATCACAGTAGCGCTGTGGTTTGTACTGCCTCCACCATGATTTTTTTTTTTTTGGCTATTTGGCCATTGCTAGCAAACAAAACAATAGGGAATGGCTTCTGGTAAGCGATGAGATTTACAGGGGTTTCATTGCAATCCAGTAATAGACCACAAATACATGTTTTTTACTAATAATGTGAAGAGGAAAAAACTAATCATAATAATTACCTACGGAGCATTTGCTGACCTTCGTAATAATTCGTGTAATATGGATAAACAAATAAACGGTATCTACGATTTCCAACTAGAAAAGGACGCAGTACCAAAAAAGATGGAACAAAAAAGAAGCGGGAAAAGACAAAATGGAGGACGGAAAAAAATAAGGAGATGAAAAAGGAAATAATCCATAAAATCGTACGAGCAAAAAATGAAGACAGAAAAGGGTAGAATAGAAGAATAGAGAAGAAAGTCCAACTAATCGAAGACTCAACGATACTTTCAATTTTTTTTTAAATTTCTTCTCTTGGATAAAGTATTACAACGCGATCATTAATTTTGATTCGTTGTTACCTTAATCCTAGACTGTTAAATCTAAACTGTAAACATCAACAAGCGTGGAATATCGGTCGTGAGAAGTTAGGTTCAAGGTGCAAAATCAGCGTCTATTCAACTATGAATTCTCTGTAGCTGGATGGTTAAAAGTGACCGGGCGTACATTGGACCCTCCTCTGGCTAGTAGGTTTGAATTCAGTTCTCACCGTGGGCTTGCTCTTTATTTCCCGATTGCCTTATCTAATCGTTTCCGTGTGATTACGGTCAGATTCAAAGGTGTGATGAAAAGCAACTGGAAATTAGGATGAAGGTAAAGTGCTAGTCAAAATTAATAATAATCGAAGTAAAAGAAGAAAGCTGGTTTTTCAGAATAATTCCCTGATACAGTGAGCAAATGCATATTAAACATCACCAGGTTTCCGACATGTGTTTCTCCGATAGGGCGTCTGGAATGGTCGCTAAATCCTTAAAACGCCCATCACCACTTCATTATTAATCTTAGACAAGGTTTGTTAACAGTTCAAGTAAATTAACGTCTGTTTGATAACACATGAAAAATTCACCACAATCTGACAGCTGAAAGTGTGTTATTCTCAAGATGGCCGCCAGCCAAATTCCTAGAAATGCCAATTACTCGTTCACAAATGACCCTAGACAACGCTTTTGAACAGTATTTTGTAGTGTTAAGTATGCTCAATAGTATAATAAAGGTTTAGCACAATTAAATCACCAGAAAGGTTTAATTAACAAAGTTGGCCCCCAAGACATACTTCAATCATTTTTCTGAGCTAGATTTTAAAATCACAGGTAAGCTGATTTTATTTTTTCAGAACAGTCTCCTGATATAGCAAGGAATAACTTATTACAAGTCCCGGTTATATTCTCCAGGCTTCTTCTAATTGGGCTAAAATTCAAAACAACTGCTGGGGGTAGCTCACGTGTATTTGAATAACGAACCGACCGAAAGTCTTTGCAAAGAATGTAACCCAATAGTACTACAGGTGTCAAAAACTTTCCCCTGTTTAGAATGAATAATTTGCACGGTACATTTTACTTCAGTCATTATTGATTCTGTAAGAATACTTAATAAAATACAAAACAAAATGCATAGTTCCTATGAGATGCAAAATAGAAAACAAAGTATACATATAGAAATAGTTTTTGTTCTGGGTTTGTATTTTTCAGAAATTTAATCATGAATTTAGTTTTTTTCATCGGCTAAAGAGCAAGTTGCAGTGTTACTATACGTTTGACCTATGTAACGGGTGCACATATCTGATAAAACCGTCACTGCTTTTCAGCAACCGCAGGTGTTCTAACATCCTGTTTCACAGACTCATGTGACAAGGTTCAACCGCGTCTGGGAAGCAGCTGGTTGGTTAGTGACAATCACAATCCGGTTGTTTTCTTCCGATTTCCAACCCACTCCGTGTGAGGTTTGTATCAACCAAAAACTGCAGAATCCGTAAGTACGTTCTCTATCATTACCATCATCATTATCGTGAGTCTTTTAACATCCATTGTTGGACATAGACCTTCCCGAGGATTCGCCACAATTCTCTGTCATGGACATCGAAGAGCCAGTACTTTCTAGATTTGTCTAGTCTTGTATTCTGTTGGCCTCAGTTTCGCATGTGATCTCTGAGGATCCATGTTGTGAGTCGTAATGTCCATCGGTTGTCTGTCATTCTCCCAACATTACCTGCCCATTGCCATTTAAGTTTTCTAATAGATTCTATGATGTCTCTGACTCCCGTTTTTTTTTCAAATACTTTGCTGTCTTGTGATCTCTCCATGTAAGGTTGAGCATAATTCTCTCGCGTGCATGTCACATGCTTCTCAGTTTGTGGGTGTCTCTTGGTTAGGTTCTATGTTTCAGCTCCATAAGAGACTATCGGGAGGGTGCATTGGTTGTATACTCTTCTTTTTAGGATTATTGGGATCGTTTTGTTTTTGAAGATTGAGCTTGCTCTGCTAGTGTGATTCTTCGCTTGATTTCTTTTCCTTTTGTGCATTTCATAGAGATTCGTTGTCCTAGGTAGATGTAGTGGTCTACTTTCTCCAGTTTTGCATTTCCGATTTTGTCAGTTACGTCCTTATTCTCAATTTAATAGTTGCACATGGCTTTAGTTTTACTGAAGTTTATATGTTGGCCGACTTTTTTGCTTCCTCTGTTTAGTTCATCTAGCATTAGTTGGAAGTCGTGTTGGTTTTTCTTCGAAAAGAGTGATGTCTGCAAATCTGAGGTTGTCCAGATATTTGCCGTCTATTTTGATTCCTCTATTCTCTTTGCCCAGGTTTTGGAAGATCATCTCGAGGTAGGCTGTGGAGAGTTTAGGTGAGCTGGTAAAATACAGCTGCTTATCTGCTGTGGTGGTTGATGGAAGACTAGCCGATGTGGATGTGCAGCAAAAAAAATGCCTAATTTCCTTTTAATAAATACCTAACTACCAGTGGTGGGGCAAGCAGTTGTGCGTAGTATACATATTTCTCAACTTTATAGTAGGTAAATGGACTACGAAATCGTCCTGAAATATTTTTTCGAAAAATACACACAGGTGCTTACGGTGCACCAGTATCCCCAGCTGCACAGGTTCACTCCAATCATCCGTGATTGACCCCTCAGTGATCTGCAAGCATGAATCTCTGATGTAGCATTATCGTATACCTACTTCCTAAAATCCAGCCTTACCGTATACCTAGTTCACAAAATCCAGCCTTCCCGTGTACCTAGGTCACAAAATCAAGCCTTAACGTATACCTGAAATCAAGCTTTGCCGTCTAGATAGTTCCAAAAATCCAGCTTTACCGTATATCTAGTTCACAAAATCCAGCCCTACCGTATACCTAGTTGAAAAAATTGAGCCTTTATGTATACCTTGTTTACAAAAACCAAGCTTTGCCGTCTAGGTAGTTCCTAAAATCCAGCTTTACCGTTTACCTAGTTCACAAAATCCAGCCCCACCGTATACCTAGTTGAAAAAAATTAAGCCTTTATGTATACCCAGTTCACGAAATCAAACTTTGCCATTTACCCAGTTCCTAATATCCAGCTTTACCGTATACCTAGTTCACAAAAATGCAGTCTTATCGTATACTTAGTTCCCAAAAGCCATTCCCATCAAGACAGAAAAGGCACTTAAAGACAAATTCGCCCATTAGGACTTAATAGCGCCTCGATATTGCAATATGTAGAACATTGATTTCTGGTTTAACTTGCAGGAAAAAACAGGTCTTGTTAGTCACTCGATAGAAACAGTCACATGAGCACCGTCAGCATACTGAGTTGAGAATGATCAATTAAAAATTTGGAAGAAAGGGGTGATCAATGAACAATTTACTTCTCACTTTTTGCTGGGTCACTAAAAAGTCCGGATTTTACAACAAAAAAAAAACGAGAACAATGCTGGACATGAACTGAGGGACCAGATAAATTTCCAGCCTTCTAACTCCGTGGCTTGTACGTATGGAAAGTATTTTGTAGTATCAAGTGTGTTTGATAACATAATAACAGTCGACTAAAATCTGAACACCAGAGAGGTTTAACACGCGTGACACATACATAGATAGACAGCCAACAAGCTAGGATCACTTAAAAACTGAAGAAATCTATTTTGACCACGTTGACAGTTTTGGTTGACGGTTCTAATAGCTAACTACCGGGCAAAACTGAAAATATAAGAGACACACTTGATCATCGAGAATAAATAGTGTCGACATTACAAGTTGAACGTCATTGTCTGGCGTGATTCGCAGCCAAAACTGGTGCGAAATTTGCTGCTGTTGTCATCGTAATCGGAGCCACCGTAATAGTGGCGGTATTTCTTGTGGGTGTCGCAGTGTTATCTATCAATGAATGACCGTAGCAATGGCGACCGTTTGTAATGGCTGTTTAGGGGAATTAGTTTCAAGCGATATTCAAGAGACAGTTTTTCAAGTAGTTAGTTTGAAATGTAGATGCTAACAAAATTGCAAAAGTATTGGACAGATAGATAGATAGATATGAGGAAACGGGTAGATAGATAGATAGATAGATAGATAGATAGATAGATAGAGAGAGAGAGAGAGAGATAGAGGATTCTAGTGATAGATAAGTATGAAGAGGCAGATAGATAGATAGATAGATAAATAGATAGATAGATAGATAGATAGATAGATAGATAGATAGATAGATACGAGGATTTTAGAGATAGATAAGTATGAGGTGGTAAATAGATGGATAGATTGATGGATAGATGAGGAGACTATAGATAAAAGAGACTTGGATAGACGGATAAATAGATAGATAGATAAAGGGATTCTAGTGGCTACGTAAGCAACGTAACTGACACAGTGGAATAGAAATTTACGTCCTCATGACGTAGTAAAAATGCTGAATTCAAAGAATGATAAGTTCACTTTAATGATATTCTCAATTACCTACGTATATCAACTGCAATATGTATCCATGTATTTGATGAATATCGTCATTCTTGACAGCTCAGGTAAACTAATTAGCGATGTGTTTTTTACTCTGCCACGCTAAGGAACGTAGCTGACGTAGTAAAATAGAATTTTACGTTCTGGTGACGAAGTAAAAATGCTGAATTTGAAGAACGCAATTAAAAAATAAGAATAATAAAAATTAGTTTATGGTCAATAGAATGCTATTCTCAAAGTTCATCTCTATCACCTACGTATATAAACAGCAATATTTATCCAAGTATTTGATATAAGTCGTTATTCTTGACACCTTGGGTAAACTAGTTAGCGATGTGTTTTTTACTTTGCTTCGCTAAGGAACGTATCTGACGTAGTAAAAATGCTGAATTTAAAGAATGATAAAAATATTTTCAAAAAGCAATTAAAAAATCAGAATAATAAAAATTAGTTTATGGCCAATAGAATTCTATTCTCCAAGTTCATTTCGAAGCAATATTACCTATGGATATAAACCACAGTACGTATCTATGTATTTAATAGATGTCGTCATTCTTGACGGCTCAGGTAAACAAGTTAGCGATGGGTTTCTGGCTTTGCCACGGTAAGCGACATAACTGACGTAGTTGTATATAAAATTACACCTCATTACGTAGTAAAAATGCTGTATTTAAAAAATGATGAGTTCACTTTAATGATATTCTCAATTACCTACGTATATGAACTGCAATATGTATCCATGTATTTGATATAAGTCGTCATTCTTGACAGCTCAGGTAAACTAATTAGCGATGTGTTTTTTACTCTGCCATGCTAAGGAACGTAGCTGACGTAGTAAAATAAAATTTCATGTTCTGATGACGAAGTAAAAATGCTGAAATTAAAGAATGATAAAAATATTTTTAAAAAGCAATCAAAAAATCAGAATAATACAAATTAGTTTATGGCCAATAGAATCCTATTCTCCAAGTTCACTTCAATGTAAACTACCATTAACTACGTACATGAAACGCTTTTCATTGTATGCCATCATTTTTGACGATAAGTGTAAACTAGAAATTAATATTAATTAATAAAAACAAAGAAATGTACTAGCAGTAATGATATTATCTTGTCCTTTGTTTTGTATCATGTGCTCATTCTTTTCTCTAAACAAACGCTGAATGCTAATTGCAGACGTTATCAGTTAAAGAGATATTTTATCACCGAAAAAGAAAGGCGAGAAAAACAGTGTCGAAATATCGACACGTCGTTACTGATTCTTTAATATTCATTTACCGTAAAAAAATATAAATTAGGAATATCGAATTTCCTGACAATTACTCTCCTTCAAAGCGAGTCTGGTACTGTTGAAAGATAAGAAGCTAACGTTGTTATTGTTTTGTCCAGAGATTACGAATTAATTTGATAGTTATGGCTGGAGTTATTCCCCTTCTCATTGATGGGAGAAAATTATAAAATCGACTGAATCGAATCAAAATGGCTTCCCGTTTTTATGTTAGAAACCATCAACCAAAACTGTCACTAATACTGTTAACATGGGTTTCTTCAGTTTTTGAGTTGGTTTGGCTGGTGAATGGCTGTGTACCTGGCCGTACCAATGGAGCTAGAGTGCAGAAAATTTCAGCATGTACTCTTCATTATATCTATGAGAGAAAGATCGAATGGCAATGGGCTGGTCATGTTCCAAGAATGGAAGACAACCGATGGACATCACTACTTACTACGTGGATCCCCAGAGATCACATACAAGATGGAGAAACGATCTAACTAAACAAATTCAGAAAGTATTGGCTCCGCGACGCGCATGATAAAGAGGTGTGAGGAATCTAGGGAAAGATCTATGACCAAGGATGGACGTTAAAAGACTGATGATGATGATGATGATGATGATGATGATGATGTCTTGGAAAACGTCTTTTTTGTTCCTTTTAAATTCCGCCCGCGTTTGTTTTTTTTTTAAGTGTTGGGTTCAATTTGCAATGTAAATTTATGTTAAATCGGCCCATTGGTTTGTGTATGGTGGCATTCACGCTTGTTATAAACTCTCAACCAACACTGTTGCTAATGCTGACACAGATTTTTTTTTCACCTTTTAAGTTGGTCTTGCTCTTATCTGGCTATGAATCACGCGTTTGGACCGCACCAATTGAGCTATAGGTCAGAAATATTCAACGTTTACCTCCTCATTATGTCGAGAGAAATTTTTTTTTTAATTCTATCGATATATATATATATATATATATATATATATATATATATATATATATATATATATATATATATGTATATATATATATATCGATAGATAGATAGATATATATATATATATATATATATATATATATATATATATATATATATATATATATATATATATGTATATATATATATATATATATATATATATCACGTGTACAAGCTGCACCAGCATTTACTCTTTATTATGTATAGAAAAACGTTTTTCCCTTGTTGGGGGAGAGTTAAATACCCTTTATGAGAGATTTTTTGTGTGGAGTTCCATTTTTATAATCTAAATTTATGATAGATTTGTCACTTAGTTTCCAAAACAATTTTATTTCAATTTTGAGCTTTTTAGTGATCATTGCGCATCGAACATCCTGAGAAATAATTAATCTATCACCCCTTTTTTACAATTTTTAATTGCTCACCCCGACTCAGCATGCTGTCAAAAGACGTAAGTCGCATGACAGTTTCTAATGAGTGGCAAACCAAACCTGTCTTTTTTTATTTTCATTCCGTTTGAACGGATCAAAAAATGAATGATCAAATAAAGGTTCAAAATCTCTCCCACAAATGTTACAGAACAATAAGAAAAAGATTGAAATTCAATAATCTCATTTATGCCAGCGATGCAGAATTACTGCGTTTGGCACAAGGTCACTTCTGGAGCACCTAGTGAGGAATAATCTCACTATTCGTAGCCTATGAGATTGACTCACTAACAACATCGATCAAATTCACATTTCTATGAGAACAACCACGGTATAACAGCTGCAGGATTTATAGATATTAAGATAAGAAGCTGACAGTGTTATTACTTAATTCAAAGATTGTGTATTAATTAGTTACGGCTGGGATATTTCCTCTTTTCATTAAACGTAAAGAAATCGAATATGCCAGATCAAAATGGCGTCCCGTTTATTTATTTATTTTTTTTTTCGTTTTTTTTTTTTTGGGGGGGGGTCGTTTACTTATCAAATTATATATATATATATATATAAATATATATATATATATATATATATATATATACATATATATATTATTGTGTCATCAACTGACAGCTGTTTCGTTATATGTATATATATATATATATATATATATATATATATATATATACCATTGTCATCCATAGACAACTGTTTCGTTATATATATATATACATATATATATATATATATATATATATATATATATATATATATATATATATATATATATATATATATATATATATATGCAATGCTCTTCCATAGGAATAGAGCATTCTGGTGGATGAAGAATAGATGCTAAATAAATGTATCACTTATATTCAACCTTGCTCACTGTCCAGTTCCATAACACAGAGATGGATACCGGCCTCCAGGTCTGAAGCGAAGATTTCAATCCTACCTCGTGGTACTGGATGGGATAATGGATAGTCTATAGCCACACTGAAGAGTTGTAATACAACGAAACAATTGTTTGCTGATGACACAATAATATATATAAAAAAATATGTGTGTGTGAGTGTGTTATTATTATTATATTTCCATATATTCATATATCTATATCATAGTTTTTTCTCCTCTTTTTTTATTGCGTTTCGTTTGAGTAGAGCTTTTAATTCTCGTTTCGAATGACTGATCAAACAGACGAAAAACATATCTAAACCCCGGGACAAAGGAGAGAACCAATAATTGTTTTAGAAACTCCTCCATAAATGTTACAAAATGATAAGAAAAAGATAAAAAAAATCATTAATTATAATAATGCCAGCGAGACAAAAAATACTACGTCTCGCACAAGGTCAATGTTCTTGAACTTCTAGTCAGAATTAATTTCACGATTCATAGCTTATGAGATCGTTTCGCTAAAGGCATGGATGAAATTCATATTTCCAAAAGAAGGAAAGTTTCTTTTTCTTGAAGAAGGAAAATGTTCCCCTACACTTTTGACCCTTTAAGGGAAGGGAATTTTCCTTCCACTTTTGGGTCTTCGGTGGGGGCTAAGTTCCCCGCTAAAGAATCATATGTAAACATACAAAATAGGAAGAAAATATTCACATCAGATATTTGATGAAATAGATAGTCTGGCACAAGGCTGTGTGTGAGAAATAAGGGGTTTGTGTTTATCAACTGGTCTAGAGACATCGTCTTCCAGAGCCGATGAGAAATAACTCACTGAAAGACTGAAGGCCGTGAACAAACTGATTGAGAGAGACACACACAAGCGGACTGAGATAGATAGATAGATAGATAGATAGATTGATAGATAGATAGATAGATAGATAGATAGATTGATAGATAGATAGATAGATAGATAGATAGATAGATAGATATTAACATACGGATAGATAGATAGATATATATATATATATAGATAGATAGATAGATATGGACATATGATCTAGATGTAACGACTGCAAATCCTCTGGATCAATCCAACTGCACTTTTTTACAAATGGTTCGCTTTGTGCAGCAAAACGGTTACTGATTTTGGAGATTGCCCTCCGTATTTTGTGTCCACATCTTGCTGAACCCCCTACTGGCTTGACTCCGGCAACTAGCATGAAATCCAATGCTTGTCACTTCTCCAAGTTTTTTCAGTCTCAAACGGTGTTTTGGACCTCAACCAATAAGGATAATGTGTACCTTTCTCTCTTTAGATATAGTCTGCCAAACTAGACAATTCAACTTCCTCATTGGGGTTTTTTCTTCGATTGGCGGAACTACACAACTAATATATCCCTTTGTCTTAGTTAAATGTAATTTTTTTTTATCATGTTTGATTACTTTGAAACTAATTCTTTTGTAATTTTGGTCCATCTTTCTTTTCTAATCTTGAGGTATTTTGAGTGAGCATATTTGTAACTTTGTTGAAAGATAAAGATTCAAAATGCGAATATTTTATTCAGAAATATTCGGATGTTATTTGTAGACAGAGTTTTTTGAAAAAGTAAAATAAATTCTCGAGGGTGAGTACTTTTTTGAAAAAATAAAATAAATATCAAATTTTTTTTTTCTAAAACATTATTCTTTAAATAGAATTTTTTTTTTTAAACTTCTTGAAGCATCTTTCGAAAACACTTCCCTTCCCTTTTCATGAAAATTGGCTCATAAATAAGGGGGGCAGCTCACCTAAAAAAATATAGGTTTGAAAAAATCGAGGTTGAAAATTTTTTAACCAAAATATCTCACATATGATATAGCATTTTTTCTAGATTAAGCAAAATATTTATTCTTTGCATATATTATTTAGAGTATATATTGATACCAAAAACGATATTTTCGTGGTATAAATATTTTTTTTAAATATTACTGCAGCCGCTATATATCAGCCTCTTATGTTTCTTTTTGTTTGTTTCATGAAAATTGGTTCATAAAGAAGGCAGGGCAGCGCACCCAAAATAATAATTCTTTTTAAAACGAGCATGAAGTTTCTATAACCAAGTAATCTCATATATGATACGACATCAATTTATTCTACAAACTATTTAAATAATAATTTATATTTTAGATCTAATATATATATATATATATATATATATATATATATATATATATATATATATATATATATATATATATATATATATATATATATATATGTATATATATGTATATATAAATAAAACAAGATTTTTCTGTAAGATAAAGTTTAAAAAAAACACAATGCTAAAATTTGACCAAATTAAGCGTGAGTTCCCCCCCCCCATATGCTTCTCAAGTTTGGCTCGGGGTGAAGCCTGGTCCCTCCCTTGTAATTTAATAACGTTTGAAAGGGGATATTTTCTCAAAACCTCCTGAAAGAGATCAACTCTAGTAAGGAGGTTATGAAGAGTCATTTTGCTATCAGGGTGATTTTCAGTTGAAACTACCTTTATTATAGACAATTCAGATACTCCCCGTTTGATAATTCACTTTACACCACTTTTCCACTTTTACAAAAAAAGGCAAAAGGCGAAAAAGTGTTCAACGTTCGTCTTTCAGCAAGCCATAATACAAACAGCGTTCTCTCGCCATCTCCCATTTTCCGTACCCACCACAAATCTAATTCCCGACGACTAAGCCTACCATACCATTAGCACCATTATTTGGATATGGGAACACTCAAAAACGTTTCCTATATAAATTAATATTAATTGCTTCTTCACTTTTCAGCATTTCGGCTTACGAATTTTTTTTGTGGGAATGCTCTACTTTTTCGGATATTGAGGGAACATGATCATCAGTCTTCCAACATCCATCGTTGGACATAGACTTTCCCTGGATTCTCAACAGTTCTCTATCATGGGCGTCGCGGGGCAAGTATTTTCTAAATTTGTCTAGTTCATCTCTCCATCTTGTATTCTGTCGGCCTCGGTTTCGCATGTGATCTCTGGAGATCCATGTTGCGAGTCATGATGTTCATCGGTTGTCTGTCATTCTTGCAACATGGCTTACCTATTGTTTTCTAACAGATATTAATTATAAATAACAGTAATTACATTTTGAAGCTCTTTGATCCAGCAAGCTTGGGACCTGGCCATTGCCACAATAACAGAAATTGACCTTGAAGATCCATTTTTCTTTTCAGCAAAAACCTGTTTTTTCAGATCATACACAATTCAAGATCCGACTCTCTTGTGTTCACACGAACTCGTTATAGAAGTTCTTTTGTCGAATTTCATTAGTAACTTCATCTTTCCAAGCATATATAATGTTTTATGCTTCCACTCTTTTAAACCTAACACTATCTTCTGCACCGCTTAGTCTCTTAGATGACATCCAGGAGGACCCAAAATACAGCTGAATATATGGGGAGCTTTATAACATCGAGCATTTTACGCCATTTTTTTAAATGAGTTAACTCCCTTAGTCACTCCTACATAGTGTGATCTATTGATATCTGTCTTGCTTTTCCCGCGAAACACATTTCAAGTCTCCGTACAGATCAAGAGAAAATTGTGCTTTGTTGAAGAATACATTATCCTGCATTGACATTTTACCCTTATTCTTATTTCAAGAAATTTGGATATAATCTGTTTTGTCATGTAGCCCTTCTTATGGGATTAAAATAACTGTGTCACCAAATGACTCGGCTGTAGTGTGAACAAAGTTCGGTGGTGCAGCGCTACTAACAGCGCCGCCTTTGTGGCAGATTCACAAATTAATGGCTGCAGATTCAACACTGAGAGTTGCCGAACGACAGAATGCTGGATTAGAGAGATTCAGTCTGTACCATTAAATGATTGAGACACTTCTATACCGAGAAAACGCAATCAGACGTAAACGATATTGAATATTAGAAAAAGTAATTTCGATTAGAAATGGTAAGTTCAATGAACTAAATAGAAATAATATAATTAGAACATGAAAACCAAATGGGTTTAAAGGAGTACTGATGCCAATTTTCATGTCATGACAGAGGGATATGGCCAGTAACGCTGGAACACGTCCGAATACATTCACATATTCAAAAAAAAAATGATTGAACCCTTCGGCACCATTGGTGGCAACGGTTGTCAAACTAGAACGTTCTGTTATATATATATATATATATATATATATATATATACTTTTAAATATTACTACTGCCAGTATATATTGGTGTCTTATTGTATTTTATCCTCTCTATATAAACGGAGCCGAACATAAGATATGTTTCCCAAATGACGTATTACGTACCATTCGAAATAAATGGTTCTATATGTTTCCTGATAAGATCGTTAATAATGAATGAATTATGAATAACTTATGAGTGACTACGCATGATAAGTATCCAACGAGCCATTTTTTTAAAGTTGATATTTCCGTTTTTTTTAGTGTTACACTGCTTAGTTTTTTATGTTTTCCAAGCTTGGACACCCATTGAGTCATAATGCTGAGTGTTCAAGCTTCAAAATGAAGCAAAATTTACCAATGTAACTCTAAAAATAATGAAAATATCAACTTTAAAAAAAATAGTCCATTGGGCTTTTATAATGCACTGCCATTGACATACCGTATTCCTCCGCGAGGGATGTGTTCCAAGGCCTCAGCGGATGCCTGAAACCGCAGATAGTACCGAACTCTGTATGTTTTTCTATACACATACACGTATGATGAAGTTTCATTAATAAAATAGGCACAGTAAGAGATAGATATTAATGATTGATAATAAAAACTCGCCATCACAGTCAATAAATGAACAATCGCAGTGTCAAAACTTGAAAAAGATTAATTGAAGAATAAATATGGTTGGAATAATTTCTGTTGATGACATCGATGGCGTTTTCCACTGAAAAACATCTAAGATTGAGATTTTTTTGGATACATCTGGAAACATCTAGATCTTGGAGAATCTAGATCTTATTATTACATCCGTTAAAATAAAGCACCAAGATGGCCAAAAAAGCTCCTCTTTTTTTTTTTTCGAAGAATTCAATTGAAAAAAAAAATTTTTAAGCAGTCTAATAGAGTACCGATACCAATTTTCAAGTCTGTAGACAGAATAGTATGGCCGGGAGCTCTGGTACGCTAACAAATAAACAAACAATCACATGCACATATAAAAAAAGGAAGATGGAACAATTTGCCATCTCTGATGGCTACGGTCGTTCAATCGAATAATTATAACAAAAAAGCTGTAATAAAAGTTATACAATGAATAGAAGTTTTGTTCTTTGCATAGATCTCAGCAACTACCTTGGTATCTGATCATTCTTTTATCCTAATTAAGTTGAGAACATTCACCTTTTCTTTTAAAGCACATATGAGCAGCCAGACACCTGAGGGCCACATTTGGCCCCCGGGAACATTTTTTGTGGCTCGCAGCCAGTCTAGACATTTATTTGAAATTTTATATGATTTTTCTCACAAAGTCAATTTTATAATCTATATTGTAAAATTAAGATTGCATTGGCTTCACAAATCAATAATAATGATAATTGAGAAACCGTATCTACCAAAAGTGGCAATAGGTTCCAGCTCTTTCATATGTGCGTACGTTTGCGCTTTTCTGTATCCAAGTGCTCCTGGCCATAGCATTTTGTCTACAGACTTGAAACTCCACTGGAACTTCTAAAGATGTTTTGTTTGAGCTGCTTGTTTTTGTTTTGTTTTTTTTTTGTTGTTTTGTTTTTTAAAGGCCTTTTGGTCTTATTTAAAAGGTTAGGATTATTAATGATATCTAGATTCCCCAGAATATCGATGTTTCTAGGTATTCTTTTTACTCTATTCTAGAAGTTTTCCGGGGGAAAGTGCGATGTATTTCATTGATAGAATTCATTCCGACCAAATTTATTCTGATCAAATCTTTTTACATGTCTTCTAAATTTTCTCGCTACGGTTGTTCAATTATTGACTGTGTTGGAGAATCGTAATTCATGATTGTCTTAAATAGAAATGAAATACTCTTTCTGCTATACGATAGACGTTTTAACTTGATGTGTGACCCGGATAAAGTTGGGAAATATATGTTGCCCGCTAGATCGAAAAGGTTGTCCATCCTTTCCACAAAGGAAGAATTTTACAGTGTCTCTCAGGCTTATCTGAATTATTTCTGGATTTGGCCGCGGGTGACTGAAACCACCAAAATCGAAACTGCGGATAAGGGAGGACCTCTGTAACGATATTAATTGGAAAATTGTTTTACTTTTGGAGAATACCCTTGAGAGAAACCAAATCATTTTAATGATTTTTCAAGAAAAATACTGAATTCATTTCATTGGAAGAACCCATTGAGTCATTATTTTTATCTGCAGAATTGTCAACTTTAAATGGAGCCAATTGCTACGGACGAAAAAAAATAACAAAACATCACACTTTGTTACATAAGTAGATAAAGTAAGCATTAGTTGGTATTAAAACATCGATGCTGGGAGATCCAATGTCGATCGAAACCACTGACAACAGATAGTAAGATTAGTTTGCAGATCATTGCTACAGAACGTGAGTCCAGATCCTTTTTTAAATTTTTTTTTCTTTCATCTTAAAGCGTCCATAGTTTAAAATGGTGGTTAGAACATATTTCATAGTTTTATCAGCTACTTACCCTTGGGTAAAAGAATCCAGTATTACTGGGGATAAAATCACTATACAAATGCATTAGAATTATAAAAACAAAATTAGACAATAAACATAACTATGGCTACCCCAAATTCCAAATCAAATGACGGTATTATTGATATTTATAATAGAGCTGAGCGATATCATCATCAGTCTTTTAACGACCATCGATGGACATAGACCTTCCTTAGGATCCACCACAATTCTCTATCATGGGTGTGGCAGAGCCAGTATTTCCGGATTTGTCTAGTTCATCTCTCCATCTTGTTTTCCATCGGCCTCGGTCTCGCATGTAGGCTCTAGGGATCCATGTTGTGAGTCGTGATGGCCATCGATTGTATTTTATTCGTGCAACATGACCAGCCCATTGCCATTCGATTTTTCATGATTAGAGGTATGTTCTCTTACTATAATGATCAAAGGAATCGCGACTGTTTGAGAAATGACGAGATTCTCAGCCAATGTAGAAACTTTGCAGTTCCATACAACTGGAAATATTCTTCATATTAAACTCCTTATTAAATCTTACTGCTCATACTAGAAATAATGTGACAATATATATATATATATATATATATATATATATATATATATATATATAGCAGCAGCAGCCTAATAGCATCCGGTGTTGGACATATTCTTCCCAGAGATTCGCTAGACCTCTCTATTGTGGGCGTCACGGGGCTTGTACTCTCTGAACCTGTTAAGCTCATCATGCCATCTTATATTCTGTTTCGCATGTGATCACCGTGATCCACGTTGTGAGCCCCAACGTCCAGCGGTCGTCTGACATTCTTTATCAGCCCATTGGCATCTAAGTTTTCAAATGTTGTCTATGATATCTCTGACTTCAGTCTCTTCTTTGTTATACCCTGCCGTCCTGTGATCTCTCCTTGTGATGTTCAGCCTGATTCTCTCTTGGGTACGTTGCATCTTTATCTTTTGGAGTGTCAATCTTTTTGGTTGGATTCTGTGTTCCAGCTGCGTTGGTGACTATATTAGCAATAAATCGCTTGCTTTATTCAGCGTAATTATAGTTGCTCGAACGATGAATTGAAACACATAGTTACACGATGATTTAGCAGCCTTAATAACGAGCGCATTTTACTGCGTATTACCCCACGTATAGAATATTACTCTCAATATTGTTCCCTAATATAATTATTGAGTTAACGATCCAGCAGTTTTTCATTCATACTGTTGAAAAACAACGTACAAACTTCGTCTATTCAACCTTTTTTCCTTGTGGGCATCACACACACACACACACACACACACACACACACACACATATATATATATATATATATATATATATATATATATATACATATATATATATATATATATATATATATATATATCGGCTCCGTACGCTAAGCCTTTGTTTAATATCAATAAGGATAGAGTTATATATTGAGCGAACGATAAGTTGATGATTAAATAACGGATTTAGTTTGAGCCGTTAAAATTGACCAATAAAGAAGTCCCCTGCAAGAGAGTACGAAGTTACCATTTTTTAAACTTTGTACTTTATATCTTCCATTTTAAAACCGAAATCTCCGATAAGACGTGTTAACGAGAACTCATGCCGTTATCTCGCCGCTAAACGTGACTATAAAACCAGTTGACTCATTCCGCACTCGGATATCGTGATGAATATCAAAGTCAGACAAAGTCGAAATCAAAATGGTGGCCGTAAGTGAAACGAAAAGAATTCGGTCGATTGAAACTGGCCTCTGTAGCATTTAAAGGCCATTTTGGCTATTTTAATTAATTCTGTAATATTGACAAGTCTTTGCCAATTTCTTGCTTACTGTCTCTTTCCTTATCAATCTATCTATCAGCAAATATCTCTCTTTTTCACGCCCACTATATCGTTTTCTCTCTCTTTTTCTTTTCTTTTCAAATAAGTGATGTTTTTATCTAAACAAAATTAATTTTCTCCCTCCTTCTCTCTCTCTCTTTCTCTCCAGCTTTCTTTCTCTCCTGATTTCTTTCTCTATTCTTTCTCAATACATTTATCTTTCTCTTTCTATTTATTTCTTTGCCTTTCTCTCTCTTTTTCTCCTTCTTTTCTTCTCAAATGAATATTTTTATCTAAACGAAATGGAACAAAAAATCGTTTATAATAATAACGAGTCATTGTCTATCACTCTCTCTCTCCCTTCTCTCTCTCTCATTTTCTATGTAAAAACAAATAAACTGACGACAAATATTTCAGTATGATAAATCTTTGCCCCATCTCTCTCTCTCTCTTTTTCTCTCCCCCCCCCTCTCTCTCTCTCTGTCTCTCTCTTGCTCTTTCTTAAGTCGTTGAATGTCGAGAAAACGAAAAATATTTCCACATTGATAAGTCGTTATCAGTTTCTCTCTCTCTCTCTCTCTCTCTCTATCTCTCTCTCTCTCTCTCTCTCTCTCTCTCTCTCTTTTGATCTTCCCTTTCTCTTTTTCTTTCACTATGTTTTCCTCTCCGTCTTTCGCAAATAAGTACTTCATATAAAAAGAATAAAACAACATTTTTCAATATTGATCAGCTATTGTGCACCTCTCTTCCTCACTCCCTCTCTCTCTCTCTCTCTTTCTCTCTCTCTCTATCTCTGGCTTTCTTTATCCGCCTATCTCTCCTTTTCTCTCTATCTTTTTATCTTTCTCACTGATAAATGAATATATTTTTATGTATAAAAAAAACGACCACGTTATGAGTCGTTATCCATCAACCCCCATCTCTCTCTCTCTCTTTCTTGTCCTCTTTCTCACTCTCTCACTCACAAACCCACTGCCCCCTCTTTCCATCTCTCCATCTGTCTATCTTTCTCCTTTCTCATCATGTCTTCCTCCCTCTCTCGTCCCCTTCTCTGTCTCTCTCCTTCCCAAACACGTAAATTTTTATCTTTTTATACAAAAACGACAAAAATTGATGAGACCGTCCCTCTCTTATTTTTCTTTCTTCATTTGTCTCTCTAACTCTTTCTTTTCTCTCTCTCTCTCTCTCTCTCTCTCTCTCTCTCTCTCCTTTCCCTTTTCTCTTCTATTTTAATACATAACAACCAAAATATTGTGACATTGTTGTCTGCTTGTCTCTTTTCCCTCCCTCTCTCTTAGTCTCTGTTTACATTTCACTTTAATTCTCTCTCTCTCTCTCTCTCTCTCTCCTCTCTCAGCTATTTCTTTCTCCTTCTAAAATAAGTAAATCTACATTTTATATAAAATAAATAAAACCTCAACAGAATCATTATTCATTCATTTTATTTTGTGAGTGAGAGTTTCGTGGGATTTTTTTTAGGGGGGGGTTCTCACGTTTATTTATCAATTCTTTTTATTTTTCTTTTCTGTTTTTTTACATTGAATCATATCCTGTTTCATGATTTTACGGCTTAGATTCCGATGCCGATAACTTTTCACCATTTTCCATCGCAGAAAGGCCTGAGAATCCAAACAATGAACGCTTACCAACCACTCAAAGACCAGAAACGCAAACACATTATTTCTCCGATCGATAAACACTTCCTCAACAAGTTCAGAGGAAAAAAAACATCCGACGCTGATCACTATTTCAATAAACCCATCCTCCTCCAGTTCCACATATTAATCTTCCCTTCTTTCACCTCTTTTATTAAACATGACACAATTATATCGATCCATTGGGCTTTATCAAGATCGGCTATGGGGCTAACAGTTCCTTTGCTCAAAGACAGGGTGTGGACTTGTGACCTTTAAGCCGCATACAGCCGTGTATACCACGGTTCCTCAAACTGGCTTCCCCGGAACCTTTGGGGTTTGGGATCATATATTGTTGATTCCGTGGTCGATTTGAGAAATAAACCATTCACAGTTTCGAATGAAAGATTATGGGTTATTGATGCAAAAAAAATCAACATGAATCCATTGTACTGAAAATTCGGTTGTTGGTTTTCATTAAGAAAGCCATGCTTAATATTGAATTATGACTAACTTTGTAAATATGAATAACCATGGCTATGTATTGAAGAACCATGCCGTTCAAAGATCGTGGAGGGTTCTTCACTTTTCATATGTGCGTATAATCATTCATGCATTGTATGTCTGTGAGTTCCAGGACTCATACCGTGTTGTCTATTAACTTGAAAATTGGTATCTCTACTCCCCAAAACCATTTCTAAAAAATGAGTTGTTTTTTTTTTTATTTTGAGGAAAAAAGCTTTTTTGACCTTTTGGGACCTTAATTTGACGGGTATAGTTTCTAGATGTTTTCACTCTATTTTGAATGCCTTCAAGTTGAAAACGTCTGTGATATCATAAATAGAATTTATTCTGACCATATTTTGTTTTCGATGGATTTTTTTACATGACTTCTTATTTTGACACTACTGTTGAGAGACATTTTAGGTTCTAAAAATATTGTGTGCAGACTCAGGAGTACCGTGGGTGCGAAAAGTTTGATAAAACCTTTTCTAGATAATCTCATTCGACCTCCTTATCGGGGAAACTCTAAATTTCTGTAATAAAAATTAATAATCTAATATACTAGTAGCTATAAATGAAGAATAATCACTAGTTTAATGTTTTACGTATGCATTTACAGTGCTATGCATTTTCTAATGAATAGAATTATTATTATTAATGCAATCTCACACCAGTTGCCAGGTGGTTACCGCTGGAGTTTGAGTGACAGCAAGTCTCCTCAAGTCTCCAGCCC
>OY735240.1:19465722-19508222 GCA_963457665.1 Thysanoteuthis rhombus | reverse complement strand
ATTTCATATGGACATCGCTGTCTTGGTAACAAAAATAAATTTTGAAGGAAATAATAGCCATTTTTCTATACTTTTTCACATAAACAATCAGAAATTTACACACGATGCCTAGTAACAAAACTCACGTTGCGTAGTGTAATCAAGAAAAAAATCTTTCTCATCTAATGAAGTAAACTTTAAATGCTGGAAAAAATCTGATTAAACTATAAATCAAAACCCCTTTTTGCTTGATTGGCCAATTAGTCTAAGAGCATTGGCTTGACGGACGAAAGGTTAAACGGACAATAAAAACCAAAATCTCGCTTTTTTCTTCCTCTCTTTCACTCTGTTTTATAACAGTACCAGACTCTGATGACTGTAAATCTTAGGAAAGGTAGAGCACCTACTCATCTAATTATTCGTCAAGAAGAAGAAAAAAACACCGAAACCTGTAAAGTAGTCGAAAATAAAACAATCCAAAGAGATACATACAATTGTAATAAAGTCTGATCGTAAAACTAACTATATTAGTGAAAATTGAAAGAGATAAAAATTGGCTACTTCGGGGCCAAACGCAACTGTGACTCCATTGGTGCAGCCTGTACTGGTGACCTACACATATAGATAGAAAAACGCAACTATCTCAGCCAGTAGTCCAAATTTTCAAAAAAACAAAATTACAGTTTTCTCTACCCATTGGAAGTAATGTGCGCACAAACTTTTCCGATAGTACTATGAACGGTAGTGTTATACATACATATATAGAAAAAAGCAACTATTTCAGCCACTGAGCCAAATTTTACAACAGCAATAATACTGTGTCCCTTACTAATTGGGAGGACTGTGCGTGCAAAATTTCCAGTTTATCGAATGAACTGTAGGATTGGTTATGTGATACATATATAGGAAAATGCAACTATTTCAGCCACTAGACCGAATTTTCAAGAGTAAACAACTGTTCCCCTTACTCACTGAGAGTACTGCACGTGCAAAATTTCAAGTTAGTAATATGAATGGTAGCGTTATATACGTGATACATACATTAAAAAAATGAAACTATTTCAGCCACTAGACCGAATTTTCAAAAGCAAAAACTGTTCCCTTACTCATTGAAGGGGGTGTGTGCAAAATTTCAAGTATCTACCATGGATGGTCAGGGTTGTACCAGCGACGCATAGATAGATAGAAAAATGCAACGATTTCAGCCACTAGGCTGAATTTTCCAAAATACAACTTGGGGTTGAAATAAGGTTGCATGTCAAATTTCAGCCTTCCCAGTCGCCTTGAGGGGTTCTAATTTTGGTGATGATCACTGTTGTTTTGCTTTTGGTTTTTTTCATTGTCATTGTCATTGTTGTTACTCAGGAAAAATAAAGTCAACTCCACAGTAAGTGTTTGACAAAAAGATCTTAAGTCAAAACAGCAACTGGGAATGATAAGCTCAATGCCCTATGTTCATCGATTGCCTCGAAACGATTGAAACAGGGTATAAGGACAGACTATTTTGAGCAATTTTGCATTTCTCTGGTATAAGATAGATAGATAAATAGATAGATATGACTAAACTGAGATAGTTACATATGTAAAATAGGATATTGGATAGTCTATAGCCACACTGAAGAGTTGTAATACAACGAAACAGCTGTCTATGGATGACTCAATTATTAATTATTATTATGTATGTATATAGAGAGAGAGACACACACACACATACTCACACACAAAGATAAATTGACAGAAAGATAGGAGAAAGGAACTAAAACAGAAAGACAGGTATCAACATGCTGAGGGATAGATAGATGAATATATGCAGAGAGATAAAAATAGAGAAAGAAAAATGTGAACATGGATAGATACATAGATACGGACATAGAAATAAAGAAAGGAAATATGAACAGATATATAGATGGACAGATAGACATGTACCTAGATAGATAGATATGAAGTAATTTAGATAGATAGATAGATAGATAGATATGAAGTAATTAAGATAGATAGGTAGATAGATAGATAGATAGATATATAGATAGATTGATAGATAGATTGATATATATAAAGTAATTGATAGATAGATACTCAGATAGATAGACACAGATAGATGGATAGTTATTAAATAATTAAGATAGATGGATAGATAAACATTCAGATAGACATTCAGATAGATAGATTGATAGATATGAAGTAATTAAGATAGATAGATAGATAGATAGATAGATAGATAGATAGATAGATATGAAGTAATTAAGATAGATAGATAGATAGATAGATAGATATGAAGTAATTAAGATAGATAGATAGATAGATAGATATGAAGTAATTAAGATAGATAGATAGATAGATAGATAGATAGATAGATATGAAGTAATTAAGATAGATAGATAGATAGATAGACACTCAGATAGATAGATAGATTGCTAATGTTTCCGTCCTTTCTTCCGGTAATCTTAGACTCTAAATTAGAACATCAAGTTTGAACTTTGTAATTCCATTGGCAGAACGCAGTTAAGTCAATCTAAACTCGATTTCAACCAATATCGATTTTGAGGGTCGATCGATAAGACCTTGTGTCCAATTCGTGACTCGTAAATCTGAGAAGAGCGCAGTTGATAATTGCAGAAGATTCACTTCGAGTTTTTATCTTTATGTGCATGCAAAGTTTACAAGTTAGCTCATATATGGAGTGATAGATATAGAGACTATTCTGATTGGTCATTTGATAGAAACTTTTGACAGCATGCCATATAAGGGGGGATCAATGAAGAAAATTGGAAAAGAGGTGTACTATGAATAAATTGCTTTTTCTGATTACTTTTGGGTGGTGCTTGATATTAAAAAGTCTGGATTTTCAAATAAAATCAAGCATGAACGCTGACAAGGCACAAACTAATTCAGCACGAACTTACTTTATAAATTGTAACCCCCCCCACTCCCTTTTCATTCTAAAAAAAAAATACTGTTTTTTCTAGACATGATAAGTAATAAATTTTTACATTTTCAGCCCTTTAGCAACTTTTGCTGCGATCTGTACGAGATAGATAAATGGTCGGGCAGCCAGAATCACTGAAGAACTGAAGAAACCTGTTTCTTATAGATTATATACAGGCAGTAAAGCATCATCATAATTTTCCAATGACTACGTTGTCGACTTGGCGGTAGGGTTTTCAATTTGATACTTTTTGTGCTAAATCCAGCGTGATTCTTGTTTTTGGCTGTGAAAATAGGTGTTAAATTAGCGCGGGTGTGCTTGAACATTTTGGCCATTCTTTGCACTTTTGGGTGTTTTTCAGCCATTTTTCAGTGTCTTTTTGCATTTTTTTTTTAATGAATTTAGCTGTTTTTAGTGTTTGGGGACAGTCAGACCACCGTGAAAATACTTATGGAGTTGACAACACTGCCAGGAAGCATATGGACTGAAGGAGCCATAGTCCTCCTCCATGCTGGTCTGTCTGCGGCCTGCAGTAAGAGTTTCCGGCCTGGCAATACCGTGTCCTTCACGGCGTTGAGCCAGCTCTTTCGTTGCCACTCTCGACCACATCCTCTCTCGATGGTCTCACATCGGCTGTCAAGCCGGGTGACGTGACCGGACTGCATCAGCTTCCGGTGCTTCACGGTGACAAGGAGACGCTCCTCCGGGG
The DNA here is from genome assembly GCA_963457665.1 of Thysanoteuthis rhombus. Classification (NCBI taxonomy): domain Eukaryota; kingdom Metazoa; phylum Mollusca; class Cephalopoda; order Oegopsida; family Thysanoteuthidae; genus Thysanoteuthis; species Thysanoteuthis major. The sequence continues at coordinate 19,504,608 of OY735240.1, read as the reverse complement.
ACCCACAAGACCTTCAACCTTGCTCCTCATATGACAAGACATTAAATACGAACGCGAAAAAATCCAGAAGCAAATGTATGTTCATATTCATATATGAATTTCACTTCACTCAACTAGGACTTCGACAAGACTAAATGGTGGGAGAAAACCCAGATGTTAGGAAGACTGTGTAGCACCAAACTCCCAAAATACGAAGGGATTGCTTGGCTTGAAAATCAGTATCAAAAAAAGAAAAGGAACCCTTTCATATCATATTCAGGTATATGCACACGCGCACACACACACATATATATATATATATATATATATACATATATACACACGCACACACACACACATATGTATATATATATATATATATATATATATATATATGTATATACATACATATATACAAACGCACACACACACACACACACACACACACATATATATATGTCTGTGTGTGTGTGTGTGTGATTATAAATTGCGTTTTATCATATAGAAACTTTTATTTGAAATCAACACCTGTTATTTCATGGTGAATGCACTATTTAGCCTGGACAACATAAATAGAATAAATAATTTTTTAAAATGGGGCTGCTGCAGGAATTGAACCTGTGATCGATAGGGCGTCCGTTCCAACATTTCTCTTATCATTGAGCTAAACAGCCATCGACAATACCAAAGCCCAAATAACTGTTTCGACCCGAAATTCTCACTTTCCCTATTCACGGTCTATATCAGCTCTATTTGTTTCTTTCTACGCGACAATAATGTTATTAAGAAATGGATATGCGATTTGAAGGAATTACTATAAATTAGGTTATATAATATAAAAGCTCTTATTTATAATGAACACTTGTTATTACTTGGTGAATGTACCATTACGACTTGACAACGTAAATAGAATAAACATATGTATATATTTAGATAAAGGGGGGGGTCAGAAAAAAACGCTCGACACGTGTTTCATAGTAGATTCGTTTATCAAGAGTAGTAAATGATATATTACGAATTATATCATTCACTACTTCAGGAAAATGGATCTACCATTATACAAAACGTGCCGGACATTTTCTGTCTCTAAAGCTTTCTCTAAAATATTGTTCTGTATTGTATCAATAAAACAATGAACATTTTCAATTCAATAAAATTTCAAAATTTCAACCATACTTCTTTATCTATTAAGATAATATATATATATATATATATATATATATATATATATATATATATATATGTATGTATGTGCGTGTGTGTGTATGGTATAGATAAGGCTAGCAGTATAGCATAATATGATAGAATATTAATGATATAAAGCAACTTCTAATATGTGATGGATCTGTTTCATAGAGTGCTCCATACATTCAACTTTATACTATGAAAGTTCAGTTGTTTTAGAATAGAGCTGGAAATAAATTGTAGAATGTGAATTCGCTACACAAACTAGCTCATGTTTCTGCCCTCTCCGGGCCTCATCAAGCGAATCGCCTAATGGGGCCCGGAGGGGGCAGAAACAAGAGCTAGTTTGTGTAGCGAATCCCCATTCTACTATATCTATCTATCTATCTATCTATCTATCTATCAATATATATATATATATATATATATATATATATATAGGGATTGCCAGTCATAGGAGTAAATATCATCATCATCAGCTTCTTGGCGTTCGTCGTTGGACATAGACCTTCCTGATAATCTGGCAGGCCTCTCTATTTTGGACATCGTGGAAACAGTACTTATCTTATGTTCTGTCAGCCACAATTCTGCATATGATCTCCGGAGATCCACGTTGTGAGCCGCGACGTCCAGCCGTTGTTTGACATTCATGCAACATGACCAGACAATTTCGAGCAATTATTCTTAGTGAGTGACCAAGATTCCATAACCGAAGCGCGACATCACCATGACACTAAGATATATACCTGTGTGTGTTTGTGTGTATTTATAATATGTATCCTTTTGACAGTTTATCTATCAGAACAATATTGGATTAAAACGATGAAAGCCTTTTTTAAAGAAGCATACTTTTATGTATTAATTACGAATTCCCTAGATTAATCATTGCCATTATCGATAACTAATTCTTTACGGGATATTATTAATCGAGACAGCGAAATTAGTAGGATTTTCAGACAATTTAGTGAAGCCGTGACTATACATCCTGATCCCTAAAAAACTTATTAGCTTGACCATGATGAAATAATAACGAAAATTAAATTATATCTTAACGATAGTATAGAAATAGAACAAATGAACAATGTATATCAAATTATATCAAATTGTATTAATGGTAAGGAAATTTGGTAGCCAAAAGAGATGGTTTCAGTCTTTGTCAATGTGAAAGATCATTGTATCGACTAGGGCTAGGGAAAGGGGAAAACATCCGGCTCTGGTCCATCTATCTGACTCATAGGTAGTTGGGCAGGTTTGGAGATCGAACATAGAATGCCAAGTAATAATTTGTCAAAGTAAATCAATAGAATGTGGTTTGGTTACGTTCAACTAGATATATAAGGATACTTCATTTGATGATTTAAAGAAAAACAAATTGACGGAAGTTTGATAGTATACGACGTGGAAAAATGAACTTTAAGGTTAGTGGAAAAAATGTTGAATTCCCCGGTTGAATGTTGAGTAATAATCAACTCGAAAAATGTTTCTATGTAATTAGTATTTTTAAAAATGATATCATAACTTAGTTTGCATGCAGCCTTAAATTGAAACCAATACAGCAGACTTAATATTCATATGGGTGAACACTCGATAGAAGTGACACAAAAAATGAGTCACGTCCGTTTTTATACTTACTCATCCCTCATCGTTGAATCCGTTTTGGGGGTAAACTACGTAAATAATCCCTGACTTCCAAAAATATTAATTGATGTGAAGCATAAAATGGCATCTATATACAATACATTATGACAATACCCTATATAAAATAACGAACTGCATGTATGACTGTATTTATTTTCATCCCAACAAGAAAAGGTGTGACACGAAGTTGTCTTCAATGTGGGATCCCAGTAATTGGGGACTTTGCAAAATTGCTCCAGTTCCTGCAACTAGTGTTTCGAATGTGTCTAGGCAAGCCCAGCCTATCCTTTTTAGTGCGATGGGACGGTACTACCCTGAAGCGTACTGCTCCCCCAAGACTGGGCCGAGTGATTTTTCGAGGCCACAGGATGAATTTAACATGTAAGTCACAAGCTATATATTGAAATGGTAGCAAAAGGAGATGGTGTTTGATAAACATTACTGGGGTGTCATGTTATTATAATTGTTTTTTTTAACCTTGAAACGATTACAAGCTAAACAATTAATGATCCCGACAAAATGAAAAATACGTATAGTACCATAATATCTTAGTATGTCTAAAACGTTGGGTAAAAAATCAACACTGAAAACAATTACATAAATTACTTTGACAGATATTGGAAAATAAGTGACTGAAGCGACACGAACAAAATTGAAAAAGATTTCTAATGCGTGTAGTGTTTAAAGCTGTAGAGCTTTCTAGACTCAGAATTTTGATTACCCCATTTGTACATGAATGAAATTCTATATTACTCTGTCATTTGCATCCCTTAGCATGCCAGAATACATCTGCACATTGTTAAGTATTATATTTGTGGATGTTTGCTCCGAATCTCTTTCATATTTTCCATGTTGCATTTTTATCGTGATTCTGAGATCCTTATTCTACGAACGTTGAATAAGCAGTCAAGGGAGTCCACTCGATAGAGCAAAGGTGGGGTGGGGCAATGAGGGAATCACCCCAACCCAAACCAGCCAGGTGGTTTGAAAGTTGGGACCTTATGATGAATAAAGTATAATGGTGCATTACGACTGGTCAGAGATTGCCGCTAAAATATATTCTGAATATATATCCTTCCCAACCCCTACTCTCCGGGAAATATACCATTTGCCCCCCCCCCCCTGGATAAGTGGCTGCAGATGCCCATGTAAGCAGCATGGATAGGAAATGGAGAAAAAGCCCCCAGTGATATTTGTATTCGTATTTCTTCTTTTTTTTTTTTTTTTTGAGAGCGCCTGTTCCCACGACAGCAGCGTTCCCAGTTTGGCTACGGGCGCTGCACCGGCAGACGTCACATAAATGAGTCATGAAAGCTATATTCCTTTCTCCTCCGATTAGAGAAGTAGTAATTTTAGTAGCTTCGAACTGTCCGAATATCTGAGATGAAGCATTGTCGTTTTTATTATTTACGATTAGTTTTTCTTATTGTTACGTCTTTACACCTAGTAATAATAGTAAAAATCTTAAGTTGTCTTAATTTTTTAGATGAAGCATTGTTTTTATAATCAATTTTTCACTAGTTGTTCTTTCATCTTATTACTGTTGCTTCTTTACACCTATTAGTATTGGTAGTAGTAGTTTGAGGTTATTTGAATTTTTTATCTGAAGCATAGTCAATATTGTTATTTTTCTACTAATGTTTCTGTCGTCTTACTTAAGTTGCTACTTTGCAACAAATAGTAATAATAATAATAGAAAGTAATAGTCTTAGGTTGTTTGAATTAATTACACGGAGCATTGTACGACACTATGATTCATTCGCGTAACAGCTACCATCGTTATTTCCTATGTCATGCAGGAGGACCATGTTGTCAAGAGAGTAGAAAGAGAGATTTGGAGACACAAGATCTGACTGCTAATCTCCCTAGCTAATCACCATTGTATATCATTCGACCCTCCATCAGCACGGTGACCCCAAACACATCCAAAGTAAATGATGGGAAAGGGATACACAAGGTTAAACTATGTATGCTATGTATTTGAAAATCTAGATAGAAAGGCGATATTTCGTTTTATGTCACCAGAATTCGTAGATTGTTTTGACTTGATAAAACAAATTTTGGACGGATTGAAAGCATATAATGGACTGTAATTAAAAAATATCTAATAATCTAATTTTATCATTCAATATTCAATTTATTATTTGATATTTCATTTTTTGGATTTTGATTATTTTATATTTGAAATCTAATTTGATATTAATTATTTTGATATTCAATTTTATTTATTTGATAACTTATTAAGTATTTAATAATTCAATACTAAATTTCATTCATTTGATATTTTAAATTAATATCAACTAGAAATCTAATTTAATTATTCAACTTGCGATATATGATAACAAGACTCGTCATTTTTTACGGGTTGTCTGCTAGTTATTATTAATTTTTGATTAGTTTTCTTTTGTCTTCCTCGTTTCTGTCGCTGGAACCCAGCCCCACTTCCAATACTACTTCTTCCTCTTCTTCTTCTTCTTCTTCTTCTTCTTCTTCTTCTTCTTCTTCTTCTCCTTCTTCTTCTTCTTCTTCTTCTTCTTATTCTTATTCTTATTCTTATTCTTCTTCTTTCCCTCCTCGTTCTTCTCTTTTACCCTCTCTTTTTCCTTCATCGTCTTGACTCTCCTTTCCAGTTCATCTCTTCCCATCTCTTTCTTTCCTCCTCCTCCTCACCTCCTCCTCTCTTTCCCTCTTATTCTCATTCTTCTCTCACTAGTCAAGAACCTTTCCTCCCGAAAACCCATCAGACCAAACACAAGCAACAATATGTCAACAATTGAACGGTACTTTAATTACCCAACAAGTAATAAATCATATTTTCCTGACACGCGTTCTTCTAAGTCTTCCACCATCCAAACAACCTGTACTGAATGGCGTCACAGATGTCTGACGCCAGAGCCGACCCGGGGCATTAGTGAACTAAGCATCTGTTTAGGGCCCCGTGGCAACAGGGGGGCCCCCAAGAGTGTTTGAAATGTCCCACAAAAGAGCTTGAATGTATTCTTGTTTGTTTGTTTGGGGTTTTTACCAAAGTTGATTGGGGCACTGAAATCAAGTTTTGCTTGAGGCTGAATAAAGACTTTGGCCAAGTCTGACTCTATGGTGGGGAAACCTTTGCTTAACTACAAATGACATGAACTTTGTAAGATTAAATTAGTTCCAGACAATGATAATAGCAGCTTCTTATTGAGTCAGTAGGACAGCTTTCACCCAAGTGCCTACGCACCCACTTTTTTCCTCGTCAACCATCGTGGCACACCATTGACGAGACATTTTGGTTAAAAACTAGACTGCGGGACTGATCTCAGAATTAAGTTAATTTGCGCTAATTTTGAAGGGCATTTCAAAAAAATAAAAAGAATCATGTGTATGATCCTGACATTTGTTCACTTTCGTTTCTTCAGTTTTTAAGTGAGGCTAGATGGCTAGGTATGTATTTATGTTTCACATATACTGGCCCCACCAATGGAGCCAGACATGGAACAAAACCCAACTGAGAACTATGCAAAAGAAAGGATCATGTTAAACATCGCACAGAGGAATCACAGGACAGAACAGTATATTTGAAATATCAGAGATATCACAGAATCAATAAGAAAACTTAGATGGTACCAGAGCGTTCTTAATTCTAACAGTAAGAGCTGTGTTTAGGCTCCCTCCTGGGTGGACTCATCAGAAAGATAGATAGATAGATAGATATAAATTGACTGAGATAGACATATACATAGATAAATAGACATGAGTTGACTGAGATAGATATATGGATATGAATAGACTGACTGATATTTAGACTGGAATAGATTGATAGACGGATAGTTATGAATAGACTGACGGATATATATATATATATATATATATATATATATATATATATATATATATATATATAGATAGATAGATAGATAGATAGATAGATAGATAGATAGATATGAATGCTCTGAGTTAGATAGGAACATAGATAGATAGATAGATAGGAACAGACTGAGATAGATATTGACATCGTCAGAATGTAAAAGCGAAGGAAGGAGAAAAGAAAGGAAACAATATCAAGAGCTCCTCAAATAAATAGACGAGTCCAACAAAATGGTGTTGGTCGTTAAAAAGGGTCTTGTGAGAACAGACGCCACAAACCCGGACAAAAGGTGAAATTAACTCGTTTTCACGAGCATCTTTTGTTGACTGTCCGTTTGTTGCTTAACGTTAAAGCCTCGCACAGACGGACCACGTCTGTGTTAATGGGTTTTGGCGACAGAGGGACAAGATTCTGACAAACAAACGGGGGCTTATGTCTGTACGTCAGATTCAGTCTGAATTGTATGAAATAAGTGTATTGATTCAAAGGAGGCCAGAGTGAATCACACACACACACACACACACACACACAAAAAAAAACACACGTGCATGCACGCGTGCACATTGTATAAAATAACATTCATATACAATACATAATAATAATCACATGGGTGAACACTCAATAGAAGTGACACGAAAAACAAGTCACGTTTACTGTTATACTTACTCATGCCTCATTGTTAAATACAATTTTGAGGATAACCTACGTGGGTAATTCCTGTTTCAAAAAGATTAATGTGCAGTATAAAAAAAGATCCATGTATAATGCATAATGATAATACTCTATATAAATAATCTAGTATGACATAAGTTATGTATTAAGACCATAGCTGAAGGGGATCAGCACTGCTGAGTAGTCATGTTAATATTTTTTTAAAATTTGAATCCCCAAAACAGTTACATAATAAACAACTGACAATCCCAACATGAAAAATTCACACATGGTAACATAATATAAAAGTAAGTGTTAAGAATTGAAGGAAAAATACTGAATAAAATTGCATGAATTATATTAATAAATACTGAGAAATAATCTGTACAAATGACATAAATATATTTAGTGTTCAAAACAGTAAAGCTTTCTTGACTACATATATATATATATATATATATATATATATATATGAACCGACATGATGTAGATGTGAATGACAATTGAAAGTAAAGAGAAAAACTCAAAAGATAGATATTGCATCTCATTTTTTTTTTATTATTCCGTGGACGTATTTCGATGTATTCCAATGAGGGCCAGCGATCCTTTTCAGAGAAAAAATATTTGCAGCAGTTCACAGTGGAACATTTCGCTGTTTACATGTTCAATGCTGAAGGAGAGAATGTGAATATTCCTGTTTGGTTGTTTAAATGGAGCGGAAGTGGAGAAGTTTTTATCTATGTAAATAAAGGCAACATTTGATTTGAAATTGGATGGGTCTGAGAGAGGCTGAATGAGGGAGTGTTTCCTATTTCTGAGGGTGTTTTGTCCTATCTCAGATAAGAAAGTCGATGAAGAGCTAGAATGATGATATGACAAAACCTGTTTTCCCTGGAAATGACTGTTTTAGTCCTTCACTGCCTTTCTTTGATTGTTTATTCTATTTACGATGTCTCAATTGAATGATATATTAACTGTATAACTAAGAGAGATCATTTCAAATGAGTTTTTGAATGATATAATGCAATTTATTATTCATTCTGTCTGACCAGATATGTCCATTTCTTGATACACAACTGTCTTGTTGGGACAGATAAATAGTCTAAGAATGAACGGGATAAGAATTAGGGTTCAAAGCAGTTATTTATGCCTTCGCATTACCGATGACTGTTTAGCTTAATGGTAAGAGCATCGTTACATAGAGGGCTATCCCATCAGTGATAATTTCAATTCTTGTAACAGCCTTCTACTCTTCGATTCTTTATTCTATTTACGATGCCTAGATCGAATGATACATAAACTGTTAATGACGGGAGATCATTTCAAATGAGTTTCTATAGGATATAGCGCAATTTATAATTCATTCTGTCGGATCAAATACGTCCATCTCTTAATATATATATATATATATATATATATATATATATATGTGTGTGTGTGTGTGTGTGTGTGTGTGTGTGTATATATATATATATATATATATATATCCAATTTCCATTACATGGTATTAAGAAGATGCTACCGAAAACGCTCTAACGTCTGGAAATCTATGTACATTGAGAACGAAGATCCATTGCACAAAAATAAGAAACGATTAATATAACAAATTTCAAAAATGCTTCTCGTCCGTCATTTTTATAAAAGATGTACGAAAGAAAATATACTGCCAAATTATACGATCTATATATTCCCGTCTTTGCCCAAGGATTGAATTCCATTTTGCATACCCTGGACCAGTCCTTACACACACACACATACAATTAAGCATTATTATCTCGTTAACGTACACAAAACTGATGTTTTTTCCCAATTAATGCTAGGCTTCCCTGCAAGTACTTTTATATAAATCTTTGCCCTCTGCTTGTGGCAGGAATCCCGGCGTTTCTCGGGGAAGAAATAAGTGCACATTCTACAATATAAAAATAAAACGTTTCTTTCTTTTGAATATGTCTCCTTGAACAACACAATCATATATTCGGCAGGGGTGAGCCATAAAATATATTGAGTGCGTTAAGTTTACGAAGTGACAGGTTGTGTGATTGAACATTGGCGTGTATGTCTCACACAATCGAACACGTTCATGCAGACTCCCGCGCAGATCCGCGTAGGCCACCACGAAAACTTGGGCAGATAAGCATGGTCTATGATGCTCCTCCTGAGACTGTTATTAAAATGCTTGAAAGCGGAAGTTTGACTCTAAGATCCCGATATTATCAAATTTGCAAAAATATGTCTTCCAATCTTGAATGATACTTAGCAACCCTTTGCAAAAATTTTAACCATCGTCGGAATCGACTATGGATGCAGAAAACTGCAGAAATAAAGTGACTCGGATGAAATTACTATTAGCATTGAATAACGATTTCCGATTGTAACGGTCCAAACACTCACTCAATCGATGTTAGAAACATTTCTATGCCGTTTTTAACATCGAGTTAAACAGAGATTAATACATTATATTGTCATTGCTTTGAATATCTTCCGGTATAACAATACTTTTTTGCCCTTTTATACGCCTGTATTTTACAGGAGTGATAGGAAAAATTCCTAAGCACAAAACGAAGAATTGGCCAAAATTTCTTTTTAAGAAACGAAAGGTCATTTTTCGTCGAAGGCGTCTCGCATATTTTCGGCAATATCGTATGCGTAAACGTATTCTGCTTTAGAAAATGGTTTCTTTTAAGGAGAGATTTTTTTTTAAGAATATTTTTTTTCGTTTGGAGAAAAGGTATTTGTATTCAATGTTATTCCCATTTCTAATATTTGATTATTCATGTTTTGTTCTTTAAGGAAGTAAAAAAATTCATCCTTTTTCGGGGAATGAGGGGTTAAAGGCTGGAAAATTCAAATTATATTCAATTATATATGAATAAATTTATGTAATTTCACGAAAAACCACGTATTTACTCATGTTTTGTAAGAGAAAATTCGATTTCACTTGATTTTTACATAAACTTTTGATTGTAGTCTTGATGAAAACTTTTGATCAAATTTATCTATCTATTTTTCGTGAAGCAATAATTTTCCTAAAAATACTTCCGCTGAAAAGTCCTGTTTACAAGCGATGACAGCTCGAGAGTTCCGCTTAAATCTGATCGCATTTGTTGGAAATGTCCAACGAGGGACGATTGGTAGAGATTCTACCCGCAGGCTGGTTGTATGCTCAAATCGGTGTGCTTTTCGATTTGGTACTGGGCCGACCAAAACATAGTTCCTACTAAAATGACTTTATAATTATCATACACACATATATATAATTATAAATGCGTATGTTGGCCCAGACAGCAAAAATAGTTTGATAACGGGAGGTAAATTCAAAAAGAGTTTTAAAAATAATTCATAATTATTCTGTCGGATAATATATATCCATTTCTTAATATGTATATATATGTATATGTGTGTGTGTGTGTGTGTGTTTAATGGATGATGATATCCGACAAGATATGAATTTAATAACAATTTGGAAAATCTTTTAAATGCTAATTTCTATCATCGATGAAGCAAGATTATCGCGAGACTGATTGAGAAACAAAATCGAATATAAATGGACAAAAAACGATGAAATATAAACAGATTGAGATTAAAAAAGAATAAAAACATCCCCATAACAACAAACCATTGCTGTCATGCACCAATACCATAGCAATCACAACAAAACGTATCATAATTTCTTAAATCGATTCGAAGAAAATATGACGTAGTGAAACGCGTCATCGTCTATGAAAATTCTTGCTTAATAATCAAGCATTAGCTTTTTGACATATTTTTTAAGTAATACACGGATTGACAAGGTACAAGGACGAGTCTTATGCCTACGAACCTTAAGGAGAGACAAATCGAACATTTTTCTTTGATATTATAGATTTTAAGCTTTAATGGTCTGAGGCTCTAGCAATACATCCTGATGTCAGACGTTGAGCAGAATTATGAATCAAAGCCGTGCAGTTTGGACATACAAAACTATTGATAGTTCGAAGAGCAAGTACAAGTCTTAAATTTCACCCAATGTTCCTCGACACACTGTATAATTCGATCTGGTCACATCGTCAATAATAGGTCTTAACATCAACCGGGTGATTAAGCCCTGACGTATTCAGGTAGTGCATTACGCAACTTTGACCCCTCACCAACCGGAGCCAACAGAAAGCTCTATCAGCAGCTTCAAAAATCTTTCTAATGGCTCTCCCTCCATACAGTCCGCGTATTCCCAAGTTGATAGCCCCTTTGAGACCATCTACAAAGCCAATTGAGGCTTCGTATATTAGGAACGGCTGTAAACTAGCTGTCTTAAATAATACAAAAGTTCAACCAATATAGCTTTAATTAACTTCAAAGCAGGGCTTGACAAAAATAGTCAGTGACGTTAGTTCTTTTATCATTCCCGGATTAGTCTATAATCTCTTCCCGGAGACTAATCAAGGGGGACAGTTAATCCCCTTGACTGTTGCCGTGGATTTGATCCTTCCCGGATCTCCCAGTATAGTTATAAAATATATAACTCTGGACAGCTTTTTTTTTCTGAGTAAGGCCCCCCTCAATCGCTATTTCAGGTTGCAGGGTCGCCCGTCAAATAGGGATGCAAGGAGAGCAAAAATTCATTTATCATTATTTCAGTTTATGGCAGAGTTTCTCGACCTTATTTCTTTCCTATCGTCCCCTTTTGGTTATTCTTTAAATAATCATGGCTCACCCCAAAATATTGATGAAACTAAAATTACATTTTATTTACGCTCTTTGTTCAATGTAACTCTTCTGGTTCAGGCTTTGGTGCTAGATTCTTAATACATGGATCGATATTTCCAAGTTTTAGTCTTACATATATATATATATATATATATATATATATATATATATATATATATATATATATATATATATATATATACATAAAAGGAAAAGATGTAAATCCGATGGAATGTTGTGGAAAAGTTGACAATGTGGAAAGGGAGAATGAAGCAAAAGTTTGTTCGAGAAAAATTATGGAAATTAAAGAAAAGCCCGGATGCTAGTTGGAGTAAAGAAATTGTTGAATATAGGGGGAGACGAATGGGTCTTTATTTCTCTATATTAGAGGGGGCGTTTTTTTTTTCGTTTGTTTTTTTTTTTTTGTTTTTTTTTCATGATATTAGAAGCAAATCCTTTCAAACTAACTTTCACTTTCAAAGCTCTGACGAAACCTGGAGTTCCACGGGCGAAACGTACGTAAGCTAGTATACTCATATTAAAAAAAAAGATGTGTACTAAGTAGTCTCAAGTCTTTTTTCTTTCCCTTATCGTCATGTATCTGCAACATACATATGTATAAATGTGATAATTATGAAGACATTTATGTAGGAATTATATTTTGCTCAGCACCGGAAGTGCTTGGCAGCAGCGGCCTCAGATCACGTAAATGAATGAAAAAATGAGCGTTGTCTGCATGATATAATTTTTCCATCTTCTGCTACTCCATATATAAGTGTATATGGAGAGACCTGCGAAACCTCTTTTGGAAGCTCACTACAGACGTTCATATAGTATTGCTAAAGAAAATGAGCTCTACTCAATTCGAGAAAGCCTAGTGAAGCATTGTGTTTTTGAGATGGTCAAAATCGTGTTGAGAGCTAATGCAGAGAATAAACAGAGAGAAGTGTCCTTGTCCAATGACAATGTATGACAGAGAATTAAAGAAATGACTCACGACATTGAACAGCAAGTTGTCAGCGTGGTTAACAATAGTCCGGCAAAAAAAATGTCCCAGCATGAGACTAAATGGATCAACTGATGTATCAAAGCACAGTAAATTGCTTGTATTCGTTCGATGTGTTCATGAAATGAAGATTGAGGAGGGTTTTTTTCTCAGGATGATGATGATGATGATGATGATGATGATGATGATGATGATGATGATGATGATGATGGTCAGGTGAGAAGTGCATGGTGACCTAACGGACGGTGTACTGGGGATCTGGGACTGTGGAAAAATAAAGAAACCCTCCCTGGTCTTTTCGTTGACTGCCTCTCGTGACGCTTTGCATTGGTTTGGACTTCGGCAGTTTGAATTCAGATTTGTCCGTCTCCTAAACTAGTTATCAATCAAGACTGAAAAACTAACCGTTAAGCCACCTGCACCATATGGTTTTATAATGAAAATCTTGCAGTTTGGACATATAGGAGTGTCGAGGCTTAGAAGGACAAATACAAGCCAGACATTACATTATGTAAATCAGGCGTTCTCAACCTGTATAGTAGACACTCAACAGGATACCAAAACATATCAACTCCTATAAGACAATAAAAATGAACATCTTCTGCATTAACAGATTTTTTAATGGAAGTAATGTAAAGTAGTAAGATCAGATGTTTGGTACGCATATACTGTTTTTAGATATCATCAGTGCGATACCCGTGTCTTGTAATCTTTCAAGAGGGTACACGTATATATATACATATGGAGAGTGCTGTAGAGGCGTATGCACACCTATACAATTATTTACACATTTCTCAGTTCAGTTGTATAAGATGCGATATCACAGCGCTGTTTGGTAAATTAATAATAGAAAATGTCGCTGTTTGACTCAACATCTTCAGACTTTAAAACCTCAAATCCTATAACGTTCACCAAAATACCCAAACACTCACAATCTCACGGTTCACCCAGAATTTGAAACTGCCCACCATTGGGTGATATTGCCCAGGTTCAGAAACCCTTTTGTAAATGATCAAGACAACCGACCTTTCTGCCGAGAAACCAGTAAGTGCTCACAAGGACACTTATGGTAACATTCCAAAGGGGAGGAAATAGGTGCCTTCAAACTGTAACTATCTCAGTAGAGATATGCGGAATAATGTATGAAAACCTTGCAATTAGTTCATGCGAAACTGTCCAGCGTCAGAGGTTAAGAAACCTGTGTTTCACCACCGAACCACACCTGCAAATCCTGAAAAGGGCAATTATGGTGTTGGTCATTCTGTTAGAGAGGAGATAGGTGCCTTCAAACCATTTCGATGACTCACCGTTAGAAAGACATCGAAGAGACGAGACGTCGAAGATCCATCAGAGCCTCATTAACCTAGACTGATTGCCAACCAAGGCGGAAAAGACAAGTTTAACTGTTGTAAGGCTACCCTGCTTTTATGAATGATTTAACAATCGTCCACTTCTGGAGATTTTTGACGTGCTATCGGTTAGGAACTGTTCCAACTATTTGGCAACACTGGTTCTGATAGAGACATTCATGATTACAGTCATTTTAATGACTCACTATGGAGAGGCATCAGCATTGAGACAAGACAGCGAAGCTTCATCAGCAGCACCATTAACGTAGACTGGTTGGCAATCAAGACTGAAGAGCCAGGTTTAACCGTCAGGCTAACAGCACCTCATTAAATATTGTAAACAATAAAGGCTAGCGACCTTTCTGCCAATAAATCTACGTTCTGACCACCGAACTACACCGGCCAGTGCTGACACAGACAATTATGGTGACGGACTTCCCGATGACTCACTGTTCGATGGGCAACAACGTTGAATAGATAAGAAAGATTTGCTTTGGGGGCGGTGATCGACATTTAAAACCTTCTCTTCGAATGTCCACTTATTGAGGTCGTCGGAAATCGATATCTCTGAGGATTGATCGGTTATTCAGTCTGTAAGTTCCCCGGTCGGTTGACTGTTTTAGATTAAAGTGGCTAGATTCGTTTCTGGCCGGAAAAATATAAAAATGGCTAAAATCGGTCAAAATGTTTATTCCCTTATTTATTTTTGTCAGATTCTAATCAGTGTTGTAAATCATTTTTTTTTTTTTTTTTGATACGCTGGTTCGTCTTTATCTTAATTTCAGTTGATTTTTCATCACTTTTTACGAGAAATGGTCTGCACTGAGATTGCCAGATAGTTAGAGATGTTTCTGGCTAAGATCAATCAAAATAGCTGAAAATGGCTAAATACGGCCAAATACGGTCAAAACTGTTATTCTCTCATTTATTTTTATCAGATTGTAATCAGAATTGTAAATCATTATTTTTTATACAACTGTTCACTTTTATCTTAATTTTCAGTTGATTTTTTTATCACTTCTTACGAGTAATGGTCTCGGACAGGGTTGCAAGATAGTTAGCGATGTTTCCGGCCAAAAACAATCAAAATGGCCAAATTCCAGAACTGTTTATAAAAGCAATTATTTTTCTTTTTTATTTCCTGTAGATGAAGTGTTATAAATCACGATAATCAATTTTTTTGGCAATAAAAAACAACTTTAGGTAAATAGCAGTTTTAAAAAATATTGATGATTGTTTATAAAACATTAGGCCACGCGCACCTCCTGATTTATTGCTTTTACGAAGTATTTTACTATTTGGCCAACGTTGGACATTTTAGTGTGCTTTTAGTTGGAAAAAGTCTCTTGGTTAGAATTTATAAGAAATACTTCTGCAACAAATTCATCACTCTTTGTTCTGTGAAAAAGACAGGGAAAATGGTCCGCTTTAGCATTACAATTACATTGTAAGTAGAACCACTTGATTAATCTTTAAAAAAAGAAGACTCTTTTCCAAACTGACAAATTTCCTGAGAAAATGGCAGTCCTATCGATGGAAAACACAGAAAAATTACTTACGAAAAACTTTTCTAAAAAAAAAAAAATTGTTCGAAGGGAACTAAAAAATGCCCAAATTTGCCCACAATTTGAATACGGCCTAGCCAAAATGTTTATGGCCAAGTGCCATTCAAAATGGCCAGATATGCTAAATTTCGCCATAAAATGGTCAAAATGGCAACCCCGGCTCAGATGAGATGGATGGTTACTTCAGGGAGACAAGGGTTAGGGATGAGATTTTGATGCCGGAACTTGTCACTATCGTAAAGTCAGCCATAGCATGAATAAGCAAGCCACCTGTAACTGTCTCGGGTGGTTTTATTTCGGAAGTTCATTTCCTGTCGACATGACTTTCGATTCAGTTCTTTTTTTTTTTCCCCTATTTTTAGTAACCGTCAACCAAAACTGTCGCCATAGTTTTTCTCAGTCTTCATATAATTCTGATTGGATATATATATATATATATATATATATATATATATATATATATATATATATGATTGTTGAGTCATCCACAGACAGCTGTTTCGTTGTATTACATCTCTTCAGTGTGGCTATCCATTATCCCATTCAGTACCACGAGGCAGGATCGAAACCTTAGCTTCAGACCCTCTACTCCACAGAACTTGACGGTCAGTAACGTTGAATTTAAGCGGTATATTTATTTATCTTATATATCCCTTATCCACCAGAGTACTCCATTCTATGTGGGAAGAGCATTGCATGAGCTTACAATGATCGAGTTACCTCACTTAGAGAGTGCTCAACCCTGAGTAAGGGCGGGTTAAATATATATATATATATATATATATATATATATATATATATATATATATATATATATATATATATATATATATATATATATATATGTAGCAGGTTCGATTCCTGCAACTGACAAATTTTCTTTAATTGTTTTTTTTTATTTACGTTGTCTAGACAAAATGATATATTCACCGTGTAGTAACGGGAGATTATTTCAAATATAGTTTCAATATAATACAATGCAATTTATAATCAGTAATCTCTCAGATCATATACACATATATCCATTTCCTTACATATATATATATATGTAAATATATATATATAGAGAGAGAGATAGATAGATAGATAGATAGATAGATAGATAGATATAACCTAATAATAACTGTCACGTTTAAAGAAGCGAATTGAACAAAGATAAACCAGATGAAAATTTGGTGTGAAAACATTTTTTCGGGTTCTTTTCATTACCGGTGGCTATTTATCTCAAATAAGTCAAATAAGTTTCCAAATAGTATAATGCAATTTGTGGTCATATACATATACATCAGTAATATTACTCAATTTAAAAATGTTTCTGATTTTTTTTAAAAGTAATATAGTTGAAGTTTTGGAATTTAATATCTTTCATTAGATCAAAAGTGCTCAATGTAGTATCAATCCAATATAGAGCAATATTGACAGAAGACCAGCGAAAAACATACTCACACTTCATAGTAGATCCATTTTCAGAGAATTTAAACACAAATGCAATTTTAGGAGGAATAAACATGTTAGCACCATAACAGCTTTCAGACTAATATTTTTAGCATTAGCAACAAAACCAGGTGTATAGTATATATCAACCTTTCTTCTGTGAATTATTATACTAGTCATAAAGGTTTAATTTTACATGCTATAAGGTAGTAGTTTTTGATAGGTCATACCTCTCCATTATTTTAAAGGTTTTAACTTAGTAAGAGTCCGCAGAGGTTGCACTTAAGTAATAAATAATTGTCGTTATTTTATCAAACAGCATAAATCGAATATTAACTGGCGGCAGAGCAATCTCAACTTTCAAGAACCAGGTGATTCCAATAATCCAAAAAAGAAGAGCATACAACCAATGCATTCTCCCGATAGTCACTTATGTAGCTGAAACATGGAACCTTACCAAGAGACAGACTTGCAAACTGAGAAGTATGCAACGTGCGCATGAGAGAATCATGCTCAACCTTACATGGAGAGATCACAAGACAGCACAGTATATAAGGAAGAAAACAGATGTTTGTGACATCATAGAAACTATTAAAAATCTCAAATGACAATGGGCAGGCCATGTTGCAAGGATGAAAGACAACTAATGGACATCACGACTCACAACATGGATCCTCAGTGATCACATAAGAAACCGAGGCCGATAAGACACAAGATGGACAGATGAACTGGACAAATTCAGGAAATACTGGCTCCACGATGCCTATGATAGAGAATTGTGGCGAATCCTGGGGAAAGTCTATGTCCAACGACGGACGTTAAAAGACTGATGATGATGATGATGAATGATGATTTTGAATAGAGTTTCATATCTGAAAAAAAAGAATTAATAATTATTATCGGATTATATATACATATATATGTGTGTGTGTGTGTGTATTTGAAGAAAAGTCTAGAAACACAATCATGTCATCTTAATATATATATATATATATATATATATATATATATATATATATGTATATATATATATATATATATATATATATATATATGTATATATATATATATCAAAGTACAAATCAGTTATATAATATCTTATGTTTGCTTGGTTTATTTTATGAAATGCGCGATACATTCAACATCTAACATTACTTTAAGATAGAGCAGAGCTTGAAATATGCTGAAATATTGGATTTGCTCGATAAACACGTTTCTACCCTGGTTGGTCATCTTCAGACGAACTATTCAATTCATTTGGATCCCTATTCAGTACTTCATTGAGGGTGTCTGTTTTTTTTACGAAGATATCATTAAAGAAAGACATAAGAAGCCCAAACAGGGAAGAAACATTAACTTGTTTATGTAGCGAATCCCTTATTTCATCATATAGATATATATGATGATTATAAAGACATTTGGGAGGAACTATATTTTGTCTGGAACTGGGGTTAGCTGAGTTGCATATCGAAGAGTCATAGATTGCATTAATGAATAAAATATGAGTGCTGCACGGGACTCGAATCTGAGTCCACCAAGGAAGCAGCTTATACGTGGCTTTGCTTCTACTGTGCGAGCTAACAGCACCCCTGTAGAAAATTATGAATCCTAGAAAGGTTTTTTTATTGCTCAAACCCCTTTATTCTGCAATCATAAGCACAAATATCTACATACGTATATGTATATGTATATATGAGTGCTTGTCTGGCATTCTTGCAACATGACCAGCCCATTGCCATTTGAGTTTTCTAATTGATTCTATGCTGTTCCCTGTTTTTCCCTAATACATGGCGCTGTCTTGTGATCTCTTCATGTAATGCTGATCATGGTTCTTTCATGTGCACGTTACAAGGTCCTTAGTTTGAGGGTCAGTCTCTTGGTGAGGTTCCATGATTCAGCTCCATAAGTGACTATCAGAGAGATGCATCGGTTGTATACCCTTCTTTTGAGGATTACTGGGATCGTCTCGTTTTTGAAGGTTAAGCTTGCTCTGTCGACGGCTTGCCATCCTAGGGTGATTCTTCGCTTGATTTGTTCTTTATAGTGTTTCATGGAGATTCGTTATCCTAGATAGATGTAGTGGTCAACATTTTCTATGTTTTCGAGTTCTATGTTTTTTTTTATTTTGATGGCTGTGTGTTAATTTCTGGTATGTTTGTTGGACATGACCTTTGTTTCACTGAAATTCACTTGAATGCCAAATTTCTTGCTCTTTTCATTCAGTTCATCAAGCATTAGTTGGAGGTTGTGGCGGTTCTCTGCAAAAACGACGATGTCGTCTGCAAATCTGAGCTTACTTAAATATTCGACATCTATTTCGATTCCCTCATTTTCCCGGTCTAGGTTTCTGAAGATCATTTCGAGGTAGGCTGTGAAAAGTTTAGGTGAGCTGGTATCACCTTCTATTACCCCTTTTTGTAGCTTAAAGCGCTCTTAGTCGTCATATAGTCTGACAAAGGAGCTGCTATAACGGTATAACGGAGGTGTACACCTTTTAAAGTGATAATCTCATCAACCTTTGGAGTTTCCACAGAGTCAAAGGCCTTCTCGAAGTCGATAAATGCTACAGCGAGTGGCATTTTATATTCTGCTAATTTTCAGCCCTCCGTAGGCGTGATACATACTTAAATACATCGCCAACCAGACTGACTCGAAAACTGGAGTAACCTATTCCGACAGTTAAGGTTACCCTCTTAGTTAACTGTTCCTGATAGAGAGAAGGATAGATATCAACAGAAATAGGCAGATACTAAAATAAACTGACACGTACACAAATACCCACGCTATCAAATTTCAAACTAAACTTTTTCAAATCTTGACTATGTGGACCAATCAGCACCCTTTATTCCTTCGTCCGCCCCGATACTGACCAGTGCATATCATATACTGACCCTTACTGACCCTTGTGGTCGAGGCGACTTAGTGTCTGCCGTTTGCACGCAAAAGAAGAATGACATGGTGGTGTGAGATTGCTCGGGGCTATCAGGAACCGAGGGGGGTGATCCTTTTATTTGAGTTGGTTGAAACTTTACTGGTCAAAGGTTTGCGCATGCGTGTATTAAAAAGTGGAAAGTAATACCGTTGGACGGAGGGATATGGTAAACAGTTTCTTAAGCTCTAAGACAATACAGGGAGGAAATAAATAATGGATAAGGCTGGACGCTTCTAAGCACATTCCGGATTACGTTCATAGATAGATAGATAGATAGATAGATAGATAGACAGATATGAATACAATAGATAGATAGATAGAGAGAGAAGATGAGAGAGAGAGGGGGGGGAATATGAATACAGTGGAATATGTCGTAGATAGATATATGAATAGATAGATATGAATACATTGGAATATATATATAGATAGATAGATAGATAGAAAAATAAACATGAACACATTGGAATAGAGAGAGAAAAGATTTGAATAGATTAGAATATATATATATATATATATATATATATATATAGAGAGAGAGAGAGAGAGAGAGAGAGAGAGAGAGAGAGATGGACACACTGGAATAGATAGATAGATGTGAAGAGATAGAAAGATATGCACTGGAACACATAGATAGATAGAGAGAGAGAGAGAGAGAGAGAGAGAGAGAGAGAGATTAATACACTGGAGTAGATAGATAGATAGATAGATAGATAGATAGATAGATAGATAGATATGAAAACAGTGGACTAGATAAATAGCTCTATTGATCGATAAGGACAGACTGATATATACATATATATATATATATATATATATATATATATACACACACACACACACGCATACATATGTACATATATATATATATATATATATATATATATATATCGAGCAAACTGAGATAGATAGATAGATAGATAGATAGATAGATAGATAGATAGATATGAACAGACTGAGATAGATAGATAGATAGATAGATAGATAGATAGATAGATAGATAGATAGATAGATAGATAGGTGTAAAGACGTCAAGCGATGAATACCTTTATCTATGTAAGTTCTGCTTACTTTGAACAGAGCCATACAGAAAGATAAGACTTGCCGTTGGGATGATCTATTTGCCATTGAAATTTGCATTTGAAACCTTTGCTGTAGGTGTTGGCAAACATAACTAACAGCTCCGGTTGAATAGGAGCAACTACCTCACCCACCAAGCATGCTCTGATTCATAAATAGACCTGAACAGACTGATCATAGATAACTTTTAACACCCCAAAGTAATCCAGATTTTAGAAGCGTACGAAAGTACAAACTACTTTTTGGTTAAACTTTGTGTCCAGCCCATCTTTTAACGGAAGACGGTCTATTTACCTTGGCAATGATAAAAACGAAAAACAGGTTTTAAATAGATAGATGGATAGATAGATAGATAGAATCATTAACAAGCTGAAGTGAGCTAAGTTGATTATGTTGACAGATTTGATTGATTCTTTTTGATAAACAGGTTGGATTGAAAATACAGCTATATGGTTTTTCCCGTTCCGTGATACTTATGTAAGGGTTGTTGGATAACGAACAAAAAATGTAACAGAGATAAGATGAAAGAAATATTAGTCTAAAAATCTATAAATGAGGATACTGCTTTATCTAAGACATGAGGGCAACTCAAGACTACTACTACTACTACAACTACTACTACTACTACTACTACTACTACTACTACTACTTGGTGTATAGAAGCAACGAGTATATGATGAACAAAAAACGGTCAAAAATCAATAATAATGACAATATTGTATAAGAGAAATTCCCACAACTTGAGTCTATTACTGCTACTACTTGTAAACAAGCAACAGAAATAAGATGAGAGAAGAACTAGTCAAGAAATTTCAATAATGATAATGATGACAATGCTTCAGCTGAGAAATTCAAACAATTTGAGACTATTGTGCTAACTCTCACCACTGCTACTAGTGCTACAACCACCACTTGTATTACTAAGCAACAGGAATAAGATGAAATATGAACTAGTAAAAAACGATGATCATGACATTGTTCATCCAAAGAATTTAAACAACTAAACAACATCAATACTAGTAGTATTAGTAGTATATAGGCAACAGAAATAAGATGAAAGATAAACTAGACAGAAATTATCAATCATGACAATGCTTTATGTATGGAATTCAGACAACTTAAGAATATCATATCTACGACTACAACTACCACTGCTCGGTGTAAAATGGATGAAGAGGAGGGAAAAACTTGTAAAAAAATCTGTGCACATAATTATTACCACTGTGTATATGTCTCACTGGCTCCGCGACGCCCATGATAGAGAATTGCAGCGGATCCTGGGGAAGGTCTATGTCCTACGACGGACGATAAAAGACCAATGATGATGATGATGATGATGATGATGATGATGATGGTGTCTTCTATCGCGCCAATATCGTATCAAAATAAATTTCATTCATGAAACTGGCGTGTGTTCATCTTCTGGGGTTGTAAAATAGAATTCTATATCCTGATGACGTAATAAAAATGCTGAATTTGAAGAATGATTTTTCTTTAGATTCAAGTAATAAAAATACGAAAAAAATTAACACGATAAAAATCTGTTTGTGGTCAAAATTCTCTGTGCTCAATGCAAAGCAGATCTCTATTATCCATTTATATATATAAAATGCAATGTGTATGCCAATATATTCCATGTATGACATCATTTTTGACGACACGGGTGAGTTAGTTGATAATATTGCCCAAGGTCTTTCAAATGACCTTCTGTCTGTCTTTCTGATTGAGTGTGTGTGTCTCTGTGTGTTTCAATGTACAAAGAAATGTACGTTCTTGTTCGACCATTAGTTAGTTACTGTGATTTGTAATTTTTTATTTATTCATTTATTTATTCATTTTGCGTTTGGTTCCTGAAAATTGATTCGTGCGCGAATCCCAGGTTTGAAATTTCATGTCAGAAGTCATTCTGCCGACAGAAAATTGATCTGACGCTCTTCGACTCGCTCCCCGGTACCAGAGATTTGAAACATCGTGAGCAAACAAATAAACCAACATAAAAGAAATACATTCTTCCATTTTATTTTTATTTTATACTGGAAGAATTATAAATCATTATTGTTTTCAAATTTTTTGACTTCTTTTTACCTTCATCTAAATTTTATTAGTTGTCTTTTATTGCAACGCTTTGCTCGATTGTATGGTTGGGGGCTTGATTGGCAAAGAAGGACAAGCTAAACGGTGCTTCCCTTGGTCATGGGGATATAGGTTCGAATTCCATCTAACGCTTATCTTGTATTCTCCAGTCAACGCTGTTTATTCACTGTCGGAGGGTAATCAGCCTGAGCAAAAAGTTGCGATAAAAGGCATCTTGTGAAAGTAAGAGGAAGGTAAAAAGTAGTCAAAAGATTTTAGAATGATTACGAGAAATAATTTAGTTTATTTTTTAATTATAAAGTCTGGAAGAAAACAACAATGTTATTGTGTGAGGTTTCATGCTAACTTTTGTCCGAATGTCAGACATGATCACCGAGACGAACCCTACCCGTCTCAATGGTCGAAATTACATACATTCATCGCTTGAAGACAACAGTCAGGTACAATGGCCAAAAGTTGGTGTTAAAAAAATGAACAAAGGTGGAGTTAAAAGACCGCATAAAAACATTATAAGATATTCTCTCATCAAAAAAAAAAATTAGGCAGAAACAATGGAGATGTTTATTAGAAAGTGATAAGGAAAATAATCAAACAATGAAAAATACAGACCCAAACCTGCCATGTTATCTATACAATGTTTTAGAGCATTTGGTCATGTTTGGCAACATTCGGTCACATTCAGCCACATTTGGCCATAATTGGTTATATTTGGCAACAATTTTTTTGTAATTAAAACATTAATAATATCAAAAAAATGTTTGTTTCTAATTATGTGTTTAAAGTTAATCCCCTTTAAGACGTTCGGAACGAAAAAATTATTGCATCGAAAATAAAAGGAGAAAAATATCGTCAAAAATGGAATATAATTCATTGGCAAAGGAAACAGTTATAAATACATGTGAAGTGTATACATTAGTTATAAACACTATTTATTTTTTTCTGTTATTTCTCTTTCCTTCTTTCATTATTTCTTTCTTTCTCGAATTTCATTTTTACTAAGATTATGCATTATCTCGTGCCTTTGCTTTTCTCTCGCCATGTGCCTGAATCATTCTCTCCCTCATCCCTTCCAATCTTCGTTGCTCGTCCATGATTTTATCTATAAGTTACACAAGCCTGAATCAGTTTCATATGAGGACATTTCCCTTTCACAACATCAGTAAACTAGCTAACTCTCTTTTACATCATCTTCCTTCTTATATTATCTACAATGTTGGTGACATACTAAACTCGACTCTTATTCTGTACATGACAGCTGTGGCGTAGATGTGATATTTACCAATAGAAAATTGAACCGACGCTTTTGCCTCTCCAGTTCAGTAGATTGGAAGACAAAAAAATAGGAGAATCATCATTATAATCAGTCTTTTAACGTCCGTCGTTGGACATAGACCTTCCCCAGGATTTGCCACACTTCTCTATCATGGGCATCGCAGAGTCAGTACTTTTGAATTTGTCTGGCTCGTCTCTCTATCTAACATTTTGCTGGCCTCAGTTGCGCATGTGGTCTCGGGGGATCTATGTCGTGAGTCGCGATGTCCATCGATTGTCTGCCATTCTTGCAATGTGGCCAGCCCACTGCCATTTGAGATTTTTAATGGATTCTATGATGTCCCTGACTCTTGTCTTTTCTCGGATGTACTGTGCTGTCTCTCCATGTGAGGCCCAGCATTATTCTTTCATGTGCACGTTGCATTGTTCTCAATTTACAGGTCTGTCTCTTGGTTTGGTTCCATGTTTCAGCTCCAAAAGTGACTATTGGGAGGATGCATTGGTTATACCCTGTTCTTTTTAGGATTAATGTGATCTTCTTATTATTAAAGGTTGAGCTTGCTCTGCCAAAGGCTTGCAAGAATAGACCTATTTAATAAAAACTGTCAACCAAAACTGTCAGCATAGGTTTCTTTCAGTTTTCAAGTTAGTCCGGCTGGCTGGCTGGCTGGCTGGCTGGCTGGCCATGTATGTATGTAAGTATGTATGTATCACGCACACTGGTCGTTCCATTTAGGCAAGAAAATAGGTTTCTTTAGTTTGAGGTTCAACTAGCAATGAAAGTCTATGCTAAAGTGACCCCTCTGTTTGTGTCCAATAGCATTCAGGCTTGTTTTTGTTTGTTTTTGTTTTTTTCGAAAATTCAGACTCCTTTAGTGCTCGCTGCTCTACAAAAGACGAGATAGAAAACTTATTCATTGATCATCTATTCAAATTTTTTAATTGATCACCCGACACTTGATGCCAAAAGACGTTGGTCACCTAATAGTCTCTATTGAGTGAGTAACCATACCTGATAATTTATTAATTCAATTCGTTGAAGTATTTCAAATCATTAATCTAGTTCGTCACGCCATCTTATTTTTCCGAGTTTTGTTGCAATAAAAAGCAATGAAAATTAGGATGAAGGTAAATAGTAGGCAAAAATCAATAATATTGATTTACGATATATCATCTATTAAATGAATAAATATCGCTGGTTTATAGCAAACATGGTATAGAAGAAATTGGTATAGGAGAAGAATTCAAAGCTTTGAATAGGACTTACGTTCACTACTCCTTCCTGTAGCTCAGTTGTAAGAGCGGTCGAACGTTAACCAGGCCACCTTTCGGGAACATATTCTTTATTCCGATCTGCAAAGTTGATTTATTTACTTACTGCCGAAGGGAAACCAGTCTGAGTTTAATTTTCATCATCATCATCATCATCATCATCATCATCATCATCATCATCATCATCATCATCATCATTCTTTTAGCGTCTATCGTTGGTCATCGACCTTCTGAAAGATTCGCCAGACCTCTCTAACATAGGCGCTGCGAAAGCATTTTCTCTGAACTTGTTCAGTTTGTCATGCCATCTTATTTGGGGGTCAGGCAGCTGAACAATTTCGTGCATGATCTCTGGAGATCCACGTTTTAAGTCGTGATGTCCGGTGGTTGTCTGACATTTCACCAACACGACCGGCCCATCGCCTGGTTTAACGGCGATAAAATGCAACAAAGATTCGCCAGGGAGTAAACAGTGGCAAAAAAATGAATAACAATGTACAATTTTCTCTTTTAAAAGAGAAAAACAATGATGATAATTAAAAGTGGTGATGGCTAAATAAAAGAGCTACCTAATCAATAACGACGATGATAGAGATGGGAGATAAGAACCAAAAAGAGAGGAAAAGGAGAGAACGAAGCAATCAAAATAATGAAAGAGAGGCAAGAAAAAATGTCACTACTACAACTACTACTACTGCTACTACTATTGATAATAATTCACACACATAATAGTAAATAAGGTGCATTCATAGTCTGTCATGCTTACGTCATTAGTGACGTATGGTGACGTAACTTTGTGGAATTAGAATTTTATGTTGCATTAAGAATGGAAGACAACCTCTGGACAACAGGACTCAAAATGTTGATCCATGAAGCCCAGGATAGATTGTGTCTTTACTCAACTCTACTTTTACTTTGATATTCAAGAAATATTGAACGTAAACAAGAAAACGCTGTGTAGAATAATGTTTTTGATATTTTACAAGTACAATGCAATTGCAAAAGTACTCGGATAATGCTGTCATTTTTTTTTTCTTTCACGGCCTAGGGTTAAACTTGTGATTAGAGGGAAAGAAAAAGACAAGAATAATAAAAATGAAAAGAGAAGAACAAGAAGAAGAAGAAAAAGAAGAAGAAGAAAAAGAAGAAGAAGAAAAAGAAGAAGAAGTTTGAGAAGAAGAAGAAGAAGAAGAAGAAGAAGAAGAAGAAGAAGAAGGAGGAGGAGGAGGAGGAGGAGATGTAGATGAGAGGAGAAGAAGATGAAAAGTAGAAGATGAAGAAGTAAACGAATATGAAGAAAAGAAGAAGACAAAGGAGAAAAAAAGATGATGACGATGATGATGATCAAAGATAAGAAAGGGTATATCAAATGAAAAGCGTGTTACGATTCGAAAGAAGAAAGAGACATTTAAAAACAGACTCTCACTTTTTTCTTTTTTTCTCTCTCTTTCTCTCGTTAGATTCACCCCTATTTTCCATTCTTTTCTTTCTTCCCCTTCCCTAAGCAATCACTTTCTCGCAGGCCAACGAGCATTACCCCATATCAACGCCAACATCATAGCAATACATACATATATACATATATAACCAGACAGAGTCACTTAAGAACTGAAGAAACCTATGTAGACAGATATGGTGACAATTTTTGTTAGCGTTTTCTAATTGATAGATAGATAGATAATGAACAGATTGAGATAGAGAGATAGATAGATAGATAGATAGATAGATAGATAGATAGATCCATACATACATACATACATACATACATACATACATAATGAACAGATTGAGATAGATTGATAGATAGATAGATAGATAGATAGATAGATACATACATACATAATGAACAGATTGAGATAGATAGATAGATAGATAGATAGATAGATAGATAGATACATACATACATACATACATACATACATATGAAAATACAACAATGGATAAAAAATCAAATGGGGAAAAAGAAAGAAAGAAAGAAAGAAAGATGGGTGAAAAAGAAAGAGGAAGAAAGGGAGAGAGAAAAACCGAAAGAAAAAAAAAGATATATATAAATTTGAAAGAGAAGAAATAACAAAGAGATAGAAAAGCCACGGGACTCTTCAAGCAATCACTTTCCCCCGCACCCCTTCTTGCACTACCCCCCCCCAATATCACCGCTTGCCCCTAAGCCCCATCACAGCAATGATAATAAAGTCGTACCTATCCAATCCTGTACAATCTAATAAATCCCAGTTCTTCAATAGCTTTTCCTACAAGCTGCAAATTACTGTTTATCCTCGTTCCGGAGTTGGGAGGATATGAAAAGAAATAAAGTGAAGTTCAATTGATTGCATTTAGCACAAAACACACAAGACTCGATGATATTAAGTTGTCCGATTGGAGATTTCAAGGAAATGTTAATGGCCGAGCGGTTAGCATCACGGTAAAAGCAATCTTCAAGCTGGGTTCAAAATTCCCTGATGCGGTGTCAGAAGTTTTTGCCCGAGGCTTGGTATAACAGCCGATTGATTTTGTGACCATCTTGGGCACAATTTCGGAAATTATACTTTTCTAGTGGTCAAAACCGGTTCTACTTTTTATTGAGCACACCTGATAGATATCACAAAAGACCTTTTGAGAAACTTTCTGCTGAAATTGTTTAAAGAGTAAAGTAGTTTTTTTTTTAATGAATGCAATTGACTAATTTGGCGACCATCTTTGACGCCATCTCGGAAATTATACCTTTTCAGTGGTCAGACTTCAGTGAACCTATGATATGTTATTGAACACACTTGATACTACAAAAACTCATAGGGAACATTTGTCTTGTATGGATAATGGATTAGTGATCGACTATTTTACAGAGATGTGGCGGCCACTTCGACGCCATCTTGAAAATTATACCTTTCCGGAAGCTAGGAAAAATTGAAGAAAATCTTTTTTCTGATTAAGTTACAGCTCTGAGAAATATCGCTTCAAACATCAAAATCCAGCGAAATTACATGTACAAGTTGATTATAGCTTGTACTGCCATGAATACTGTCACAAATGTATCCGTTGATTGAAGGGAAAAAAACAATTATAATGCAAAGTAAGATTAGGTGTATTGATCAGCTATACATTACAAAAAATCAACAAGTTATTCAAAATGCTTTCCTTTGTACTTCACGCAGCAACAAACGATCAGACCAGATATTGATTGGAGTACTCACGGTTTTCCTCGGAAAAATGGAGGCGGTTTCCACCAGAGAACGTTTTAGAATCTCAAATCGAGATGCCTTTTGCTAAGGGCTATCTTTTCTAGCACTGACACAATTTGTAATCTAGAGATTGGAATCTGGATTTCCAGAGGATCAATCGTCTAATTTGATGGAATCTAGAACGTTTTCCCCAGGCTGGTGTTGAGTCCTATGTGCCTTGTGAACTGGAGCAGAGTCCCGTTGGAATTCCCTCCATGTACCATGGTCTTTTTTTTTTGTGATGTTTACCTTGATCCCAGCAAAGATCATTGGAGTATACATGAGCGATCGTTTTGACTCCTTTCTCACAAAGATAAAGCTAGCATCTTCTTAACACACTCTGCACTACACGGTGAACTTGCTGCATTTCTTGAATGATCCCAGAAGCTTCCTTGGAACTATGATTCTCAACTTTGAAAATCTTCTCATCAGTCAGAAAGATATTTCTGAGACCATCGCCTGCGTACCTCAGAAACAAGGATTTTGTTCTTTGCTCTCTGATTTTCATCAGAGTTGAAGTTTCTTTGAGTCCAGTTTTACGATGATAGGCTCGTAGTCCAAGATCATTTTTAATCAACCGTAACCTTGAACTGGGTGAGATATTAATTGTTCTAGCCATGATTTTCTGCTTTCTCAAAAGATTTTTTCTTGACGCCATTAATTATATAAGTTTTGAAAAAAAAAAAATATATAAACACGTAACAGTATTCATGGCAGTATTAAGTAGTAATACAACGTAATATGATGCATTTATGATTATTCCTGTCTGATTATGTATCCAGTTCTTAATAGTATAATTGTCTGCGTTGAGAAAAAAAAAGAGCAAATATAGACGTTGAATGAACAAAATGAGAATTCAGAGTTAAAGCTGTTTTGGCCTTCGCATTACTGGCGGCTGTTTCAGTCAACGGTAAGAGCAACCCTACGTTAGAGCGGCTATCCTATCAGTCACAGGTTCGATTCGTTCAGCAGCCACATTTTTTTTCTATTTGTCTTTTCTGTTTACACTGTCTAGGCCAGATTATATATTCACCGTGTGATAACAGGAGATCATTTCAAACAGAGTTTCAAAGTAAAATAATGTAGTTAGAATTATAAATATATATGTGTGTGTGTGTGTGTGCATGTGTGTGTGCATACGTGTCATAGTGTTCAATTGGTTAACATTGACAAAGAATATGCAAATACACTCATATATATATATATATATATATATATATATATATATACACGCATTTAGATAGATAGATAGATAGATAGATAGATAGATAGGTCTGGTTACTCACCCTATTGAAACCTTCAAGTAAAAAATATCATTTTCCAATGGTGGTAAACAAAGAATAAGTTATTTCTCTAGCTTTTTGTTGGGCAGCGATCACTGTACCTGTGATACCAACATAGCCAGCCAGCCAGCCAGCCAGCCAGACCAACTTGAAAAATGAAGAAAATCATGTTGACAGCTTTAGTGTCAGTTTTGCTTGAGGCTATGTTATAGATATGTCACATTTTGCCTTATAGGTGATGCAAAACAAATTACTGTCTTCCTCGGTCTTCACCATTCAGCCGTTCAGTCTACCCCCGTATCTGTCTGTGCACTCACCTGCAGTCGAAGCACCCTGTTCAATTTGTGGGGTGGATTATTTCACCTGATCCAGAATTGGATGAAAAGGTCACCTAATATCTCAGTTCTTTTGAGGTGGTGCTCAAAGTCGGTCATTCGTGGGGCAAAATATAGGATTTCTCACGACCATCTAGTATTTCTTTCCTTTTCTTTCTTTCGTTTTCAGCGTCCAAGCATACCTATGTATCTCGGTCTTCACTAATCCGATCATATATATCAGATCGTCCCGGAAGTTGTAATGCTTAAAACCGTCAACCAATACTGTCAGCATAAGTTTCTCTAATACTATCACATATATATATATATATATATATATATATATATATATATATATATATATATGAGTAACTATGCAATACTCTTCAAACTCTGGTATCGAACACGATGGTATATGGGTGATTATGTGTTAGGGAATATATTGCAGAATTTGGATCTGATGACCGTCTAGTTCTGTGTAAGGCAGGAGTAGAGCATCTACCTCTGGGTACGGAGTGGAGGTTTCGTCCCCACCTAGCAGTACTGGGAAGGATGTCGAGTCTATAACAACGCTGACAGAATGGTAATACAATGAAACAGCTGTCTTTGGATGACACAATCAATCAATCAATCAATCAATCAATATATATATATATATATATATATGAAAGATTTTCCAGAAAATTATAATGTTAGAGAAAAATAAGCAAAACTCTGCATCGTTTTTTTTTGTTTTGTTTTTTCAGTTTTTATATGGGTCTTGCTGACTGCCTGACTATGTATGTATATGTCAGGCATACAGGCCGCGTCAATAGAGTTAGCTGAATATTTACTTCTTTTCTTTTTTTCAGATCCCCTTCAGAAGTTGGTTTATAAGGGGGTTCGATTTGCAATGTAAGTTTATGCTTGATTCCTCCCTTGGATTGTGTTTTGAACCATTTACATTCTTAGTTTTAATCCGGTCTTATCGAGTGATCACTACCCAAAAATCTTTCATTGATCACCCGTTATCCGAAATTTTTCAACTGATCACCCCCAACACATCCTGCTACCAAGAAACATTAGTCACCAAGTCACGTGACGGTTTCTATCGAATGACCAACCAAGCTGGTCTTTTTCTCACATTGACATTTATAAGCGAAAGGAACGGTATGGAATGTCGGCTTTTACTTATCCTCTATCTATGACATCGAATATATATATATATATTTATGTGTATGTGTATGTGTGTGTGGATGACAGAATAATAACACAATGATATATATATATATATATATATATATATATATATATATATATCATAATCAACGCTCACTTATTCAGGGTTGAGCACTCTTTAAATAGGGTAACTCGTTCATCATAAGCTTATGCAATTCTCTCCCAGATAGAGCATTCTGGCGAAGGAGGAAATCATGTGTGAGTAAATATATCGCTTAAATTCAATTTTACTGACTGTCCAGTTCTGCATTGGGCAGTGGTGTGATGCCAGCCTCTGGGTCTGAAGCGAAGGTTTCGATCCTACCGCTTGGTACTGGATGGGATAATGGATAGCCTATAGCCACACTGAAGAGTTGTCATACAACAAAATAGCTGACTGTGGCTGACACAATTATCTAATTATTATTATTATCATATATATATATATATATATATATATATATATATATATATATATATATGTATATAATGATAATTGATAATTCTGTCATCCACAGACAGCTGTTTCGTTCTATTACAACTTTTCATTCAGTACCACGAGGTAGGATTGAAAGTTTGAGGCTGGTATTTTACCCCTGCCCAACACAGAACTACGCAGTTTAAGATAGTTCGAGGCTTTGTAGCATATATTGTAAAGGGACCCTGAATATTAAAAAAATACGCATAAATATTAAGATACAATTTTGAGAAATTATTCTCACAATATATGATCTGATTTTCATCCAGTCCTCAGAGAAAATGGCGTTGACAGTGAGTCCTCTCTCTCTCTCTGTCTCTCTCTCTCTGTCTCTCTCTCTATCTCTCTCTCTCTCTCTCTCTCTCTCTCTCTTAGTGCTTTCTGGTTTGAGTTCACTCCTGGGCAAAATAATGAGCTAAGTTAATTCCTAACACATAAAAGGTCTTGACACTATATAGAACATATGAACTCAGAGAAGGGTGTATAACCAGTGCATCCTCCCAATAGTCACTTATGGACCTGAAACATGGAATCTAACCAAGAGACAGACCCGAAAATTGAGAACCATGCAACGTGCACATGAAAGAATAATGCTGGGCCTCACATGGAGAGACCACAAAACAGCACAGCACATCTGGGAAACGACAAGAGTTAGAGACATCATAGAATCCATAAAAAATCTTAAATAGCGGTGGGCTGGCCATGTTGCAAGAATGGCAGACAATCGATGGACATCAAGACTCACAACATGGATTCCCCGAGACCACATGCGCAACCGAGGCCGGCAAAATGTTAGATGGAGAGACGAGCTAGACAAGTTCATGAAGTACTGGCTCCGTGACGCCCATGATAGAGAAGTGTGGCAAATCCTAGGGAAGGTCTATGTCCAACGACGGATGCTAAAAGACTGATGATGATGATGATGATGATGGTTGGTAAAAAAATCGGGAACACTGGCCAGCTATGGGAAGCAGTCAGAGATGAATGGAACAACATTACAGCAGAACATTGTAAACACCTACTGGACAGCTTGACCAAACAGCTTGGTTTTCTGAAAGAGAACAAGGGAAAAGTTATCCCATACAAAACCATACTGTGTACACAAACACTGTATGTACTGTTTTATAACATTGTCGAAAAATCAACTTAAATTGTTAGAATGAAACGGTGATTGCAGAAAAGTTAAAGAAAAATGCTCAATTCATTTTATTGCCCTGGTGTGTAGATATTCATTTAAAAGTTATTGCCATTTTTTTTTGTCAAAATCCTACTTTCGAGCTCAGAGGTGTTCTGAGGGTTAGTGTCACCCACAGCAGAAACTTAAGGTGTTATCCTGTGTTGCTGAATGAAAAAAATCTAAAAACATCTAAATCGACCCGAAAATAAAATCCAAAAATCGCCCCCAATCCTGTCAGCCTTTTTTATGGCTATTTCCAATATTTGAAAATGGCTATATTCGTCTAAACTGGTTTGGAAATTGCAAGAGATTGGAAAATAGTGCTAGAAGTAGCGATAAATGTTGAATTTTCTCGCTGTTAAAACATCATGGCGTCACCCCTCTGATGGTGAAACCAGGGGTGGGCCATTAAGTCGGTACGCAAGTGATTGAGTTTTACTTTACTTTCGTATGTAATAATAATGATGGATGAAAATAGGACCAAAACCCAGTCAACATCAGTAAATTTCCAATCGTACCATCTTCATTCCCCTCTCTTTCTTCTTATTTGAAATTTCGCCGACCCTCTCTCCCTCTCTCTCTCTCTCTCTCTCTCTCTCTCTCTCTCTCTCTCTCTCTCTCTCTCTCTCTCTCTCTCTCTCTCTTATGCGTTACTTTCTTACTTCTATACTTATGTCTCTACATAGCTATTTCTTTGTCTATCTCTTGATTATGCTCACCAGGGTCGATTTAAATAAATTCCTAACCCACCTTTCTCATTCTCCAATCTTTATTCTTCCCTCTTTCGCCAGACTCTCCTCTTCCTATTCCTCCCAATCTTCCTCCTTCTCTTCTCCTCGCTATCTTTTTCATGCTTGTCTTTCTCACACTCTATTAAGTTTCTCTTTTACTCACTCTCTCTCCATCTCTATTGATCAATCTATCCATTTCTTACGCCTAACCCTCCTTTCTCATTCTCCTATCTTTTTTCTTCCCTTTTTCGCCAAACTCTTCTCTTCCTCCTCCTCCTCCAACTCTTCCTCTTCTTCGTCTATTCTCTATCTTTTTAATGCTCCTCTCTCTATCTCACACACTCTTAAGTTTCTCTCTTTCTCACTCTCTCTCCACCTCTATTGATCTATCTATCCCTTTCTTACGCCTAACCCTCTTTTTCATTCTCCTATCTTTGTTCTTCCCTTTTTCGCCAAACTCTCCTTTTCCTCTTCCTCTTCCTCTTCCTCGTCTCCTCTCTATCTTTCTCATGCTCTGCTCTCTCACACACTCTCAAGTTTCTCTCTTTCTCACTCTCTCTCTCTCTCTCCCTCTCTATTAATCTATCTATCCCTTTCTTACGCAAGTCAATATCAATAAATTCCAACTCGTAAACAACCAATAAACCGACTATTTTATCAAATGTTATGCCAAATAAATCTTCCAACCAACGTCTTTTTAATTCCAGGCTCTGACCGGATATGCAGCCATTTTGATGACGTAATGACAGAGGAGAGTCTATCCATGTCAATACTTTATTACATTTTACCGATCAAATTACAGACCTTTCAAATGGACTGGGTGCAAAACATTGCTCATTTTCAAAAGACGTTCCTCCATCGATCATTCAATTCATCTGTATGTCTCAATCGGTTCCCAGAGAGATAAGAACTGATAGATAGATAGATAGATAGATAGATAGATAGATATTAACTGACTGAGATAGATAGGTAGATAGGTAGATAGATGTGAACAGAGATAGATAGGTAGATGGGTAGATAGACAGTAGATATGAACATACAGACAGGTAGATAAATAGATAGATGGTAGGTATGAACATAGATAGATAGATAGATAGATAGATAGATAGATAGATAGATAGATAGATATAAACAGATTGAGATAGATAGATACAAACAGACTGAGAAAGATATAAACATATTTGGATAGATAGATAGATAGATTGATAGATTGATAGATAGATAGATAGATAGATAGATAGATAGATAGATAGATACATACATACATACATACATACATACATACATACATACATACATACATATGAACATATGAACATATGAACAGACTGAGATGGATATAAACAGATTTGGATAGATAAATACATAGATAGATAGATGTGAGTAGAGACAGATAAATATGAATAGAAATAGATATATAGATAGATAGGTAGATACATAAATATGAACAGAAATAGATAGGTACATATGAACCGAGATAGATAGA
The DNA here is from genome assembly GCA_963457665.1 of Thysanoteuthis rhombus. Lineage (NCBI taxonomy): Eukaryota > Metazoa > Mollusca > Cephalopoda > Oegopsida > Thysanoteuthidae > Thysanoteuthis > Thysanoteuthis major. The sequence continues at coordinate 19,468,737 of OY735240.1, read as the reverse complement.
TAGATAGATAGATAGATAGATAGATAGATACATACATACATACATACATACATACATACATACATACATACATACATACATTGATAGATAGATAGATGTGAGCAAAGATAGAAATGAATAGATAGATAGATAGATAGATAGATAGATAGATAGATAGATAGATAGATAGATAGAAATGGTCTGAGATAGATAGATAGATGGATAGATAGATATATAGATATGAACAGACAAGCTGAATAGATGCTCGACTGACAAATAGAGAAATACTAAGAGAAAGACAGAGGGATATATTTTCTCTCTCTGTCTTAGAGTCTATCTTTTCGTGGTGAAAAGGGATCGATATGCCATACTACCTCATCTTCCCTTGTCACGGGTAACGATTGATTCATCAATATAGAGATAAACAGAGTGATTTATAGAGAGAGGGAAAGAGAGAGGTGATCTCTCCTCTCATAATAGGTAAAAATAGATACTTATACAGATAGAGAGGAAATCTATAGACAGAGAGAGAGGGGGATAGGGAAAGTATCTTCCTTCTCAGGTGACGATTGATAGATGGATAGAAATAGAGATTGAAAATCAATAGGAGGGAATATCTCTCTATCAACCCCCCCCCCTCTCTCTCTCTCTCTCTCTCTCTCTCTCTCTCTCTCTCTCTCTCTCTCTCTGTTTCTCTCTATCTATCTATCTATCTATCTATCTATCTCTGTTTCTCTGTAATGCACACAGGGCGCGTAAGATTTTTTTTTCAACTGATTCAAGTTAGAGGGAATTAAATAATTTGTCTAGGCCGAAATACATATGCAAAGAAGATTGACTCATGGCTACGAAAGGAGAACCATATAGCGTATAATGGATTATGATGACTTTGATTTCATTGTTTTACCTTTCCTGCTCCCAGGTGAAGAATTTTTGCAAAGTAAAAAAGGTTACATAGTGCAATACATTGACATTAACGTCCTTGAAATTCATACGAGGAGAAATTGATTGGGGTCTTTATTCTCACTCTGTTCGCCTCTGATTATAACTCGGTGGATTATTTTTTCTTAAATAAAAAAATTATTAAAAATGTGATAAAAAAACCTTATTATTTCAACTCGACCAACGGTCGAGGAAGCAGAGAAACTTACCTGCCCTACCCTGATGACATACGTATTTATCCAGCTTTTATCCAGGCTAATACCTACATGTGTATCTGTCTGGACAATCCTGTATTAATCTCCCTTTAAATATAACTCAGTCTCTCTACATTTATTTACCAGGACGCCCTACCCTCCCTTCACCAGGCTCACATCCGCTGTCCGCTTCACGCCCCTTTGGGACTTCCTGTATATCCTGATCGATATGATTTGTAAAGTCATATCGATTAGAAACTGACAACTAAGACTGTCGCCAAAACTGTTAATATGTGTTTCTTCAGTTTTTAAGCTGGTCTGGTTGTGTGGCTTAATTGCTGACTGGCTGGCAATGTAACTGTGAATGTGTACATCAAAATTTACTCTTTATCATGTTTAGACAAATACTTTTTTTTTTAATTCTTCACTAAATACGTTCACTGTGTGTAAGGGGGGTAATTTACTATGTAGGTTTATGTCGTAATTGATCCCTTAGTTTATGCCCACCTAGTTTGTTTTGGGGGGGGCTGTTCTGACTTTTTTAGTCACCAATGCCCAACAAAAGGCGAATGAAATGACTCATTCATTGATCGGCTACTTTCCTATTTTTTTTTTAATTTTCAATTGATTGATCACCCCTAACACGGTATGTTGTCAGAAAAGTTGGACTCTTGGCGGTTTCTGTTGAAAGATTGAGCAGACCTCTCAATTTATATTTGTTACAACACTCACCATCTGGGAAGAGGTGTTTGGACGTAGACGAAGACAAACGCCATCAATTCATTTAAAAACAGGTCTGCTTAGTCACCCAATATTAATCGTCACGTATTGGCAAGGGATGATCAATTAAAAAGTTGGAGAAAGAGTGATCTATCAATAGATCATCTCACACACCTTTTGTCTAGCTTCAATGTAGGGAATGTAACAGTGCAAAAAGATTCTGTATTCACCCAAAGATTCCATCGATTTTTTCTAAGCCCAACTTTCAACAGAATGAAATTCATTGAGAACTTTTGGAGATATTTTGTTCACAAACATTGGTGATACATAATGGAAAACATGTACAAAATTATGTAGAGTTATCACTCATAAAATCTAAAACCAGCCTTTTTTAACTGAATCTCAACTGAATATCTCTCAATTGATCTCTAGGCTCAAGGCTAACTATAGAATATTTGTGTCCTCGGGCAAAACGATGTAATGGGACCCCTGACTCTCTCGCCCCTGATACATTGACATTGTTATTATTTTTCAAATTGAATTTCGGAGCCCCTAACATAGTGCGATCCCGAACAACTTCCCAGTATGCCCATTCAAGAAGACGGCCCTACCCCCCACCGAACTAGTTCGGGGGGGGGTGATGTTTAATTGCTCAAACTAAGGGATGAGAGGAGAACTTATGGTTGAAAACACATTCTTTCTCTGCTTGTAGAAGACCTGTTGCTGGCTATTCACCGGAGAAAAAAACGGGCTTTTAACTTTTGAATTCATGCTAGGAAATTGAAAACTTAAATCAAGGGGGGGGGGTGATTGATTATCAAATTTATTTCCCTTGCACTCTTTCGTAAAATCTTTTTTATTAAAAACTGTGAACCAAAACTGTCTGTAAAACTGTCAATCTTTTTCAATAATCTTCGAGCTGGCCCGGCTGGTTATATATATATATATATATATATATATATATATATATATATATATATATATATATATATATTGCCACTCCAAAAAGTTAAAGGGCAGAAAATATATACATTTGCTACTTATTATGCTTACAAAAAAATTTTCTTTTCTTTTTGATTATAAGATAAAATAAAGCAGATTTAACCTATTTAATATATGTATCCCAACAGAATATTTTGCTCATACCTACATTATCTACAGATTTAAATCACTATCCTGA
>OY735240.1:19415722-19463222 GCA_963457665.1 Thysanoteuthis rhombus | reverse complement strand
AAGTCGTGTCGGCTGGAGCTATTTTTGATGGGTTGCTCCTTTTTCCCCACGTAAAACCCTGACCCTCTGTCGCATTTTGCTCAGGTTTGGAGAGTAAATAAAGAGATGTTCAACGCTGATTCCAATTGCTAGGAGACACTCTGCAGTAACGGCTACGTCACGTGATATCACGAGTCATTGCTGATCCGCTCATGTGACTTCACGTCTCACATTTCCTGGATCTGCTCAATTTTAGCAAGGGATTTAAGGTCTCACACTAACTTTTAAAAGGACGAGCATCGTATAATATTTAGTGACCACTAGTGAAATCACGTGAAGTGCCGTGATACAAATGCGAATCCTACGGCTGATTTTCAAGATTTTGAGGCCTCGGGAGCTGGCATAAGTTCACGTGACGGGACCACAATGTGTTTCTGCCTTTAATGTTTTTGAGCACATGAGTAAAGGGCGTGTTATTGCGTTGGTGTGACGTCCAGAAAGAAACAATTGGCGGTTATTTGCCGTTTAACCAAAGGAAATGAAAGCCCAACAATCTCATTATTACGACGGTAAAGAACGGAAACCCCAGGATCAAAATCGATTTACTCTCCGGGGCCTCCTTTATCCTTGGCCCGTCCCTGTCGCTTTGTGTCAAGAGACGTATGTTCTCCCCCAGTGTATCTAGATCAAGCATTCGCATCTGCCCTATTGCAGTGGAGAGATTCGTCCTCTGTCCAATGTGTGTGTGAATGTTTACACGAGACACTACCGAAAAACGATTACGTAACAATCTCAAACAAGAGCGAACGTTGCAAAGATATACTTTTTAAAATTGATGTATGTGTGTGTGTGCGTGCGTGTGTGTGCGTGCGTGCGTGTGTGTGCGTGCGTGCATGCGTGTGTGTGCATTGAAAAGAATAATGTAATGATACCTATTGTGATCAAGCTGAATTAATCATGTTTTGGTGGAATATATGAGACCGGATGATTCTTGCGTAAAAAGTTGTTTCATCTTTGGCAAGTAGTACTATTATTTCATTATTACCATATATGCCGTTACATTAAACAAAACTATGCTCTAGCGTCTAATGCACAGGTTTTATGGATAGAAAAGCTGTCTACTTAAGCTCGATATTGACAGTTATGGGGCTTTAATGAGTTGCAGTTGATGTTAGTTCTCCAAATATCCTTAACAGTCTTGCGGTACGCTAACGGCCAACATTAACGAACCAATCTTTGAAAAACATGGAAATGTTCTTAAATCTTTAATCTGATTTAAAATGTGATAAATGGAAAAGTTAAAGCAAGGTTTTATTTTTCAAACTGTTCACCTACATGGGTAAAATAGTTTGTTTGGGGTTTTTTCTTCCAATTTAAACAGGGCTTTTCGAATTTGGGGGATGTCTTAATAATGTTGACCACAAACTTGCTTACAATAAGCACAGGAAGATAATTGCCAAATCGTCCTATATGAATTAAGTTGTCACAAATGAATTCTACTTTTCTTTCAACAAAGATATCTACTTGGGCTTGGGGTATCGTATATATCTTACTTTAAAATCTTCTCTTAGGTCCATGGAGTATGCATGCCAAATTTAGTTGGGTGAATCAGACTGTTGGTATTATATGGAAATAGATGGAAATCAGATCATTATCATCGGGGTGAGAGCAAACGTAAACTCGACAATTTTTTTTTGACGAACGAGGAAACTGTATGTAAATTTTATGCAAATATACTTCTCATTTGGAGCCTACTTGGACTAATTTAGGCTCTGGTGGATAAACTCAAAAGTCTGGAAAAGGAGTAACTCAACCAGAAACTACCAGTGTACAATAATATGATAAATAATACTAAAAGAGAAAGATTCACTAATTTTTTGCAGATTTAACGTAAAAAGTGTTATGATTCAGTATCATGAAGGAGGCTTAGCACCGATGGTATGTTTCCAAAAAGTTAAACTAGTTAATGTACGAATTTAGAATTAGACGTATCGCAACTAAAGCTCTTGGTAACGTCAGCAAAGCTTTTTGAGTTTACACAACGACTACATCACGAACTATTCATCGTTGGTCTGGTACAGAGGTCCTTTATCAGGGAGGCATGCTACCTAGGGCGCGTATGTCATATCAACGGGGTTGCGAGCCAAGAGGGAAAATGTGTGAATTTCTCTATTCTAAGAAGTGTTTATGATATCATGATGAACATAATAATTGAGAATGATAGCAATAAGTAAGTGGTTTTCTAATTGCATTGTTTACTTGAGAAATATCAAATGTTATGTTGCGAAACATTTTCTTCTTTTCATTCAGTATTTTCTGATTATGAACTAAACGAAGAAAGCAAAAAAGTCGGCCAACAAATTGCTAATTATATATATATATATATATATATATATATGTGTGTGTGTGTATATATATATATATAATTATGTCGATGTATTACATCTCTTCAGACTTACATCTCTATAGACTTACATCTCTATAGACTTTTTTCCTATCCAGTACGACGAGGCAGAATTGAAACCCTCACATCGGACCCGGAGGCCGATATCCTACGTCTTGACTACGGAACTGGGTGGTCAGTAAGGCAGAATTTAAGCGATTTATCCGTTTACGCAGAAAGTCCTCATCCACTGGAGTACTCTATTCCTATGGAAGAGCATTGCATATATATGTATATATGAACGTTGGTGGACCTTTTTTTCTTCACATATTTGCCGTAATTTCTTCAAATTAATCATTTAGTCGAAGACTGTGGCGTGTCGGCAAAGCCTGACTACCAAGGGGGCGAAATGGTTCAAAGGTCAAGAACCGTTCGTTAAATAGGTTTCGGTCTTGAAATATGCATAGCAACAATAAATCTCAAGGGAGGCCCATAACTGTCCATAATGATGTAGAATTATCGACAGCACCGGCCGACTAACGACGGTTTGAGCACTTTCAATAATCTCAAGGACTTCTCCAAAGACCTTACCAGGTTATCTCAAAGAAATAAAGAGGTTAGGAAGTTGTAAAAATTGGTCTCGCATAAACTGAATGAAATACTCCATGACAGTTCCTCGGTCCTTGAGAATAAGGATATGAAAGGTTTCGAAATCCTCTATATTCACATGAAATTCCCCCTACAGATTAGTGCATTTTCAAGCTTTTGAACTTCATATCCGTAATGAAAGGTTAAAAAATACGGAAGTCATAATCAGTGCTTTTACTTGATTTGTGACCACTCCTCTTGATAGTTTTATAGAGACGGTATCTTATCCTTGGAGGTTGGTTGGGAAAAGGTTATTGCTTCAAACAGATTATATCTTCATCAAACATCAATATAATAATTTTTTAAGCATTTATATCATTATAAATTGCATTAAATTATACACAAACTTTTATTCGGAATTATCTCCTGTCACTACACGGCCATTGCATCACTTGGCCTAGACAACTTGAATAGCATAAACAATTAAAGAAAATAGGGCTGCAAGGGAATCAAACCTACGACTGATAGAGTAGCTGCTTTAACGTAGCGTTTCTCTTACCAAAACGCAATTTATAATCATTCTGTCGGGTCATACATTATTATTTATGAATAAATTTGTTGCTTATATCTAGTGCTGGGTTACTTATGTATGTGTATGTATCCGCTACGAAATGTTCCAATAATGTAATAGAAATGCCTAATTTAAAGATTAATATTTATTATTCCCTTATTCGTTATTCCCAACAGCACGTAGCAGGATCGTTTTAGCATCCATCATTGGAGATATACTTTTCCCAAGATTCACCAGATCTCATTATCATGGACGTCACTGAGCCAGTATTTTCTAATCTTTTCTAGTCCGTCAAGCCATCTTATTATCTGCCAGCAACAGTTTCACGTGTATTTTCAAATCTGTTCTTTCATAGTGTATTTTTCAACATTTTGCAAATTGTCATTAGAATTCATTGGGAACTTTTGGAGATATTGTGTTGAGAGAAATGACATTTTGGCGATGTCATATGGATCGGACATATCATCATTATCATCACCAGTCTTTCAACTTCCGTCGTTGGACATAGACCTTCCCTAGGATTCGTCTCAATTATCTATCATGGGCGTCACAGAGCCAGTATTTCTTGAATTTCTCTAGTTCATCTCTCCATCTTGCGTTCCGTCGGCCTCGGTTTCTCAAGTGATCTCTGGGGATCCATGTTGTGATTCGTGATGTCCATTAGTTGCATTTCATTCTTGCAACATGGCCTGCCCATTGCCATTTGAGTTTTTTCAACAATTTCTATGATGTTTCGGACTCCCGTTTTCTTCTTTATATACTATGCTGTGTTGAGATCTCTCCATGTAAGGTTGAGCATGATTCTCTCATGCACACGTTGTATGCTTCTCAGTTTGCAGGTCTGTCTCTTAGTTAGGTTCCATGTTTCAGCTCCATAAGTGACTATCATGAGAATGCATTGGTTGTATGCACGATAAATAGATAGATGGATAATCAACCAGCCAGACTGACCTGAAAACTGAAGAATAATTCAAGAATCACTACTTAATCTGACGAGCCAACACCACGGTCATGTAGTGCATGACGTCATTAGAGATGAACAGTTGATAGGATGTCTCGAAGGTTTCCTTTTGAATCAAAGCGCATGCGCTAAACGAGTACGCTTTCAATCATCAGCTGCCCGGGCTTGGCTCTTTTGGTTTCCTTCCGGTTCAATGGCGCCCGTGCGATTGGCGTTTAAAAGGGGTGATCGACCGGATTCATATTTATCTAATGGCGTGCCTCTGTATCTACACAAACGTGTTCATTTCCAGGAGCACAGCAGGAGATTTGGAGGGGAAGGCGACGGGCTTGGCTCCTTGAGGGACCCCCTCCAAGATTCAGTGAAATTTCTATTGTATAATGTTAAGAGAAATGCAGTAGGTGGACTTCTATTCACAAAGCTTTGGGGCTGCCCTCTATTGATTTAAAATCGTTATTCACTCCACTGCTCAACCCCCTGCCCCTTCTCTCTCTCTCTCTCTCTCTCTCTCTCTCTCTCTCTCTCTCTCTCTCTCTCTCATATTTTAATCATAGCGACTGTCTGCCTCTCTCTCCTTTTCTTTCTGTCTCTTTTCTGTTCTTTCCATCGATTACTTTTCAATTGTCTTTTATCTTTGATTTCTACAGCAAGAGCAATAAGCATTCGTACGGTATGAAAAACCGATCATTTCACCCCAATAACTTTCTTCATACGTGTTCTACTAAGTTCAAAATGCACCACAGCAAAGGTACAGCATAAACAACGATACCCATTGAATATAAAGCGGATAAGTGTATTACTGAAGAAGTTATGTAACAATATTTGAAACTCATACAAACAATTAGTATTCATAAAGTTGATATATGATATGATCAATCCCATTCGATGGCAGCTTTTAAGACAGCACATTATCAGGTGTCCTCCTTGGAGCAGCTGGTGCCTGAGAAAAGGGCCGGCTGCACCTGTTTTAGCTTAGCAAGATTTTCCGTTAATCGATGTCATAGCAGAGTGGATATAAATCAATGTGAATCGGGTAAATATTTGAGTATAGGAGTTTTTCCTGCAAATATAACTATAGGATGGGAAAGAAGAACACTATCGGGCATGGAGAAAGATGTGGAGAAATATTTCATAGTCGTTGGGATAAGGGAGGAGAAAAGGGCACAGGTAGCTTATCAGTTAGCGACTGGGAAAGCTGGGGACCTCATAAAAAGAGAATCTGTATCGCAAGCCCCTAAAGGAGTTGGAAGACTTGGGTAGAGCAGTTGATGAAATGTTGCAAGTTATGAGAAATTCCGGGGTCTCTGGGCATTTCCCATAGTTTTAGTGAAGAAAGAAAGACGGAACAAAATGATTTTGTGTGGATTACAGAGCATTGAATAATGTCACAAGGAGCAATGTATAGCCTCTTCTGATTATTGATGATAAATACCACAAACAATTGAAGACTACGAATCTGTTGTGAAACCCTTTTCTTCAAGTATTTCTAAGCTAAACGTTCAGAGTAGTTACCTGAATATTTTGGGCAAGTTTCGGCGGAAATTTCACTTCATTGTTGAACTTGTCTAATTCTTTAGGATTTCTTCTTTTAACAATCACTTTTTATAAACAGTACAAATGTTCTATAGGATTTAGATCAGGTTATTGTAAAGCCCAAAACAGGAGCAAATCAAGCGAAGAATCACTTAGGGATGGCAAGCCATCGGCAGAGCAAGCTCAACTTTTAAAAACCAGACGATCCAATTAATCCTGAAAAGAAGAGTATTCAACCAATGCATTCTCCCGATAGTCACTTATGGAGCTGAAACATGGAACCTTACCAAGATACAGACCTACAAACTGAGAAGCAAGCAGCGTGCGCATGAGAAAATCGTGCTCAACCTTACATGGAGAGATCACAAGACAGCACAGTATATAAAGAAGAAAATGGGAGTCTGAGACATCATAGAAACTATCAAAAAACTCAAATGGCAATGGGTTGGTCATGTTGTAAGAATGAAAGACAACCAATGGACATCACGACTCACAACAAAGATCCCCAGAGATCAAATGAGAAACTGAGGCCGACAGAACACAAGATGGAGAGACGAACTAGACAGATTCAGGAAATACTGGCTCTGCGATGCCTATGATAGAGAAGTGTGGCGAATCCTGGGGAAGGTCTTGATCCAACGACGGACGTTAAAAGACTGATGATGATTTCAAAGTCATGGCAAACACTGATCTTTCTCTTGTCCATCAATTCAGTCACCAGTTTTGATCTACGTTTGGGATCATTCTCTGGTTGCAATGTCCAATTTCTTCTTATGCAGAGCATTTGAGCCGAGCTTTTCAGATTATCCTTAAGAATATCTTGAGAGGTTTCTTCTTTCATGTTTCGTTCAGTTCAATCCAATCCAATTCGATTCGATTCAACAGCACCCTCGCAATGAAGCAAACCCCAGGAGTAATGGAACCTCCCTCATACCCCACTGTGTCCAGATGGTGTTCTTCGACAAATAACCTCAGTTCTTTTCCCGCCTCACATATTGCTCACCTTACGAGTACACAAGACTACAAGATTTTACCCTCAAAAGTTTCATCTTAGTTTAGATGCCTTAAGCAAAACTTATTCTAACATTCAAGTGCATCGGGCACAACAAAGATGCCTTCCTTGGTCCATGGTGTTTCAGTCCTACACGTTGCAATATATCCTTTGTCGTATTCTGACTAACATTCACGCCGTATGATTTCAAATTATTAATCAGGTGTTCCCGTGGGATCCTGGGATCTTTACTGCCGTCCCTGTTCATCTAGCACGTGGGTCTTTGTGAAACTTAACAAGAATTGCCAAATCACATAAGATTTTCACGGCAATAGCTATCTTGAATTTCTTCACGATGGACTGCTCTGTCGATTTAGAGACAGAGACCATTGGGAATCTTTTCACATTCTTTTTTTATTTGTGCTTATTAACCATTAATTGCTTCAGATCAATACTGGACTGTTTTGTCTTTAAAATAGCAAAACAAGTTGAAAACAATTGATGCATCAATGATATGATGCTTTGAAAACGAGGCTTGACGATGCAATGTTGCATTTTGCCAAAAATATCGATCAAGTTTTACAAGGGCGTCAAATTGTTTTATTAAGATGAAAAATGAATTATATGAAAATAATTGCTCAATTCATGAAGATTTATTTCAACTGGACGAACACTTTTTACATTTATTTTTTGAATACTGTCAAATAACTCCTTCAATAATGAACGTATCAATTTCATATTTTGAGCATAACATTGCCTACGTTGTACCTTACTTGTTGTCTAATTAGAACTCAGAGGAGTATGTATGAAGAGAGTTGTTGGCTGAAACGTTTTATTGTTCCTACCGTATGAATACTTATTGTCCTCACTGTATCCCTCCGCCTTGCTCATTTTCAATCATTCTCTACCTTCAATCCTCTTCCTCTTCTGTCTTCAAGATGTTCTCTCTATCTCACACAAATAGGTTCTCATTTGTTCTTATTCTCTTTCCTTTTATCTTTACTTCTCAATCCTTCCTCTCTCTCTCTCTCGCTCTCCTTTTCTGTCTCTCTCCCACTTTTTCTCTCTCTCTCGCCGTCTCTCTCACTCTCTCTTCCAGTCAAATGATCTATCTATCCTTTTTATATGTGCATATGTTTGTGTCTTTGTTTATGTGCTTTTGTGTGCCAGCGCTTCTAGCCATACGTTCTTGCTCACAGACCTGAAAATTGGCATCAGTACTCCTCTAACCCACCTCTAAAATGTCTTAATCGATTTTTTTTAAAAAGGTAGTTTTACCTTTTCTGTGTCTTTTTTTTTTTTTGCAACATCTTGATCTTGGAGATATTCAGATGTTGTTTTCTATTTAAGATGTTTTCCGATGGGAAAAACACCAGTGATGTCATAAATGGAATTCATTCTGACCATATTGATTCTTAGACTGAATTCTTTTTACACGACTTCAAATTTTGACGCTACAGTTAGTCGAGTATTGACTGTGATGGTGGGTGTGTTTTCTTTATTATATTATACACAGTGAATTGGAATCACTATCAAGTTGTTTATGACGTTAAGAGTAAACTGATAGCAAGCATACAAACAAAAGTCCTCGTCTTTTTTTGGAGACTATATATATGTGTGTATTTGAAGAAATGAATATATATGATCGGAAAGAATGATTATAAATTCTGTTATACTATATAGAAATTCTTATTCAAAATGATCTTCCGTCGTTACGTGGTTAATGAATCACTCGATCTTTACACGACTTCGAATTTTGACGCTACGGTTGTTCGAGTATTGACTGTGATGGTGAGTGTGCTTTTTTTTTAAATAATATTATGTACTGTGAATTGGGAATGTTATTAAGGTGTTTATGACGTTAAGGGGTTAACTGATAGTAATTGTAAAAAGGTCCTCATCTGTTTAATGTATGGTTGCAGGATCGATTCTTGCCACAGTCCCATTTTCTTTAATAGTTTATTCTATTCATATTGTCTAGGCCAAGTGATACATCTACTGTGTAACGACGGTAGACCATTTCAAATATATATATATATATATATATGTATATATATATATATATATATATATATATATATATATATATATATATATATATATATATATATATATCATGACTGTACAATTTATAACCATATATATATATATAAATATAATGACAGTACAATTTATTATCATATATATACATACATATATATATATATATATATATATATATATATATATATTTAATGACGATACAATTTATAATCATAAATATATATATATATATATATATATATATATATATTTAATGACTGTGCATTGTCAATTCGGAAAATGGTTGCTACATTAATATTCATTTTCATTAGATGAAGTATTGAGCATCATTATTATTGATTTTAAGACTACTATTTACCTCCATCTCAATTTTTCAGTTGCTTTTTAATCGCAATTTTTTTTCCACTCGGGTTGGCTTCTGTTTGCCAGTGTGTGAACAGCATTGATTTGAAATAAAGAATAAGCTCCAGGTGTGATTTGAAATCACATCCCTCCAGGGAGTGCAGGGTTAAGCCCTGTCTCTCTCCCAATTGAATTACTGGAGCTGAAAGATTGTTGCTGAGAATGGGTTTAAAGGGTTTGATTTGAATTTCGTTTGCCACTTAGCTTCGGTAGCGATTGATAAAGCGACAGAAAGTAATCCTGCTCTCCCAGGAGGGATGTGAATCTGAGGCTCAACCGGGGTTTATAATTCGTTTCGGATCAAAGCCGTTCACTAAGTGCCGAAGGGAAGCCGACCTTAGTTGCGATTAAAAAGCAAGTGAAAAATTGATTAACGTTGAATAGTCGTATGACAAAAATAAAAATTCAAAGAGTTGTTTGCTGAGATTGTTTGGGAGGGTGAGGTAGTTATAGGGAAGTTTGTTCAAGTGTTTACTTACACCAGAGGTAAGAGTCTGACAATCTGTTTGGCCAGAAAACAGAGCGCAGGGAGAGGTGGATTCGTGCCTCTCCCAAGAGCAGTAGTACAAAGTAAAAACAAACTGCTTCAGTCAAAATTTATACATGATTTATTAGGATGCTTTCAATATATATGTGTGTGTGTGTGCGTGTGTGAGTGTGTGTGTGAGTGTTTTTTATGCTCTACTCTAATTTAACTAGCTATTCAACGTTGAATGTATTGAGCACTTTATGAAAAAACCATTGTAAATTGGATATTGCATTATATTAAATTATATTGTATTCCTGATGTGTGTGTTTGTATGTGTGTGTGTGTGTGTGCACGCACGCGCGCACCAATGAGATTCGGTAAAAATTGATAGAGCGACAAGGCGTAATCCAGCACTTCCAGTAGGGATGTGAGTTCAAGTCTCAACTGGAGCCTATTCTTATGCTCTCTCTCTCTATCTCTATCTATCTATCTATCTATCAAGTAATGAACAGTGTAATTTTTCTAGGTTCGTTGTCCGTAACACTGGACACTTGTGGCCAAAGGTAATGAGTTTGCCAATTAAAATATCTCCGACACTATTTTAATCATATCTAGTTTCTTTTTCAATAAAAAAAAAAAAAAGAAAATCCAATAGAATTCAAAGAACGGTACCCCTCGTTTTTGTGAATTTCGATTTACCCTCTTTTCCACCCTCCCCCCCCCCGGGTAAAAAGTGAAAAAAATGTTCAGTTTTTGCAAGTACAACCTCTCCTCTCTTCTCTTTTTACCCCCCAGTCTCCTGTGCCTTCAACTATCAATCTTTTAACGTCCTTCGTTGGACATAGACCTTCCCCTAATACTCTGCCGACCTCGCTTGCGCGTGTGATCCCTGAGGATCCATGTCATAAGTCGCAATGTCCATCGGTTGTCTGCCCTTCTTGCAACATGGCCAGTCCATTGCCATTTGAGTTCTTTAATGGATTCTATGATGTCTCTGACTCCTGTCTTCTTCCGGATGTACTATGCTGTCTTCTGGTCTCTCTGTGTGCGGCCCAGCATAATTCTTTCATGTGCACGTTGCATGGTTCTCCATTTGTGGGTCTGTCTCTTGGTTAGATTCCATGTTTCAGCTCCATATGTAAATATGTGTGTGTGTGTGTGTGTGTGTGTGTGTGTGATATAATCAAACACGACAGTTATGTCTCTGCAGAAATATGGTGACCAAGTGAATCTTACAGAATATTCCTTATGTCTTACGCCTGATTTATGTTCAGCACACCTCAGACGCCATACATGCAAGGAGTGAGACCAGGCCGCCTCTGACCCGAATTCTCATCAAAGATTCTTTCTTTCCAATTGACCAATCAAAGACTTCTGATCCGGACTTTACCTTGTTCAAATGAAAGCACAAAGAACTTATGATCTGTACTTTTACCTTGTTCAAGTGAAAGCACATAGAGAAGGCATATCGTTTGAATTTTTGGTTCAGTGATTTGGGACGAACAGTGCTCGGCAGAAAAGAGAAATGGTGGCCCGGTAGAATGGTCGGAATTGCTTGGCAGCATCTGACTATGAGACTGTTCGAAAGATAATGGCCGATTCCAGATACCAACTTTTAGTCGTGTCCTACAGCATAACTATGACATATTCAGGGTTGAGCACTTTTTAAGTGATGTAACTCGTTCATTGTAAGCTTATGCAATGCTCTTCCATAGGAATAGAGCATTGTGGTGGACAGGGAATTTAAACTAAATAAAGATATCGCTTAAATTCAGCTTTACTGACCGTTCAGTTCCCTAGCAGAGGTAGGATATCGGTCTCTGGGTCTTGAAGCAGAAGTTTCAATCCTGCCTCGTGGTACTGGATGCGATAATGGATAGTCTATAGCCACACCGAAAAGCCGTAATACAACTAAACAGCTGTCAGTGGATGACATAATGATATACCTATATCTCAATTTTGTATATGCATGTGAATGTAGTAATTTGATAAGTTAATCTTAAGTATTGTCAACTAAAATTCTTATACACCAACTTTCATTTTGAGAATCTAATCTTTTATTCCCCATCTTTATTGTCTACACGTTTCGGCCAAATCATTCTACGGTCATCTTCAGCAGTCAAATATAATATCCGTTAGGAAAGAGAATATCTCCTCTCAGTCACTGTTTTTTGAGGGGTTTTTTTTTTATATTTCATTTTAGACCTGAGGAAAACCGAAGAATGAAGCAACCAAAATGTTCAGGCAACAACAAAGATAGGAAGAAGAGATTAAACTGTCCTAAAAAAAAGTTGGTATGTTGACGACTCTTCTCAAAGTCAACTAGAATAAAATTCTCGTATTCATTTTGGGTAAAAAAATAAATTGGTGTATTAGTAATACTAGCGGTTGTAATTTTGTTAGCAGCAGCCAGAAAACTAACACAAATACACAAGCAGCAAAACAGCCAATTTTATGTTCACGTTTTGCGTAAACCCCTTCCTCTCTTTCTGATGTCCCACACTGGCTGACATATCACAAATTGGAATAGTGATTATCCAAACATTATCAGAAGTAAGATATAAGAAAATGGAATATCTAGACTTTTGTCTTATTGCTGAATCAAACACCGCTATCTTTTTATGCTAAAGTCCTTAGAAAAGATATTAAATCAATATATATATATATATATATATATATATATATATATATATATATATATATATATATATATATATATATTTAATATCAACTGTAAAGAGTGAGACAGACTCGGGAGTAAAGTGTTTTGAAGTACGGTTTATTTATCTGTAGATTTTTTTTGTTGTTATTTTTAATGGTCCAGACATATTTCGGGATGTATTCCCATCTTCAGCAGTGTGTGCTGTGTGAGTATGTGCTTTTAGGAGTTGAAGGTTTGATGTGGAACCTGAGTCCACCATCAGGAGCTTTACTTTGTGAGTAAAAAATTGTATCCAGGCTACTGGTGGCATCCGGCTCTGTGTGAGAGAGTCCAGCCAGTGATGAAGTCTATGGTTAAGCAGTAGCAGTTGGTCTTGGAGAGGGCAAAATGTGTCAGGGTTGGAGCAAAGTGATGTGAAGTTAGATTTTGGGGGCATGTTAGGGATAGTGTAAATGGAGACGTGATGAGATTAAGGAGCTCCATAGGTTTCAATCTTACAAGTCATCAAAAATATGTTAGGTATGATTTGGACAAGTGATATGACTGGCTAAGGTAGATTTTGCTATGGGTCTGAGTGACTTTGAGGTTCCCAGTATTGAATGTTTCTGAGGGGGGAGGTCGATGTGGTTGTGAGGTTATTGTAAGTGGGAGTTTTTTTGAATTAGAGATCTGTGTGATAGATAGATAGATGGATAGATATGGGCTGATAGATAGATAGATATGGGCTGATAGATAGATAGATAGATAGATAGATAGATAGATAGATAGATAGATCCTTTTAATCAATGAAATATGCTCTTTTCACTAATATACATTGTTTATTTTCTAAGTTATCTGTTGATAGTGTAGACCCTAAGATGAAAAAAAGAATCGTCGCGTATAAGCCTCTACCACAAGTGTAAACTCGGTGACAATGTGTTTCAAACAGCTTCCAACATCAACCTTGCATAGGATGAAGGGATTACCTTCGGTTGAACAGTGTAGTGTTTGGTTTCGAAAATTTCGTAACGGACATGTGAGAGTCAAAAATGATGAGGCCAGAGGACGTCCATCTGCAATTGAAAATGAACGACTGAAGATGTCGATCGGACAAAACACATACCACATACTGTCAGCGAAATGTCACAGATAGTGGGCGTTGGCTGTTTGACAATAGCAAACCATCTAAGGCCAGTTGCTGAAGTCAAAAATCTCGATGTGGATTCTCTCTCTCTCTCTCTCTCTCTCTCTCTCTCTCTCTCTCTCTCTCTCGCTCGCTTGCTCGCTCTTCCATGAACTATCGAGGTATGTCAAGAACGATGTATTTTTGTCCAGATATCAGGTGATAGAACAAAGTACAGGGAGAAATAGATTCATTCCTTTCGCAATAATACACAGGTCAGGCAGGTCACTTGATGGAAACTAGCGTCTTCTGACAGCATGTCATTTGGGATTGTCAATCAAAACGTTGTAATCGGTTGCGATCAATAATCAAGTAACTTCTTTCATCTTTTATTGGATCTCTATGGAGTGAATTGTCAAAAAATGAAAAAAAAACAAGCCGGCACAAACTAGCGACAAATTTAGTAAAAAATTCACATTGTAAATTGAACCTCTCCACTCCAAGTAAAAAACTATTTGGGGTTGAATCATACGTCGCAATGAGCATAAAGATCCCCTCCCTGATTTTGATCTGGGTCTGCACATTATGTTCTCCTGGCAGATAATATTTCCTTTACTTCAACCTTCGGAGCAGTTAATAGGTATTGTCAGGAGTCAAGAATTAAGGTTAGCATAATCGGCATATTAGGGCTGTTGTATGTATAATATGGCATTGCCAATGGTTTCATTATAGAAATGCATTAATGATAAAATCAGAAGTGGATTGTCAGAGGTCACTGAGATAGGTGTTACTGACAGAATAGGGCTACTTTTGCCTGATGCAATTATATACATAGTGTAAATATATCGATAATGTCTCACAGTAGAAAACCTTTTTTAGATACGTATAATGTAAATGTATCAAATGATTTTACCATAGAAATACATTAAAATAACTTGACTACCGAAGGGGATTGTCCGGGGTCAGGAATTAAGGCTGTTGTCACTTAGTAGATACGACTATTTTTGTATGACCTAAATACAACTCCAAATGGTTATGTGCATAATTAGAAACTGTAAACCAAAACTGTCAAGATAGGTTTCTTCAGTTTTTAAGTTGGTCTGGCTAGCTGGCATAATTCATAAAGGCTGCACCAAGGAAGCTAAAAATCAGAAAAATAAGAAAAAGAACTTTTTGTTGCTTTTTTGTTTGTTTTTGCCACCCCCCCCCCCCACACACACACACATACTTTTCAATAGGTTTTTAATGGGGGTTCAATTTACAATGTAATTTAATACTAAATTGGTCACTAGTTTGTGCCCACTCATCTTTTTGACAATTAGTGATCCAACAAAAGATGACAGAAGACTCTTATTCATTGATCACAACTTATCCCAATTTTTTGATTGGTCACCCTCAACATGCTGTCAAAAGAGGTCAGTTTCTTTTGAGTGACCTACCAGACCTACTAATCATTAAGCTGGATATTAATAAAATGTTTTATTTATTGGTGTTGATCTTCGACATTTTGTCGAAAGGGTGGAATAATTCGTCTGGATATTTAAAGAAATATCTTAAAAGAGACGAAGGGGAGAAAAAAAAACCAAAAAGACGCGAGGAAAAACAAAGTTACAATCGGAAAAACATAAATTTGCTGCCGAAAAACGATGAACTTGCAAATGGCCGGGTTCTGATTGTGGTACCAATTAAAGTAATAAATCTTCCTTGTATTCATAAAACAAAATTATAGCCTTCAATTGTACAGCCTCACTTAGTGGCTATTAATTCTTCTATGGGAAGTCATGGAGTAGCAGTTAGAAAACGACATTTACAACAAGAATAATATTTCATCTTTCCAGGGTTTTTTTTGCGGGGGGAGACGAAGTATCATAAATCATTATTATTTTAAAAATCTTTGACGATATTTTTTTCTCCTCCATTTTAATTTTTATCAAGTTAGCCAGGGTCAGGTGAAGAACCGTTTAACCCGGTCTACTTCGCCAATTAAGCTACCAGGACTTAAGCTGAACACGGGAGTTCGAATAACAACTTTAAAGTTCATTCTGGTCGTGGCCATGTTTGTTTACTTTTTGGTAGTCAGAGTGTTTAATACGTTTATCTGTGTTTTGCTTTTTTGTTTTTGTGGGGTTTTTTTATTCTGTTTTTTGTTTTGTTTTCTTTGGGGAAGATGTGGGACTGAATACCATCTAAGGCTTATTCTTCCATCATCATCATCATCATCATCATCATCATCATCATCATCATCATCGGTCTTTTAACGTCCGTCGTTGGACCTAGACCTTCCCCAGGATCTACCACATTTCTCTATCTTGGGCGTCACGGAGCCAGTATTTTCTGAACTTGTCTAGTTCATCTCTCGATCTTGTATTCTGTCGGCCTCGGTTTCGCATGTGATCTCTGCGGATCCATGTTGTGAGTCGTGATGTCCATCGGCTGTCTGCCATTCTTGCAACATGACCCGTTTATTGTCATTTGAGTTTTCTAATGGATTCCATGATGTTCCTGACCTCCATTTTCTTTCTGATATACTGTGCTGTCTCGCGATCTCACCGTGTGAGGTTGAGCACGTTGCATTGTTCTCAATTTCCTGATCTGTCTCTTGGTTATGCTCTGTGTTTCAGCTCCATAAGTGACTATCGGGAGTATGCATTGGTTGTATACTCATATTTTTAGGATCGTCTTGTTTTTGAAGGTTAAGCTTGCTCTACCAAAGGCTTGCCTTTATTTTCATATAAATGCTATTTACTCACTGTCGGAGGGTAAACAACCTGGAGAAAAAACTTGCAATAAGCAACTCATAAAATCAAGATAGAGGTTGAAAAAAAAAGTAGTCAAAAAATGCAAAAATAATAATTGTCTGTAACTTTGAGAAGAATCATTAACATACCTATTTTTGTATGGGCAATCTAATCTCTTCTCCTGATCTTTGTTGTTGAAAAAAGTTTTGGTCGATTCTTTCTACGGCTTTCTCCAGGTGTAATATAAAAGAACAAATAGACAAATGAGTAGAGACTCTCTTTCCTTACGAATATTACATATTACACTGTTTCGTAAGAAATGGTCCCACTTCGTCAGCGCTGATGATGCGGGGTTCATTCCTAACGAAAAGTCTGTGAATCAATCCATATACACCCAAACTGTGTTTTCCTCACTGACTATAAAATGTTTTCACCATTATGTCGATTATAATTCATCTATCCAATAATCAGATAGATAGATAGATAGATAGATAGATAGATAGATGTGTATATGGATATTGGGATGGGTCAATGATAAATATACGACAAGGGTGTGTAAATCTATTAAGTTGATCTTTATTTTTTTTTAAAGTGCTTGATACCAGTAGAGCGATTACAAAAGGAGTTGAAATTTCTCCAATTATTTAGTAAAGAATGTACATTCTGTTTCACTTGAAAGAGATTTTCAAGTAAAACAGAATGTACACTCTTCAACGAACCATCGAAAAAATCTATACTCATTTTATTTAGATATATATGTGTGTGTATGTGTGTGTGTGTGTGTTACAGTACAACTTGGTCTATTGTTTCTATGCAAAAGCTTCTTTCCAAGTGTACAGATTTCAATAATCCTCAAGGATTATTCAGGATTTTACATTATTAGTTATTGTAAGCTCTGTTTTATTGAATTATCATTATTTACATTTTAGTGTTCATGGTGACCAGATCCATACGTAAATAACCCCAACAGGTTTTACACGTACTATGCGAGCATTAATAATGATCACTGCATTCCGGCTAACATTTTTTACATCATCATCATCTATTTCTTAAAGCCCATCATTAAAAATAGACCTTCCCACAGATTCGCCACAGTTCTCGATCATGGGCGTCGTGGAGCCAGTACTTTATAAATTTTGTCTAGCTCGTCTCTCCATCTAATATTCTGCCGGCCTCGGTTCTGCATGTGATCACGGAGGATCCATGTTGTGAGTCGCAATGTCCATTGGTTGTCTGTCATTCTTGTGACATGGCTAACCCATCGCTATTTAAGATTTGTTAATGGATTATATGATGTCCCTGACTCCTGTCTTCGCCTGGATGTACTGGGCTGTCTTGTGATCTCTCCGTGTGATGTTGAGCTTAATTCTTTCATGTGCACGTTGCATGGTTCTCGATTTGCAGATCTGTCTCTTGGTTAGGTTCCATGCTTCAGCTCCATAGGTGTCTATTGAGAGGATGCATTGATTGTATACCCTTCTTTTTAGGACGACCATGCTTTTAATATCCTCTCAATACTCATGAATTCATTAATATTACTATTCTAATAGAAAAAAAACTTTGCTTTTCACAACAATTATTTGGCGACAAAAACAGCGTTTTCTTCAGTCTCAACTTCGCAAAATGAAAGAGTCAAAGTAAATCAGTCTTCACTAAGCGCCTAACAATTGTGGCCTTGTGCCATATTAAGCTGACTTTGGTGGATACTGATTAAAATACTAGATTACAGTACGAGTTTAAGCAAAATAAGCATGTACTCGGGGCAGAAGAGAAGGGGGTCTCTACAGGATACTTGCAGTTTCCTGCGTTAAATTATAATAAATTGTTTAAATTGTTTGATACGAAAGTTAAGATTTAAAGTTTAATTTTTCTCTTATATGGAGAGTTAATACGAATATCAAAAATGATTCAACTGACCATATAAATATCATTGTATAAAACTGGCCTTATGAATAGTTTTATTGTAAATTGGCCTTATACATACTATTGTAGAAAACTGGCCTTATAAATACTTTTGCAGTAAATTGGCCTTTTAAATACTATTGTAGAAAACTGACCATTATGCAAGCACAAGTTTTGTTGGCAAAGACTTGGTTTAGTCAAGTAGTATATTTTGGTGTGGAAATGTATTTTTTCTAAGGTATCATGAGATTCAAAGAGTTTTTTTTCGGACTATTGAACTCCTTTTCGGTGGATTCAATCTACGGCCTTCTTCAGGTGTA
Organism: Thysanoteuthis rhombus; assembly: GCA_963457665.1. Lineage (NCBI taxonomy): Eukaryota > Metazoa > Mollusca > Cephalopoda > Oegopsida > Thysanoteuthidae > Thysanoteuthis > Thysanoteuthis major. The sequence goes on along the minus strand of OY735240.1, from coordinate 19,444,578 downwards.
ATATCCGAAATGTGGTAAACAGAATTCACCAATGATGGTAGTGAAAAGAATATTCAAGTGGTAGATACGCTACTTCTTATGATTCAAGTAATGTCGATTTCTTCCTCTTTCCTTGTCAGGCCTGGATTTCTAAATTCTGTCCCGGTTGAATAGGAGAGGCCACATCGAGTTGAACTCTGCTCTTGTCTGACTCTTCCCGAATTATACTTTGTAACATAGCTACCACTACCATGATTGGAAAATTCTGTTTACCGCCAGCACATTCGGATAGTACATTCGAAGAAATCCGTCGAATGGATCAGTCGGAATGTAGTGTTAATTTCACAAACAACAAAGAATTCAATTGCCCGAAAAAGATCCTTGAATGTTAATGACCCTTCTCGAAATTATAGACAGTGTTTCGGTGTGCTTTTGATATAGATATGACCTATCATTTCTTCAGGGATGTTTCATCTCTGAAAATGTTGTTAATTAATCAATGGGAGGATCGTGGGGGTACCATTTTTAGACTGTGCTCAATGCAATTTATCCGGTTCTGATTATAGATCTTGAATTAAGAGAAATGAATGATATCCAATACAAAAGAACAGAGGTAAGAAAACATTGAATGCGACGAATAAGAGTGTTGAAAATAACAAACAAGGTTGACGAGACCTGAAAGACAAAACTAACTACTCCAAGACATTTTCTATTCTGAATGAAGATGATTACTGCAGCTTTCATTTTGTAGTCAATCCCATTTATTTTATGACAAAATACAAAGCCAGGAAAGACGTACCAATAAATCAGCAGCAATACATGAAAATATAGAATATATGCTCAACAACTCGTTCAATTCTTATGTATGTCTCAAGAAGCATCTATTTATTCACTCTTGCGCGAGACCAAAATGCAACGTGAGGTGGGGGAAATAGGAGCGACACACCAAAAATAGCTTCAGCCGACGCGACTTTGGTTGCTAAACCACTGTGGTTGCAAAAGTAACTGTAGTAACGAAAGCATCAGGACAATCCCGACCTGTCCCTTTAAGTGCAATGGGACAGTGCTGCCCTGTGGCAACGGATCCCCCACAGCTGGGCCGAGTATCACTTTATTTACTCTCCCACCAGAGCTAAATGCGACGTAAGGTCAAGGCTTTACGTGAGGAATAAGGAGCAACTCATTAAAAATAGCTTCAGCCGACGCGACTTTGGTTGCCAATCAACCGTGGTTGCTAAAACAACTGCAGTCACAAAAGCGTCAAGACTAGCCCAACCTGTCCCTTTAAGTGTAATGGGACAGTGCTGCCCCGGGGCAACGGATCCGCTGCAGCTGGGCTAAGTGGGAGAGCCCAAAGATGAGTCCAAAGGCTCCCAAATGTGCATAACAATGCACAGCATCAGTATAAACTCATTGGCTGACGTATTGCGCCGACACACTCGGTCTTTGACACACACCACAAGACAATCTCCGGCCCATTCGACAGGCATCTCTTTGTTTACTCTCCCACCAGAGCAAAATGCGACACAAAGTCAGGGCTTTACGTAGGGAAAATAGGAGCAACCCATCAAAAATAGCTCCGACCAACGCGACTTTGGTTGCTAAGCAACTGCAGTCACGAAAGTGTCAGGATGAGCCCAACCTGTCCCTCTAAGTGCAATGGGACAGTGCTGCCCCGGGGCAACTGACCCCCTGCAGCTGAGCCAAGTAATAGAGGGAGAGCCCAAGGACGAATCCAAAGGCTCCTAATGCGCGTAGCAATGCGCAGTCTCAGTATAACCTCAGTGGCTGATGCATTGCATTGGCGCATTCGGTATTTGATGCTTACCGCAACACAATCTCCAGACCATTTCGGCTAACAAATATCAGTTTAACTGAGACCGACATCTTTTTTAAGGTAGCTCATTGCATATATCTTATATTAAGTGTGGAATAATTGAATAAATGTTTCAAAGATACCATGACTAAACATGATTTCCTACATAGTCGTCTGCTATCGACTGTTTTTAATAAACAATCTCTTGATTGAATTATCAAAAAAATTATCAACGAAGTAACGCTCATTCATTTAGCAACAGAATACAAAGATAACATTAGCAGAATGAATGCATAGCCGTATTTCATATTTTCATTCTTTTCAGAACATTATATTTAAAAAACGACTTTTGCGAATGAATCAAAAGTATTTCGCCATCATCATATATTTCGGAACAGAAACATGGAAGTTCATCATAAATTTCTTACGTCTGGCAGCAACAATGTCGCGTGTATCGGTGGTATCAAGCAGGGATAAAATCCCAGCTATTTATGAGTGAAACGATGTTTTTAAAACTATAATAAAAAAAGAAAGAAAGAATTTTGTATATAAATTTTGGGGGGTGGGTATCAAAATAGTCATATTTCCTAAGGTCAAGCAATAAAAAAGAAAGAAGTCCTCAGACATCCAAGAAAGTTTGAAAAAGAAGCGAGACTCCCTGACAAAGTAACGAATGGTTGAATTCTGAAAACTTTGAACCGTGACTGTCGTAATGAAAAATCACTCAATTTTCAACCCAAAAGCCTAGTCTGACCACAGATAAGTAGCATTTGATCTCGATTTTATTTCAAATTATATTTACTATATTTTGCTAGAATTTTGAATGTAGATTCTATGCCTAAATATCTCTCTTTCTCTCTCTCTCTCTCTCTCTCTCTCTCTCTCTCTCTCTCTCTCTCTCTCTCTCTCTCTCTCTCTCTCTCTCTCTCTCTTACCTGATGAGGTCGGTGAGGCTAGGACTGAAATTCCCTATTGCTTTACACTGTGAATTTGAAACAAACCAAAATAAAACACAACACAAGGGTAAAGGAAATATAAGTAGTACATACATGCCCGCCCCCCATTTTCCCAACAGAGAGGACTTCACTGGTAGACTCTTAAGGCCAAGCAATAAGAAAAAGAAAAGAGAACTCCTCAGACATCTAAGTAAGGTTGAAAAGGAAGCAAGACTCCTCGACAAAATAACAAATGGTTGAATTCTAAAATTTCGAACCGTGACTGTCGTATGGAAAAATCACTCAACTTTCAACCCAAAAGCCTAGTCTGACCACAGATAAGTAGCATTTGATCTTGATGTTATTTCAAATTATATTTACTATATTTTGCTAGAATTTCGAATGTAGATTCCATGCATAAAGATCCCTCTGTTCCTTACCAGATGAAGTTGGTAAGACTAGAACTTAATTTCTCAAAAATTTAACCCTGGGACTTTAAGTTAAAAACTTTAAAAAATAAGGGAGAATTATGATGAACAGAAATTTATTTTTTATCTCTTCGAACACCCATTCCTTACTTACAAGAACAGATGGGATAGGTGCTAAGAGCTGGTGAAACCTGTTCGCATACGTATGATAAATTTTCGCTGATATCCAAAACTTGTTACAATTGAACTCAGTCAGTAAGACATCATGCTGGCAAACAGTTGGTAGTGTGTTCAATTTAATTTTTTTTACAGATTGGTTTATATTTTGGTGAGTGTTGTCCTCGATTTTGTAACGCTAAGAAAACAATGTCAACTGTAATCTTTGTACAAGAGTCCGACAAAAACTACTGAATTAGAAAACTTTTTTTTAAAATGGCCGACAGCCTTGAAACGTTTATTCCTGTTATTACCTTTTAAAAGATTATGTGTGCTAGACCATTAAAATTGCAAAGCGACCCGACGCTGTTTTGAAGATAATTCATAATCACAAGTGCTCCGACTGGGGAATATAAAAAGAAGACCGACAAAAAAAAATTGTATTTCACGCCCTGTTAGGGGGTCTGCGTTCGCTCATGCACGGAAAGATTTATGAAAGTCTCGGTGTTTAACAAAGTAGATTCGACAATAATTCAAATCATCCTTTTTATTTTATTAGACAGGGGTGTTTTAATCATTGCATGCGGTTTATTCAGACTGATCTTGCTGTCTGTGTTGCTCTTTTTTTTTTCGCAACGTTTCTGCCGTATACCCACCGCCCTCCTTCGGGCGTTATTTGTTCTGGAATGTTGAAACTAGTTCTTGGAAGACGTGCTCATTTCTCCTCGTTGTTTTGCGCGAAGAGGTCAGGGGGAGATAATCTCCAAAACGAAAAGAAAAAACTGTCTTTGTATGTATATAAATATATTTTTATATTTACGCAGAATTAGACGGTCAGTAGGACCGAATTTTAGCAATGTATTTACTTACGCACTATTTCCCACCCACCAAAGTGCTCCATTCCAGAGTAGGAAGAGCATTGCTATAGAGGAATTTCAAATAGTGTTTCAAATAATATAACGCATTCATAAATATTATGTTAGATTATACATCCATTTTGCAATATATATATATATATATATATATATATGTATATGAGTAATCCACGGACAGCTGTTTCGTTGTATAACAACTTATCAGTGTGGCTATAGACTATTAATTATCCCATCCACTACCACGAGTTCCGGCCTTTTCAGCAAGGATCAGAGTGTGGTGTCTGTTCCCCGGCAGAGACCGTCGAGATTGTGTTATGATTGGCCTCAAAGACCGAGTGCATTGGCGCAATATGTTAGCCATTTTTGGATGGATTCCCCTCGTAAAGCCTCGACCTTGTGTCACATTTTGCTGTGTTGGGACAGTAAATGAATAGACCATCCAGTACCACGAGGCAGGATTGAAACCTTCGCTTCAGAGGCTGGCATTTTAACCCTGCCTTACGTAGTAAGACTGAATTTAAGCGATATATTTTACTTATGCACAATTTCCCATCCACCTGAGTGCTCTATTCCAGGGTGGGAAGAGCAGTGCAAAATATAGCTTATGATGAACAAATTATCCTACTTGAAGAGTGCTCAACCATGAATGAGGGAGCCTTAATATATATATATATATATATATATATATATATATATATAGAGAGAGAGAGAGAGAGAGAGAGAGAGCAAGTTAGTCACTCAATAGAACCCATCAGAAGACAAACGTCTTTTAGCAACATGCCTTGTTGGGGGTGATCAATTAAAAAATCAGGAAAATTGATGATCAATGAACGTTACTAATCTCACCTTTTGTTGGGTGGTGATCGCAAAAAAACGTCTGAATTCAATTTTTTTCTAAGAAGGTATGAATGCTTCTGGAAACTAACTAGGTGACCAGTTTAGCATAAACTTACATTGCAAATTGAACCCCCACTAAAAACCTATTTAGGGAAGGTGGTATAGAGAAAATCGTTATTTTGTAGACATAATGGGGAATGAATGTTTAAATTCGCAACTCTCCGGCGTCGTTAGTGTGATATGTACCTACTGAAAAAAAGTGTTATGGAGACCATTTTTGAAAAATTACTCTAATTTGTTACACGTAAATTTATTAGTTTATCTCGAAGCAATATTTATCATATGTAATCATAAATTCACTTCGAGACAAACTAATGAATTTAGGTTAACAATTTTTTTCCCAGCAAAGTAATTATTCCAAGTTGGTCTAAAGAAACACTTTTTCAGCAAGGGTAATATATACATTCATACATACATACATTCAAGCATACGTACAAGCATACATACATACTTACATAATTTTGTACATACAAACATGCATACATGCATACTGACATACAAACATACATACATACATTCATACAAACGTACGTACATACATATATACATGCATACATACATGCATACATACATATATACATACAAACATACATACAAATATATATGCATACATACAAAGATACATACATACAAACATACCTACATACGAACATATATACATACATACATATATACATGCATACATACAAATATACATACATATATACATGCATACATACATACATACAAACATACATACATACATACATACAAACATATATACATACAAACATACATACATACAAACATATATACATACATAGAAACATACATACATACACACATACAAACATACATGCATACATACATACATACACACATACATACAAACATACATAAAAACATACGTACAAACGTACATACATACAAACATACATACGAACATACAAGCAAACATACATACATTCATGCATACATACAAACATACATACATACAAACATATATACATACATACATACAAACATACATACAAACATACATACAAGCATACAAACATACAAACATGCATACATACATACAAACACACATACATGCATACATACCTGCATACATACATACATACATACATACCTTCATACATACATATATACATACATACATACATACATACATACATACATACATATCCAGCCAGCCAGCTGAAAAACTGGAGAAACCTATGTTGGCAGTTTCGGTTGAGAGGTTGCAATAAATTTCATAAAAAGAAAATATAATTCCCATAAATTGAGAAGAGAGAAAAACGAGCGTACATTTTTGTTGATTCTTAAAGCGTATCTTTCATTCACCGATGAATACACGGTCTACTAGAGAGGAAAAGGAAGACTGTGTTGCTTCCAAGGAACTTAAATACAGGTTTGTACACTTTACAGTATCCACTGCTGCACGACTGAGAGAAGAAGAGAGAGACAGAAAGAGAGAGAGAGAGAGGGAGAGATAAGTGACTAATAAGAAGTACAAAAGAAGGAAGAGGAGAAAAGATACAGAAAAGAAGTAAGAGAGAAAGAGCATTTAAAAAATAGATATAAACTGATAGAAGAGGGGGTATGCGAGAGAGAGAGAGAGAGAGAGAGGGAGAGAAAGAGAGAAATATGGAGTAGTGCTGAAAGGGGGTAATTCAGTATTCCCAATTTAGATGTTTTCCATCTAAATCTAGATGTTTTTGGTGCCGTCTAGATGTCAGAAATTGCTATTCAGATCATTTCAAATCAAAGGATACTTCTTATTTAATCAATAGTTATATAACGAGTATTATTCTAAATGAAATAAGTGACAGGTCTCGCTGGTCACTCGATAGAAACCGTCACAGAACCAACGTATTTTTGAAATTTGGGAAAAGGGGTGAACAATGAATAAATAGCTTCTCTCCCGTTTTGTTGGACACTGAAAAGTTTGAATTGATAGATTTAGCATAAACTTAAATTGTACATCGAACCCACCACTAAAACCTTTTAAAGGGTATTTTGAAAACCAAGCAAAGAAAAATCTTTTGTATTGTAAACATAGTAAGAAATGAATTTTGAAAAATTCAACCCTCTGACTTAGTTGGTGCCGACTTTACGTGCCATACGTACAGATATACATAACCAGCCAGATCAGCTTAAAAACTTCCGAAACCTAAGATTGCAATCTCTTCTCATGAAGTTGCTTTATAGATTGTCGTATTGAGTAGAAATCTGGTACTGGAGGCTTTTGAAACAAGGCTGAACTTCTGTGAACAGCGGACTAAAAAAAACGCCCTTAAGCTAGCAATGACGTCAGCTGTTCCTGCTTAGAAAACCGACCCCTCATCATTTTAAGTGCAGGGACTCTAAAACAGTCTGAACTGTCTCTAAGTAGACTAAAATATTTGAATGTATAGAGATGACTGGAAAATATTCCTTTTAAAATTTATTATAGACGCAAATCAATTGACTTCAACCTTTTGAAATGAATGGAAGTGTTACTATATAAGGAAGTGGTCGGCTTTGGCTTCCTTATTGCATGAGCTGCGATACTACCACAACAAGGAAGAGCCGATGTTGTGGTCGCCCAGCAAAATTGTTAATGTTAGTGAAAAAAATGTTCTAGGCTACTACAGCCATTTGCGCTTTTTACCTGGAACGTATCTAGTATTTAGTACCAGGCTTTCCTGTATTTGAAGAAAATCTAGATGTTTTTTTAAATGTTTTCTGGCTCAAATTTAGATATAAATCTGAGAATACATTTGGCAACACTGAACCGGGGAATGCATGTCACTAATCAAAAAGAAAGGGAGACAACTGCTACTGGCCTAATAATTAATTTCACCTATCAATCGTTGCCAGGAAACAAACCAGTTGCCCAAATGCGAATTTTAAAACAAACGGCTTTCCAATAATTCGTCACGCAACAGGAAGGCTGGTAGTAATGGCGGGGTTGCCATGGTGATAACAGGATGAGACAATTGTAAGGAGTGAGTAGAGAAGAGGAGGAAGAGGGGGGGAGAGTCGGCTTTTTGATAGAATGAGGAATGGTGGGAGAGAGAGAGACATGGGGGAAAATAATAAAAGAGAGAGAGAAAAAAAGAAAAGAGATATAATTATTCATAGATGACCCTTCTTTTTTTCACGAATTTAGATTAATCCCCCAGGTAGATTGAGAGAAGAGAATAGCAGAAAGAGAGAATGAAGAATGAATAAGAGAACGAAGAATGAATGAGAGAACGAAGAATGAATATATAAGGAAGAAAGACAGAAAGAAAACGATGATATATGTAGAATAAATACGTTATCAACCCAAAGAGATAGATTATCAAAAGAACGAAGTTACCCAGGCAGAAAACGGTTGAAATACGGAGAAATAGTAGCCATTAGTTCTTTATTAAGACCGTTAATTCTGAGATATCTCGTTTTTGCTCATAAATTGTAAACAAACAATCGGATCGACCATAACTCGCCACCACCCCCAGGTAGAATATCTCCACCAGCCTCCATACAATTTTTTTTTCTGAAATATATTAAGAAATAACAAAGTTACTCAACTGAACGATGGCGAATTGAACTCACATTTATTCTGTCTCAGAACCTAATCAACCGTACCAGCTGCTCTTACCGGCTGAGCTACGAGAGCTCTACGGTTGACGGAAGGATAAATCTAACATATAAACCTACTCTAAATTTTCTTTGGTCTCTCTCGGCGTCATATTTTTATTGCTTTTAAGCTAGTCGCATCAATAGTAGCCATATTATATTTCTTGCACTAATGGATCAGGCATCTGCATATTCAAATTGGCTATTCTTAATAGCTAGAAGTGGCTAGATTTTTTTCCAAAAGCTTTTTGAGAGATTTGATTTCCAGGTAACGAAATTACACCAATGATAATTGGGAAATAGGTAACATTAATCCTTAACCTATCTACTGGCCCTAATTTGAAATCTACCCTCAAAGCCTAATCTTAAACCTACCTACTTACCGTAGCACCAACCCTACCTACTAACCCTAAAACTAACCCAAAATCCTAACCCTAACCATATACCGTACGAGCTCAAAGGTAAACGATATTTTTCGGTGGAGAATAAAATTATTTGAAAAACGGTTTAAAATCTTGCTACTCAGCTGTTCAAAATGACCAATTTCAAAATGGTGGTGTCGGATGTGTCAATCATTATTATTGATTATCAACGATTTATCCGGAATGGTGTCCCCATCTTGTTTACCATATTCACAACGTTTTGGCTGCTGTACCCTCAGGCCTTCTTCAAGTGTCTCTCGTACACGGTTACCTGAGAATCCCTTGATTCAATTTGCAGGAGGTGTATTGTTCCAAATCGGTTTAATCAATGAATCCTTTCGAGCTGATTCGTCTTTTTGTTGTCGCTTGTCTGCCTATTCAACTTGACCAGCATATATAATTTCGAGGCCCTGGCACAGAGATTGAAATCGGTACCGCCAGGCAGGTTACTAAGATACAATTTATCGACGCTGTTATCCACTCACCCAGTTGCCCCGTTGTCTTTTTTTAGATGCGCTTGTATCTCTAACATCGATTGCTGTCCCCTCTCTCTCTCTCTCTCTCTCTCTCTCTCTATATATATATATATATATATATATATATATATATATATATATATATATATATATATATATATTGAAAGAGAGAGATGGATAGAGAGAGAGTGGAGAGAGAATCTAGATGTCTTTTTTTCTTCAACTCCATTTTAGATTTAGACGTGAAAATAAATTTTGGCCCACAGCCTTTGCCCGATCCTCATACTACCAAAGCGCTAATGCATCTATGGTCCGACTTTCAAGCTTGTTTGATTGCTTTTTCTGTTTGTTTTTGTTGTTTCAGCTTTACACGGTCCATCAATTTGGACATCTGAAAATTTGTAATTATGCAAAATGGACTAACGGGGACGGAGAGGTCAGATAAAACAGCAACAAAAAAAAAACGACACGTTTGAAATGGAAAGGTTTGTTTCGGCATTTGTCGTCTGTCTTTTGTCTTGGAGTTGTTGCCTGACGACAGTGAGGAAGCTGTTCGCGTCTGTGATGTTGATTGGGGTCACTTGAAAATGACGCGCGAATAAGGAACGAGGTTTTTTTAAAGAAACATGTAGAGATAGAGGAGAGGAAAAATGGAGGGAAAAAAGGAAGAAGAACAGGCCTATTTAGTCACTCGTTAGTAACCGTCACATGCTGAGTTTGGGGTGATCAATTAAAAAGAAAGTACGGAAAAAAGGCTGAACAAATGGATGAGTTGCGTCTCTCGCTCTTTGTTGGATCGTTGGAAAGGCTGAATTTTCAACGACGATAAAACAGACATGAATGCAGCCAGACAAAAACTAGGGCCCAATCAAGCATAAGCTTACATTGCAAATTGGACCTACCTCTATATACCTATTGGTGTGGATTTTTTTTTAAAGATGTTTTTTTCTGGACATAATAAGGAGTAAAATTAATTTTTTCAGCCCTCTAACTTCATTGGTTAGAAGAATAAGAAAAAGAAAAAGAAAAAGGAAAAGAAGAAGAAACGCAAAATAGAAGAAGAAGAACAAGAAGAAAAAGAAAAAGAAGAAGAAACGCAAAATAGAAGAACACGGAATACAAGAAGAAAAAGAAGATGGTTATTTCAATCTTCAATTTTACCTTTGTCGTTTGGGGAGGAAGAAAAGTATTTGTGGGAAAGATTCTCTTTCGATGTTCTAACCTCGTGACTCAACAGCTTCGAGATGACTGGGAGCGGGACTGAACTTTTGTATTCACGTCTTTCCGACCCCATCGTCGATTCGAAAAATTGACCTAATTGCAATCAGCAAAGACGATTCAAAACCGTTCTGTAGGCTTCATTTTTTATGTTATTTTTTGTCGTTTATTCCTGTAAACTCCTTGCAGGGCATAATGTAGTAACCACTCTGCTGCAGTTTCTATTGCAAGCAGATTTTCTATGATGGGGCTGTGGAACCAATCCCCTCCTTTCTTAACCTATCTTGGGACCAACTAATGGCGATATCTAAGCTGTATTTCTTTTCTGTTTGGATGACCTTCTCTTAAATGAGCTGCCCAGAAGGGATAAATGGCTACTTGGACTTTAATTATCTAAACCAAAAGATTTTTAGTTGTGTCCAAACGTCTCAAATGGCGGTGGGCTTGTCATATAGTAAGAATAGCGGACAATCGATGGATCTCACGACTCACGACATGGATCCCTCGAGATCACATGCACAACCGAGGCCAGCAGAATATTAGATGAAGAGACGGACTAGACAAGTTCAGAAAGTACTAGCTCCGCGACGCCCATGATAGAGAAGTGTGGCGAATCCTGGGGAAAGTGTATGTCCAACGACGGACGTTAAAAGACTGATGATGATGATGATGATGAAATAAATGATACAAAATAAATGTTGAGAATTAAAATCATTGATATATAGTAATTAATGTACATTATATTTCCTAGATCTTAGACACATATCTGGAGAGTCTATATCTTTTTAAATGTTTTAACGATGCTTCCTGACTCAGTTTTAGATGTGAACTTGAAAATAAAGTGAGCGGCCCACCTTTTGCTAGATTTCCCAGCAAGAAAAGAATTAGCGTATCTACGTCCTGACTTTCAAGCTTGTTTATTGTAAGGGAGGTGTAAACAAGAATTAACTAGAAGTTTGAGATTTCTATTTTTTTTAAAAGCCAAAACGGCCGAAAGGCGCTGGAAATGTTTTGAAAAACTACTGGATCAGCGGAAGAGAGAAAATGCTTCAAGATGGTGAAAAAGTGAAAAGCTTTCCTCTGTTAAAATTAGCACGTAGAATGAAAGCGAGGCAAAAATATAAGATTGCTTTGCAGATGTACAAATAAAAATGGCGTCGCTTCCAGCAATAAAATTTAATACAACTTTTCTTATTTTTCTTGAAGGATTCAAAGCAGGGTTGCTATATAGTTAGAGACTTTTCTGGCTAAAAAATATGCAAAAATAGCCAAACGTTATTATTATTTGGCGTTTATTTTTTAAACGGTTTTTTTTTTTTTTTTTTTTAGACAAAAAACAGATGAATTTAAATCAGATATTGTAAATGATTAATATGAAATAGAGGTTTAGCCGATGGAGCTGATCCTATATATATATATATATATATGTGTGTGTGTGCGTGTACACACACGTATATGTTCATGTGAATGTGCAGGTGTGTGTAACTCAATAGATCTACAATAAACTGATATTGCAAGGAATATTTCAAACGTGCAGGTGATCAGCTTTATTTACTGATATATATATATATATATATATATATATATATATATATATATATATATATATATATATCAAGTACAAATCAGGAACAATATAACATATATATATATATATATGTGTATATATATATATATATATCAAGTACAAATCAGGAACAATATAACATAATGCAATAACCGATGTGTGGTGGGTAAATTTCATAAAGTGACATTAAGTCAACTTAGAGGAGAACTTAAAATATTTTGTAATAAAGAATTTACTACAAAACACATTTATGTTCCTGTCCTGTTCGGGTTCCATCAAGCTAACGATCCTATTTGGGGGGGGGTCTTTTGTGGATGTGTAACCTCTTCTCCCCCCCCCTCTCTCTCTCTCTCTCTATATATATATATATATATATATATATATATATTTGATGTTTTATTTTACCTATACATATAATCATTATTATTCTTTTCTGGTGTAAGCAATAAGATTTAATACAGAGTTCAATGATAGCAAAAATATTTCCATTTTGCGCCGAGCTATGGATTTACATTCTAAGTGGAGCTCCAGAGTTTCTCCATTAGCTGAGAATATCGTCAGATTCCGTAACAGTCACCATCTCTTCGGTCGGTATTGTAAGAAAACCCAGCTCTTGTCAAAGAGAGCCTTCGCTATGGCACGGCTCTATCATTCGTTTTTATACTACTATTCACCTAAGTCTTAATGTTTCACATTGACTGTGTCAGTAGTGTAGCGATGAAGGGAACTGAATAATTAAATAATAATTGTATCAAAAATAATGATGTTAGTTTATAAATAATTGTAACTCCGCAGTAAAAGCCGAAAAAAAGACTTTATTTGAAATAGTACTGCAACAGTCAAAATAGCCAAAAAATTAAATATGGTATAATCATGATGGATGCTTCTCTAAAAAGTCAGATTTGGCAATAAAATCGACAAAATTGCACGATTGATTCAAACTGCGTGAATATTTGTAATGCATCAGGCCTTTGTCTTGTATATAAATGTATATGTATCTATTTGTAAGTGTATTCATGTATATGTTTATGTGTATGTGTAAATATGAATATACGAGGGTATGTTTGCGTTTGTGTATGATATTGTTTGCATTCTGGTGGATTTTGGTGCGCAATAGATAGGAAGGCTTTTCGTGGATACTCATTGAAAGGAAGTATTTATGGATATGTTCTACATATATTGATAGATAGATGGATAGACGATAAATAGATAGATTGATGGATATGCCAAAAACAGATAGATATATTGATAGATATAATAAGAACATATAAATACATAGATAGATGTACAATGAACAGATAGATATATTGATAGATATACAAGGAACATATAAATACATAGATAGATGTACAATGAACAGATAGATATATTGATAGATATACAAGGAACATATAAATACATAGATAGATGTACAATGAACAGATAGATATATTGATAGATATACAAAGAACATATAAATACATAGATAGATGTACAATGAACAGATAGATATATTGATTGATATACAAAGAACATATAAATACATAGATGTACAATGAACAGATAGATATATTGATTGATATACAAAGAACATATAGATGGATAGTTGGATAGATAAATATACAATGAACAGATAGATATACAAAGAACATATAGATAGATAGATATACAATGAACAGATAGATAGATTCACAATGAAAAGAATGATAGTAGATATACAATGAACAGATATATAGATAGATAGATAGATAGATAGATAATGAACTGAGGAATAGATAGATATACAATATACAGATATATAGATACACAGATAAAAGATGAACAAAAAGATAGATAAATATACAATGAACAGGTAGATAGATTTACATAGAACAGATACATAGATAGATAAATAATGAACATAGATAGATAGATAAATAGATAGATAGACGATGAACAGATAAATGCATTAATAGATGGATAGATACTGAACAGATAGATAGATGTATATGAATAGACTGATCGAGATAGGTATTCCAGACATATATAATATATATATATATATATATATATATATATATATATATATATATATATATATATATATGAGAGAGACAGACAGATAGACAGACAGAATGCCATTATTCTGTTTTTCATTACTGATATTTGCCTATTTATCGACTACAGTATCCATTTATCTGGCTACCTGTAAATACATAAGTAGATGGATAGATACTTAACAGATAGATACATACATAGATACATAGATAGATGTATATGATAGACTGATCGAGATAGATATACCAGACATATATATATATGTGAGATAGAGATAGATATATAGAGAGAGACTGACGGACAGACAGAATGCCATTATTCTGTTTTTTCATCACTGATATTTGCCTATCTATCGACAACAGTATCCATTAATCCGGCTACCTGTAATCGAACTCATTAATTTGAATTGAAGATCTAGGACTAGATCAGAGTATGACTATGGTGAAGACTGTCTTCTACTCAGCATTACTTCATCATCATTTCATTAGCCATTCATTCAATGTTTTTCACCGCATTATCTAACTTGAGCTGATTTGAATGACAGTTAAAAGGTTTGATAAGGTGGTTAGATATTGTTTAGAGGGGACTATTCTGTGATTCGATATTTTCACTGAGCCGGCACACCTCAGGTCCAGTAATGCTGGATAAAGGTGAAGGTCTACGGCATGTTAATTTAACAACAGGCTATACAGTGACAAAGTCTGAATTAATTTACGTACTTCCGGTTCCGCTTGCAACGATTAGCGACGAAATGGCTACTTCCGTTTTCATTGAAATCGGCCCATTTTTTTCAAATGAATGGTAAAAAAGAATGAAGTCTCTGTGTTCTGGGCTAAATCCGATAGCTTTTCGAACACATATTGCCGAGTTTACATTGTTGGGGAAATCATTTGTAGATGAAATTCCCCTTCAATCGACGGTATCAGATTCGTGCATTTTATCGACGAAAGGTTGCTGTGTTGTCAGAAGTCGGTTGACGTCTGTCCGAAAGCGTGTAATTGTAATCAAAATAATGATGAAAAAAAAAAGACGACAAAGAAAGGAAAAAGCATGATTTCTTTTCTGTGCGTTTTTAGAAGACAGTGGAACCGGAAGTATGATGATGACGTCAGCATTTTGCCACTCTATGGGCACCTTTATTTCTCTATTTGAAAAACTGTCTGCTCTATCGATTAGGGTTCTTGGATTCGCGATTTTTCTCTTCATTTATATTTCTTTCTTTCTTTTTTCTCTTCGTCAGCCTCGCTCTCACGATCCAGCCTGCTTTCTTCAAGTACCTCTTCTTTTTTCTTCTTCTTCATCTCATCTCATCTCCCTCTTCCTTCTCTTTCCCTATCTTTCTTCTTCTTTTCTCTCCTTGTTCTTCTTGGATATCTCTCTCTTTCTCTCTCTTCCTCTCTCTCTCTCTCTCTTTCTTCGTTTTTCCTATTATCCCCTTTCCTTCTATTTCTATGTCTTTTGCCCTTCTCTTGAGTTTTTCACCATCCCATTCTTTCTCTTCATGGCTTTTTTTCTCTGTTCTTCTCCTTCTTCTTTCAATCTCTCTCTCATTTTCTTCTTTCTTCTACTCTCTTTCTCCCCCCTCAGTCTGTCTGTCTCTCTCTCTCTTTTTCACTCACTCTCTCTTTGTTTTCCTTATTACCCCTTTTTCTTCTATTTATTCCATGTCTTCTGCCCTTCTCTTAAAATTTTCACTATCCTATTCTTTCTCTTCATAGCTTCTTTCTGTGTTCTCCTTCCTCTACTCTCAATCTCTCCCTCATTTTCTTTTCTTCTCCTACTCTCTTTCTCTCTCTCTCTCTCTCACTCCCTTTTCGTTTTCTTTATTACCCCTTTTTCTTTTATTTATTCCATGTCTTCTGCCCTTCTCTTAAGCTTCTCACCATCCCATTCTTTCTCTTCATAATTTTTTTCTCTGTTCTTCTTCTTCTCTCTATCTCTCCCTTATTTTCTTTTCTTCTTCCACTCTATCTCTCTCCCCCTGTTTCTTGAGCTCTGTCTCAACCCACGACGGCTGCCAGTGACAGCTTTCTGGAAGAACTCTCCAAAAGATCCGGAAGAGGGCAAGCGTCCACTGACCTCCACGATTTCGGGAAAGACAGCCGTCGGGGGCAAAACTCGTCCATAAACCAAATCGATCTGCCCAATCAAAAAGAGTGAATATATTCGAGTCAAAAGCCACCATTCGACACCTCAGTTACCTGACGCTGTTTAGAAGCGGAAAAAAACAGGTCAGGTTAGTTACTCAATAGAAACTGTTGCATGACCAACGTCTTTTTGCAGCATGCATTGTTGGGGATGATCAATTTTTTTAAAAATGGGGAAAAAAGGGATGGTCAATCAATAAGTTACTTTTTTCGCCTTCTGTTGGGCAATGATCACTAAAAAGTCCGAATTTTTAAAAACAAGTGTGAATGCTTCTGAACACAAACCAATTGATCCATTTAGCTTGTAGATTAACACAATACAGTAAACTTCATCTCTCTAGCTCCATTGGTGTGGCCTGTACGCACGACGCATACATATCCCCTTGAAAACTGAAGAAACTTTTGTTGACAGTTTTGAGAGGCAGTTCCTGATATCATCATCATCATTATCATCAATCTTTTAACTTCCGTCGTTGGACATAGATCTTCCCCAGGATTCGCCATAATTCTCTATCATGGGCGTCGTAGAGCCAGTATTTCTTGAATCTGTCCAGTTCTAAATGACAGCATTCAAAACTTCAGTTAGCTGGTGCTATGTTTATAAGCAACGAACAAAACTTTGGTTAACAAAGGTTACCAACTTGAATATAGATTTGGGAGCTAAATCAGCCAAAAAGAAGTATATACAGGGATCTCTCGATATCGCATGGTTTATTATGGTATTGTTCGTGATATAAGCCAATACTATTGCTTACTCTTTTAGAAAACTGCAAAAGAAAAAAGAATTCAAAAAGACTTAATATGACTATTACATAAAATGTCGTTAATTTCCAACCAATTAGTATAAAATATCATAGTCTTTTACACATTATTTCAATTTTATTTATATTAATGAATTTATTCCATGGATTAAAAAATGAATTGAATTGGAGCTGAACTCAAGAGCTAAGAGATAGATGCAGACTTAAAGGAGATGAATGCATTAAAAAGTGGCTATATCTAGCTCCAAAAGAAGTAAATTGGCAACAATGGTGATCCGCAACGGTGGGAGTGAAAATCTTCTGGAACATACGATCACCAAGAACGGATTACGCATGCGCAATTTGGAGACGCAGACAGGATAAGATGGCCGCCGCAGGTCGTCTGCTTTTTATTCGTTTGAAAGACTTTAGTCTATTGGTCGATGTATGGTGATAGATCGCCGGGGTTCAGATTTTAACAGAAAAAAAATGGAATATTCAGGATTACTGAGAAAAGATGGTAAAACTTTCTTGAAATAAATATTACCCTTTTCCCCTTTGTAAGAAACAGTCAACCAAAACTGTCAACTAAACAGTCAATATAGGATTCTTCAGATTTTAAGTTGGTTTAGCAAGCTGGCTGGCTGGCTGGCTGGCTGGTTGGCTATGTATGTATATATCATCGGTATATCAATCACCTATGGAGCTAAGGGGCGGAAATTTTAAACATTTACTTATTATGTCTTTTTTTAAATTTTTGCTTTTAGACCCAACCCCCATTTTGGGTTTTTAGTGGGGTCGATTTGGAAAGTAAGTTTATGCTAAATCAATTCCTGTCTTTTGTTTTTTCTCTTTTGTTTTTTGTTTTGTTTTGTTTTTTTGAAAATTCAGACTTTTTTAACGGTCATTGCCCAACAAAAGATGAGAGAGTTAACTTTTTCATTGATCACAATTTTTTTTTTCAATTTTTTGATTGATCACCTCTAAAACAGCATGCTGCCAAAAGACGTTGGTCACGTGACGGTTTCTATTGGCTTACTAACCAGACATGTATTCATATTGATTCACTTATTTTTTTTTCTTTTCGTGGCAGTTTCAGAATATATTGCTGCTCAGCCCTATTCCTGTTGTATTCATAATAACTGATCGGGCGAACTTACACCTTCATAAATCTGAATAACGATTTTCCCTTTCTATCCATTTAGTTACAGAAAGCAGGGTTCGTCTGTATGTATAAAGACATTGCAGGAGCAAATAGTTAACTAAATTTCTAAAGAAAGAAAAAAAAAGATCAAATTATAGGCACACGCGCGCACACATTGAAAAAGATTGCATCGAGGCAGTCAGTTTTCATGTAAACATATGTTATTAAAACCAATGGACAAACAAGTATTTTAAAAAAACAAACAAAGATACCAAAGTCTACTTATAAAACTACGTTAATAAACATTCTCAATGTACTATGACGGTTGAAAGATCTCAAATTTTAGAACTTTATAATTGACTAAGTTTGTCTGCTGTTTCTTATAACATATGTATACACTGACACACACTCCTTGAATAGTGCAGTTTTGATCTGTGCGGGTTTCGATGTTTTACAGTAATGGTATTGCAGTACAAATTAAGGTATCGAAGTATATTCTGACAAAAACACATTTAATTATAATACGCACTTGGACAATGCAGTTTCATACAGCGCGGAATATTTTGGAACAAATTAAATGTAGTCTATAGTTTTGATACCACTTGATCTACCTAGAACAACGAATCTCCATTAGACCCCCAAAACAAGAGGAAATCAAGCGAATAATCACACTAAGATGGCAAGCTCAACCTTCAAAAAATAGAAGATCCCATTGATCCTAAAGAGAAGGGTGTATAACCAATGCATCCTCCTAATAGTCACTTATGGAGCTGAAGCATGGAACCTAACCAAGAGACAGATCCGCAAATTGAGAACTATGCAACGTGCACATGGAAAAATTATGCTTGGAGAGGCTACAAGACAGCACAGTACATCCGGGAAAAGACAAGAGTCAGGGACATCATAGAATCCATTAAAAATCTCAAATGGCAGTGGGCTGGCCATGTTGCAAGAAAGGCAGACAACTGATGGACGTCGCGACTCATGACATGGATCCCCAGAGATCACATGCGAAACCGAAGCTGACAGAATATTAGATGGAGAGGTGAGCTAAACAAAATTTAGAAAATACTGGCTCTGCGACGCCTATGATAGAGAAGTGTGGCGGTTCCTTGGGAAGGTCTATATCCAACAACGGACGTTAAAAGACTGATGATGATGATGATGATTATAGTTTTGAGAACGGGTCATTAACATTCAAAGGGTTTTTCGGGCGTTCGAACTCTTCTTTTTGTTTGTGTTGCAAGCACAATGATTCGACCGGTATCTTCTTCGGTTTTCTTCAGATGATCTATCTGAACATGATGGATGTAAAACAGATTTTTTTTTCTCTGCAATGGTAACAACATTTATTACGTAGGATCAGGATGTTTCCTTTCCTCCCTTCGTGAGGCCTGGGTTCTTGCACTTTGTCCCTGTTCAGTAGCGGAACCCACGCCAAATTGAACTCTGCACTTGTCTCAGTTATACACAGCCAACATATTGATGGGATGAAGTCCGGATCATAGACATGGTTCGCTGATGGAAACTGAGAAAGAATCAAGAAATAGAATACATGTTGATGTATTCATTTTCTTTGATTTTTCTCAGTTTCCAACGGCGTACCCTGTCCATGATCCGGACTTCTTCTCAGAGAGAATAGTGCTCGTCGTTTTCTCTAAAATCAGGGAAGCAGCATACATCAACATTTCGGCTGAGTGTATATCAGACAAGTTAAATTCGGTGTGGCTTCCGCAACTCAACAGGGACAAAGTATGGCAATCCAGGCCTAACAAGGAAAGAAAGAAAAATCCAAATCCTGTGTCATAAACAGATCTTTGGGAAGGTCTCTGTCCAACGACGGACGTTAAAAGGTCGAAGATGATTCTAAACATTCTATTTCTAGCGTGGAAATGTTCCTTTCGATTTCTGTCAGGAAACTGGTTAGGTCATCAGTGTCGAGGGCAGCTTTTCTTTATTTATTTTGTAATTCCTGGACTTATTTGCTGTGTGGCACGAAACTCCAACCTGCAAAGAAAGGTCGCTGCTTTCCTCCGTCGGCAGATACTGGAAGAAATCTTTCGTACAAAATGGGTACGAATTTTTTGCCCCAGCGAAAAAAAAACTGGAGATTCTTATTCGGTATGGGTATCTGTCGTCAGTGTCGTTGTCGTCGTCGTCTAACAGTTGTACGTTTCTCTCGTCATCAGAAAAATGCCTTGGAAATCGGTCTCGCCTCTCATCTTCAAATCACACTACTATGTTGTCAGGTGTGAAATTTTCCACTTCTGACACCATGTTAGTTGGGGTTTTTTTAAGTTTCACCGATGGAATCGGCAATTGAAACACTTCTGTTTTCAGAGTTCCGAATAAGTTATACTCAACCTGTACTACAAAATGTATCATTCATAAGAATGACAATGCACAACCGAACCTAGGAGAAATCCTTAGTTTGAAAGGGTCTCCGTCAGTATCTTTGTTTACTGGATTCAACAGCTTCCAATGTCCATCTATTCAGATCTCTGGAACATGTTTTTCATAGCAAACATTTTAAAAATAGGAAAGGTAGGGTCGACAGGACGTCCCTTAGAAAACAACTCCCTATGAAGTATGGAAACCGGTATATCATATATACATATATATATATATATATATATATATATATATATATATGTGTGTGTGTGTGTGTGTGTAATGTACATCTTTGCCTTGAAATATAGTCTTGACGCAGTAGGGCAGCATAGGAATTATTGAGTTGACAAATTAAACCAATGCTAGACAAACCATCAATGAGTGAATATATCTTGGGTAGACATTCCAGATCAATTGCAAAAATAGTTTTGGCGCCATTTTTCATAATGGTGGATTTTAACTGTGTTGCTCTAGTCTGAGAAGAAAAAACACTTTTTCATCCAATGTGGGCCTATTGGAAAGTGAAGTGTACAGAAAAAAAACTATATGCCTCAGAGCAAAACCTTTCTATTTAGACAATTAAAGGTTATGAATGCTTATTTTCAATTGAAATACCTGTGTGGACTGATAGCTATGACATAGGGGAGGTGATAGTTGATTGACCTGCTCTAAGATTTGATCACTCTTTTTAGGGCCTATTGCTTACCTTGCAACAAAATTCCATCGAAATTCATTCAGAACTGGACAGCCAGAGCACCTTCAGTGCTGTTGTTTGGTACATACAGTCAACTACGACATCAGGGGAGGTAATTTTGCATGGATCCACTTCAAATCATGTCAAGAAAAAGTCTGGTCAATGTAAGACCGGACAATGGAGGTTACCTTTTTAACCATTTCAGGTGGGGTATAAACCAGCAAAAAAGTACTTCTCTATTACAAATTTTGTGCTGCTTGCTGTAGTGACTCTTGCACGTCTCAAATCTGGTCGAGACCAGGACTTCATTGTTGTAAGATTTTATGACAATACCATTGGTAAGATGCAAGTCCACCGGAGGGACACCTCGAACCTAATCAAGCATTTTGGAATGTTTCAATCAGCTGCTGGGTGCACAGGAAAATTTGTCCAGATGAGAAATTTCTCAGTCTCTTCGCTAATACCGGGTATCGAGTCCGGGAATTTCTGCCTGTGAGGCAGACGCGTTAACCATTAACTGTCCGCTCAGATTTAAAAGTAGGGAAAAGATCGAATCAATAGTATTAGGAACCTGCCGTCACAGTCAATGATTGAATGACCGTAGCGTCAAAATTTGGAGTCATGTAAATGATTCCAATAAATATGATCAAAATTAATTTTCTCAAATACCTGAATTTTCCATTGGAAAACAGTTAAAATTGAGTTAACAAACATTTAGATCCTGGAGAATCTATTAGTAATTTCCACTGGAAAATATAAGGGATGAAGTTTTTTTTTTTTTAAACATCTAGAAACATCTAGATTCTGAAGAATCAGGATATTATTAACATCATCATCATCATCATCAGTCTTTTGACATCTGTCGTTGGACATAGACCCTCCCCAGGATCTGCCACGTTTCTCTATCATGGGCGTCGCAGAGCCAGTATTTTCTAAATTTGTCTAATTCATCTCTGCATCTTGTTTTTTGTCGGCCTCAATTTCGCATGTGGTCTCTGGGATTCCATCGGTTGTCTTTCTTTCTCGCAACATGACCAGCCCATTGCCATTTTGAGAAACAAATCCGTCAAAATGAGGCCCCAAGAACTCAAAATATCTTTGTTGTTTTCTTTTTCTTTTTTTCTTTTTTTTTTTTTTCGAGAATCAGGAAAGGTATTTTTAGAAGGGGTTCTGGTACCAATTTTCAAGTCTGTAGATAGAATAAAATGGGCAAAAGCGCTGGCGCATACAAACAGGCGCGCATATAAAATAGATAGAACCCTCTGCCGCTTCTGATGGCTACGGTCGTTCAATGCAAACGAATAAAAATGAATTGAAAACAGGAAAGATTTGCGTAATCGGCCGAGTGAGGCCTGAACCAATAAATAAAAAAAGGCATCTGATTCGAGCAATGTGAACCCCGAGTATTCAAACTCCGCATAATGGAATTCATGTGTCCCAGGGCATTTTAACCGAACTTTTTCCCCTACATCTTTGAGGGTTTTTTTTTAGAAACAGTCAACCAAGACTGTCAACAAAACTGTCAACATTGGTTTCTCCAGTTTTTTTAGTTGGACTGGCTGGTTGGATATCTATTTACCAGCTGCATCGATGGAGCTACAGGGCTGAAATTTTGTACATTTCCTCGTTATGTCAATAAGATAACTTTTCTTTTCTTTTTTTTAAATTTTATCCAAAATAGCTTTTTTTGTTTGGGTGTTCATTTTTCAATAGAAGCTTGATTTAGATTGATCCCCTTTTTTGCCCAGCAGCATAAATTTCTGTTTTTTTTTGGGGGGGGTCTCAGAATTTAAACATGGCAGACAACCGATGGACATCGCAACTCACGACATGGATCCCCAGAGATCACATGCGAAACCGAGGCCGACAGAAAACCAGATGGAGAGATGAACCAGACAAATTCAGAAAATACTGGCTCCACGACGCCCATAATAGAGAAATGTGGCGGATCCTGGGGAAGGTTTGTGTCCAATGATAAACGTTATGATGATGATGATGATGATGATGATCAAACAAGAGGCGAAAGAGGTATCATTTATTGGTCAACTCTTTTTTTTTCATTTTTTAGTTGATCAACCCCAATACGGCATGCTGCAAAAAATTGTTTATAACATGACAGTTTCTATTGAGTGACTAACCAGACCTGTTTTCCTGTTCATTTTTTTTCTTTACTTTTTCTATTCATTCGATTAAGGGTGGGTGTCATTCTCATTCATTATATTCAATACATGTCAGATTTTCCAACACAATGGAGTATTTTTCCTACGGACTGCCATAAAAAAAAGATAACTATGAATCTTTGTTAGACTATCTTCTCTCCTTCCGTAGAGTGAAAATACACTTTTTGGCAACCGTATTTTACCCGCCATTAAAAAAGCTTATTTTCTCTTCGTTTGTTTGTTTTTTTCTTTTTTTTTTTTTTTTTTTTTTTTGCCTCTTCTCGCCGACTTCTCTCGAGTAATAAGACCTCTTCCCTTCTTTATTATTATTATTATTTGGAATCTCACACCAGTTGCCTGGTGGTAACCGCTGGAGTTTGAGTGACAGCAAGTCTCCTCAAGTCTCCAGCCCTTCTCTCCTAGTACTTGTAGGTCGCAGTAATTCTGCCATTTACAGTTTCACACCGGTTGCCCAGTGGTTATCGCTGAAGGCTGAGTGACAATAAGTCTCCTCAGGTTTTCAGCTAACGTCTCTTCTCTCTTTCACATATCATGACAGAGCTACAATTCGTTGCAGTACTTATATCTCCAGCACCTTCCTCAGTATCCGTGCAGTTCCCAGTAGTGCTGTGGTATGTACAGTCTCTATCCTTCCCCTAATCCCGATCTCCTCCAGTCTCACCCTCAGCGTTTTGGGGACAGTTCCCAGTGCGCCCACTATGATCGGTACTACCCTGGTTTTCATGTTCCACATTTTTCTTAACTCTCTTGCTAGGTCCTGGTATTTTTCCCTTTCTTCACCCTCCTTCTTTTTTACTCTATGGTCTGCAGGTACAGCAACGTCTACTATTTGGCAGGCCTTCCTTTTTTTGTCTACTATTACTAAGTCTGGTCTTCTAGCCTGGATGAGGTGGTCAGTTTTGATGTCAAAGTCCCACAGTAGTTTGTGGTTGTCATTCTCCAAAACTGCCTCTGGCTTGTGCTGATACCACTTTTCCACATGGTTGAATCCCATTTGTTTGTTTAGTTCCCGGTGTATCATCGTTGCTACTCTATCGTGTCTATGCTTATATTCCTTCTGGGCGAGTTGACTTTTTGGAAAAAGGCTGAGGACTATCATTTGCTACGGGTGTCTGTCGTCATTGTCGTCGTTGTGTTGTTTTTTCTCAGTCGGATAACTTCGTTATTCCTTGATACATCGCATTGATATTTTCTACATAAACTGGTGGAGATATTCTACGCAGAGGATGGTGAGTTATGGCCTATCCAATTGTTTGTTTACATTTTATGAGCAAACTCGTTGTTTTTATTTACAACTGGAAATATTTTTCAAATCTTGACCGATTTTGCTGAGATATGGCTGTTATTTTGGAAAGAAAACAAAGAACTGAAAAATGCTGAGTTACGGTCAATCCAATTGTTTGTTTACATTTTATGCATAAGTAACCATATGTGAATGTGCAAAAAAAATTTTGGAATTGTTGAATCAATTAGAATTAAAATTGGTAAACATATTCTTGAGTACATGATTACTGAAAAATATATATCGTTTTCAAGAATTCTATGGTTTGAATAAATAATTAATCGGGTATCTCAGAGTTAATTTTGAAGCTTGAACATCAACTTTTTAGAAATGGTTTGATGGGCACTTATCATGCGCACCCACTCATATGAGGATCACAGCCAATTCTTCTTCTTCTTCTTTTTCTTCTTCTTCTTCTTCTTCTTCTTCTTCTTACAAATATGACCTCTTCTTTTCTGTAGGCTGAATGACAGTAAGTCTCCTCAGGTCTCCAGTCCGCTTGTCACATCACCCTCACATATCACAGCAGCTCTGTGGTATATACCATCTTCATCATGCCTGTTTCATGCCTGCTACGCCATTGCTAACAACTGGAGGTCGTAGATCTCATATTTCCAGTACTTTCCTACATTTGGGCTAGGTTCTTCCTAACTGTAGACTTTCGTAAGATTTTGTTGGATTTCCAATATCCTCAACACTAGTTGCTGTTATTACTATATTTTTTTCACCCAGTATACATACCTGTTCTTCAGTCTGTAAGCTGATATATTTCCTTCTTTATGGTCTTGAGCAGTAACCAATAAACTCCCCGTTTCTCTTTTTAAATCTCCCATGACGATTCATCTCTTTACACTTCTTTGACATCTCTGTGAAACTGTCGATGCAATTGCATTTCTTCCACTGCTTCCTTTCTTTCACGAGCTAATCTATTTTGGCAAACATTCTTCTCTTCAAGATGATGATTATTGTTGTTGTTGTTGTTATCACAATGATCATTATTATTACTTCTTTTTTTTCGTCTTTGTCTTCTCATCGTCGTCATGTCAATTTTTTTCTCTTCCCCGTTATATAACCATCGAATACACGAGTTCTAAATTTTTATCATGAATTACATTATACGAGGGTAAAAAAACAACTTTTTCTCCATTAATAACGAACAGTTGATTAATGCCGATGGTTCAGTGTCTCCGTACAGGACATTACGTAACTAGAAACAGTCTATCAAAACTGTTAACATAGGTTTCTTCAGTTTTAAGCCGATCTTGCTGGCTATATATGCATGAATGTATCATAAATATAGGTCGTACCACATAGCTACAGGGCTGGAAATTCACACATTTACTCATATTACTTATGAGAAAATGTTTAATTTTGGTTTTTGAAAATTAACCCTTATGCTAAATTGGTCCCTTAGCTTATGTTCAGCAGCGTTTGCGTTTGTTTGATCACTGCCCAACAAAAGGCGGGAGAAGTAACTTATTCATTGATCACCCCTTTTTTCAATCGATTACCCCTAACACAGCATGCTGTCAATAGGGGTCGGCCACGTGACGGTCTCTATTGAGTGACTCACCAGACCTGTGTAATCTAGTCTTTTTTTCCTTTTCTGTTCGACAATTTCTCGCAAAGAAAGAAAGAATAAAATAGAGAGAGACACAGAAAGAAAGAAAAATAACAATCAAACAAGAACCATAAGTTCAACGATGTGTCCACTATCCATAGTGGTAGTTGCAGCAGGAGGAAGGAGAAAGATCGGGTAGTTCTTCCTTGATTCATTTGTTAAGTATTGGGATATGAAATATTCTGCATTAATATTTTCAATAATAATTGCAAATGGAAATTTTGGGCCTTTTTTGCCATTTTTGGCTTTTTCTATCATGTCATCATTATCAGCCGGTGAAATTTTCCTTTCATACATCCCACCTTTAAATGGCGTCATACCTTTTGATGACATCACCTCTCTTCCTTCCTACTTGTTTCCGTTTTTTAACGTAAGCGAGACCGACTGACAGACTAATACTGTCTAATAGATACGTGTGGACACATCTAAAAAGAAAGAAGAAAGAAGATGAAGGAATAAAGAACAGGATGAAAAAACAGAGTTATTACAACTATTTTTTTCTTCTTTTTTTTCCTTTTCAAATGAATGAAGCAGAAATTCTTCCTTTTGTTGCGTTTAAAACTGTTATTCTAACTTACTTTCAGACTTTTTGTCGTCAATATTCAATGTTACTTGATTTCGTTTCTTAAGGGCGTCGATCCGGGTAAAGAAAGGGTTAATTCCCTTTGTTCGTTCACCGTAAACGATAACAGGATATCTTTTCTCTCCTTCTATGCACTTATCACAGAGTGTCTCCCTGTCATTTATCGTATATGATAAATCTCCGGGTCAAACACGAGGCTGAATCATCGTAACCAACGTAAAGATATACCAACAGTGATAATACAGGATAGAAACAAACTAGATATAATATGCTAAAAAGAGTTGTCAATTTTTCAATCATATATGTATATATATATATAAGCATTTGCAGGGCAAAGTGAGGTTTTCACTTTCCTTTTGTCGTTTCAAGACCTACAACTCGTCTTAGTGTAGGAGAGTAATATATTCTGAAATTGCAGTATTTCAAACCAAGCCTGACGTAAGAGATTCTACAAATCTGAACTTTCTGTTGGCCTTTCAGACTTTGTACTCAGGTTCTCATTTGATATTACCCACGCATATTAAATGGAATTCAGGCCAGGGAACTGACTTGGCCAAAGAAGTTGTTTGATGCAGTATCTGAAAATTGAACAAATCTTGTTTTGTCTGCAAAAAAATATGCTGTACCCAAAAGCTAAGAGCTTATCGTAGGCGAGGTTGCACGGTATTTTCTCTTCTTAATAATAATAATCGTGGTTGAACGGGCTCCCTCCTGGCTACTCGTCAATAAAACCCAAGTTGCCGATAACTTTTTGTCTGTTCTTGGGCTAATTCTTCTATCACTTCTGAAGCTTTCAAACGAAGCATGTTCCCAACATGAAACTAAGAATGCCTATTTACTTATTGTACGTGTTCTATCGTTGAAAATTTTCATCGTTCACCCTAATAATCATTGGCTCACAGATTCAGAAGAAGGCACAACCCCTTCTCTTGACTCCTGCACACGAGTTTTCTGCACCTGTCCACAAACCAACATCCGACAACTCATCTTAACATACCATAATCACTATGTTTGGGATCTGGGGACGCACCAAGAAATTCCCCATAATAATTAATGGTAATTTCCTTTTCGCTATTCGTCAATTGTAGGCACGCACTACTTTTAGATAGCTAAAGAAACTCTTTCTCTCTCACACACACACACACATATATATATATATATATATATATATATATATATATATATATATATATATATATATATATATATAATATTTGGAGCTCTACTTCAACTCCACTTAACGTTGAATGTTTCGAGCACTCTATGAAATGAATTACTGATTTGTCCATCGATATATATATATATATATATATATATATATATATATGGCTATAGACTATCAGTTATTCCATCCAGTACCACGAGGCTGGGTTGAAACCTTCGCTTCAGACCCCAAGACCAATATCTGCGCTAGGGAACTGGACGGTCAGTAAGGCTGAATCTAAGTGATATCTTGATTTACTTTAAATTCTTTGTCCACCAGAATGCTCGATTACCATGGAAGAGCATTACATATATATATATATACTTTATATATATATATATATATATATATATATATATACTTTATATATATATATATATATATATATATATATATATATATACTTTATATATATATATATATATATATATATATATATATATATGCGTACTTGTCTTTGTGCTCATCCATTCAACCACCTGTGCGCTAAGTTAGTC
>OY735240.1:19400722-19413222 GCA_963457665.1 Thysanoteuthis rhombus | reverse complement strand
CTGAAAATACCTCTCTTTAAATGAGTTTTTTTAGTTGGAGCTCAATCTGTAATGAAAGTGTATGCTAAATTGGTCCCTTTTTATGCCCGGCAGCGTTCAGGGTTGTTTTGTTTGTTTTGGGTCTTTTTTTTTGTTTGTTTTTTTTCTTATAATCTGAAGTTTGTTTTTTTTAGTCCTATTTCGACAAAAGGTGTGATAGGTAATTCATTCATTGATCACCCCTTTTTTTCCAATTTTTTCAACATGCTACAAAAATATGAAAGTCACGTGACACTTTCTATTGAGTAATTAACCTGACCTGTTTTCTTGTTTTGTTTCTTTGTCGTCGTCCCCCCGACCCCACGTCATTTCTTCTTCTTCTTCTTCTTCTTCTTCTTCTTCTTCTTCTTCTTCTTCTAGTAAAATGTTATCAAATGAATTCTCGTCTGAATCTTTTTAGACGGGCTGTTTGAATCTCTGTATGTGGTTTAGTCAGGCTATTTCCCTCATCTTTGTTTCTGCCGTGTGGCCCTCCGGCCTTCCTGGCGTGTCTCTTTTGTTCCAGAACAAACGAAGAGAATAGTCTGACTAAATCACATACAATGGTTATTAGCGAGGCAGAGGGAGCTCCAGGGCCGCCTAGCTGATTATGGTACAGGAAGTGGACTCGTTGGGCCGAGTTCAAACTATGGCTGGGACAGTTTGTGTTCCCTTCACACTAATGCCCTTGGATAAGGCCTATAACTACCCCTTGGTAGTTGACAAAATAGTGTTGGGTA
Source organism: Thysanoteuthis rhombus (assembly GCA_963457665.1). Classification (NCBI taxonomy): domain Eukaryota; kingdom Metazoa; phylum Mollusca; class Cephalopoda; order Oegopsida; family Thysanoteuthidae; genus Thysanoteuthis; species Thysanoteuthis major. The sequence goes on along the minus strand of OY735240.1, from coordinate 19,412,464 downwards.
AAGTGAGTGACGCCACTTCGGATACGTATCACCTTTAACGCACTTATCGCCGAATAAGTGGTAATGTAATATTTTGACCCCAAGGGGCACTACTTTATCCGATGGTCATCAGATCAAGGTCTTAAATTTTACTTCATTTTAGAGTTGATGGCTACCAGGCTCCCTCATCCTATCAATCTATATTCTGTCTTTCTACATATATATGTATCAGTCTATTCATATCTATCCCAGACTCTTCTTAGATATCCCAGTCTATTCATAACTATCTATCACTACCTATCTACCTCAGCCTAGTTATTTATATATATATATATATATATATATATATATATATATATATATATATATAACAATTGTCCATAGACAGCTGTTTCGTTGAATTACAACTCTTCAGTGGGTTTACAGACTATCCAACAACCAGTACCAGGAGGTTGGATCGAAACCTTTGCTTCAGACCGAGAGGCAGCCATTTTACCTCTGCCTTACGCGAATTAAACAATGTATACCCGTCTACCAAAGTGCTCTATTCCATATATATATATATATATATATATATATATATATATATATATATATATATATATATATATATATATATATATATATATATATATATATATATATATATATATATATGATTCACCAACAAGTATTTTTACTGATCTTCTTTATTAAACATATATATTTGTTCTCAAAGATTTCATTTTTTTTTTCATTATTCGTCATTCGTTGTAAAACGGATGTTTACTTCTTCGCTTTAAAAAGTGATTCGTTATACAGGATGATGCAAAAGTGGATAACTGATTTAAAACAGTCAGAGCTTTTCCTATTTTAATATTTTCTTTGTTTTCCCTCTTGGAAATATGAAGGAAGCCTTATAAATTAATGATGGAAAAGTACATTACCGAGCAAAAATAATAGATTTTTCCTTGAATACCTACAACGTCAACCCAAAGAACATATTCCTGTAGTATGAACGTTCGGGCACCGCATTCAGATTCCATTATTCGTAGTTTGTGCGTTTCAGAGAAATACGCTCCGTTAGAGGACATCCACGAAAACAAGATTATTCTTAAGTCAGTAATACTGAAAAGCATATGTATGCAGAGAATAAGATGTCTTCTAGAGAGATGTTATGCAAAATGTTGTCGAAAGAGCAACAATTTATGAAGTTATTGTCGTTTGTTAAAATGACAGACATTTAAAAGAAACATTTTTCTGTGCAGATGTTGATTAAAAAAAACCGATGTTAATATATTTCATTTGTTAAAAACAATTTGAAAAATCAAATACAAGATATGAATGTTTTAAAACCCTTCGCGACTTTTACACCACTCTGTACAATAATTGAAAAAAGAACCTTCATTTAACCTCGTTTCAATTTGATAATCAAATTCTCTTGAAATACGTTGCAAAGAAACTTATATTTAACTAATTATAAACATCTGACGTTTCAATTAGTGTCATCAGTCCATCAATTATTTGGACGAGTATCCTCATCTTTATTGTTCCCTGTCGTAGTGTTCTCCGGCCTTCTTCATGGTTTGTGTTGATCCTTTAAATTACTTTTCTTTTTTAACGGGAACACTCTTTTTCGAGACACAAATATTGACAATACTGTGCTTAGTCCAACGAATCGTTGTGGTTAAAACAATATTGATAATCTTCATCTAAATTATTCATCGACAAATCTCCTCTGACTCATCTAGCTGGAATGTAAAAGGTGTAATTCCTATAATCTAAACCAGCTGAATTATCTAAAGCAGCCTTTCCAAACTGAGGTTTCCCACAACCCTTGTGTTCTGAAAAAGGTTGCTCGGGGTTCGTTATATAACAAGTAGCTGTAGCGGTGTATCAAGGCAGGCCAAAAGGGGCAGCCCACCCTGATCAAGACCATTAGAGTGGGGAGCGATACCAAGATGACTATTTAAAACTTTTTTCATATAGTTTCCCGGTAGTTCTTTTTTATAAAACATTTTTCGGTCCATTCAGTATTTCCGAAGTTGCTTGATCAATTTCAATGAAATTTTGTGAGAGGATAGATAATGAAGTGGGGAAAGTTGTTCGAGTTTGGGGGTGGATCCAGGAATTTTTCGATTAAGAAATATTTTCCCGTTTTTTTTTTTTGTTTTTTTTTTCATATAATTTTGTATGTGCTCATCACTGTCTGCACTATATCCCCAAAAGTTTGCAATGCATTTCACTATAATTTTATGGTCGGGTGGAAAATAGGCCATAGACGGTGTGATAGAATTCTTGGGTGGATCTATACACAATTACCTCCCTTACTTCATAAATCCACACAACATCTTATCACCAAAATTTAATAACTGTCTACTCAATATCTCCTAAAGTTCTCAATTAACTACCATGGAAATTTGTTGAAGGGTGGACAGTATTCTTCCTGGGAAGAGATTAAAATCTTGGAGGGGTGACACCATGAGTTACCGCCCCGGGTGACATCAACCATAGGTCTGCCCTTGTATAACAATCCCTGTCTTAGACACTAAAGGCATCAGAATTCTAAACAACCAATTAAAACTAACAGCTGTCATTTTTACAATCGTTAAAGACTTCAGTTTTCTAGAAAAATATCTAAAAAGCTACAATCTCAGATAATATAGTCAAATACTTAAAATTAGTGTTCAAGAATTTCGATATTAATCAATCTTCATCGACCTATATCGTCAGAAGCAAAGAAAAGTTCCGAGTTTTATTGTTTTTTTAATTGATTTTCGATATCAATATTTTATCAAAGAAACTGACTTATAATATTCCTAATATCAAATGTCCTTTTATTCAACATTTGTTTCTGACGTTATTTAAAAGTTACAGGATTTCTTTGAAATTCTAAACGACGGAAAATAAAAGGATGCTAATGCTGCTGCTGATGATGATAGTTGATTCCCGTTAACTCCCAGAGGAGCTGAGAACTACAACTACTTTTTTAAGGGCTGAAGGGTGTGCGTTGGGTAAAGAGAACTCCCTAGAAAGAAATAGAAGCTTATCAGATTTTGACTCCGTAAAATTTAAGTGTTTACACTAAGTATGAATGAGAAAGTCTTTGTGCATTCATGGACAAAGAAATTGCCTGTCAATTTGGCAAAGCGTGTGTGTGTGTTCGTTGGTGTGTTTATATGTGTGTGTGTATGTGTGCACGAACACGCACGTGTGTGTGTGCGTATGTTTGCGATTAAATCCAAGACAACACATCAAAGCCATCATTTAAATCGGTGCCATCATTAACTCAAAGAAAATCTTGCCAAAAGATTGGCTTTTTTTTACGACAAATCTTGACTGTTTTTGTGAGAAACTGTCAACCAAAATTGTTGCCAGATCTGTTTGGGGGGTTCAATTTTCAAGACTAGCTGACTATACTGGTACATGTAGGACCTTCAGGTTGCAACAATAGAGCTAGAAGGCTGAAATTTTCAACATTCATTGCTTATTATATTTTCTTTTGTTTTCGAAAGATCCCACCCAAAATAGTTTTTTTTCAAGGGGAGTTCAATTTAGTATATAAATTTATGCTAAATTGCTTAGTCTGTGACTGGCAGCGTACACGCTTGTTTTCTGAAAATTCTTACTTTTTTAATGAATAAGTTACTTTTCTGACCTTTTGTTAGAACAAAAGGTCAGAAAAGTAACTTATTCATTAATCACCCCTTTTTCCAATTTCAAAATTGATCACCCAAAACAAAGCATGCTGTCAAAAGACACTCGTTGCATGACGTTTTCTATTGAGTGACTAACCTGACCTGTTTGATTTGTTTTTCGGGGGTGGGGGATTCATTTTTTTTTCAAGTTTGAAATTCGAGTACTTTTATTTTTACTACTAAAAAAACTTTTAAATAGAAAAATCTCTTGCGGGAATCGGTTGATTGAAATAGCAGTAGAATAGCGAGCGCGAGGTTTAGCTTTGAATCCTATGTCATCGAAAAAAGAGAGAGAGAGAGAGAGACTCCTTCTGAAAACCGAAGAAAATGGATGCCATTTTGGTGCTCAAAGAAAACAACAGCTTTTTTAACGGATGTAATACAAAAAAAAACAAGTAGCTTTTTAAAATCAATATAAGTGATCTATCAGCTCCAATCGTCTTAGTTTCCTTACCACTAGAATTAGTTGATTGATTGGTGAAGTATCATGTGTTTCTTGAAGTGCAACAAGACATCATCATGGCCTGGCCTCGTGGGTGTTGCATTATAGTTAGCAAGCCTGTCTCTCAGACCAATTCACAATTGTTGTTAGATCATCTTTAGTTAGCTAACTACTGGGTCCTTGAGCCAGACTGAGCTTTGCTTGGTACATAACTATTCTAAATTCTGCTTTCAAAAGCAAATAAATATTATGAGAAAGATTACGTTGACAAATAAAATATCGCAACGGAATATGTTGGGTTTAATTCATAGCATTCTCAAGACCATAGGCGTCTACGGCCACATTTCCAATGGGCAAAAGCATATATTTCAGAGGAGGCAGTAGCATGTATTCCTGGGGGTGGGATCAAATGGGTTTATTTAGGATATATCTTAGTTGAAACCCAGTTACACGATAGACATTCCACCTGCAATTTGTAGCGTAAGCAAGTACATCTCACTGAATGATCCGGATGTCAGACGGTGCACAACCGTTGACGGAGGCGCCTGACCGGAACTTGGGATGATACAATCGTGTGGGCCCCAACTAATAATGATACAGTCCTTTTATATGGGAAGATTGATTTGGGAATACATAAAAGAATTGTATTGAATAATTATCCTTTATTGACTTGGGTTGCAACTTTCAAGCCCCCTCCCCTCAATTTTTGACATCTGTTTCTGAATTTCATCCAAATTTCAATATGTCATAAAAAGTTGTACACATTTCTGAAGAAAAAATTATATTTAAAGCATTTTTATTCAAATATTCCTTTTTATATTTGCAAGCGTTTATGTGTTTGCAAATGGTTTTGTGTGTTCCAGCACTCCTGGCTATAGCATTTTGTCCAAAGACTTGAAAGTTGGCATCAGTACTCCACTGAACAGCTTCAATTTTTTTTTTCTTTTTTTTTGAAAAAAAAGCTTTTTTGACTTTAGGGGCCTTATTCTGGCGGATTTACTAATGTCTATATGCTCAACTGCTCCTGGTCATTCCGTTTTGTTTAGATACTAGAAAATTGGTTTCAGTACTCCACAAGATCCCTTCCGAAAATCCGCTTTTTTTTTTAGCTTTGGGGGATTTCATTTGAACGGATTTAGCAATTACATCTAGATTCTCCAGAATCTAAATGTTTTCAGATTTTTCTTTTTCACTCTATTTTAGATATTCTTCACTGGGAAGCACCGAAGATGTCATAATTAGAATTTATTCTGACCATCATTATTCTTCGGGAAAATTTTTTGCATGACCTCAAATTTTGACGCAACGGTTGCTCAATTATTGACTTTGATTGCGAGATGTTATCATTATTATGGTTGCTATTATTTGCAATCTCACACCAGTTGCCTGGTGGTTACCGCTGGAGGTTGAGTGACAGCAAGTCTCCTCAAGTCCCAGCCCTCCTCTCCGCATTCTAATAGACCATAGCAATACTGCAGTTTACAGTTTTACACTAGTTGTCTGATGGTTATCACTGAAAGCTGAGTGACAGTAAGTCTCCTCAGGTCTTCAGCCCACATCTCTTCTATCCCTCACCTATCACGCTGGTGCTGTGGTTCACATTTCTGCTTTCATTTTCCTTCCTCTGTCAGGGCACAGCTAAGTTTTAATGTTGCATTCCTTATATTTCTAGCACTTTCCTCAGTATCCGTACGGTTTCTGGCAGTGCTGTGGTCTGTACAGTCTGAATCCTTCCTTTTATCCCAAGCTCCACCAGTCTTGCCCTCAGTGTCTTTGGGACATTATTATTATCATCATTATTATTATCAATATTATTATTATTATTATTTGGAATCTCACACTAGTTGCCTGGTGGTAACCGCTGGTGTTTGAGTGACAGCAAGTCTCCTTAAGTCTCCAGCCCTCCTCTCCTAGTACTCATAGGTCACAGTAATTCTGCGATTTACAGTTTCACACCGGTTGCCCAGTGGTTATCGCTGAAGGCTGAGTGACAATAAGTCTCCTCAGGTTTTCAGCTAACGTCTCCTCTCACTTTCACCTATCATGTCAGGGCTACAATTCGTTGCAATCCTTATATCTCTAGCACCTTCCTCAGTATCCGTGCAGTTCCCATATTATTATTATTATTATTTGGAATCTCACACCAGTTGCCTGGCGGTAACCGCTGGAGTTTGAGTGACAGCAAGTCTCTTCAAGTCTCCAGCCCTCCTCCCCTAGTAATCATAGGTCGCAGTAATTCTGCGATTAACAGTTTCACACCAGTTGCCCAGTGGTTATCGCTGAAGGCTGAGTGAGTCTCCTCGGGTGTTCAGCTAACGTCTCCTCTCTTTCGCATATCATGACAGAGCTACAATTCGTTGCAGTATTTATATCTCTAGCACCTTCCTCAGTATCCGTGCAGTTCCCAGTAGTGCTGTGGTCTGCACGGTCTCTATCCTCCCCCTAATCCCGATCTCCTCCAGTTTCTCCCTCGGCGTTTTGGGGACAGTTCCTAGTGCGCCCACTATGACCGGTACTACCCTGGTTTTCATGTTCCACATTTTTCTTAATTCCTTTGCTAGGTCCTGGTATTTTTCCCTTTTTTCACCCTCCTTCTTTTTTACTCTGTGGTCTGCAGGTACAGCAACGTCTACTATTTGGCAGGCCTTCTTTTTTTTGTCTACTATTACTAAGTCCGGCCTTCTTGCCTGGATGAGGTGGTCAGTTTGGATGTCAAAGTCCCACAGTAGTTTGTGGTTGTCATTCTCCAAGACTGCCTCTGATATCACTTTTCCACATGGTTATTATTATTATTATTATTATTATTATTATTATATGCAATCTCACACCAGTTGCCTGGTGGTAACCGCTGGAGTTTGAGTGACAGCAAGTCTCCTCAAGTCTCCAGCCCTCCTCCCCTAGTAATCATAGGTCGCAGTAATTCTGCGATTAACAGTTTCACACCGGTTGCCCAATGGTTATCGCTGAAAGCTGAGTGAGTCTCCTCGGGTGTTCAGCTAACGTCTCCTCTCTTTCGCATATCATGACAGAGCTACAATTCGTTGCAGTATTTATATCTCTAGCACCTTCCTCAGTATCCGTGCAGTTCCCATATTATTATTATTATTATTTGGAATCTCACACCAGTTGCCTGGCGGTAACCGCTGGAGTTTGAGTGACAGCAAGTCTCTTCAAGTCTCCAGCCCTCCTCCCCTAGTAATCATAGGTCGCAGTAATTCTGCGATTAACAGTTTCACACCGGTTGCCCAGTGGTTATCGCTGAAGGCTGAGTGAGTCTCCTCGGGTGTTCAGCTAACGTCTCCTCTCTTTCGCATATCATGACAGAGCTACAATTCGTTGCAGTATTTATATCTCTAGCACCTTCCTCAGTATCCGTGCAGTTCCCAGTAGTGCTGTGGTCTGCACGGTCTCTATCCTCCCCCTAATCCTGATCTCCTCCAGTTTCTCCCTCGGCGTTTTGGGGACAGTTCCTAGTGCGCCCACTATGACCGGTACTACCCTGGTTTTCATGTTCCACATTTTTCTTAATTCCTTTGCTAGGTCCTGGTATTTTTCCCTTTTTTCACCCTCCTTCTTTTTTACTCTGTGGTCTGCAGGTACAGCAACGTCTACTATTTGGCAGGCCTTCTTTTTTTTGTCTACTATTACTAAGTCCGGCCTTCTTGCCTGGATGAGGTGGTCAGTTTGGATGTCAAAGTCCCACAGTAGTTTGTGGTTGTCATTCTCCAAGACTGCCTCTGGCTTGTGCTGATACCACTTTTCCACATGGTTATTATTATTATTATTATTATTATTTGCAATCTCACACCAGTTGCCTGGTGGTAACCGCTGGAGTTTGAGTGACAGCAAGTCTCCTCAAGTCTCCAGCCCTCCTCTCCTAGTACTCATAGGTCGCAGTAATTCTGCGATTTACAGTTCCACACCGGTTGCCCAGTGGTTATCGCTGAAGGCTGAGTGACAATAAGTCTCCTCCGGTATTATTATTATCATTATTATTATTATTATCATTATTATTATCATTATTATTATTATCTTGTTTCCTTTCATCACTACCAACATCGTCATCATTATCATTATGAAGTCGTTAATATTTTCCTCGCTTCTTCATACCAACTATAGTTAATACCTTTTGACGTGTGATGCTATTACTGAGCGACCATCTCAACGTCAGCTATCGATTTTGACTGAATGGTGAAAGACGGCATGGATCGATAATGGTCTCTCACAGAGATGAATAGCGCTGGTGCTAAAAGACAGTGCTTTTTCTACTTACACACACACGTGCACATATACATATATATACATATATAGATATTCATGGATATAAACATATGTGTAAACGTATACATATATATACACATATGTGTATATATATACATATATATGAAAGTATATATATGCATATATATATATATATATACATATACACGAATATGTACATATATATACATATATATATATATATACTGATATGTACATATATATACGTTTATATACGTGTATATATATATATATACATATATATATATATATATATATATATATATATATATATATATATATATGTACGAATATATGTACTTATGTAAATGTATATATATGCATGTTTGAACACATATATGTTCATATTCATATATGTACATATACGTACATATATATATATATATATATATATATATATATATATATATATATATATATATATATATATATATATATATATATACATATATTTACATGTGTTGATAATGGTCTCAAAGAGATATAAGAACTGCTGGTGCTAAAAGACACAATACTTTTCTACTTACTGGTATATTACGTTCCTGGAATGTATTCTTAAGTATAAATTCATAGAGGATGGAGAAGAAGGGGGGACAGATTATGAGGAATAAAACTTCTTAAGATACGTTTAAAAACTTTTTAAAATTCTTCAGTCCAAGAAGTATGTATCAGAGAACGATGGTCAGCGTTGAAGCAGGTTATTGGAGTAACCGTCGAGGAGTGAACCCAGCAAGGGTTATTTCTAAATTGGTACTCCATTAAACTTGTCCATTCACCAGCTTCCAAAGAATATTCAATTTTGATCACTTGTCACAATATGTTAGGGATTTGTGAGCTAGTCTTGGAAGCCGTTAGGAATCACTTTATTTCTCAAAAGGTATTCCATCAAAATATCCATGCACCACACTTTAACAAAGATCTGATTTCGATTACCAGTCATGTCGTGATGGATAGTTGGTGTGCAGATCTTATAAGACATTGGTAGTAAGTTCATTTCAAGATGGATGTTCCATTATCCTGGCCTTGTGTAAATATATACAACACATATCTGAATTAGGATACATCCCGTAGTTTAATATATAATTACTGTTCAAGCCTTACACGCCATTATTTGTGAGTTCATTGTGATTTCTTCATGCTTCGGTTTTCTCAGTTTCCGGACAGGATCATGGTATTTTTTTCAATTTTTTCTTTTGTTCCTTCTTCACCCTTTGGTCTGCTGACATAAATGCGTCCACGATCTGCTAGATCCTCTTTTTCACAACTAGCAGACCCATTCTTTTCGTTAAGTTGGGTTGGTCGGTCTGTATCTCAAAGCCCAATATTATTTCTACTCTTTTTTTTTGTTCACATGGTCGAACCCTAGTCATTTGCACCGTTACCAGTGTATGACTGGCTCCACTCCTTCATACTTCTTATGTAAATTCATTACACCAGTAGAAGTAAGGGCCAGTTGTATATACCCTTTAGGAAAGACATGAATCTATCTCTTCTTTCCCCCAGCCAAAGGTAAATTAGAATGACAGACTGGGCTCCATAGTCAAGTCCAGGAGAAGGACAACTCTCATCCCAAACCAGGGGGGGGGGGTGAGCCCCCCATTTGCTGGACAATTTCATGTCCTACTGGCAGCTCCAGCAGCCAAACCGGTGCCAGTTGTATTGCTGTCTTCTTTCCTCTGGACTACATCAGCTAGGCCAAGAGAGGGATCATGTAGACTGGGTATCCCAGGATTCCGGTGTGCTTCACCCAGGTATTCGTCCATGAGTTCCAATATATATATATATATATATATATATATATATATATATATATATATATATATATATAAATATATGTATATATATATGTATATATATATATATATATATAATATATTTTCAATTTCTAAGGAAACATGATGAAAGGAATAGAAAACATATTTTATCCGTTGTAAATGTTTAATCACAGTGCTTAGAATCTATCACGGTAAATAGAGCTATTAATATATTAAAAAGAAAAAAAGAATTGCGAGGAGATATATGTGGATGTTAACATTTCATGTGTGATACACTCATTAGCTGCCGAAAATAAAAGACCATATCGCTGGTTACTGATGAGTGCATTAGACACGGAATGTTAACATTCACCAGGTGTATATCCTTGTAAAAATTTATACATATATATATATGTATATTTATATAGTACACATGGTACAGATCAGGTGTGCAATATAACGTAATATGATATAATGCTATGTCTGATTGTGATGGATTTATTTCATAGAATGCTCGACACATTCAACTTTAAACTTTAAATGTTGGGTTGGTCAAGATTAAAGCTGGAAATATCGTAGAATGTGGGTTCGCTACACAAACATGTTTATCACACAGATCTTTATAGAAAAACACACACACACACACACACACACACACACACACACATATATATATATATATATATATATATATATATATATATATATATATATATATATATATATATGTATACTGTGGTGTCTTTTTCATTTATCGAATTTTCTTATCTCTTCATAGATTTACCTTACCAATTTTTCTGTCAAACATAGCATTTAATTGTTTCTCGTTGACATTTGGGTGCATTAAAAGTAAGTCCACGCTTTTCTCGAAGGGCGTTAGTGTACAGCAGTGATTTTCAAAATTCAACTACTCGGGGAACCCTTGTCGAAGATTGAATTCTCTGGATTGAAACAGCAGTCATTTTTAGTGACAGAACTGCGATAAATCGGCTGAATGAAATGGAATTTAATTCAAAAAAGATAAACTGAAAACTAGCACTAAGACCTTAAAAGAAAACTAGGTTACAATGGACTGAAGAGAAATAATAATGGAGTGTGGATGATAGGATGAAAGTGACATTCAGTGATAGATCATTAATTTGCATTGCCTGGTGCTATTCGAATGAGATATGTGAAGACGACTGCCTGAAGAAGACAAGCTAATTTCCAAATTCATTTATGGTATGAGGTTGCATGTCAGGTAAAAGATTTGGGGGACAATTGCTCCAACAGTCAATACACTGGCGCACGTTGAAATTTTGGATACTTTTCTCAATCGACCATTAAAAAAATAGGCTTGCTTATGATGAAGTATCTTTTAAGGGTGATAATTCATAAGTCATTATGGGGAGAATGCATTGGTTGTATATTCTTCATTCTTAGGATTATTGAGATCGTCTTGTTTTTGAAGGTTGAGCTTGCTCTGCCGAACGCTTGCCATCCTCGAGTGATTCTTCGTTTGATTTCCTCCTCTTTTGAGGGTCTCATGGAGATTCGTTGTCCTTGGTAGATGTAGTGGTCTATTTTGCCGAGTTTTGCATCTTCAATTTCGACAGTTACGTCCTTATTT
>OY735240.1:19368222-19395722 GCA_963457665.1 Thysanoteuthis rhombus | reverse complement strand
CAAAATGAGAGAAAAGTAACTTATCCATTGATCAGCGCTTTTTCCAATTTTTTGATCGATCACCCCTAACACGGTATGCTGCCAAAAGATTTTGGTCTCATGACGGTTTCTATTGAGTGACCAACAAGACCTGTCTCTTTTTTTTTCTGCTTTGTCCACGCCTCTCCCTTCCCCTTCTTCCTGCGTTTCACTTTCAATTTTTTTATTTCTCATTCGCTCTTTTTATACAGTTTCATCCCGATATTTGGATAGAAAGCTTTCCTCTGAGATCTTTCGTGGGCCGAAATGGCGAAAGGCAAAGAAATGATTACCATTATTTATATGAGAGAAAATTTAAACATTCCCAGATCCAAAAAGAAAGTAGCCTTATTCTATGCATGCCAGCTTTACGATAAGCATAACACTCTTACAATCTACCTTAGGCTTTTCTGATACCTCAAGATACATCCTCCTCACGGATACACGTGATAAATCGAGATAAAACACCGATGCTTACAAATGCAGTTCAAAGCTAAGGCGATGTTCTGTAAAAGCTCATCTATCCCTAACCCCCACGAGAACAGGGTGTGATACAAGGTCGGTTTAAGGTAGAGACCTTAACAAGCGTACATGCGAGTCATGAACTTTGTCAAAAAAAAAAAGACTACTCTTTGCTCAGATATTAAAACACTTGATTTGGTCACAGGGCGGACCCAGATCTCAATGATCCGGACTACTCTATGCAATGCTAAGGACGTTTCGTCCATCAGGTTAGAAATGATTTTACAAGTATACATCTAGATGACTGGCGTAAAAGCTGGGTGGCATGAAGAGAACTTTCGTAAATCGGGGAACAATACCTACATTCTCTTTCCCTTTCTTCCTTTTCCTCATTTTGTCCAATGATCAAACGTAGCGATCAAACATGACGAAGATTCCTATCTTTTTTATACATGTTTTTGTGCTAGTTCCAGCGCTTCTGGCCATACCGTTTTGTCTACATACTCAAAAAAAGGCATCGATATTCCGCTAGACCCCTTCTAAATATTTCTTTTTAAAGCTTTTTTGACGTTGGGGGTCATTTTGATGAGTTTATTTGTCTACGTGATACAGCGCTCCTGGCCGTACCGTTTTGCCAACAAACTTGGTTATTGGTGTAAGTATACCACTAAACCCTTTCTGTAATCCCATGTATCATTTCCTTGAAACGATGCCTTTCTGTGCCTTTAGGGGTTTTTATCCGATCGGGAGAATTAATTCTAATTATTTTTTTTATTTTTTTTTTTTGTCTTTTCCTTTTTTATGCTTTTTCCTTCTTTTTTCTCTCTCTCTCTCTCTCTCTCTCTCTCTCTCACAGTTTTTGTTCTCTCTTTATGTTTTTAACTTTTCAACATTATCTTGTTCTTTCTATTTCCTTGACGCCAAGATAATTAGAAACATTTGAAATTTTAACAGAAACGCTCAAGTTTCAGATAGCCATGAAAACATGTACCTCTTATTTTTTTTTAATCTTTTCTCTTCATCTTCTCTCTCTCTCTTTATCTCAAACGACATCTCTCAGACCCTCTTCAGCCTCTGTCACTCCCCGCCCCGCTATCTCCTCTTGTCTTGTTTCCTTCGTTCAACTTTTACTTTATTCTAGTTTTTCATCGATTTTTTTAAATTTTGAAATCATTTTCTTTTTTGTTTCGTTTCTTATTAGAAACCGTAAACCAAGACTATCACTAAAACTATCAACATAGTTTTCTTTCAGTTTTCAAATTAGTCTGACTGTCTGTCTGTCTAACTGTCTGTCTGTCTGTCTATCTATCTGTGTCTGTCTGTCTGTCTGACTGGCTGGCTGGCTTACTAGCTATGTGTGCCTCACGCATACAAATCGCACTAAGGGAGCTAGAGGGTTTTAAATTTAGATAATCATTCCTCAGTATGTTTATTATGTTTCTTTTTAAATCACCCCAATGCATTTTAGGTATGGGTTCATTTTGCAATGTAAGTTTATTCTAAATTGATCCCTCAGAGTATGTCGAAAAAAACGATTTTTTTTTTTTTCGATATTCACCCTCAAAATAATTTTCTGGGGGTGGGGGGTTCAATATACAATGTAAGTTTATGCTAAATTAATCTCTTGATTTGTGCCATGATTATTTTGCTTTTTTTTATTCGTACTTTTTTCAATGCCCCACAAAAGGTAAGAGGAGTATCTTATTTATTGATCAACCTTTTTCCTAATTTTTCTAATTGATTACCCCCAACACGTCATGGTGCCAAACGTAGTTGGTCTCGTAAAGGTTTCTATTGAACGACTAACCAGACTTGTTGAAATTTAGATGGAAATAGCAACCCCTTTTGTGGTCGTTCAGTTTTTACATGTTTTGATCGAGAAGACCCTCTGGTTACGGTGTGTTTAAGTTTAAATTTAACTTTACACAACTGCTAAATTAAACATTTTCTGATTCGATTTGGTGAACAGCGAAAAACTGGTCTGATTAGTCACTCAATAGAAACAGTTGCATGCATGACCAACATCATTGGGTAGCATGCCAAGCTCGGGAGATCAGTTAAAAAATTGGCGAAAAAAGGGGTGATCAATGAATGAGTTACGTCTCTCATCTTTTATTCATATCAAGTGCGAACACTTCCGGTCACAAACTAAGGGGCTGCTTTAGCATAAAAGTACATTGTTAATTGAATCCCCAACTCAAAAAAAACGTTTTGAGGGGAAAATTTTCAGAAAACACGTTGTTGTTTTCTTCTAGACATAATAAGGAGTAAATTATGAAATATCTTGCCTTCTAACTTCATCAGTGCAGCCTCTATACCAATCAGCTAGAATCACTTTAAAACTGAAGAAATTTGGTTTTTCGTTTACGGCATAAGTTTTATTCAATTCTTGTCTGAATTTCGTTTTTCTCTTGTTCCGGCTTGCGATGTGTGAAGTGAGTGAAGGGACCCGCAGACCCTGCATCTGCAGAGGTATCATTGTTGGAGCCCTGGGGGGCACACTTTATCTGAGGAACCTTGGACATTTAGAAAGAATAATCTAAAAAGATCTATCGACATGCAAGATGCTGGAACCCACGTAAAAAAAATGCAAATGGGTTCATACAAAGGCTCCGAGTATCTTTTGAAGATATCAAGACTTAGGCCATACAACTGGCTCAGGTGCAGGGGGTTGAAACTCACTTTAAAGAGAAGAGATTTCGTCAGGTAAAAAACGCTTTGATGAATTAAGCCAAGACAAAAGAATTAAAAACGGCGAAAAGCGCTCCAAAATGGAAGTTTTCTAACTTTATCCCGAGAAAAAAAAAGCTGGAGAAAGTAGACCGCTACATCTACCTACGACAACGAATCTCCGTGGGATTCTCAAAAGAAGAAAGCAAGCGAAGAATCGCTCGAGGATAGCAAGCCTTCACTAGAGTAAGCTCAATTACATTGAATCGAGAACAAGAAAATTACACTGGTCCTAAAAAATAAGGGCATACTACCAATACATCCACCCAATAGTCACCTATGGAGCTGAAACATGGAACCTAACCAAGAGACAGATCTGCAAGCTGAGAACCATGCAACGTGCGCATGAAAGACTCACGCTCAAATTCATATGGAGAGACCACATGATTGATATATATATATATATATATATATATATATATATATATATATATATATATATATATATATATATATTAAGGGCTGTCTAAAAAGATACCGAACTTTTGAAGCTGAGCACAAATGAGACGTTGTAGTTTATTTTCAGCTGTAATGCTGTGTAGCAGTGATTATTCCCTTTTATATAAAAAAAAAACCGCATCGAGCTACGTAGCTTAGTATTTGAACGACACACGCTAGAATGAACGTGTATTTAGTGCACTTGGCGTTTTTTCCAATTTTTTTACAATCAAGTTATAACATATTAAAGGGCAGTAACTGCTACAGATCATAACAGCTGCCAACACTCTAAAACGGTCTCACTATTCTGTTATTCGAAAAGTCCGGTTTCTTTTTGGAGAGCACGTGTGTGTTTGTGTATGTTTGTACCATTCAAAAATGCCTTTAAAACGATAAGACTGCATGAGATATATATATATATATATATATATATATATATATATATATATATATATATATATATATATATATAAGGGGGAAAACAGGAGTCCGAGATATCATAGAAAACAATTGAAGACTCAAATGGTAATGACCATGTTGTAAGAATGGTAGACAACCGATTGGACATCACGACTCATAACATAGATCCACAGAGATCACATATGGAACTGGGGCCGGCAGAATATGGGATGGCGAGACAACTAGACAGGTTCAGGAAATGTATGTTCTGCAACACCCACGATAGAGAGGTGTGGCGAATCCTGGAAAGGTTTATGTCTAACGACGGATGATAAACGACTGATGATGATGATGATGATGATGATGATGATGATGATGATGATGATGATGATTTATGTACGCCGTTTATCTCCATTTTTTTACTGCCATATTTCGTTTTGAATTCATTTGAAAAAAAACAAGTGTGAGTATAACAGCATTTTATTTCAAAAATCAAAATTAAAAATTACTGCCCAAGTCTTTTTTGTGAGGGGTAGAAATTAGATAATTTGCAGGGGGTGCAGTTTGTCCCAGCGCAGCTAGTCGACAAGAACCCGTAGTGGCGTTACTCACTCAACCATTCTCGCTTACGGCACCTGGTATTCGTAAGGGTTTACCTATCTTGGTACTGACCAGTGTTGACGTTGCGTAACTTGGGTGGTCGTACGAAAACCTGCCTATCCAATGTGATTTGGCCGTGAGTTCAGAAATAGACGCCCGTCTTTTTTGCGAGGGGTGCAGATTTGATATTTTATAAGGGTGGGGATGCAGTTGAACCTAGCGCAGTTACTGCTTAGAGTCGACGAGAACCCGAAGTAACGTCACTCACTTTACCATTCTCGCTTACGGCACCTGGTATTCGTAAGGGTTCACCCATCTTGGTACTGACCAGGCTCAACGTTGCTCCACTTAGCTGATCGTACAAGGGGCCGGTGTGTCCAAAGCGATTTAGTCGCGAGCTAACGTCTTCAATATGTCTTACTGCCCGAGCCCGTAATAAAATGATCCAATTAGGCGATGCCTCGACCGGACACAGTGACCAACGATTGCTCAGCTGACCATCACGCGGATACCGGGGTCAACTGACCTTAATATCTAGCTTCTGTTATCCCGCTGGGAATTCTATACTTAAGTGAGCTGTTGCACGATTCCACGACAACCACTAAGAGCATTTAGATATTGTTGTTTTATACGGATGGCCAAAGTGGCCATTATTTTGACGAATCACTTGATCCAAAAGGTCATACAAGGAGATATGTGTGCGTGCATACGTGTGTGTGTGTGTGTGTGTGTGTGTGATTACAAAGGTGTAACAAGGGGTCAGTAGCCCCTGGGCGTAGATGTGGAGGAGCACGAAATTCCCTCTGGCCTATAATGACTGTTAATTAAAAATCATGCCCTCCCCTAGGATATAGCGCAAGTGCCCACCGGGAGCTGAGTACCCTTACTCCGCCACTGCGTGATTATGAATGTGCATGTGCGTGCGCATGTACATATCTACTCTCAAATATAACAAAGATGTAGGATGTAGTAGTTCAAACAGATTTCTAGATTTCTTGGGTATCTAAGATTTTACAAGTAGATGAATGTATTAACCCTTTTATGGATTGGTTTCGAAACTGGGTTCCACAGACCACTGAGTGCCCGTCAAGTAATTGTCAGTGTCCATATTCACAACAGTATTTCCTCTGGACATGATATTGCAAATCTGATGACAGGAAAATTATCCATCGTACAGCTATAAAAAAATATTGTAATCAGACCTCTGGCATATCAAGATCACGAACCTTTTATCGTCCGTCGTTGGACATGGACCTTCCCGAGGATTCACAACCTCTCTATCATGGACATCACTGAGCCAATACTTTCTGAACTTGTCTAGTTCGTCTCGCCATCTTATATTCTGCCGGCTACGATTTTGCATGTGATCTCCGGGGATCCACGTTGTGAGTCGTGATGTCCATCGGTTGTCTGCCATTCTTGCAACATGACAAGCCCATTGCCATTTGAGTTTTCTTATAGCTTTCAAGATGTCTTGGGCTCCTGATTTTCCCCCAATATATTGTGCTGATTTTTTATCTCTCTGTGTCAGGTTGAACATGTTTTTTTTTTCATGTGCACTTTGCGTGGTTCTCAGTCTGAGAGTCTTTTGGTTTCAGCTCCATAGGTGACTATCTAGAGGATGGATTGGTTGCATGCTCTTCTTTTTAGGACTAATGAGATTTTCTAGTTCTTTAGGATTGAGCCTGCTATACCGAGAATTATAAATGTAATCCATTTTAAGTGGAGATCTCACTACTAATTTGGTCAAATTTTGACATTTTTGATTCTCAAAAAACTCTCTCACTCTAAAGAGAAGATATTTCTGTCTAAATAATACATCCAGTTTCAAATCTCTATCTTTTACCAAAGTTCTAAACATACTCCCACAAAATAACCCAAAATTACCCGCAAAGTAATCAATTTTTTAAAGTAATCAAATATGATAAAGACTACAGTGAAATTCAAAAGTAGCGTGAACAGAGAGATCTCTCAAGTGAGAGTTCCTCCTTTTAATGAATAATCATTTTTAAAATCACTTAATTAGTCTGAATATTAAATGCTAAAAGTATATTTCATTTAAAGAAGGGGTCCTCGAGTTTTCAAAGATTCGAAACTACTGCTTTTGTGTATTATCCTCTTCTTCCTGCTACTACTACTACTAACAATTACAACACGTTTAAAATCCCTTTAAAATCGGAGATAACAGATAATCTCTGAGTAAGTATGAATTCACCATCAATAATGAAGATTTACAAGGACTAAGTTAAAAGCTAATTACAAAAACATCCAATGAATCAGTTTATTGAAAATTAAAGCTTTTTTGAAAATTAAAACTCTTTCAAGTAAGGATGGTAGGAATAGCTTTAAACGGGTAAAAAAAGAGCCTTGTTTCCATAATGGTCCCTTTAGAATGGTTACAAAAAGGACAAAAGACAAGTGAGGTATAAGATTATGAGGAAAAGACAAAAGGAAAAATATTGGTAAGTATATTTTTCGATCGAATTCAGTAATATACATATATGTATCGTCTTATTTCTATTGATATTCGGACCATCCTCATCTTGGTTGTTTCAATAGAAATAATAATAATACCTCATCTCAAAAATTCAGAGATATACTATATATCGTCTTCTTGTCTTTGTATAAAAAATTGAATAGAATTCATTGATTTCGTGTTTAAAAGTATCAACGTTTTCGAAGTATGTAAAATCTGCTGGTAAATTCTTCTAAAATTGTGGTCGTAAGTACAACAGCTCTTTTTGGCCGAAGTTGCGCTTTCGAAGTGAAAGACCGGCTTGCATTTTGACTTTTTTGTGATTCGGCTATGGTCAAATGGTTTAAACATTTTTGACAAATAAACAGCAGTTGTGTACGGTATTATGTATCACGGATGTGCTCTGACCTACGGGCGCACAAAAAGGTAAAAATATTATAGTGTTAGTAAAAAGCAATGGACGGTAAAAGTTGTTTTGTTTTTTTTTTTTTGTATAAAGTAGGGTCATCCTCCGATGAGTGTCAGTCGGAAGAAGCCTTCGAGAATTTATTTTTAAAACAAATTTGAAACTTTTTTCTCTCCCTCTTTTATGTCGTACTATGCATCTGCTACTAAAAGAATTCTTTTCCTAAAATTGTACCACTTTCATTAAGTGTCTCACTTTTTTGTATTTATTTGCTGTTTGTAACATCGAATGAACGAAGGTGTGAAACTTTATAATTTACAACGTACACCTACACTACCTTGTACCAAAGAGGCTTTTCCTGTCTATCGCTTTTTACAGACACTAGAATATTTTTTTACATTTTCATGCAACCGTAGCTCAGAGTACACCCGTGGTCCAAATCACCGTACACCCCTGATTATAAGATACCGTGTTTTGGAAAAAAATGGAACATATTTATAGCAAAGCATTGCTTAGCCTTTTCTTTTGTAATGAGCCAATTAATTTTCCTTAATTCCTTAGAACCTATATCGGAGGTGTTTTTTCTTTAGGTTCAAGAAAAATTTATTGCATTCGTTTGGGGCTTTCTTTAATTTTCTTAATGAATTGCTTGTGCAGCATAAGATACCAGTCAGCACATGCGTAGTCGAAACTGAGGTTCGACTAACGCTTTGCAAGTAATGTAAGTAGCGTCGGACTTATATATTATATGAATTGTAGAGAATGAGACAGACTCAGGAGTAAAGTGTTTTGAAGTTACGTTTATTTATCCGTAAATGTTTTTTTTTATTAATGGTCTAGACATGTTTCGAGAGATATTCCCATCTTCAGTAGTGCATGCTTTGTGTGTGTGTGTGATAGAGGTTATCGGTTTAATGTGGAACCTGAGTCCACCATCAGGAGCTTTACTTTTTGAGCAAAAAATGGTATCCAGGCTGCGGGGGGTACCCTGTTGTGTGAGAAAATGTCAAGCCAGTGATGAATTCTATGGTTAAGCAGCAGCAGTTGGTCTTGGAGAGGACAAAAGATGTATGTGTAGGAGGGAAGTGATGTGGTGTTAGATTGTGTGGGTATGTTAGGGATAGTGTAAACGGAGGGGTGATGTGGTTGAGGAAGTACATAGGTTATATATATATATATATATATATATATATATATACACACACAGTATATGTGGTACAAATCAGGCTAGCAGTATAACATAATATAATAATATATCAATAATATAAAGCCACTTCTGAAATGCAATGGATTTATTTCATAGAGTGCTAGATACATACAACTTTTTACTATTGAAGTTAAGTTGTTTTAGAGTAGAGCTGGAAATAAATAGTAGAATGTGGATTCGCTACACAAACTAGCTCATCTTTCGGCCCTCTCTGGGCCTCTTCAGGTGAATCTGTACGTATCGAGCACTCTATGTGATAAATCTGTTACATATCAGAAGTTACTTTGTGTTAGGCCCAGAGAGGGCCGAAACATGAGCTAGTTTGTATAGCGAATCCACAACCTACTATATATATATACACACACACACACACATATATATATATATATATATATATATATATATATATATATATATATATAAGAATCTTAGTTAGTCGCTATTTTTTCGGTGAGTTTTTGTTGCCATCAACTCACCAGAGAGGTTTTTGTCCAAAATGTTGCCAAGATAAGACATCGCACCATGTTGCTTAATTTTAACAACACCCTTTTTTATATCCTATCTCTCAGCAATCGTGTTTCTCATAGCTAATAAAAAGAATTGATTTTGTTTTGTCTTATCTAAAGTAAACGCTTAGTTTATTATCTACGAACCAGTCACAAAGAGAGTTGAAATTTCGGTTTAAGTAATCTCTTGTAATCAAGGCCCTTATCCTTGAAAACCAAGCATGAACTGTCTGCATGTTGAAGCAATTCAAAGTTAACTGCCAGGGGCATGTCATTTACATGTAATGGGGAAATAAAAGGCCCGAAGGTAGATCCTTGGAGGACACCACACGGCAAATTAGCGTGGAAAATTGCTCCCCTACGCTGACTACGAAAGTTCTATTCCGTTGATAAAATTTGAACCATAGGGAAAGTCGGTTCGCTGAAACCAAGATGGGTCATTTATAATAAAGGCTTGGAGGGTAATGAACCAAATGAAAAAAGAAAAAAGTTGACCTATACATGAAGTTCAGTAAAACGAAAATCATGTTCGACAATCACATCAAGAATGAGGACATAACTGTCAAAATCGAAGATGCAGAACTGGGGAAAGTAGACCACTATATCTACCTAGGATAACGAATCTATATGAAATCCACAAAGGAGGAAGAGATCATGCGAAGAATCACCTTAGGATGGCAAGCCTTTAGCAGAGCAAGCTCAACCTTCAAAAACTAGTCGATCCCAATAATCCTAAAACGAAGAGTATAGAACCAATGCTTTCTCCCGATAGTCACTTATGGAGCTGAAACATGGAACCTAACCAAGAGACAGACCTACAAACTGAGAAGCATGCAACACGCGTATGAGAGAATCATGCTTAACCTCACATGGAGAGATTACAAGACAGCACAGTATATCAGGAAGAAAACGGATGTTTGAGACATCATATAAACCATTAAAAAACTCAAATCACAGTGGGCAGGCCATGTTGCAAGAATGGGAGACAACAGATAGACATCACGACTCACAACATGGATCCCCAGAGATCACATGCAAAACTGAGGCCGACAGAATACAATATGGAGTGATGAACTCGACAAATCTAGAAAATACTGGCTCTGCGACGATAAAGACTTGTGACAAATCCTGGGGAAGGTCTATGTCCAACGATGGACGTTTAAAGACTGATAATGATGATATACCTTATTCAAGATTCGCCAGACCTCCTCTATCAAGGAGTTAATACTTTCGGAATTTGTCTAGTTTGTCATATCAGAGTATTTTCTGTCGGTCACTTTTTCAGATGATCCCCGAGGATCCACTTTGAATTCTGATAACCTGTGGTTGTCTTACATTCTTGCAACATAACCAGCTCAGTGACGTGTGGGTTTTCTGATGAATTCGATGATATCTCTGACTCCTGTTTTATGTATATTCAAATCAGGGGTGAAATATAATATATAATGATATAATATCCGATGTCTAATGTGATTATTTCGTACATTCAATACAGTCAACTTTAAACATCAAGTTGGTTTAGAATAGAGCTTAAAATATGATGGAATTGGGATTTGCTACACAAACAGGCGTATGATTCAGTTTATTTTAGATTTCTATATGGGACATATTAGGGGTATCTTTCTTGTCTATAGAGATCACAATATATATATATACATATATATATATATATATATATATATGTATGTGTGTGTGTGTGTGTGTGTGTGTGTGTGATACAGATCAGGCTAGCAGTATAACATAGTATGAAAATATGATAATAATATAATGCAATTTCTGATATGTAATGGATTTATTTCATAGAGTGCTCGATACATACATTTTTTTTCACTATGGAAGTTGAGTTGTTTTAGAGTAGAGCTGGAAACAAATAGTAGAATGTGGATTCGCTACACAAACTAGCTTATGTTTCTGCCCTCTTGGGGCCTCATCAGGCGAATCGATATTTATATAAGCCTTTTTTTTTAAGAATTTTTCGACTTTTTGAATTTTGTGTATAACTTCTCACGTACTCTTATCCCCTCGAAAACTTCACAAATCCATTCCTGAGTAATCTTTTTCATATGCTCTTCTTTGATTAAAGCTATCTCATTTATTACATCAACATCTGTCTTTTAACGTCCATCGTTGGACATAGACCTTTCTCAGGATCTACCACATTTCTCTATCATGGGCGTCGCAGAGCCAGTATTTCCTGACTTTGTCTAGTTCATCTCTCCGTCTCGTGTTCTGTCGGCTTCGGTTTCGCATGTGATATCTTGTGATCCATGTTGTGAGTTGTGATGTCCATCTGTTGTCTTTCATTCTTGCAACATAGCCTACCCATTGCCATTTAAGTTTTTTAATAGTTTGTATGATGTCTCAAACTCCCGTTTTTCTTCCTGATATACTGTGCTGTCTTGTAATCTCTCCATGTGAGGTAGAGCATGATTCTCTCGTGTACGTTGCATACTTCTCAGTTTGCGGGTCTGTCTCTTGGTTAGGTTCCATGTTTCAGTTCCATTAGTGACTATCGGGAGGATGTATTGGTTGTATACTCTTTTTAGGATTATTGGGATTGACTTGTGCTGTCTTGTGATCTCTCCTTGTATGGTTGAGCATAATTCTCTCATGCGCATGTTTCATACTAAGCGTAAGTAGCATTCAATCTAATTTCATTTTAGTAAGTTTGCGTATGACTTTCTACAAACTCTTATGCCCCCCAAAACTTCACGAATCAATTCCTGAGTAATCTTCTTTATATGCTCTTTTTTCAGTAAAGCTATCTTATTTATTACACCCATGAGTATTTTGATGAATTAATAGTAAGTAGCATTTAATTCGTCAAATTTTTTTAAAGTTCCGAAATCCAATTTTAGCAAGCTTTTCCAAAAGACTTTTTTTTGTTGTTTATATTAATGGTCGAATTTCGATATATGTATGTTGGGAGATTTTATTTCAAGTACATTTTCTTGAGCAGTAAATTAGCTGATTGTCAGCCAGTTCCAGATCAAGAGACCCGCATTGTGATTCTCCTGTTGCAGGGTTCGCAAATTTATGGCCCAAAGGGTAGCTGACTTTTCGGCAGTACGAGTTGAAAACTTAATTAGTTGTTGTCAGGTATGAATAATATAGACACAATCATGGTTGGCCCTAGAAGCTGCAGGGCCCAATTAGAAACGTTTTGGGACGGGGGGCTCCTGATTAACAGTTAATATCTGTAAAATCTTAGAAATATAAATAAACTTTACATCTCTATGGTTCAATAGAAAGCAATCAAAATGTGTACCTGAAGACTTCACAAAAACGTTTGTTTACGTTCTTCTGTATTTGATTAAGATTATTTAATTCAATTACTAACTTAAAAATTGAAATTATAAAAAGTGTAAACACACATTATTGACTCTCTAAGAATTCAGAAGAAAATTAATATTGTTGCTCCTCTCTACGAATCATCTTGTTCATCAGTAATCTGGTGTTAAGTGTAATCGACAAGAACATACCCTAGTGCAGGGCCACTTCAGGTGCGGGGCCCAATTGGGAACAAATCTGTTCAATTGGCTTAAAGCCAGCTTTGGACACAATTTCTCCCGATACTTGAAAAACTTCAAGATCTTGCAAAAATCAGCATATCATTCGATTTTAACAAAATTTTCAATACTTAATACTTTTAATACTCAAAGGTTGAATGTTTTTTTTTAATAATTTTCCATTCCAAATATTGGAAAACAAAATCATATTTCCATATGATTCTTACCATTTTCATTATTTAATTTATCTATACATCGCTCTTTTCATTGATTTTTACACCTTTAAAAGATAAATCCTTGGAGATATCAATTACGTTTACTTTTTTTGGAAAAGTCTTCCAGAATTGCTCGAACTGGGAGTCTTACTTAGGGAATGAAAAGGCAAGAAAATTAAGTAAAATATCTTCTTTGTAATTTTCTAATTTTTATTCGATAAATCTATTTTAATCTGGAAAAAAAATTACTCATTATTTTTTTTTAAAGGTTTTTCATCATTTTTATCGATTATACCTACCCAGTTCAAGCAGTTCCGGCTTTTCTAGAAGAAAAAAGAATTAATTTCTTCAGGGATTTATCAGTTAGATGTGTAAAAATCAATGAAAACATCAATGTATGAATAAGATAAATCATCAAAATAATAAAAGATGGAGTAAGAATCATAGGGAAATAATGTTCTCTCCTGATAATTAAAATGGGATTTCTTTTTTGGCAAATTCGTCCTCTAATGAATAATTACCGAAAGTTTTATTAAAACCGGATGATAAGTTGATTTTTGCCAGATTTCTCAGATATCGATAATCCGGTGGAAATTGCGTTTATATTATTCATACGTAGCAGTTGGAGACTGCATAGGGAACAGAACTCGCTCGATACATTCAGCTTGGTCACACTTTTTCCTCCGCCAGGTTGATATTCAAATCCCCAGGATGTAAACTTCCTGGTTATCAAAGTCTAATGTATTTGAAACGGCTAATGCGAGTTTTTCTTGGGAACTAGATTTGTATGGGAGTCTGTAAAGGATAACCAGAAGAATTGCTTTGGTTCTTGGTGGCAGAATGCCGAAAGAGATTTTTTCGGGATCTTAGGAAAAATTTGCGCTCATATTGAAAGGAAGGTTTTTTTCTACGTAGCAGGCAATCCCTCCACCTTGCAGA
This sequence comes from Thysanoteuthis rhombus, assembly GCA_963457665.1. NCBI lineage: Eukaryota > Metazoa > Mollusca > Cephalopoda > Oegopsida > Thysanoteuthidae > Thysanoteuthis > Thysanoteuthis major. The sequence goes on along the minus strand of OY735240.1, from coordinate 19,381,817 downwards.
TATTTTCAGTTCAAAGATTGACCTCATAATCATCAAGCTTTGTTTCTGAAAATACCAGTAATTGCTGCTTTATTTTTTGGTGGGGAGGTGTCCTCTATGAGGTTGTATGGTTAGTGCGCCTGTCTCACACGCGGAATGGTCCAAGTTTGATTTCTGGCCATGTCGCAAGAATGGCAGACAACCAATGGACACCGCGATTCAGGACATGGGTCTCGTGAGATCACATGCGAAACCGAGGCCACCAGAGAGTTAGATTGAGAGACGAGCTAGATAAAATTCAGAAAGTACTGGCTCCGCGACGCCCACGATAGAGAAGTGTAGCAAATCCTGGGGAAGGTTTATTTTCAATGACAGATTTTAAGAGACTGATGATGATGAGTGAAGAGTGTGGAAAACTTTTCATTGGGATATATTTTCCGGTGCACTCAACAGCTGAGTACACCCTAAGCTATGCGATTAGAGTGGAAAAATTTGCAAATGGGACACACGCCCTCCCCTATTCGAAAGAATGATAGAGGTCGAAAGAGGAGCCTTCACTTCTTCTCCAGCTGCTAGTTTTTGACTTGGACTGACATGCACCGATTTGGAGGCATGTTGTGTTTGAATTTTTAGCTATCAGAGGAAGCTTATCAGGTAGAACATTATTATAAATATTCAGGTTGAAAAAGTACATCCCTCTATTTTTGAAAAGTGCCATAATATCAGTGTTAATGAGATCATCTGTGTTGTCAATAAATGTCTGGAATATATTTGCTTATATCATCGATTTGTACACCTTTAAAAGATAAATCCCTGGAGATATCAATTACGTTTACCTTTTTTAGGAAAGTGCTCCGGAATTGCTCGAACTGAGAGTCTTACTTAGGGAATGAATAAGCAAGAAAATTAAGTAAAATATTTTCTTTAGGGCAATTTTCTAAGTTTTATTCGATTAATCTATTCTGATCACCATTTTTGAAAGGGGCCCTTATATCAGCGTTAGTAGATCGTCTGTATTATCCATAAATGTCTGGAATATATTTGCTTCTTCATTTAGAGGTTCCTGGGGTGATTCTTCAAAAAAACGGTAAGTGTTTTGATTTCAATATACTCTAGTAACGAAGACAAACAAATTTTGATTCGTTTTGTGTTATTTTAGACCCTGTCACATATTTTGTGAATCCTAAAACTGCAGTGATTGCATAGGAGTCTTTTTCTAACTGATTTCTTTGCAGAGAGAAGATGGATCCTTGGCAAGCCCTGGGTTGTGATGAATATCACCTGATAGTAACACAAGGGGAGTGTAAAACAGTTTTTTACTTTTATCGGGGATAACGCATAGGCAGCTAGTTATTCACTTGTAAACTAGAATTAATCTCACCAGATAGAGATAAACCCTCTGTAGTAAAGATATCTGCATTATGTTGTAGGGGTTGTATTGGTTTTTCATTTTCATGTATGAAAATTATAAGAAATGACAACATCCAAGTCGACATCGAGGTGGAGTCTTTTGGTTTTTATACCTCCTATCTCCTCTTTAAAAAGAGCTGGGTTACATTTGATATAAGCTGGAAGGTGGTAAAACTCCCCACGGAAAACTAAAGACTAAGGGAAAGTGGAAAAAACGTAGAACAGGTTACATGTTGCAATTTCTCACAAGGATGATAGATGCTTCGTCGAATCTATGGTTCCCATTGAATAACCGTAGTATTCAAAGATGGCGGAGGGTTCTATTCTTTTTCACATTTTATCTACAGACTTGAAATTTGGCATCAGTACTCCACTATGCCCCTTCAGAAAAAAAAAAATTTTTATCTCTTGGGGACCCCATTCTGTCGGTTTCATTCATGACATCGAGATTCTCCAGGATCCGGATGCTTCTAGATGCTTTTTACACTATTTAGGACATTTTCAAGTGGAAACGCCTGCGATGTCATAAATAGAATTCATTCTGACCATACTTAGTCCTCGATGGAATTTATTTATCTGATTTCAGATTTTGACGTTACGATTGTTCAGTTATTGACTTTGATGGTGAGTTTATAAAAACGGTATTCTTTTCAGAAGCTCGTTCATAGCAATATTCCTTGATGATAAAATACATGAAACAACGAGAAGCAACAAGATTATGTCTAGAAAAAAAACGGTAATCCTAAAAAGCTTATATAAAGAGGTTCTCTCTATCCGTACTAAGTTATAATGACCTCAAAGAGCGCTGTTACGATTAGTGCTGCGTTTCTTAGGAATATATCTAGAGCGCGTCCATCTTTGTAAAGATGCATCCTTTAGCCATTTCGATATGGAATTTTTATGGCTAAAAGTGGCTAGATTGTCTTAATTAGTTTTTGGGCAGATTTCATTGCCAAGTAAAGGGGGATTTTATTTCCTCTGTGTTAACGTTAATTTCGAGTTTTAAAAGTGACCAAGAAAATTATCTTAAGGTAATATTTGTAACGCGCTTGCGTGATTTTTCTTTCATACTTACCTACTGTGAACAACGGGAAAATCTAGCCATTTCGACATGGAACTTTTTACGGCTGAAAGTGGCTAGATCCTTTTAAATTGTTTGGTAGATTTGATTTACAGGTAAGTGTAGATTTAATTTCCTTTGAGTTAACGTTAATTTTGATTTTGAAAAGAGACCAATGAAATTATCTAAGGCTTATATTTGTAATTCACGTAAGTAAATATTTAAAACTTACTTAATTGGACAACAAGAAAATCTAGCCACTTTCAACCATTTGAAATTGCCAAAATTAAAATGGCTCATAATAAAATGGCGGCGTAATGTGTCTCTGCAAAGATAGCCCTGGAGCGCTGACTGAAGTATTTCCTGTATTTTCTCATGGCTTCATAAACGTATCCCCACCTGACAAGATCCAAATTCAAGGGGAAAAAAAACAAAATAAATAAATATTTGTATTAGAAACCGTAAACCAGAACTGTCAGCATTAGTTTCTTCATTTTTTAGCTTGTTCGGCCGGCTGGATGGCTTTATATGTGTATCTTCATGAGTAGAATGATATTTCCGACAAGTATTATTTATTTATTTGACAATTTGGAAAAAAAAATAGTTTTTGTGTGTTTATTTCCGATTACACATTTCACTATTGGCGGCGTCTTCCGATCGGTTTCAGATGATGGATATCACAAGTTTGAAAAGTATTTATCATGCATACCGGCCACACCAATGGAGCTACAGTGCTGGAAATTTCAACATTTACTCCTTATGTAAAAAAAAAAAGCAACGATTTTTGTTTTTTTTGGGGGGGGGGTGTCTTGTTTTTTGGGGGGTAGGGGGGAGTTGCTTTGTTTTTTTGTTTTTCAAAATTCACCTTCTAAATAATTTTTCGGTGAGGGCGTCAATATACAATGCAACTTTATGCCGAATTGATCTCTTGATTTGTGCCATGCTTGTTTTTTTGGAAAATTCAGTGATCACTGCCCAACAAAACGCTATAGTAGTAACTTTTTCATTGTTCACCCTTTTTTCAATTTTTTTTGAAAATTCAGAATTTTTAGTAATCACTGCCCAACAAAATGCAAAAGCAGCAACTTGTCCATAGATCAACCCTTTTTTTTTTTTGTTGACTTTTTAATTGATAACCCCTAACACGCCTTGTTGCCGAAAGAAACGTTGGTCAGGTGACAGTTTCTACAGGGTGACTAAACAGGCCTATTTTTATGGCGTCTAATTTTCAGACGCAAAGGATCTTTTTAGGTCTGTCATAAAGATTAGACTGACGTAAAAACCGATTCCCGTGACTCCAACCAAAAAAGAAGAAACCAGAGAAAACAATTAATTGCGAACAAGATAAAAGGATTGTGTCCATTGTTCTAGTTTCCTCCCACTGAATGAGGATCTCTACGGTGATTTAGACAGCGTTTTATCGCTCTCAGTTCAATAATGGTCTTAATGTAACCCCTCTAGGCCTCCATACATCACTGCTTGAGCGGGTAATGAGACATCTGTACCGGCCTTTTACAAATTAAATGTATTTATAAGGGATTCGAAGCTTTAGATAGATAGATAGATGGATAGATAGATATGTACCGACTGAAACACATGATAGATAGACAGATATGAATAGATTGATGTGATCACAGATAGATAGATCGATGGATAGAGAGATATATAGAAACAGTCTGGGACGTATGACCACTGTGAGATAGATATGAACTGATTGAGACATTACCATAGATAGTTAGATAGATATGAACTGGCTGTGATGAGTAGATTGCTATGGGCTGACTGTGATAGATAGATATGAACAGACTGTGATAGATAGATAGATAGATAGATATGAACTGACTGTGATAGATAGATATGAACAGACTGTGATAGATAGATAGATAGATATGAACCGACTGAAACACATGATAGATAGATATGAATACATTGACGTGATCACAGATAGATAGATAGACGGATAGATAGAAACAGACAGTCCCATAAGATAACTGAGAGAGAGAGAGAGAGAGATGAAGCGATTGAAAGGTGATCATAGATAGATATGAACCTACGGAGACATATGATGATAGATATGAATCAATTGACATGATCATAGATTGATAGATATAAACAGTGACATATAATCACAGATAGATAGATAGATAGATAGATGGAAATAGGCTTAGATACGACCACTGGGAGATAGATAGATATGTACAGACAGACATGATCAGAGATTCGATGAAGAAATAGATATGAACAGAAATATGACCATAGATAGATAGATAGATAGATAGATAGATATGACCAGATTGAGATAATGAGATAGATAGATATGACCAAACTGCGATAGATAGATAGATAGATAGATAGATAGATAGATAGATAGATAAAAAGAACGATAGATAAATGGTAGACTGTTCTCACTTGGCTAGAGGATATCTTTTTATTGATTAACTGGTGTGAATGCGCTACAAGCACAGTATTGGTCTTCAAGGTATTTTTTTATCTTGTGATTCTACTCATTCTCTTCCAATAGTCAAGATATCAACGGCATTCTAACGCTAATTGGTACGATTTAATACCATGTGTTGCGCTTACTTTGAGAAAAGTTCTTTTTTAATGATTTTGAGTGAGGTCTATTTACAATGTAACTATAAGGCTTAACTGAACCCTTACTCTCCAGCAACATTTTGAAGTATTCTGTTAATTCCTCAGGAACGATTGTAAAAAAAAGTGCTAGTCACTTTTTGTGCTTCAATCATTTTTTTAGGGATGTAATGCGGTCCGACCATAATCGCAAATCCTCAAAGAAATACAAGCACTAGTCATGAACGTTCGCTTTTTAGCTCATCCCCTTTGTTCAGTTTTTCTAACCGTGGGCGACTAACCTGATAGTCAGTAAGGTATAATGGTACAGTACAATTTGTTTTAGTAAACACAACTCAATGTTCTCATAAAACAGTGTATTTTTATCCGCTGGAAACAGGATTGCCCTTAGGATATTCCGATTATATCCTTTTTGCCTCATCCCCCCGGAAAATATATCCGTGCGCCCCCGACTCCACCCCTGAGGATATAACCTCCCCCCACCACCGCCGGTACAGTTGTAGCGGACGTCAATTGCTCTAGTTGTCAAACTCCTATTGAGTTGACTTTATTTTCCTAACTTAATAACAATGACAATTTCGGACTTCCGGTTAAGACAAAAAATAGAAAAGTTTGAAATGATGGAAAGAGAAGGGTAGAGAGTGAGAAACAAATTCTATTCCTACGTCATCAGTCAACGAAAGAAAGAAAGAGAGAAAAGGGAAATGAGAGAAAGAAAGAGAAAAAGAAAGAGAGAGAAAAAGAAAAAAGAGATAGAAAGAGAAAATGGAAATTTATGGACGTTAGTTTAAATAATATGCTGTCACTAAACAGATTCTTTTAATTGAAGTTCATTACTTTTTCTTTTTTTATTTTGACTAGTCTTCTTTTTATTTCCCTTTCTTCTCTACTCTAGTAAGCCTTAATTGCCCATTATAGAAATTCAAAAGTTGGCACACACATAACGTTACAATACGGCTTAGTGGCTGGAATAGTTGCGATCAGAGTGACGTTTGAACCAAGATGAAGCCATTACTGTACTTTGTTATGCCGTTTCTGCTCGTCACACAGGCCTATATACGTTCCACTAGCTGAGCATACGATAACGGTCTCGGGGATATAAGCGTTGGTCAAGTTTTGTAGTTTATCTTGAATCCAATCCCTATGCCTTCTAAATCAATATTCGAAAAATATTGGCTCATAGCTCCGCTCGAAAACCGATCAAAGCAATCCCTGGAATTAATTCGGTCTCCCAACTGAACGCATAGATGAATAGACAGGTCTGGTTGGTTGCTCTAAAGAAACCGTCGCCTAACCAACGTGTTTTGACAATATGCTGTGTTGTAGTGATCAATCAAAAAATTAAGGGAAATAAGTGGTCAATAAATTAAGATACTTATCAAAAAAGAGGTCCGAATTTTCAAAAACACAAGCATGAAAGTAGAAACCAATTCACCATAAACTTACATTGTGAATTGAACCTCCACTAAAATCTTATTTTGGGGGAGAATTTTTAAAATCAGGAGAAAAAAAACTTTCTTCTGGATATAATAGAGAATAGGTGTTGGAATTTTCAGCCCTTTAACTCCATTGTTGCGGCCAATACGCATACATATATACCTACATAGTCAGCCAACAATACCAGCTTAAAAACTGAAGAACCCTACGTTTACATTTCTGGTTAGCGGTTTTTATTAGTTAGTTCAGCTTGCTTTGAGACAGAGCCATACAGACTAATAGAACCCCCTCGGCTGTTCGTAGACACAACTTCTGTGGAATAAGAGCAACTACCTTGCCCACCAAGCATGCTCTGGTTGATAGATAGATTTGAACAGACTGGTGATAAATTTCAGCATCCTGAAGTAATTAAGATTTAAGAAGTGAACAAGTGTACTATCTTCTATTGGGTTACAGATTGTGTCCCGCCAAACATTCAACGAGAGAGACCCTGCCTAATTAATTAGTAATACGGGTTAATTGCTTTTTGATAGATAGATAGATAGATAGATAGATGGATAGATTGATCTATATTTATATATATATATATATATATATATATATATATATATATATATATACATATATATATATATATATATATATATATATATATATATATATATGAATACCGATACATTGATAGATAGATGTGTAGATAGATAGATATGAACAGTACATAGATAGATAGATTAATAGATAGATAGATATGATCAATACATGGATAGATAGATACGTACAATAGATAGATAGATGGATATGAAAAACAGACTGATAGATATGAACAGACAGACAGACAAATAGAAAAAGATAGATAGATATATAGATAGATAGATAGATATGAACAATAGATAGATAGATAGATAGATAGAAAAATATTGATAGATAGATAGATATGAAAAGACAGACAGATGGATAGATCTCGAAAAAAAAACCAGGAAGATAGATAAGAACAGACAGACAGATATAAACTGATAGATAGATGGAGGAATGCGAACAGACAGACATAGAGATAGAAAAAGATGCATAGTATCAGATAGATATATGGATAATGAACTCAGACAGTGTGGCATGAAACCAAATACATACATCCACCCGTATTCGAATCATCTTTTAATGTTATTACCCATTTGTTCCTAAGTATCACTTGTGAGCCCGACCAGTGTCACAAATCACATTAACCGTGGAGACATCATTATTACTGACACAATAAACGTCGAATGACAAAATTCAATTTCCCCTTGTCTTAACAAATTATACTTCGAATCCATTTGCTAATAAGGAATTGCAAAATGTTACTCAGTGCAGTCATCTCTACTATTAGAGACCGTCGACTAAAACTGTCAACGTGGTATTCTTCAATTCTTATCCGATGTTTGTTGAACGACGTGTCTTAAAAGTAAAGAATGGAGAGTTGAGAGAGCAGAATAGTCTTGACTGTGCTAGGGTCAGACTCCTTTTTTTCACTATAATCTACCAGTTAAACAAAACAGAATTCGTTTCTCCATATAATATCATTCCGAAACTTATTATCTCAATTTAAATTCTTTGGTGATTGTTCCAGTAAATGGGATTTCAGAACTTAAGCAGAATATGTCGATCTGAGTTGGGCTTAAAAAGTGGGATCGAATTAGTCATCAGTTTTTGCGTACTTCGTTGTGTCATTGTTATTCTTGCATGACGACGCTGGTTTTTAGTCATTGTCATAGTTGTCATGAACCAAAATAAAATCAAAACTCAATAGTAGGTGTTTGCCAAAAGAAAGAAAGAAAAAAAATTACTCAGCCTAATGGTTGGTCTGCCATTAGCTTCAAAAGCAATGAAGAATGAAAGGATAGGCTTATTCAAACTGAATTACTGACCTCGAAAGCAAGGTAAAATATATGCTGCTTCTGGTGGGATTCGACCACCAGATAAGCTGATGTTTAGCAGAACGTGCTAGACCACTGAGCCATGGATACACGATGAAAATCTCGGAATTCATTTGTGATCATCATCGATATATCCTGGTCGGGTGAATTGCTAAGAATCATAGACGTATATACAGCCTCTTTAAAATTCTTGTTTTTATATGGTTTTATGTTCCTGTTATTATGTGAACTCTTTTAATGACATCCTTCATAGCACGTTTTTTTCACCGAGAAGAAAAATAAATGATATCTATAGACTATTTATTTCATAAAAATAATATATTTCATTACAGAAATTCAAAGTTTACTTTTAAAAGAACTCTCTCTCTCTCTCTCTCTCTCCCGTCTCTCTCCCCTGTCTCTCTCCCCCATCTCTCTCCCTCCCTCTCTTCCTCTCTTTTGGTCATGTTTTTAATTCGAAATTCTCAAAATCTGGTATCTGAAATTCCAATGTCTGATGAATTCACGATAATAGAGTCAACTTTTAGAGTTTGACGGAAGTCTTTTTATTTTTCTCTTGTTGAAAAAATAATTAATCTTATTTTTCATAGAAATATATTTGTAGTTTCGTGATTAGTGGGTACTTGAATTGAACCGTTCCATAGAAAACCTTGCCTTTTTTCTAAACCAGCATGAAAACTCTTCATTCTGTTATCCAAGTTAAATTACACACATTATGTCCTTTACTCAAATAGCAGATTATTCAGGGCTTTGGTACCAACAAAAGGACGCAGCGAGTCTGAGAGGTCTGGGATATGGTCCGGCAATTTTCCTCGTCCATGTGTTAATTTGTTCACAACGTTTCGGCTATGTACCCTCCAGGCTTAGTTGTTGGTTCACTTCTCAGAGTGTATGATCGTTTGGACTTGACTCTTAATATCCATTTTTTTTTTTTTTTTGCATAATCGGGTTGGGTTTTCGGTGTCAATTTCAGAGTTGCTTCCTCTGCATGGTGACAGGGAGGTGTCCACTACAATCGAGCATGGTGAAGACCAGAGGATACACGGCCGAAATGTTGTGAGCAAATGAACTTATAGACGAGGACTATGTCTGACCGTATCCCAGAAGTCCCAGACTCGTTACGTCGTTTTCTTGGTACCAAAACCCCGAATAAGTCTGCTATTTGAGTAAAAGACATGATGTGGGGAATAGTCCCACCATATGCATAATGTAGGTTTCTTTGGTTTTTAAGTTAGTCTGGATGTCTTCACATATGTATCGGTCGTTCAGGACAAACCAAATGAGCTAAAGAGTTGAAAATTTGAACAATTATTCCTTACTATGTCTAAAAAAACATTTTTTTTATTCTTTGAAAATTCCCCACTTCACAAACAGTGTGATGTAAGTTTAAGTAAAATAGTTCCCGAGTTTGTGTCCGGCAGCATTAGCACTGGTTTTCCAAAAATTCAGACTCTTTCTTAGAGATCGTTGCCCCACTACCACCAACCAAAAAAAGAGGAGTGAAGACACTTTTTCATTGATCGCTACTTTTGCCAAGTTTGTCAAAATGATAACCCCCTCAAGACGGCATGCCGCCAGAAGATGTTGGTCACGTTGGTCATTCTATTGAGTGACTAACCAGACCTGTTTGAATTAGTGCTCAACTAATTTTTTTTGTTGTTGTGGGGCATCGAGAGGGAATGTGTATTCTGACGAATGGTTTCATCCATATCTTATCGCTCTAATAACAAAACTAGGCGTGGCAAAGAGTTCGGGGTTGTCAGGAGGTAGGAGTATGGGGTAGCAGCTTAAATGCTAGACGATCTAGTTGAACAAAGCCGGAGGTTGGTCCCCATATAAACTTTGGCAAAGAAAGTGTGATATACAACAGACATTGTGAGGAAACAACGATCGAAATCGAAAACGCAGAGCTGAGGAAAGTAGACCACTACATCTGCGTGGGACAACGAATCTCCGTGAAATCACTAGGAAAATGAAACAAAGAATCACAGTAAGTTGGCAACCTTTCGGTACAGCAAGCTCGATTTTCAAGAACAAGAAAATCCCATGTCCTGAAAAGGACTAACAACCAATGCATCCACCCGATAGTTACCTATGGAGCTGGAGCAAGGAATCCAAACTAGAGATTGACCCTCAAACTTAGAATCATGCAATGCGTAAATGAAAGAATCATACTCAATATGAAGAGATTATAAAACAGCAAAGTATATTAGAGAAAAGACAGGAGTCTGAGATATCATAGAAAACATAATAAAACTTAAATGGCAATGGGCTTGACGTCTTGAAAGAATGTCAGACAACCGCTGGACATCACGACTCACAACATGGATCCCCAGAGATCATATGCTAAATTATGACCGACAGGAAGTAAGATGGCGTGGCGAGCTAGACAAATGCAGAAAGCACTGTTTCTATCGACACCCATGATGTAGGTGTGTGGCGAATACTGGGAAAGGTTTATATCCAACGACTGGCGGTAAGAGACTTATGGTGAGAGGTAAGTCTTCTATTACTGTGGGGAATATTGTTATTAGATAAGAATAAAAGTCGTGGTAAATGTTTGGAGCTTAAGGGCTAGTGGTGATGTCTGATACAAAATGGAGTGCACCTGAGCAACAAATGGTATGCATTTTCCTTACCAGTGTTGTTCATTAAAATTATCTAAAATTTGTTTATAGTGTTAGCTTTTGGTAGTTGTATTTAATTGGTTTTATTAATTTCAATATTTTTCTTTTAGATATTCGTCAACGACTGCGTAGCTCGCTTCCGTGAACTGATTTTAAGATAATTCTATTTTGATATAATTTGTAGCGACTACCACAGACGTTTGGCGAAAAAGTTGTCTCTTAATATATTTTGTTTAATAGATAATTCATTTTTAGTTTAGGCTTCGATATTAGATTTATTACTTCTTCAGATTCACTGTATTAAGCTTTTGATGTCAGCAAGTGCAAATTCAGGCTTTGGCTAACCAAATAGGTCGATAGATTAATAGATGAAGTCGACATCACGGTCAATGATTGTACCGCCGTAGCGTCGAAATTTGTCATAAAAGAATTCCATTTAAGAATAAATATGGTCAGAATGAATTCTATTTATGACATCACTGGCGTTTTCCGCTGGAAAACATCCAAAATGACATAAACAAACGTCTAGAAACATCTGGATTCTGGGGAAGGCTCTAGATGCTATTTCCACTGGGAAACATCTAAACTAGAGGTTTTTTTTAAATAATTAGATGCTATTATTAAACCAATTGAAATAAGACCGAAAAAGTTTTTATCCATGAATTAAAAAAGCATTTTCAGATGCAGTCTAGTGGAGAACTGGTGCCATTTTTCAAGTCTGTAGACAAAACGGTACGGCCAGTAATACCGGAACACACAAACAAATACAAAAACACACGCACATGTATAAAAAAAAAAAATTTAAGATAGAACCCCTCGCCAGCTATGTTGTTCAATAGATATGAGCAGACTGTATAATGCAAATACGCTGCTGATGACTCCACTGGAGCAATGCATCGAAATTCAGGAAATAAAGGATTGTCAGTGGTCAGGAATGATATCAAGTATTAGTGACAGAATATGACTATTTGATATATCATGTAAATACGCTGCAAATGATTTTACAAAAATGCATTAAAAACCAGAAAGTAAGGTATTGTCAGTAGTCAGGAAGCTCTACTGACAGATTAAGGCTATTATATGAAGAATATAAATGAGCTGCTAATGAGTTTGCAATGGAAGTGTGATTGGCATAGAATCAGCGGCCTGAGTTTGAACTCTGGTCGAAGCTCTTTATGTTCTCCCCACAGTAATACCATTGAAGATGTATGAATCAATCTCTTCACCCCCACCGTCAGCTATGGATAAAATAGTGTAAACTATAACTGCACAGATTAGGCTTTCTAGCCTTAAGAAGGCAACCAGCCCAGGTGAAGGATATCTCTGATTCCTGTGGAACCCCCTTGAGGTGGTCCGACCTTCAATTTGACGTCCTTCCAGAAAACTAGCTGATAATACATGTATCACTCTCTGCTTTCCTCTGGACAACAGACTACGAGAGGGGGGTTCTGACATCTGAGCATCCCTGGATCTTCGTACGCTTCGCCTATGCATACACCCAAGCGTAGGGACACCCCAATGCCGTTCCATTGTCTGTAAAGACAAATACAGTGGCCATTCAATGATTCTGTTATAGGAATGCATTCAAAATCAGGAAGTGAAGGATTGCCAATTTTCAAGAATTAATGCGGGCATGCTGACAGCATAGGGCTATCTTATTTATAATATAGATAACGATTGGTCAAGTGAATCATGGACCAAAGGTTTATCCCTCATAATAAATCGAAATAAAACACAGCAAGACGTGAAATAAGTCCTTTGTTGTTACACATTATTAGTTATTGCTTGCAAAGAGAGATAAAGTTTAACTACAACCTTTTGATCTCCTGAGGCTTGAATAGTCTCTCTTGATCGGAACTCTCCAATGTGTGTTCAACACCTTCCATTAACCCGAATGTTTACGTTAATTAACTCGGCGTTTTGCCATCACTCCCTTGTCGCTAGGCCATTGAGTACAAATCAGAAACCGTCTGCCATCTTTATTTTTCGTTTTTGTGATGCGCCGGTTTGATCATGGTTCGTTTTATTTTCATTCCATTGGTTTTCATATTTCTAATTGTCATTTGGGGGTTCTCTTACGTCCATTTTACTTTCCATTTCTTTTTTTCTTTCTTTTTCAAAATTTCTCTCTCTCCCTCTCTCTCGTGCATACCCTCTTTTTATCAGTTTATATATATTTTTTAGATGCTCTTTCTCTTTCTCTCTTACTTCTTTTCTGTATCTTTTCTCTTCTTCCTCCCTTCTTACTTGTCTTTAGTCACTTTATATCTATCTCAAAAGTGTTTCTCTCTCCCCCTCACTATGTCTCTGTCTCTCTTTCTCTGTCTCTCTCTCTCTCTCTCTGTCTGTCTGCCTCTCTCTCTCTCTCTCTCTCTCTCTCTCTCTCTCTCTCTCTCTCTTCCATACCCCTTTTTTATCAGTTTATACCTTTTTTTTTAAATACTCTTTCTCTTTCTCTCTTACTCCTTTTCTGTATCTTTTCTCTTCTTCCTCCCTTCCTGCTTCTTTTTAAGTCACTTTATATCTATCACAAAAGTCTCTCTCTCTCTCTCTCTCTCTCTCTCTCTCTCTCGTGCATAC
>OY735240.1:19348222-19363222 GCA_963457665.1 Thysanoteuthis rhombus | reverse complement strand
GTGCAAATATTCTATACATATATCCGTGTATATGTACATATACATATATATATATATATATATAGTTATATATTTGCATACACACACACACACACATATATATATATATATATACATAGTTATATATTTGTACACACACATATATATATATATATATATATATATATATATATATATATATATATATATACGCTAACACACATATATATGTATATATATGTATATATGCATCAGTTGAGTGAATGTAAGGTAATCCAACAGTGATGGCAGTAGCTTGATATCAAATTGAAACATATATATATATATATATATATATATATTATTGTGTCATCCATAGACAGATGCTTCGTTGTATTACAGTTCATGAGTATGGCTATAGACTATTCATTATCCCATCCAGTACCACGAAGTAGGATCGAAACCTTCCCTTCAGAACCAAAGGCTGGCATTTTACCTCTGCAGAACTGGACGGTCAGTAAGGTTGAATTTAAGCGATATATTCACTCATGCATGATTCCCCATCCACCAGAGTCCTCTATTCTTAAGTTGGGAAAACATTGCACACACACACACACACACACACACACACATATATATATATATATATATATATATATATATATATATATATATATATATATATATATATATAATTAATGCTCCTCTATTCAGAATTGAATATTCTTTAAGTGAGGTAACTCATCCATTGTAAGCTTATGCAATGCTCTTCCATAGGAATAGAGCACTCTGATGGATGGAGAGTTTCTGTGTAAATAAATAGATAACTTACATTCAGCCTTACTGACCGTCCAGTTCTGTAGCCCAGAGGTAGGATATCGGCCTCCCTGTCTGAAACAAAGGTTTCAATCCTACCTCGCGGTACTGGATGGGATAATGGAAAGTCTATAGCCACACTGAAGAGACGTAATACATCGAAACAGCTGTCTGTGGATGACACAATAATTAGATATATATATATATATATATATATATATATATATATATATTCACTGCACTCCTACCACCGACGAGAATTATACCAACGATTAAAAGACGTCAAAAATTGCAAAGAACGTTATTACGCGTGACACAGTCGATTTCTATTTTGCTATTGATGCATATTAGTGTCTACTAAACGCGTTTCGCCACTTCGTCAGCATTGCGCTGTAAAATCGAATTACGTCTCACTTTTGCAGACTGCAAATTAAATTAGAAAAAAGAATCGAGACAAAAAAAACGAGTTCAGGCCAGTGTAGCCAACATAAAAAAAATATTCCTGTCTTAATTTCACAACCAGAAAACGCTAAAAAGTGACGTATTTTTTCTAATAACAAAAACAGCCAAAACACACCAAAAAGAATGCTCAAAATGGTCGCGAACAAGCCAACATAAAAAATGGCTGAAATGTTCACAAACGCGCTAATTTACCTTTTTTTCCCTCTGGCAAAACAAGAAACGCACTTGATTTGATGAAATACGCGAAATAGACTACACTAGCAGAGGTTATTGAGTCGGTTTGCATTTACAGAATTCAAAGCAAGAAATGTCGACGATGGCAATTGTTACCTTTCCCGTTTTAAAAAGTGCTGCCTTTCAAGCTGCACAATAACAGACGCTGATGACGTACTAACCCTAACGCTAAGCCTAGAAATACTTACCCTAACCTGAACAGTTAAAACATCAACCCTAAAAATACTAACAACCCTAACCAACCCCCCCTGGAGCAATGGCCATTTTGAAACGGGCAAGTAACTGTTAACTTTGCATAAAATGGTGAAATGGTATCCTTACACTGGCTATGGCATCACATATCCCAAGTTTCTCTCAACCGGATTGACTTCGAAGTTCTCCGATGCTTTCGTGAAATGTGAAATCAAGAGGCAACAAGCACTCGAGGTGGCGTTACTCACTTCACCATACGCTATTTTAGGTTTGCAAACTTCATTATACACACCTAATTAAATTTTTTCGATGGAAGGTACCAGATAACGCTGACTTATGCGGTTATTTCTAATACTGCTGCTGTAGACGCACAAATTACACCGACGATTTGGAACTTTTAAATCACTTCCCACTATTTATTTGCATGAGTTTACTTGGAGAATCAGTACCAGAAATTGGCCACCTTTAACCATTTTTGGCAACTTTTGGGTGTTTTAGCTATTTATGGCCTTTTGGGTGTTTTTATTCCATTTGAAAGCTGTGGTACTATATTGCTCACTGGTTAAACCCGACGTTACTGTATTCCTACATTCGTGTCTCCAGTAATGACATACAAGATTTGAGTAAGAAACTCTAGAATATTCTTAAGTGCAGAGTATCATTCCAATAAAGTTGGCAACAAAATACTCTTTGGAACCATCCACCAGAACTGGCAACTTAGGCTTCTTCAGTTTTAATGCTAGTCTAGCTGGCTATGAACGTGTCACACGTACAGGCTTCACTAATGGAACCAGAGATACGAAAATTCGAACGTTCACTCCTCAAATCAGAAAAAAAAGTTTCGTTTTCAAACCCACCCAACCCTAAATAAATATTATCGTTTGCAATCTAAGTTTAGGCTAAATCTATTCTTTATCTTGTGTACAGCAACATTCGTGCTTCTTTTTTTTTCTTTCAAAATTCAAACTTTGTTTTAGTGAAGTAATTCAATCACCATGACTTTGAAAAGTGAAGTAACTTAATTGCTATTCACCATTTTATCTCCATTTTTTAATTGATCACCCTTAACGGAGCATACTCCCAAAAGATATTGGTCGCATGGTGGTTTCTATTGAGTGACTAACCTTAACTGTTATTTATTTTTCCTATCTTGTGAGAACCCGTTTATTCGTCTAATATTTAAAAAATTCGGTCTTATTGGACAAAAATGTAATGAAAATCGATAACAATACCAGTTAACATTATTTAAGGACAGGAAATCAATCTCTATAATCAATAATAATATCAGGTTGACATCCATCAGTCGTCGTTACCTTACTGAAGAATACAGTCAATTTTTCATCTGTTTTTAACTGGTAATAGCCCAAGTCCATTATGGGAAACCTGGAACAGCTCATTAAGTATATCTATAATCAATGCTGAACACTTACGATTTATCTAAGGATATAATTCTGTATATATATACGATTTATCATTAGTCATAAAAAGAAGGTTGTACAACAAATGCATCCTCCCGATATTCACATATAGAGCTGAAACGTAGAACCTCACGGAGAGATTGACCCTCAACCTGAGAACCTTGATAATCATGGTCAACATTATATGGAGAGATCACAAGACAGCGCAGTATATTAGAGGAAAATTGGGAGTCAGAGATATCCTTGAATCCATTTGAAAACTCAAATGGGCTGGCTATATTGTAAGAATGTCAGACAACCAATGGACATCACAATTCACAACATGGATCCCCAGAGATCACATGTGGAACTGAGGCCGACAAAATACAAGATGGAGAGTTGAACTGGACAAATTTAGAAAATATTGGCTCTGCGACGCCCACGATAGAGAATTGTGGCGAATCCTGGGGAAGGTCTATGTCCAACGACGGACGTTAAAAAACGTTGATAATGATGTTGAACACAGACCTACCCCAGGATTCGCCGGACCTCCCGCGTGTCGCAGCACCAATATCTCCAGAACCTGTCCAAGTTATTACACCAATCTTATTTTCTGCCGGCCACAATCTCGCATATGATATCTCAAGATCCACGAAGATTTGTGATCTCATTTTTGTAACATGACCTCCTCAGGATCCTTTAAATGGATTTTATAATATCTCTGACTCCCGTCTTTTCTGTAAAATAATTTGTCTCGTGATTTCTGCAAGAGATGTTGAGCATGATGCTCTTCTCTGCATTTTGCATAGTTCTCAGGTTTAGAGCCAATCTTCTGATTAGGTTCCATGTTTCAGCTCCATAGGTGACTATCATAGGGTGTGTCTGTTGTACATGGAAAAAAATCATGCAATAATAATAATAGATTCTATGATGTCTCTGACTCCTGTTTTCTTCCTTAAATATTGTGCTGTCTTGTGATCCCTCCATTTGAGGTTGAACATGATTCTCTCATGCACACATTGCATTCTTCTCACTTTGCAAGTCTGGGCTTGCTCCGCCAAAGGCTGGCCATCCTAGGGTGATTCTTGTTAAAAGGCTGATGATGATGATGATGATGATGATGATATCTCTCTCTCTCTCTCTCTCTCTCTCTCTCTCTCTCTCTCTCTCTCTCTCTCTCTCTCTCTCTCTCTCTCTCTGTTTGTTCAGCGATAATTACTGTGAGCCTGACGTCCATCTACACAGACGGACAAATATTGAAATACTCCTTATCGATCACATCCAACGATACGTTACTGGACAACCTAAAAATGACAATAAATCCTCTTTTTGTAACGACCCTAAAACTTTTAGATACATAATCTTCGGCCAATTCCGCATATTTAGTCGCCATGTTTGTTGCCATTCCGTCTCCGGTTCTCGGTATCCGATTCCAGGTTTTCGCATACGGTGTATTTCATTCGTTCCCAAGCCAAACCAATTACATTTAATGATTCTTTGTTTTGGGTACAATCAGTCTAAAAAGCGAAACGGAAACAAGATAAGACAATAGAGATAGGCATTTGACCGTCCGTGCGATCGTATCTCGAGCAGATTCAGACCACTCATTATTATTCTTCTTTAACTATTGAGATATCAATACTTGGAGACGAACGTTTTCAGAGATTGGCTCCGACACGTCCGTAATATAAGAGGGACAGTTAAATTGGATGACGGCCACCGTACGACCATCATGGCTTTCGGGCGAAGTGGAATGAAACTTAATAGACTAAATCCAAGGGGAGGTAATTTGGATGGTTTAGTTGATTGTTTGTATGATGCAATGCGCGGACGAGCTTTAAGATTGGAGGATCTGCTGATAGAGAATTCTTGAATTGGATCGAAGGTAATTTGATGTGACGGGTTGAGAGGACGAAAGATGATGAGGGGGAGGTGATGGATGGATGGTTGAGTCGAGGGGCGCTTGATGTGCAGAATGAGGGATACACGTAGACAGAAAGACGGATGGTAGGATCCATCTGATGGCTGGATTGAACGCGAGCCAAAAAGGATCGGTGACTAAATTGGTTACTTAGTTAAACAAGGTGTTTGCTGTAGGACTATGATAAACAGACCAGTACCAGACCTGGTGAATCACTCAATAGAAACTGCAGCATGGCCAGCATCTTTTGGCAGCATGCTGTGTTGGGGGTGGTCAATTAAAAAAATGTCAAAAGGGGTGATCGATGAATAAATTACTTCTCACTGTCTGTCTGTCTGTCTGTCTGTCTGTCTCTCTCTCTCTCTCTCTCTCTCTCTCTCTCTCTCTCTCTTGTTTGGCAATTATTACTAAAAAAATCATATTTTCAAAAAACAAACCTAGGTAATAATTTAACATAAATTCAGATTGTAAAACTGAACATTGCCTTTTAAAAAAAAGTATTTAGAGAGAGAAGCAAGAAAAAAGGGTTCTCTAGACATTTCAAGGAGTAAATGTTTAAATTTTCAGCCCTTTAGCTCCATTGGTACAGCCTGTACGCATGACCCAGACATACGCATAACCAAGTTAAAAACTGAAAGAAACCTATGTTAACAGTTGGTTGATGGTTTCTAAAAACCAATGATGTTATCTAGTCGGCTTGATTAGGAAATGGTTATGTCTACATCACACGCAGAGGGTCCCGGGTTCGATTCCCAATATGAGCAAAGAGTATGGAAAGCTCTTCAAATTTCCCTGTTCACAAGCAGCTGAATGAGTACTCTCTCAGGTGTATGATTACGATTAAGATATCCATTTGGTGGATTTGTATCCTGTCAAGGAGATTGCCATAAAAAAAATCTTGTAAGAATAAAGTCCTAGTCTCGACCAGTCTTGGAACTTTCTAGGATCACGAAGCTAACACACGCATCAGAAACAGGGACTTTATCACTGGCCGTTTTTATTATTCACCATGCGAGTTGTCCCTCAAGGGACGAACACTTTACCTTTAGTATTATTCGATACTGTCGGCCAAATTGTCAACATTGGTTTCTCCAGTTTTCAAGATGGTCTGGATGAATGAATGAATTGCTGGCTATTGATGTCCCACTCACACAGGCTGCACCAATTGGGATAATATCAGCATTTACTTCTTATGTCTAGAAAGACTGAGGGTTTTTTACCCCCCCCCTTCCCCTGATGGGATTTTTTGCAAGAGATCAATTTACAATCAAAATTTATTCATCATAGATGTTTTTTTCTGAACATTCAGATTTTTAGTGATCATCGCCCAACAAAAGGTGGGAAAAGTAAGTAATTCCTTAATCACCTTTTTTTCCAAATTTTTTTAATCGATCACTCCAAACACAGCATGCTGCCGAAAGACGTTGATCACGTGACGGTTTTTTTTTCTTTTGAAGCAGCTTCATTTAACGCTAATATCCTAGTAAAGATGCAATCGCCACGTGTTTGTCTTCTGGTGTATTAAAATAGAATTCCATTCCATGGACGTAAGATATTGCTCCGTGGTTATAGTGCTCGGTGTTTGGTATGTCGAATTGTCAGATTGTTAGTCAGTGACAGCAAACGCTGCTATAGATGCTAGCGCCTCTAAAAATTACCGACTATTCCACACATGAGCATTCAATCGATTATACAATCATTGTTTATCAATATCTTCGTTGTGGCTACTCTACACGCTTACCTTTTCCCTATATAATAAGTTTTATATATCTGGGTAGTTATAGAATGAGGTCGTAATGGTGTGTTGTGGAAGGTGCTCCTGATCAACAGACCCTAACATAATCATATGAATTCGATAAAAGTTGATGGAAGATGAAACGAACAAGTTTGTCCATTCTCATTTGTGGAGCCTTTTGATGATTGAATGAGGGTCTTTATTCATTCGGTTGACACCTGGTGTCTTCTCATCTGGTGTCTCGTGTGTTCTCACGATTCTTTTCTTTTTTTTTTTTTGATCGCTAGAAATATTGGATATAGTTTATAACTATCAGTTTTATCTTTCTCACTATCTTTCCCCGCACTCTGTTTGCATTACCCCTTCCCCATCTGTCTGAAATTCTCCCTTCTCTCTCCCTTTCTCTGTCCTTTTCCAGTCTGTCTTTCCATTATGGCAGCTCTTCCTCTCACTGTCTGCCTGTCCATCCCCCTCTCTCTCTCTTTCTCTCTCTGTTTTTTGTCATTCTCTCTCTTGCTCTCTGTCCATCCGTCCCTTTCGTCCATATGACTGTTTCTCTCTGTCTGCATGTCTCCCACCCCTCTCTCTCTCTCTCTCTCTCTCTCCCTCTCTCTATATATATATCTATGTCCATCGTCTCTGTTCGTATGTCCGTCGATTCTTTCGGATTCTGTCGGTAGGTCTTCTCATTTTCTGTCTGTCCGTCTCTCTTTCTCTGTCTCTCTCTGTCTCTCTCTATATATATCTTTCTCTTTCTCTCTGTGACCTTTCTCTCGCCCAACCTGTATATGTTGGCTAAATCCACATCTGCACCTAACAACAGGTCCTAATGTGGCTCACGACTTGTTGCGTCTTTCTTTAATCCCCCATTTTAATTTAGGTTGCATTATTTCAAGGGTTTACTAATTTCATTTTTTTAAATAATGCATTGGGATCTTTGTACGGCAAATACCAAAGTAACCTCAGATTTGCTGACGGCATCGTCTTCTTTGCTAAGAACCTTCATGATCTCCAAACGATGTTAGACGACCCAAATGAAGCAAGCAAGAAAGTTTGCCTCCGCATGAACTTCAGCAAGACGAATTTCATGTACAACAAATATGTTGAGATCAAGGACACAACCACCGAAATGGAGAATGCAGGGCTGGTGAAAGTAGACTACTACATCTACCTAGGACAGCGATTCTCCATGAAGGAGAAGAAATAAAGCAAAGAATCACAGTAGGTTAGTAAGCTTTCGGTAGAGTAAGCTTGACAAGAAAATACCACAAAGGGTATACAACAAGTTTATCCTTCCGATTGTCACCTATGGAGCTGAAACATAGACCCTAACCAAAAGATTGACCCTCAAACTGAGAACCATGCAACATGCACATGAGAGAATCATGCTGAACCACACATGGAGAGATCATAAGATAACACAGTATATTAGAGAAAAGACGAGAGTCCGAGACATCATAGAAACAGTTAAAAAACACAAATGGTAATGGGCTGGACAAGTTGCAATAATATCAGACAGCCGCTGAACATCAAGACTCACAATGTTGACCCAAAGAAATTATATGCGAAACTGTGGCCGAGAGAAAGCAAGATCGTGTGACGGGCTAGATAAATTAAGAAAGTACCGGCTCTGCGACGCTCATGATAGAGAATTCTGACGAATCTTGGGGAAGGTCCATGTCCAAGACAGATGCTTAGTGATGATGATGATGATGACGTTCTAAACTGCAGTGATGGTGATATGACAAGTCTATCACACATACACGCGCGCACACACACACACACACACACACACACACGCACATTTCTTACCGTATAGTTACAAATAAGATTGCCAACTTAGATAGTGTTTTTATGTTTTGTTTTTCCTACGACAGACACTAACAGACTGATGATGATGTTAATAGTCTTGAGTATGAAATAAACGTGATGTTAGAACGCGTGTCATCAAATATAACGAATGCCATTGCAAGAAGAGTTTACTGTAGTACTTTCCTTAAGAAGTCCTTCACGTAATAAGTTCTCAGGGTCCATTTAAAACAAAGGGAAAAGGAGGTGATATTTTGGAACTGAGTAATATATGTCTGACGAAGAACGGGAAGCTGTCTTTGTGTATAAATTCACACTTGATTGATCTATCATCACTATCAGCTTTCTAGCGTCCATATGTGAATATATACTTTCCCAAAGATTCGCAGAAACCTCTCGATCGTGGCTGTCGCAGAGCCACTACTTTCTGTGCTTTGATAATTCGTCACACCATCTGCCGACTACATATGATCTCTGGGGATCCTTGTTGCGAGTTTTCTGACATTCTTGCAACATGACCAGCCCATTGCCAATTGAGTTTTCCTAATTGTTTCAATGATAACTCTAACTCATGTTTTGTTTTGTTTTGTTTTGTTTTGTTTTTAATACACTTTGCCATCTTATAATCTTCTCAGGTGATAATCAGCATGATCCTTCATGCACCTTGCGTGATTCTCAGGTGGAGGGTCAATCTTTTGGAATGGATTCCAACGCTTGTAAATATCCTATTCCAGCAACGCTGTTATAATCTTTTGGAATGATATTCAACCTTTACGTACCAAGAAATATTTGCTCACCTGTGTATCATATCAATACGATATCGAGGAAGCAGTTTCTCATTTGTACTAATAAGAACAACAGACAATCTTTTTCTTGTTCACGGAAATGGACAAGAAATAAAAGACTGAAGAAAATCACAAAAATTGTATCGTCAGACACTAGGAAATAAGCAACTGAAGTGACACAAATAAACATCATAGAAAAGTTCTTTTAATATTCAGTGTTTAAAGCAGTAAGGCTTTCTAGACTATATATAGCTCAGCTCCATAGGTTAAGCTTATATTTCATATTTCATTAGAGTAAAAGGAAAGTTTTGTTGTATGTGTTTCACTATACCTATTCATGATATTGCGGGTTACATGAACATCTAGAAAGCAGCAAACCAAGAGTCTACATCGATCCACCCTTAAATTTAATCATTCCTTTCATAGCCCATTGCTCACCTTCCCACTGAATGTTATTGAAATTTACAGAAAACTTTTGGAGATATCGTGTGGACAGACATTAACCTTTGGCGAAATCATATGGTGTGCACGTATAACCACGACGACAGGTGGGGTAATTGTTGTTGGATCCGCCCTAAATGTAATCACTTCTTTCGTAACCTATTGTCCACGCTCTATTAGATCATGTTATAATTCATTGAGAACTCTTCGGGGATATTGTATGGGCAGTTCTAAGTGTATGCGTGAATGAATGGGGAAAAAAAACGAAAAGATATCTCCAATTA
This sequence comes from Thysanoteuthis rhombus, assembly GCA_963457665.1. NCBI lineage: Eukaryota > Metazoa > Mollusca > Cephalopoda > Oegopsida > Thysanoteuthidae > Thysanoteuthis > Thysanoteuthis major. The sequence continues at coordinate 19,353,188 of OY735240.1, read as the reverse complement.
GAAAAATCTCTCCGAATTTGATGAACTCTTACTTACCCTTGTTGTCCACCCTCCTACAAAATTCCATAAAGTACTTTTGGGAAATGTCTTGTGCACAGACAGACAGACAGACAAACAGATGGAAGGAGAAACGGACAGACGGAAAGACGCGACATATATGTCCCCAATTTCGTTGTTAGAGTTAATAGTATATTTTATACACAATCAAAAATGCATATACTTCCATGAACCATATGACCGCAGGAATATTTTTATCTACAGAAGTTCCCCTCTCTCACTTCGTTACTATGCCTTTTCCCTCTCTCTTTCTTTTCTTTCTTTTCCATCTTATTCCCTTCTTTCTTTTTCCCCTCTTGTTCTACCTCCTTGCCTTTTCCTCCTCTCGCTCTTCCTTCCTTCCTTTTTCTCATCTCTCTTTCTCCCCTCTTTCTCCTCTCCAAACATTTTCCCTCTTTCCTCCTTTTCTTTCCCCCTCCCCATCCTTCCTTTCTTTTCCTTCTTATTCTCTTCTTTCTTTCTCTGCTTCACACACTTTTTCTCCACTCTCCCTTATATCCTTCCTTTTCCTCCTCTCTATCTTTCCTTTTCCTCTCCTCTTCCTTCCCTTTCCACTTCTACTTATTCCTTTCTTTTTTTCACCCTCTCCTCCTTCCTTCCTTTCTCTCTCTCCATCTCCTCATTTCTCCCTTTCTCTCTCTTTCCCTTCCTCAATTTCTTCCCCCCTCACCTCTTTCCTCCATTTCTTTTTTACCCTCCCTTCCTTCTTCCCTCCCTTTCTTTTTATACCTTCTCCTACTTCCTCCATTTCTTTTTCTCCCTCTCCTTCCTCCTCGCTTTCTTTCCTACATTCTCCCCCTTCTTCCTGTTCTTTCTCCCCTTCTCCTTCTTCCTCCCTTTCTTTTTCTCCCCCTCCTCTTCCTTCCATTTCTTTTTCACCCCCTCCTCTTCCCTCCCTTTTTCTATCCCTGCCCTCCCCTCTCTCTTCCCCTTCCTCCCTTTCTTTCCCTCCCTCCCTCCCCTCTTTCCAACCTCCATTTTACCATCTCATTGACAACACTCTTCTAATACCACCATCCCGAAAAACGAAGCCATCGAAATTCCTCTAGACGCCCTTGTCATACCATATAATTCATGACCTTGCAAAGCTATCCGCCAACCACCAACCCCGCTTTCTCATTCCGTTTTGGCCAGGAAGAGTTATCTAATCCTGAATCCCATAATCCTCTGCGCGTCGAATCGACATTTGCCCGGCCATTCCTTTTTACTGATATATCGATCCAAGTCATATGGCGTAACGGTGAGGGTGGACATGATGGCTCAGCAGGATCTATAATCCGCGCCGGATGGACAGATAAATCCGACGTATCCAATGTTGGCGCGAAAAGAAATGGAAGAAAAACCAGAACATTTGAATTGATTCGCCCTGTCTCCTGTCCCAGACAGAGCTTGTCGTTTTTAGATGCGCTTGGATCTCTAGTATCTATTGCCGTCGCTGACTGACTGACATGCCGAAATGTTAGTCACATCCTTTACCAATTAGGATGTTGTCGATCACATCCTTTGATCATTTTGCTTGTTTGGATATTTTCCATGCGATTTTAGATATTCAGTTACGTCGAGATGGACATCACGTCTCACAACATGGATCCCCAGAAATCACATGCGAAACCGAGGCCGACAGAACACAAGATGGAGAGATGAACTAGACAGATTCAGGAAATACCGGCTCCGCGATGCCCATGATAGAGAATTGGGGCGAATCCTGGGGAAGGTCTCTGTCCAACAACGGACGTTACAAGACTGATGATGATATGTTAGAAATTGCTATTAAGATGATTTTCTGTAATAGAACAAAAGTAATATTTTTCTAATTCATAGTCATGAAATAAGTAATATTTTTGATAGATCAATTGATATTCTAATAGAATATGCAGAAGATTATTAAAGTCACATTTAATTTATTTACGATATTCGATATATTTCCTAAATTTTAGATATGTACATGTGGAGAATCGAGATGTTTCTAGGTATTTTAAGATATTTTTCTTTCTTTACTCAATTTTAGATGTAGACATAGAAATAAAGCTGGCAACACTGTCCTTGTTCGATTTCCACTAAAGAAAAGAAATAATGAATATATGGTCTGACTTCCAGGCTTGATGTTTTTGAATCGAGTTAACGTCGCTTCCTCGACTATGACGTAAAAGACGGCGGGAAATAAACCAAGATAGAACAATAGGAGAAATAAGAAAGAAGAACATATTGGTGCACGCTGTCCAAGGTTATTGCCTTGTTTGTTTTCAATAATTTCTCTTCTCTACAAGATAGAAATATCGGACTAGATGTAAAGGAAAGAACATTTATGTTAGGTCTCTTTCTTCGGGCTGTCTATAAGTCCGTAGATTTTCAAGAAATCTTCTATACAAGGTGGAAATACCAGACCAAATCCGAGAGAAAGCAAATTTTCAGTCGAGTCTCTTAGAAGCAGCTGTCTATAAAGTCAGTAGATTTTGTAGAACTTCTCTTTGAGGTAGCTTTCATTGCGTCTGGTCCGGTATTTCTGTCTATACAGTTCTAAGATTCTGTGTAGGTAGAAATACCAAACCACATACAAATAAAAGCCAATTCATTCTTGTCTGTCTTTATAGAGAGTGGTTATATAGTTATTAGATTTTTAAAAACTCCTCTCCTATGAAAAAAATGGAAGTATCAGGCCATTTGTGAATCAGGTAAATTTATTCTTGTCTCTCTTTTCAGGCTTTCTATAGAGTCTGTAGATTTTGAAGAACTTCTCAATAAAAAAAAATCATTTTCTTATAAGATAAAAATATCAGACCAATTGCAAATGAGATTTATTTTTGTGTCTTTTCGTGTCTCTTTCTTTGGTCTGTTTATAAAGTCTTCAGATTTTTGATAAATTCCCTTCTCTGTAAAATAGAAATACCAGACCATGTACAAATGAAAGCAAATTTATTCTTGCCTGTCTTTGTATAGGCTGGTTAGAAAGTTATAGGATTTTCAAAAACTCTTCTTCTCTATAAGATAGAAGTATCGGGCCATATGTAAATCAAGTAAATTTATTCTTGTGTCTTTTTTCAGACTGTCTATAGAGTCAGTAGATTTCTTCTTCTTTTATCTAGAAAATAGAAATATAGGAGCAAATGCCTATGTAAGTGAATTTATTATCGTACTTTTTTATACATAAATGTCTCTCAATAAAGTATTTCGATTCTGAATAAGTTCCATTCTCTCTGAGATAGTAATTACTGAAACGTGGCATTGTAGCAAGTGGTACTGGAGTAAGGCACTCTTAAAATGAGCTAATTTGAGGAATCTAAAAGAAATCTGAGTGTGGTAACTGGATAATATTAGTGTGTTGTCATCGTTCGTATTCCGTTCTATCTATAAGATAATGACCGATCTCTCTCTCTCTCTCTCTCTCTCTCTATATATATATATATATATATATATATATATATATATATATATCTTAACTCAACTTTTACTTCTACTCAGACTGAAGATAATTACCGAAAATTTTGCATTGTATATATAATAGATAAAAAAATAATAGCATACATTTTCGTAAACATGTAAGTTAATTTGATCAGTAAGAGATCTGCCTGCTGATCATTTTGTCGTGAATCCAAATCACAGTATGGAAATGTCATTTTATAAATCTGTTTAGTTTAAGGCGACGGAAACAGAAAAATCGTAAACAGTTTTCTCCCCTAAATTGTATGGGGTTTGTTCTTGTTCTTTGTGTTCCTGTTGTTACGGTGGAAAACCAAAGTCAACTCCAGCCGTGCTGGAATTTGACAAAAAGAACCGAAAGGTTGCACCGGAAAGTATATAAAATGAAACGTTGGACCGGCCCGAGGATTTCTGACACCTAAGCATCCTTTGAGACTTGACTGAACTTATCATCGATCATGAGAATTTCCTTTATTCCAATTGTTTCTCTTAGCTTCACCTCAACAGGAAATTGTTGAATATTTCTGAAAGATCTGAATTCACACTGGAGAATTCTCTGATTTTGACTGTTTTTATTCTTCGAATCCAAGCATATTATTAATCTTTCAATTTTCATTCTTAGGTGAAGTATTACAACATTATGATTAATTTTGACTAGTTTTGATTGGCTAGAGGGTGTGAGTTCGATTCTCACCGGGGCCTCGCTCTTCATTTTCCGATTACGCTGTTTAATCATTGCCGTAGGATTAAGGTCCGATTCAACAGTGTGATAAAAAGCAATGGAAATTAGGATGGGGCTAAAAACTAGTCAAAATTGATAATAGTTATTTTATTGTATTTGATAGATTCATTTCCCCATTTCGATTTGAATTTGGAAAGTTCTACTGTCGAAAACACAAGAGGCGTCTCCCAGTTCTTGGTGCCCAGGGCGAGTGCCCATGTTGCCGGTTTCTAGGGCCACCCAGGTGCAGGGCCCCTAGAGGAAATGTATAAGACAGTGCAAAGATGTTTTCTCACACACACACACTGAGATACACTGCACAAACACCCTCGTCTTTTAGTCATCCTGTTTTTATCTGCTATCACCCTTTCAGTACAACATACAATATTCAACCACCAGTGAAGTATAGCATCAACTTCTTTTATCAATAGACTTATCGAAGTTTGAATTTTCGATACATTGGTCTACTGAAGATACTCTCGGGCCCCTTCCTTAGCTTTTCTGCCCCCTTGGCTTTTAAACCACCCCCCCCCCTTAGCCCTGATGCGATGTACTGGCTGCATCCCTGTCCCAGAGGCCCGGTTAGATGGAACACCACAAAAGCAGAGAGCAACAACTGAACCGATAGAAAAATAGTTTGGTAACCCGACATTTTAAGCAGTCAGCGCATGCGCTGGATGGCGTCTCTTTTCGACCGGCCATGGCCGCCACCTTTTTATGAAGAGGCTGGAATCAAGTTTTTCTATTTGGTCGTCCTTCACAATGAAAAGA
>OY735240.1:19333222-19343222 GCA_963457665.1 Thysanoteuthis rhombus | reverse complement strand
TTTTAAGGGGTGTATATATTTCTAATTGCTACATATTCATGTTTTTGGTTTCAATACTGTTGAGTTTGGTGATAATACCTAATAAAATCTGTTTTGATTGTATAATGCTCTACTAAAAATAATTAAATCATGTTATGTTTGTTTCAGAAGAAAATTAACTTTTTATGATAACGGGTTGTGGTATACTTATTTATGGGTGATACTATATACACACACACACATATATATATATATATATATATATATATATATATATATATATATATATATAATACGTGCGTGTGTGTGTGTATGTTCATAGTGTGGAATACATTCTAAAAGGAAAGAAGGCAGAAGGGAGAAGAAGATGAGAATAACGAATATCTTTTTCTCAGACAATTCGCAGTAGTAATTGATTTGAAGCGCTATTGAAATGATTAAATTTCTCATCGCTTGATTCAATTAAGAATTCTCATGAATATTCATCACTGTTGCCGGCCTGGCCTGCTTCGGCCTTGTCTTGCTTTGGGAATTTTAAACAGTGCTGCCAAGTATGCTTTATTATTCATAGCTAAGATTGACTTTAAAACGGCTAAAATCGGCTAATGTTTTTCATCCCCAGCTAATTTCATATCTAAAATTTTTACATACAAAGGAGAACTTCGGTTATTGTCGTTTGGTTCAATATTGTTTCGTTATAACCTTGTTATGGATGAACCTCCAACTAATTAATAGACTATCGTCTATGTGCGTAACGCCCCGTAAGCCCCAAGTAATAATGGATTAGTTCATCGTCATGTTAAAGAAAGATGGAAGAGGGGGCCAGAAAGAAAATAGAGGCAAATATCCTCAAAATTAATTTTGTGTTCACAGAGTATGACGTCGAAATGTGACATTTTTGATATCGTCAGAGAACGTTTTGTTCTGTTCAAACATTTTTGGGGAAGCTTTATTTTCCACCTGGATCCATACTCTTTTAAAGCTTTTTGAGTTTGTTATTTTTTTTACTTTACTTCATATTTTGAACACACCTCTTTCTGCATTGTTTTTTGTTACTTGATTTGATATTCTGATCATACTTTTTTCAAGTTTCAGCCAAAAGTGAGGTGAACATTTTTTTTTTTTAGGGTCAAAAGTAAGTGTGATTTTTTTTACTTTTTAAGAGTCATTACGGGGGATAAATTCTCATTCCCACTTTCAGGGGTCAAAAGTGAGGGGAACATCTCTTTCCCTTTTAGGGGTCAAAACGGAGTGGGAACATTTTTTTCATTTTTTAGGGATCTTTTTCAATGGTCAAAAGTTGGGGTAATTTTTTTCTTTATGAAGTCAAAGGTGAGGAGAGCATTCTCTTTTAAGATAAAAATTGATCGTTAATTCAAAAGTGAGAGGAATTTTTTTTCATTTTTTAGATGTCAAAAGTGTGGAAAATTCTAATTATGGAGTAGTTTCCCTTATTTATTCACAAATTATCATCTTATAATAATTTATCAGATGTCTCTGTGTATAAGAAAAACCCAAAAACAACCTGAATTATGGCCACCAAATTTTCTGTTATCACTAATGGGACCCTGGGGCAGAGTTTTAGCCAGTTCATTTTCAAAAATCTCCCTAAAGGTTTTTAGTCGGGAGGTCGATTTGCAATGTAAATGATTGCTAAATTATTAACTCATTGGAGGTCATGCAGCGTTTACGCTTACCCAAAAAGATACTATCTTACTATAATTATTACATATACTGGAGGAAATATATATATATATATATATATATATATATTGGGGTCAAGAAATTGAATTTTGTGTCTGATCAATGCATGTATCTCCCCTGCATCGTAGCGATTTATTCTGAAATTCGTAACTCAGAAACTACTCAGTTGATCTTGAGTAGAATTGGCTGGGATACCGAATATCATACAGGGATCTCAAACATAGATTTGGTTGTCGATCCATACAGTTATCTCTCCTGCATCGTAGCTATTCATCCTAAAATTCATAACTCATAATGGTCCGATCCATGTACAGTTATCTTTCCAGCATTGTAGCTTTTTTTTTTCATATTAGCCGATATGGCAAAGGTTTTTGATGAATTTCAATGAAACACTGTGCAAGGATGGGCCAATGGCTTAGGAAGGAATGATTCAAATTTGGGAACCGATCCATATAAAGTTACCTGCATTGTAACCTGAGAGGTTTAGATAGATTCGTATATATCACTTCAGTAAATATCAGTTTTGTCTGGAGTGCCTTTGTCTAAACTCACTCCTATTTCAATAAACGTTAGTATAATGTACTAACGTATAACAACACGTTCGTGGAAAATTGATTGATATCAATCAGTCTGAAAATACTTACTAGGGGATGATTCTTCGTAATTACTTATTGAACGTGTTTTCGTGTGATATTGAAATGCAAAAGTCCTCGTACACACTACACTAGCTCACTTGGTGTTAAAAACGGTGTACAACTTTTGTACACCGTTTTTAACGTTCATTAAGGCCTTCCACGGGAAATACCAGAAAAACTTGCCCGTGGGGTCGGATCTCTATTCGTAGATAAAAATATACGAATATAAAAAACGTCAATGGGATTGCAAATAAGGTGAATTTTCTGACTCGACCTATCATCATTTTCATCATCAGTCTTTTAATGTCCGTCGTTGGACATAGACCTTCCCCAGGATCCGCCACATTTCTCTATCATGGGCGTTGCGGAGCCAGTATTTTCAGTATTTGTCTAGTTCATTTATCCATCTTGCTTTTTGTCGGCCTTGGTTTCGCATGGGGTCTCTTGGGATCCATGTTGTGAGTTGTGATATCCATCAGTTGTCTTTCATTCTTGCAACATGACCAGCCCATTGCCATTTGAGTTTTCTAATGGCTTCTATGCTGTCTCGAACTCCCGTTTTCTTTCTGATATACTGTGCTGTCTTGTGATCTCTCCATGTAAGGTTGAGCAAGATTCTCTCATGTGCACATTGCATACTTCTCAGTTTGTAGCTCTGTCTCTTGGTTAGGTTTCATATTTCAGCTCCATAAGTGACTATCGGGAGAATGCATCGGTTGTATGCTCTTCTTTTTTTTTTGCCATCCCAGAGTGATTCTCCGTTTGATTTCTTCTTTTGTGGATTTCATAGAGATTTGCTGTCCTAAGTAGATGTAGTGGTCTACTTTCCCCAGTTTTGCATCTTCGATTTTGACAGTTATGTCCTTATTCTTGGTGTGATTGTTGCACATGACTTTTGTTTTACTGAGGTTCATGTCTAGGCCAACTCTTTTGCTTCCTTCGTTTAGTTCATCTAGCATTAGTTGAAGGTCGTATTGGTTCTCTGCAAAAAGTATGATGTCATTTGCAAATCTGAGGTTGCTCAGATATTCGCAGTCTATTTTGATTCCTCTATTTTCCCAGTCCAGGTTACGGAAAATCATCTCAAGGCAGGCCGGTATCGCTTTGTCTTACTCCTTTTGGGATTTGGAAGGGTTTGGGGTCTTTATGTAGCCTGAGAAAGGAGCTGCTGTGATTGTATATATGTTGCAGTACTTTGACATATACGGGGTCTACACCTTGTAGAGTGATAGCCTTCATGAACATGGGAATTTCTATAGAGTTGAATGCTTTCTTGAAGTCTATAAATGCTACAGGAAGTGTCATTTTGTATTCTGCTGCTTTCTCTTTCAGCTGGTTTATCAAATGGAGAAGGTCCATGGTCGAGTAGCTTCATCTAAATCCAACCTGTTCTAATCACAAAATTCCTACGTTACAATAAATTAAATGACCTCTAATTGTCTCTAAAGTAAAATCGGTTTCACTTTACGTTGCTTCAGTTGAAGTCGTTGTTTTCAGGAATCAAACTACGACATTAATCGGAGGGTTCCTGCACTAATGAGTTGGTCCGCATGTGACCTTTTGCAAAACAAAGGTCATGTACAACAAACATGTTGGGAATAGATGCAAAATGATCAGAACTGAAAACGCAAAGTTGGAGAAAGTAGACCACTACACCTACTTAAGACAACAAATCACTATGGAATATTCAAAAGACGGAGAAATCAAACGAGGGACCGCTCTAGGATTGCAAGCCTTCAGTAGAGCAAGTTCAACCTTCAGGAATAAGGAAATACCATTAGTCCTGAAGAGAAGGGTAGACAACCAATGCATCTTCCTGATAGTCACCTAAGGAGCTGAAACATGGAACGTAAGCAAAAGATTGACCCTCAAAATAAGAACCATGCAACGTGCACATAGAAGAATCATGTTCAACATCACATGGAGAGACCACAAGACAGCACAATATATTAAGGAGAAACCTTGAATGCAATGGGCTGGACATGTTACAAGAATCCTGACTCAGAACATAGATCCACAGAGATCAAATGCGAAACCGAGACCGGTGGGATATAGGATGGTGAGACGAACTAGACAAGATCAAAAAGTATTGGCTCTGCGATGCCAACAATAGATAGATCTGGCAAATCTTTGGTATGGTCTAGCTAAAACATTGAACGTAACCAAGAGACAGATCCGCAAATTGTGAACTATGCAACGTGCACATGAAGGAATTATGCTAGGCCTCACATGGAGAGAACACAAGATAGCGCAGTACATCCGAGAAAAGACAAGAGTCAGGGACATCATAGGATCCATTAAAAATCTCAAATTGCAATGGGCTGACCATGTTGCAAGAATGGAGGACAACCGATGGACATCACGACTCATGACATGGATCCCCCGAGATCACATGCGGAACCGAAGCCGGCAGAATATTAGATGGAGGGACGAGCTAGACAAGTTCAGGAAGTAATAGCTCTGCGACACCCATGATAGAGAAGTGTGGCAAATCCTGGGGAAGGTCAATATCCAACTACGGATATTAAGAGACTGATGCTGATGGTGATTATGATGTTTAACGACGGACAACTAAAGACTGATTATGATATCGAATGAAATAAGTATACACAAAGACCCTGCAACAAATTATTGATAATAATTAGACATTTACTTCTATTTAACTTACTGGTTTGATTTTTTAATGGTCAGATATTGTAGACTATTATCGGCTAAATTGGAGAAAAAATCCGACCGATGTAGCCGGAAATAGCTAGTTTGGCAACCCTGATTTTAAAATATCTAGTTTCCATTGCTAGATTAAATTATCTCTCCTTTATGGCTTCCCATAAATTCAAACTTTTGCTTGAAAGCTGCATAGCTTTGAAAAGGAATTTTAAAAGAATTACAGGTCTGGATAGTCACCCAATAGAAACCATCAAGTGACCAACATTTTTGTTGCATGCTGTGTTGGGGTGATCAATTAAAATAATGGAAGATGAGGTGATCAATGAATGAGATACTTCTCTCGCCTCTTGCTGGGCAAAGGTCACTAAAAAGTTTGAATTTTTTTTAAACAAGCAGGTACAAATTTGGACTAATATAGCATAAACCTTCATCGGGAATTGAACCCCACACAAAAAAAACAGGGAGGGGCTTTAAAAAAATGAATTTAATAAGTTTATAATAATTTGATGTTTTAATTATGGACCCTCTAGCTCCGTTGGTACGGCCTATAGGCGTGATATATACATACAATACTTTTTCTTTTTTTTTACAGTGATCACCATCTGAAAAAAGGCGACAAAAAAAAAATTATTCATTCATCAAACCATTTTTTTCAATTGTTTAATTGATCATCCAACAGACCTACGCACACACACACACACACACACACAAGACGTTGGTGATGGTTTCTATCGATTGACTACCCAGACCAGTTTTATGGATTGTTGTATGTTTGATCACCGTACTGCTTTGAGAAAGAATTTTAAAAGAAATGATATCAACAGTTATATTTCTATATTTCGAATCGATTCTTGCAAGATATGATAAGTAGATGAGACGGAGAAGTAAGAAAAATATGGATGAGTGTAAATATAGACTTACAATGATAGGTGTGTACATATTCTATGGTTCTGTCTTCATACAACTCGTTCATTGAAAGCTTATGCGATGCTCTTCCATAGGAATAGAGCAGTCTGGTGGATGGGTAATATATGCTACATAAATATATATCGCTTATATTCAGCCGTACTGCTTGTCCAGTTCTGTGGTGTAGTGGCATGATACCGGCCTCCTAACCTGAAGCGAAGGTTTCAATTCTAGCTCTGGATAAAGGATAGTCTATAGCCATACTGAAGAGTTGTGATACGACGAAACAGCTGTCTCTGGATGACACAATAATATATGTATAGATCATTATTATTGAGAAATGAATTTTATATGTAAATTATATCATAATAATAGGGTTTGTATCATATATATATTATTAAGAAATGGAGATATATATGGGGCTGTTCGATTTGTTGTGTAACATCGGTGCTGAGTATAATAGTTCCTTATAAAATGTTTACATATATATATATATATATATATATATATAGTGTTCAACCCTGAATAAGGGAGCGTGTTTATATATATAAAAACACGCTCCCTTATTCAGGGTTGAACACTCTTTAAGTCAGGTAATTCGTTCATTATAAGCTATTGGCAATGTTCTTCCAACTCTGGATAAAAGCACTCTGGTGGATGGGAAATAGGGTGTAAAGTAAATATATCGCTCAAGTTCAGCCATGATAACCGTACAGTGTTACCTGGAGCACAGGTAAAATGCCGGCCTCTGGGTTTGAAGCAAAGGTTTCGATCCTACCTCGTGGTACTGGATGGGATAGTTTATAGCCACACTTAAGAGTTGTAATACAACGAAACAGCAGTATGTTGATGACCCAATTATACATATATATATTTGTAATCATTAGAAATAATGCGCCTACCTGTTGACCATACACACGAACCAGTCCTGCCCTGGTGTTCTTGTACATTCAATATCCACTTAGTTTCCAAATCTTTTAATTGATCCAAACCATCGCAGTAGTTTTTAGTGAAGGGTTCAATTTATAGAGTAAATTCATGTTTCGTGTTGAGCAAGATTCACGCTTGTTTTTGTTTTTGTTTTTTTGTTTTTTGTGTGTGTTTCTTTTTCAATTTGGACTTTTTAATGATCCAACAAAAGACGTGAGGAGTAACTAATTCATCGATCCCCCCCTATTTTAATTGATCACACCCAACACGTCACCAAAAGTCAGTCACGTGATGTTTTCCATCGAATGCCAGCCGTCTTCCTCTTATTGATCTCCTGCGTTAAGCATTCATCGAAAGACCAATATCTTATTGCATACCTTACCTTTTACCGATCAATATTTATTAATCGCGACATCGTTTTTTGTTGTTTTTTGTTTTGTTTTTTCGGTCCCTTCGATCATCTAACTATTTATTCATTTTTCCATGGAATTTTTTTTCTTTCATGTCCACCATTTTTTATTTTTTTCGTGGTCGATTACTTTCTCTCATTTTTTTTTTTTTAAATTTTTTTCACATTTCTATCTTTTCAGGGAAAAATTCCAAAATGGACGACATCATCTTTTTGTAAATTTATTTACACTTTATTGTGCAAACGTGATTAGACATGGACTTTTCTTTGAGTTGAGAATTTTTTCGCCTTCTCCGTATTTTTGTTGTTGTTGGTGGTGGTGGCAGCCATTTTCCTTTCTTTCTATTCTCTCTCTCCCTCTCTCTCTCTCTCCCTCTCTCTCTCTCTCTCTCTCTCTCTCTCCTTCTCTTTCATTTTTGATGTCTTAAAAGATTCTGTCCGTAGGCATCACAACAAGTCTGTCTTTCTGTCTGTCTGTCTGTCTCTCTCTCTCTCTCTCTCTCTCCCCCTTTTCTCTCTCTCTCTCTCTCTCTCTCTCTCTCTCTCTACTATCTATAAAGATTTTTTTCCTTACTTTTAAACCAATGCTCCTTAACCTAGGGTAAATTTCACCGAAGATGACAAATTTCTTACTTGTAAGGGGTGAATTTTAGGACAGACAAACTAGTTACGATACATTCTGATAATCAAACTTTTTTATTTATTCAAATAATTGAATCAAATATAGGCCAGAATTTAAAGATTTATCTAGCGATTAAAAATCCTTTAATCCAAGCATTTAATCATTATTTATGGACGATTTCTACATTGATTGTAACGATAACTCTCATTGACAGACTATCTGAAAAATGCATTCTCTGTCACTACTTGTACGAAATAAATGCTCGTATTTGATGTCGCTTAAGTGGCATTTTGAAATTCTATATTTTAACTGGCCAAGGGCCAGTTCGATTGACAGATTGTATTGACTGTTGTGTCAGTTTAAAATCTTGTTTTTTAACTGGCTTAGGGCCGGTTTTATTGCTTGGTTGGATTGGCTGATGGACTGTCGGCTGCTTTTGAGGAAAAAAACACCAACTTTGAGAACTCGGTGTTTTAAATGCTTTTTGACTCAATTTTCGATATAAACTTGAAAATAAAGTTGGCAATGCTATCCTTGAAAGATATTTACGCTATAACAGAACTAACGCATCTATCTTCTGACTTCCAGGCTTTTTCATTTTATTCTCTTTCTGGATGAGTCATCTTGCTGAGAGGGTAAATTACACGAAGATTTAAAACTATTTCAATCATTATTATTGATTTTTTGTTACTATTTACAATAATTTATTATTTATTTATCAAATGAAATACCTCTGTGGGCATCTCCTTAACCAATTAACATTAGACGTGCTTATCCAATATTGAAATATATAGTCACTTGAGTTATATAGATGTATGAGACAAAATAAAATATTACTATACAGAGGAACACTTCATTCATTTATATTCCCTGAATCATTCTATACATTTCAATTAATTATATTTGTACTATTTCTTACATTATTTATATAATTGTATATTACAACTCATCAATGTGGCTAGAGACTATCCATTATCCCATCCAGTACCAAGAGGTAGGATCGAAACCTTCACATCAGCACCAGAGACTGGAATTAAACCTCTGCTCCAAGCAACACTGGACGATCAGAAAATTTGAATTTAAGCCATATATTTTTATTCCTCCTCCTCCTCCTCCATCATCATCATCATCATAAAAAACAACAACAACAACAACAACAAATACCGTCTGTTGTTTGACATAGACCTTACCCAGGATTCGCCACACTTCTCTATCATGGGCGTCGCAGATCCAGTACTTTCTGAATTTGTCTAGCTCGTCCTTCCAACTGATATTCTGCCGGCCTCGATTGCGAACGTGATCTCTGGGGATCCACGTCGTGAGTCGCGATGTCCATCGGTTGTCTGCCATTCTTGCAACATGGCCAGCCCTCTGACATTTGAGCTTTTCAATGGATTCTATGATGTCCCTGACTCTTGTCTTTTCCCGGATTTACTGTACTGTCTTGTGGTCTGTCCATGTGAGGCTCAGCATTTACTCACGCACAATTCCTCATCCACCAGAGTGCTATATTCCTGAGTTTGGAAAAGCATTGCTTAAGCTTATAATGAACGAGTTACCTCACTTAAGGAGTGCTCAACCCTGAATAAAGGAGCGTTATATATAATTAAATAATTGAGTCATCCACAGACAACTGTTTCGTTGTATTACAACTCTTCAGTGTGGCTATAGACTATAAGTTCTACAGCTTTAAACACTACTTTTATTTGTTTTAACTTATAAAAAATCATGTTATTTCTGACAATGTCTGTTTATGTAATTTTTTTCAGTGTTTTTCATGTTTTTCATAGAACTTGATATGATGATACTATGTTGGAATTTGTCTTGTTGGAATCATCAATAGTTTACCATGTGACTGTTCCGGAGATTTAAAAATAAAACAGTTTTATGGTCAGTATTTATACATAAATATGTATGCTTCAAAATTCTTTGGTAGGAAAAAAAAAAACAATTTGTTTTTCCAAAAGACCCATCTTGTAATTTTCCATCATATCTGAAATATTAAACAATAGGATTCCGTTATTTATAAAGCCACCTTGAAAGTTTCAATTAAATCTCCAGTTGCTCTCCCGTCAAACAACTTAACTAACTTTTCTGGTGTCTGTTGTCATTGCTTTTCATCGCAACTAAACTCAGGCTGGTTCCTCT
>OY735240.1:19170722-19328222 GCA_963457665.1 Thysanoteuthis rhombus | reverse complement strand
TACAATAAAAAAACATAGTAATCATCTTCAGTCGACTTGAAGTGCAGGAGGGGAGTTTGACTCTGCAGAGCCAGCTTTGTCTATCGATTCGGTTTTAATACTAGTGTTACAATAGTTGGTCTTTTCTATTTGTAACCTTTAAATGTTCTTCGAGTCAAAAGCTAAATCTTGCCCCCTAGTCCAGGGGTTTTGACCTTTTCTATAACTACGCCCCCTCTTTTATAGTTAGATATTACCTCTATGACCCCTCACATCTCAAACCAAATTGTTAGGGATGGTTATTGATTATCTGTGAAAAATAAATAAACGTCAATACTCAATTTAAAAAAAGCATCATGTGACAAATGTCTTGTTGGCAGCATCTCGTGTTGGGGAGGATCAACTAAAAATTGGTAAAAAGGAATGATCAATGAATAAGTTACTTCTCTAGCTTTTTGTTGGATCGCTAAAAAGTCGGAGTTTTCGAAAACAAAAACAAGCGCGAACAAGTGATCAATTAAACATAAAATTACGTTATGAATTGAGGCCTCTACTAAAAAAAAACTATTTTGAGGGGTAATTTTGAAAAATAAATAAAAACAGTTTTTTTCTAAGCATAATAAAGAGAATATGTTTAAAATTAACGGACATTCTGGATGTAATAAAGTCGGTAAATTTCCAGCATTTTAGCTCGATTTGTGTGGGTTGATACGTGATATACACATAGCCAGCCAGTCAGTCGGACCACCTTAAAAACTGAAGAAACCTATGTTGACAGTTTAGGCTGAGAGTTTTATTCGACTGTTTCTAATATTATGTTCATCACGATATGCAAACACTTGCGCCTCACTTGAAATGCCATCCCCAAGGTGCATGCCCCCCTGGTTAAAAACCGCTCTCCTGCCCCTTGTCATTGGGTACCGATTTCAACCTTACAAAACTATTACCCATGTATATAGTTTGACACGCGATTCCTTAGCGGTATGTCAAGTCTTCGAAATCGACTGATACACGAGAGATAAAAGAGAGAGGGGGAGGGAAAAGAAAGGAAAGGGAAGAGAAAGAAGAAAGGAAATATTTGAGGGAGATAGAAGAGAAAAGGAATAATCAGAGAGAAAGAGAGAAAAGAAAAAGGTAAATTAGAAAGAGATAGAAAAGAAAAAGAAAAATGAGAGAAGGGGAAAAAAATTAAAGAAAGAGAGAAAAGAAAAAGAAAAATTAGAAAGAGGTTGAAAAGATAAAGAAAAATTAGAGTGAAAAAAGAAAAAGGAAAAATTAGAGAAAGAGAGAAAGAAAAGAAAAAGAAAGAAAGAGAAAGAAAAGGAAAGGAGATTAGGGAGAGAAAAAAAGAAGGAAAAATAAGAGAGAGAAAAGAAAAAGAAAATAAGACAGAGAGAGAAGAAAAGAGAAAAAAGACGGAAGGAGGAAAAGGGAAAACTAGAGAAAGGGAGAAGGGGGACAAGGAAAGGACTCTTTGCTTCCATTTCTCTCTCTCTCTCTCTCTCTCTCTCTCTCTCTCTCTCTCTCTCTCTCTCTCTCTCTCTCTCTCTCTCTCTGCTCACACCCCTCTCTTTGCCCTTTCCTCTTTCTCTCTCATCTTTCCTTACCGGGAAGGAAAATGGGTGAATTCCTCTTATTCGGTTTTAAGCCATCGTTTCTTGTTGATATGAATAGATCTTTATGCCACCAAATCCTGTTCAACAAATTGTATGCTCAACCATTTATATTGCATATGGAGCCGACATTTTTAGAGCTTCAAAAATGATAAAGGTATTGCAGTCGGTTTTGCTTGTTTGCTTACATTTCTCCCTAATCGATGCCTACATGGGTCATGCTTCGAAACGGACTGCAAATAAACTCCGAGCCATTTCCAAAGAAATATTGAATGTTGGATGTGACGAAGACAGAATGGTCCACAGGTCATTAGTTCAGAACATATATCGGAATGCAGTGAATCTGATTTCAGACGAAATAGTTGTAAAAGTAAGCTGGTAAACCTACGTATAGTCATATGTTTATAGCTATACCAAAACTAGTAAAGTACAAAATTATCTAAAATTATCTAAAAGAAAAAAATTATATCTAAATCTATAGATAGCATACCAGAACCAGATTTGGGAATTGTTGGTCTAACATGACCATACAGACCCGAAAAAGCACTTTTTGGAGAATAAAAATGTCTTTAAATGGTACCTATGGTGTATTCAAGCTAATTTCAAGGGGGTAGCCCCAAAAATGTGCCCAGGAGCGACCAGACTCACGAAAATTCCAATGGCTGAAGAATTACCTATGATTAAATCAACTTCAGTAGTTTGAGGAAATACCGTTCAGCTAAACAATTAGCGAGTGTTTGATCCGCATATAAACAGGGTTTACATTATCCATATAAACAAAAATTATTAACACAAATATTATTCCGATGCATTTAGGATTTCCTGAACTTATAACGTTGTGCTTATATTACACAGCATATCTTTCTAAGATACTTGATTATAAAGGGGTAACACCATAGACATATACAGCCCAATAACTAGCTATATACACATATATATATATACATGTATACATATAGATATAAACAAGCATATACAAATATATATATATATGTATACATACAAATATATACATATATATAAAGATGTATATACACATATATATATGTACATACATACAAATATATATATATAGATATCATATATATACGCATATAAATATACACATATATATTTGTATATACACATATATACAATATCTATACATTTATTCATACATATATATATGTATACATACAAATTACATATATATGTGTGTGTGTGTGTGTGTGTATATATATATATATATATATATATATATATAACCAAGCAAAAATAGAGCTGTACCGTGAAAATAGCAGGAAGAAAGGACAACAGATGGAGTAAAAAGTTAATTGATTGGTGCCCATGGGTCAGGAAATACCGTAGGAGATAAACCAAGACGGAGAGAAATGACAAGTTTGTTAGTAAGACATGGCAGGGATTGATGCAATCATGCTCGTCATGGGAATAGATGGGAAGGGCCTTTGTTCAGCAGTGGATATATATATATATATATATTGCTAATTTCGTTTGTGCTCTAATTTCACTCAATATGGAGACGTCTTCCAGTCCATAAGAAAATCGGATAATATTCAGAGGATCTGCTGTCTACAAACTTTCGAAAATGAACTCGTTTATACTAAGTATAATAATAGAAAGTTGGCAAAGAGAACAATATTTTCAAAACCAGACATAAGAAGCTGGTTTCGAAGTCTCCTGGTGTTCCCTTCGACGAATGGGTTTTTCCCTCAAATCGTTTCAATTTCTCCTTTCCCTGGCTTTTTGGAACATGATTTCCTTCCCTTTAAAAGTAATATGTTCATTAATTAAAGCCAATCCCATATTTGTTACTGACGAATCGAAACAGTGTCTTTTAGCCGCCTTCAAAGTGCTCTCCCTTATATCTCTCTCAAAGAACAGTTCAGAAGTGAAATCATGTCGAAATCATTCTTAGGTGCCCATCAGCTCACAATTACCTCTGCCGAAAACGGGTTTATACGAGGCTGACACAGTACGTTACTTATCTCATTCCTTTCATTTCCCGATTAGTCAACCTCAGTTGTTTATTGGATAGGACTATCTTGAGTGCATCCATGGCCTTTGCTTTCCACCTCTCTAGATGGAGATCTCCCGGAGCCCCGAATCTGAATTCACTCTCAGATCAACCAAGAAAGATATGGGATATTTGTGAAAATTCTTTATAATTTTCCTATAGATAGCGAGCGTCTTTCAAGTTCTTTTTTGAGGTAGTCAACAATTTCCTCACGTTTACACACTAAAAATCTTCGGATAGGCTCTTCTCCGTCCAGCATAGTAGTATATATCTTCTCATCGACGGAATCTCAAAGTCTTTGGAACTTTGAAAGATCTTGATATCAGGACCACTCTTCTCTTCTCTTCCCCATCACCTTATTTGTTTGTTCACATTTCTTCCTAATCGATGCCTACATGGGTCACGCATCTTGACGGACTGCAAATAAACCCCAAGACGTTTTCAAAGAAGTATTGAATGCTGGACGTTACAAAGGAAGAATAGTCCACAAGATCACAAGTCTAGAACATAGGTCGGAATTCACTGCATCTTCTTTCCGACGGAGCAGTCCAAGAAGTTGGCCGGTAAATCTACATAGTCATACACAGGGGCCTCTGGTCGTACACGTCTTCTTATCGATTGAATCCCAATATGACTTGATGTCTTTATGAGTGCCTTTCATTCGCCTTTGTGCTATCATTTCTCGTTGATATGAAAAGATCTTTATGCAACCAAAGCCCGTTTAACAAATTTTATGCCATTAATTTTATATCGTATTTGGAGCCGACATAAAAGGAGAAAATGTGTCTTTTGGCTGCTTTCCTCAATGTCCTCGACCCCGTTTGTTTGCATTCATATCTTCATATAAAGATAGTCATTCTTCTATATCATCCACAAACCCACGTCACAACGTGATTTAGCTACTGACCATATGGAAGTAATAGAAATACGAAACCACTAAGTACTATTC
Source organism: Thysanoteuthis rhombus (assembly GCA_963457665.1). Lineage (NCBI taxonomy): Eukaryota > Metazoa > Mollusca > Cephalopoda > Oegopsida > Thysanoteuthidae > Thysanoteuthis > Thysanoteuthis major. The sequence continues at coordinate 19,323,667 of OY735240.1, read as the reverse complement.
AGTTTGTCTAAAACTTTGAATACAGGTCACTTTGATGAATAGATATAAGGGACCGAGCAAAGTTGAACTAAAATGGCGACATTGGGAATTTGAGCCACTCCTACATACTCGAAATCTTATGTGTTATGAGTGTGTTAATAATTCAATAGAGAAAAGGGGCTTTTGGGGTTTCGTTTATCATCATTTAAAATCGGAAGTACGATTAGCGAGTCGGTAATGGTGGTAATTGACCCGTGTTCAAACTCTAGTCGGGGTGGTTTGTTCACTTCGGAAAAGCATGAAACCGTCTCTTCTTACCCCATACTAGCTATGGGTAAAATAGCAGGGGTGACTGGACCTTCTTGCTTTGGGAGGACAACCATCTAGGAAGAAAGATAAATCTGATTCCCAACCAGGAGCCTCTTTAAGGTGGTTTGACGCCCCTCCGACAGCTTCTGGTTCCTGAAGCTGATGTCAGACGTGTCGCTCTCTATTTTCGTCAGGACAACTTCAGCATGACCGAGTTTATTTATTTGCATCCTCACGACTACAAATATGACACGAGGTCGGATTAAGGTGGGGTCCCACACGTTGGAGAACGTATACGCAGAGTGAGCGATCTGATTCCTTGCACATGATTTTGCAAGGAGGTCGGGACAAGCTGGACTATGTCCACAAGACGAATCCTGTTGTTCAAGGCTCCCTAACTCTCGACGTAAGTTTACACGGAGTCATTAGCGCATGCTTAACTTGGTTCACAGGACGGATCCTGTTGATGCTCTCAGGACGAGCCTGAGCATGGTGGTCAGTGCTTCCGGGATGGGGACAATCCCGGACATTGATCAACTTCTCAGCCCGAGAGCGTCGAAGAACAGATACTACTACACTTTGATCTTAGCCAATAGGAAGACCGAGAAGGAGGATTCTGATTCAAACATCAGTGGCAGACAGGGTTTGGGAGTTAAGTTCTGATGGAGAGTTAAGGATAGGGTCAAAAGGCAGGCTCCTTTTTTTAAACTACCTATCTCCCCTAAACTGACAAACGAATAATCAGTTTTGAAATTTCAGTAATTTCTTTCGGAAACCCAGCGTCTCTTAGGCCTGTCTATACCTTCTCCTGTCTTGACAGCGGACGATCTGATATTTTCACAACCTTCTAATTTATTTGCCATCATCATCATCATCATCAGTCTTTTAATGTCCGTCGTTGGACATAGACCTTCCCTAGGATTTGCCACACTTCTCTATCATGGTCGTCGTGGAGCCAGTACTTCCTGAACTTATCTAGCTCGTCTCTCCATCTAATATTCTGCCAGCCTCAGTTGCGCTTGTGATCTCAGGGGATCCATGTCGTGAGTCGTGGTGTCCATCGGTTATCCACCCTTCTTGCAACATGGCCAGCCAATCACCATTTGAGATTTTTAATGGATTCTATGATGTCCCTAAGTCTTGTCTTTTCCTGGATGTACTGTGCTGTCTTGTGGTCTCTCCATGTGATGCCCAGCATAATTCTTTCATGTGCACGTTGCATAGTTCTCATGGATCGACACTGAGAAGCCTAAAGATATTCTATTGAGTAATTTAAGTTTCTTTGATTCAAGTTTTTCCCTTTCAAGCCTCAGCTCAACTTCAATTGTTTTAATGTGTGATGATCAGACAAAAGTCTAAAGAATTTATACGACTAATCATTCATCATTATTCATAATAATAAATCAACTAATGAGTGCGTTAGCAACGAACAAACAGAAAAGAAATGAGCATATATGCTCACAATATATATATATATATATAATTAAATGATTGTGTCATCCACAGACGGCTGTTTCGTTGTATTACAACTCTTTCGTGTGGCTACCATGAGGTAGGATCGAAATCTTCGCTTCAGACCCAGAGGCTGGCATCTTACCTACGCAGAACTGGACAGTCAGTAAGGTTAAATCTAAGCGATAAATTTACTCACGCATATATTCCCCATCCACCAGAGTGCTCTATTCCTAAGCTGGAAGAGCATTGCATAAGCTTATAATGAACAAGTTACTTCACTTAAAGAATGCTCAACCCTGAATAAGGGAGCGTTAATTATAATAATAATTATATAGTTTTTCTTTCTTCTAAAACAAATATCCTTATAAAAAAATTAAAATATCCGGCAGCTATGTATACGTGTGATAATGAAAATGATAAAATATTGCAAACATTTCGATGCATTATGACTGATGGAATGTGTTCTCTAAACAATAATTCTATCCAGATATCACTAAGGCGATCCCACAAAATACTTCAGCGCCATGATATCCCTTAATCCGATTTAATCCCCAGACATGACAAGGCATAACAAATTATCCGATAATCCGAGTTCTGTCTAAACTTCTCCTTACATAAAACTTTACTCTAAGGATAAGTGACACTTCATGTTTATGGATTTAAGGAAAAACGAAACATGTCTAGTTAGCCACTTTTTTGGCAGCATGACTTGTTGCGAGTGATCAATTAAAAAATGTGAAAAAAAAAGTCATCAGTGAAAAGTTACTTCTCTCGCATTTTGTTGGGTAATGATTGCTAAAAAGGTCTGAATTTTGATTTCGGGGATGTAGATGGGCACAAATTGAGTGATCAATTTAACATAAAGTCACGTTGCAAATTGAACCCCCCCCCGCGTCGCCGAAAAAAACTCATTTACTGAGGGGTATTTTCAACAAAAAAAAATCGTTTTTCGTTGACATAAATAGAGGTAAGTGTTTTTAGCCCTCAAGCTCCATTGGTACGGTCTATAAACGTGATACATAGCCAGCCAGACCAATTTCAAAACTTATGAAACCTATGTTGATTGTTTTCATGACAGCTTTGGTTAAAGATTCGTATGTTCGTCTGCGTATGGTATTTCTAAACAGGGCCTTCGAGAGGGGGTGCTGTTCGTGCATTGCAATGGGGCACAGGGGGGGGGCTCGAGAGTTCCCGAATCGATACAGTTTATGATTTACAAATCTGTTAGCTTCAAGTGCTTTTGGGGGGGGTTGGCAATTTGTTAAGACTTTTTCATTTGATAAATTTAATATTAATCTTGTATAAACTGAATTTGAGATCTGTTTCAAGGAAGCAGATGGATGGTTTGGTTTTCTATTCATATGAATTGGATAGCTGTTAGGATTATGGTATGGTTCGATGGTTACTTTAGCATTTACTCCTATTCTCTTGAATTCCTCCGGTAACTGTTTTCTGATTTTGTCTCATTTTGAGCTATTGCAATTATTGATTATAATAAGACCGTCGTCTCTATACAAGCCTGTGGAGGGTATATCTACGAAATTAGTTGTTCGTTCATATAAAAAGATAATCCGATATTTGGGCAGAATCATATGTGCACATTGCAACGTCAAAGTTTGATCAGTTTGGGTTTTTTTTTAATCCCCTGTTCATTGCTATTGAATAGGATTGATATGCTACATCGCTTAAATATATCAATATCATAGTCACTAATGTTGGTACATGTCTTCGCCATTTCTACGGCTTTATCCAGGGTTTCTTCAGTTACAGAGAGATTAAAATCAATTATGTCAAATTGTATATAAATTGCCTTGTTTTTACTTTCAATTTTTCCAAGCCAGTCTATTGTTTGTTGGGTAATAATACATCGGTTAAATCTGTAGTTTTGTTTTGTTTTGTTTTGTTTTGTTTTTCATATCTGTGTTGATCATTTCCTGAATAATTTTGCTGATCTATCCTATCTTATATTAAGCTGGATCGATAAGTCTGGCTGTCGGTTTGTTGGTATTTTTGTGGTGTTTCAGAAGTATGTATGCGGTTTATTTTGTGCATCGTCGTCACTCTGTAATTGATTTAGAGTTCATTTGTAATCTGGGGATTCATTTGTTATTTGGGGGGTTAAATTGATGGGGTTTTTTTTCCATTTTTTCTTTTCTTTTTTTTCTTTTTTGTAGCTTGTAATTATTTTCTGAGAGAAGTTTTATGCAGCTTTCAGGCTTCATTTTATATATATATTTGGTTTTGTCTGCTTTAAACAGTATTTTTTATGATTTTGTTAACATCCCAGGTCAGTTTTTTTTCTATTTATACTTGTTTGTATTCGATCAAGTTGACCGTATTTAGAAGTTCATTTTCAAATCCTTCGAGTAATCTGTTTGTTGGCAGTAATGTCTGAGTCTTAAAACCATTATTTTCCTTCTTGTTTCCTGGTTGTTATCGGGGGTTGTGTGTTTTACACCTCATTCTGGCGATCACAACCTCCATTTTCTGAAAGTTGTATTAAATATTGATGCTCAGACAGGACAAGATTTAGTGAGTGGTCTATTGCCAGATTTTCCATTTCCTTTCTAGATGAATAAAGTAATCTGGAAGGTACTTGACTGCATTCAAAGACATGGGGTTGTATTCCTGTACGTGAAATATATACCACGAGTCGTATATATCAATCCGAAAAATCTTCTTTCCGACAGTTTTCAATATTTCGAGCCGAGACTATAAGTATTGTCTCTAAGTATCAAAAATGTATACTTCTTGTCTGAATTGGAGAATACGACGCGTGAAAGAAGCGGTACATACTTTGTTTAGACGAACCAATCAGCAGACCGAGCTCCGATATCAATAACGTCTGGGGATCTCTCATCAGACAAAGCTAACCGATTATCCCGTTCAAGGGAAGCAACTCGGAATTCAACACCGGAAATACAAACCGGATATACAACTAATCGGTGGTAGCGTGTCTAGTCCAAGTGATTCCACATTCTAGAACCAACACTACCGAACGAAGATTGGAAGATGTACGGCCAAAACGTTGTGGAACCAACACCACCGAACGAAGATTGGAGTGTGGACGGCCAAAACGTTATAAAACCAACATCACTGAACGAAGGTTGGAGAGTGTACGGCCAAAACGTTGTGAAACCAACACCTCAGAATGAGGGTTGGAGGATGTGCGGCCAGGACGTTGTGGAACCAACACCACCGTACGAAGGTTGGAGGGTGTACGGCAAAAACGTTGTGGAACCAATACCATCGAACGAAGGTTGGAGGATGTGCAGCCAAAACGTTGTGAAACCAACACCTCAGAACGAAGGTTGGAGGATGCACGGCCAAAACGTTGAGAACAAATGAACACATGAACGAGGAAAAGAGTCCGAATGTATACTTTTTCTGAGACAACCTGTATTTATACAAAACCCCTCATTATAGTCACGGTAACGTTATCAAACGTTTATTGTTATCATATTGAGTCGGTCCCCAAAACTTGGTTATCGCAACGAGCAGCTTCCTCTATACATCAATTGCCAATTGTTAACAGCCGGTTATTGATACCTGAAAAGACCCTGTCCGAAAGTGATCGTAAAAGGCGTCTTCCGTGTCTCTCTCTCTATACATTTATATATCTGTGTGTGTTTTTGTGTATGTGCCTGTGTGTCTGTGTGTGTGCGTGGATGTGTTTCTCTCTCTCCCTTTCTTTATTTTTTTATATTTCATATAATATTTATATTCAAGCAAGCAAGCATGAAGACCTTGTCAATAAAACTCCCAGCCGATTTTTCAACCTCGTTATGGTGTCTTTCTTGCGTCCGACCCGAGTGTTACATCACACCAACCACGTGACGTAATGTTGCAAATTTCTCTGACCTCACGATATTATTTTTTTTCGGTCTGCTGTCCTTGAGAATGTTCCAACACCACAAATAATTCGATTTCACGGACAGACGAAAAATACAGCCAATTTATCGATAAAACACGTCGAAATCGCGGAAACTAGTAACAGTCATCATGATCATCATCATCAGTCTTTTAGTGTCCGTCGTTGAACATAGACCTTCCCTAGGATTTGCCACACTTCTCTATCATGGGCGTCACGGAGCCAGTACTTCCTAAACTTGTCTAGCTCGTCTCTCCATCTAACATTTTGTCGGCCTCGGTTGCGCATATGGTCTCAGGGAATCCATGTTGTGAGTCTTGATGTCCATCGATTGTCTGCCATTCTTGCAACATGGCCAGTCAACCGCCATTTGAGATTTTTAATGGATTCTATGATGTCCCTGACTCTTGTCTTTTCTCGGATGTACTGTGCTGTCTTGTGGTCTCTCCATGTGAGGCCCAGCATTATTCTTTCATGTGCACGTTGCATGGTTCTCAATTTACGGGTCTGTCTCTTGGTCAAGTTCCATGTTTCAGCTCCATAAGTGACTATTGAGAGGATGCATTGGTTATGCACCCTTCTCTTTAGGATTAATGGGATATTATTATTTTTGAAGGTTGAGCTCTTTCTCTGCCAAAGGTTTAGTTAGGTTCTATGTTTCAGCTCCATAAGTGACTATTGAGAGGATGCATTGGTTATACACCCTTCTCTTTAGGATTAATGGGATCTTCTTATTTTTGAAGGTTGAGCTAGCTCTGCCAAAGGCTTGTCATCCTAGTAACAGTAGACTCCGGTAAAGGTTTTTCCCTGGTTTGCAAACTTGAATATCAGAGAGATTCAACAACTAATTCTACATTTCACCCTTATTTTGATTAAATCATACTTTGATTACGGTGTAATCTTACGCAACAACTGACGTATTAAAGAAGAAATGAAAGCAGAAAAACTCTTAAAATCTACACATTCAAAACAAATCTAATAATTAGATATAAATTTTACTTATAGATTTTAGTGGTTAGGTTTAGTTTTGAGGTTTTTAATGAATTTTCATTATCATTCGATAGTGTGTATTCTTTTTAATTTCATTATTATGAAAAAAATGCTAAATCATTTTTTGTTATTCCTCGCAACACCAACTCTCAAACTAGCCCTAACACTTAACCCCGAAACTAAATCAAATTCTTTCCAAGAAAATTTGATTAAATACAATTTTAAATGGTCAAGTTTTTTCTGCCTTCATTTATTCCTTAATACGTTGGTAGCAGCAGCAGTCCTGTTCAGCGTTGTTATCTCCCTTTGATATTTCAGTTTGCTAACCAGTTACAAACCTTAGACTGCCGTTATTAACCCCATCTCCGGTGAGATTATAACGAGTTTGCCGTTATAAAAGATGGATTTTAAACAAAGTGCATTAATAAAGTGAAACCAAAAAGTAGAATAGACTACTATTATTACGGCTCCCTCAGTGCCGTTATAACGGGTGGATTTTATACTAAGTGTATTGATAAGGAGGAACAAAAAAGTGCAATACAGTTCCGTTATTACGGCACCATCAGCAATAGATCCAAATTTTGATATGATTCATCTACATTGGCAACATTTAAGAGAAGTAACCGAAATACTTCGAAGCTATCGTTTCGTAGGACGGACACAATTTTTCAGATCAAGCCGTAATCAAAATGTAATTCAATCATAACAAGTATTAAATGTAGAATTCAAGACCCTTTATCTTTATATAAGAGTATTGTGAAGAAATAGTACATTTTATCCTTATTTTGATTATATTGAATTAGATTTTGAATGCAGTGTAATCTGAGAATTTGCGCTTTTGAGCTGATTCAATTTTGGGGCTCAGATTCTGCATTCGAGCCGTTTTATTCCAGATAGAAGCTATGTAAATACAGCTGTCCGGGCTAGAAGTCTATTGGATCTCCAGAAAATGAAACGGAATCAGGAAATCTTCACACAAACAAATAACAAACATTTGGCAGCGACTTCGAGATGAAAACAAGGAAACCTAGAGGACTTCAGATTCCATCAATTCGAGAAGGTTGTTATTTTTGGCTTTGCAGGTTTACGTCGAATATTATTGAGCGGCTTCATTGGCAGTGTTGCCAATTCAGCGCTCTTCACGCTAAACTTAGAGCGCTTCTTGTTTTAGCAGTGGAAAAATCGCTAAATAAGCGTGGGCATGCTTAGACATTTTGACGATTTTTGGTCATTTTCACTATTTTTTTTTACAACTTTTAGTATCTTCTCCTGAGTTTTGGCCATTTTTGACATTTGACGACTGTCTTATTTTATTTCTTTTGAAATCATGCCAGCGCGAAAATATTTTTTGAGTTTGCAATTGGTTTAATTGATTCCGAGAATCTGTGCGTAAAATAGAGATAACTCCTCTTAAACCTGAAAGGAACCGAGGATTATCTCCTTATCTCTTTGACTATTTAATCCGATTGGTTTATAAATTATGGAGAGAACAAGAGCTTGTAAGGACATTTTGGGAATCTGTCTAATGATATTTTTAAGAGGGTCTGATCTGTGAATCGTTTTAAATTGTAGATGTTTGTATTTAGGCACATTGAATATGTTTCATGAATTTTGAAATTGTTTTGAAGTTGATGTGTAAATAGTGTGTATAATTGGAAACGTAAAATCAATCAATCAACCCACCTATGTAAGTTTTGATCGGACTATATGATTATGGAAGTGTTTATGGTAACTACAGATCCATGTGCCTTACTAGGTATCTCTCTATTAACTAATATCTTATACATAGTCTATTATCTCTCTTTCTCTCTCATATATATATATATATATATATATATATATATATATATATATATATATGATAAAAAGTAGATACAAAATTTACAAAAAAGAATAATGGGATAGAAAAATGTTCCAAAGCAAAAGAAGAATTCGGATGTGGATCGAAAAATCATGTTCAAAGTTTGAAGGATATATATATATATATATAGAGAGAGAGAGAGAGAGAGAGAGAGAGAAAATCTGGATGTGGATCGAGAAATCAAGTTTAAAATTTGAAGGATATATATATATATATATATATATATACACATGGATCGAGAACTCATGTTAAAAATTTATATATATATATATATATATATATATATATATATATATATCTTGAGGCTGATACTCTATTTTCCGATCAAAAACTATTTATTTACTACCGGAGGGAAACAGGCCCGAGTGAACGTTGCGATGAAAAGCGACTAATAAATGAAAGTGAAGGTCAAAAGTAGTCCTAAAAAGTTTTTTTATATAATAATTATCACTCCCCATCATAGTCAATAATTAAACAACCGTAGCGTCAAAATTTAACGTCATGCGAAACGAATTCCATCAATGAACAAATAAGGTCAAAATAAATTCTATTTATGACGTCGCAGGCGTTTTCCCCTGGAGAACATCTAAAATAGAATTTTGAGGATTTAGATATTGCTATTAAACCCATCAGAATAAAGCCCTAGTGGGTGAAAAAATAGTTTTTAAAAGGGATCTGAAGAAGTAATGATGTTAATTTTTAAGTCTTTAATTTCATTGACAAAAGGGTATAACCAAGGGCGCTGAAACACATCAACAAAAACTCGTACATATTTTCAAAAAATGGATAGAACCGTTAGATACCTTTGGTGGCTACGGTTTTATCAATTAATAATACTTCGTCAAATGAAAAAATTGTTAAAATTAAAAGAAAAACGAAAAATGTATGTTCTATTCCGTTCCTTCTAAATTCTTCAAACTTTGAACTTTTCTCTCAGTTTTCCATCTAATCTAAAGTTTTCTTCTCTTGAAACCGTTTCTCATAAACGATTTTATTCGTCTCTAAATCTCAAGAACATGCCAGCATTCAAGCCTAAACAAGTCACTAAGTAATGAATTTTAACACCGAAGATCGGAAACAGACTCATCATTCCAACATCAGACCCACTCCCCTCCTTGCCCAGACAACCTAACCCTAACCCCTTCGGGAAATCCTGTCCACTCGAAAAAAATCTTTTGTTGTGGCTGAGACGAAATGTAATGACAGACAAAACCATTTGATGAATCATCAATTGCTCTGGTCAAGTGGGCATAGAAGAGTTTATGGACGTCTGTTTCCCGTTATACTTTCTTTTCTCCTTCTCTCTCTTTCTTTCTTTCTCTTTTTCTCTACTGCACCCTTTGTTTTTCTCTCTCTTTTTCTTTATCACAATCTTTGTTTTTCTCTCTTTTTTTCTTCTCTCATACGTATCTGTTCGTAGTCCTCATCTCCGCTCTTTTATCACTGCTCTCCCTTTTTCATCGATCTTTCAAGTTGACGTCTGTCTGGAAAGTATCCAGCCACTAACGGAAAAATCTATTTTACATCTTCCTCTTCTCCTTACTCTCTCCTTTTCACATATTCCTCTTCTCCTCCTTGCATCTTCCTCTCCTCCTCCTTACTCCCCCCTTTTAACATCTTCCGCTCCTCCTCCTTACTCTCTCCTTTTTACATCTTCCCCTCCACCTCCTTACTCTCCTTTTACATCTTCTTCTTCTCTCCCTTATTCTCTCCTTTTTACATTTTCCTCTCCTCCTCCTTACTCTCTACTTTTTACATCTTCCTCTCCTCCTCCTTACTCTCTCCTTTTTACATCTTCCTCTTCCCTCCTTACTCTCCCCTTTTTACATCTCCTTCTTCTCTCCCTTACTCTCTCCTTTTTCCTCTACTCCTCCTTACTCTCTCCTTTTTACATCTTCCTCTTCTCCTCCTTACTCTCTCCTTTTACTGTTGCTTCCAATTCCACTCTTCTTCAGTACCCCCTTGGGTCTTCACATATTTATAACGTGACTCCTATCTCTGCTAAATCCTCATTTGAGACCGCAATCACTACCTGGCTGCGTTCTTTCTAATCTCGTCCATGGTCTTAAATCTCCCCTTCAACTGCGATTTTCGCTTTGGAAAGAGCCAGAATATGAAGGGGGTCAAATCCGAAATGTAGAGGTCGCCTGACAAAACTGGAAGATGCGATGTTTTTTTTTCAATGGACAGGTGCATTATCATGATAGTCCTTTCGAATGAAATCACGTTGTACACAAGCTCATTCAATGGTATCTTACTACCGATTGAGTAACCCCAGCGGACAGTGTTTGTTCATATATGCGCAGTAAGATCTCCTCTGGTTGGTTGCCATGCCGAGGTCGCGTTACCCGTTCTTGAGATATTCAAAATGGTTGGATACATAGACCATGTATTTCCTCTCTTTTTACATCTTAGTCTCTCCTTTTACATCTTGCTTTTCTCTTTACTCTCTCCTTTCACCTATTCGGTCTTATCCTTTCTCCTTTTACATCTTGCTGTCTTCCTTACTCTCCTTTTTTTACGTTTTGCTCTCCATTTTTGATTGTACATTCTTCAGCTTTCCTTCTTTATATCAGGACCCATTTCTCTTTCTCTTCATATATTCTTGCCTTCCTCTCTTAGCTTCGTTTTCTTCTTCTCTCCGTCCCCCCTTTTCCTTTTCACTCTTTTGCCCTCCCAGTTTTCTCCCTTCTCCGATTTGCTTTTCCTCTCTTTGCTCCCCCTTCCATTATTGCTACTCTTTGCTTCCCTTTTCTTTCCTTTAATTTTGCCCCCACTTTCTTTTCCCTCTTTTTGCCCCCTTTCCATATTCCTCTCTTTGCTTCGCTTTCCCCTGTCTTTCTCCTTGTTTTCTCCCCCCCCCCCCCGTTCTCTACTCTTCCTCTCCTCGTTCCATCTCTACTCATCCTCGTTTCTTGCTCACCCTTAATCACTCCCTCTCTATTGTTTCGCACTGTACAGCTCCTTCCTCTCCCCCTCGCTCATCTTTCCTCACTATCCTTCTCTCCATTTTTCCCTCACCCTCTTTACAAGCTCTTCATCTATTGACCACTCTCTCATTCCTCTACTACTCTCCTTCTTTCTCTCTTTCCTCCCTCGCCCTTCTTTTCGTTCCTATATCCAACCCCCTCTTTCCTTCCTCCTCCGACCCTTCCAATGCCCAACAGTCACTTTACTTCATTCAGTCTCATTCTCGAATGAATTTTATTATCTTCTTGCCTCTGTCAGAAAAGGTTGCCACTTTTGAGCCAATCGGGAAACACTGACTTGAATATACATGGCTTCGTTAATTTCAATACAAAGAAAAGCCACCAGCACTGTTGCCAGTTCGGCGCTTTTGCGCTAAATCTAGCGCGTTTCTTGTTTGGTCAGCGCTAAAATTCAACATTGAGCTATATTTTCAGCCACTCTTTTCTAACCCCTTTCGGCGATTAAAAATGGCAATGCCAACTGTTTTTGCATTTTTGTCGCATTTTTGAGGTCGATTAAGCGCGAAAGATTTTTTGAATCAACATGACTGGCCACTAGGTTTTGTACTTCGTCTACGTTAGTTGCTGTTGACTTTTCTTAGCTATTTTCTTCCCGTTTTTTCACTTTTGAATAAGTCTATCACTATCATGACTGGAAACTTCAAGACTCTTCCCATCATGTTACTAGCTGAAAAATCCCGCCTGCAAAATATACGATGATCTCTCTTAGACGGCCAAATTGCATTGGATACACCGGTTCTCGTAAGATCATCGGTTAAGTGATGTCGAGCTTGGACATTACCCAGATGGGTGACCGTCTGGGAATACCAGGTGACCTTTATAACAAAATTGTTCTGCTGCTGTCTGAGTATCTTGTCAATCTGAACTAGATTGTGCACCCGGTCTCTTTCTCTGGAAAACATCTAAAATATGTTTTTCTTTCTTTTTAGACATCAAGAAACATATAGATTCTGGAGAATTTACATGTTATTAATTAACTATACCCCCAAATAAACCCAAAAAGTATCAAAAATGCTTCCCTTCAAAAAATAAAAATACATTTTTATAAGGGGTCTTTTGGGGTACTAACGCCACATTTCAAGTCTATAGACAAAATGGTGTGGCCAGGAGCGCTGGAACACTCAAGCACATGCACATATAATCAGGACAGAAATCTTGGCCACGTTTGAAGGCTACGGTTGTTCTATGTACAGGTCTGATTATTCAATCGATAGAAATCGTCACATGGTCAACGCCTTTTGGCAGCATGTCGTGTTGGAGTGATCAATTAAAAAATGGAAAAGTGGTGATCAATGAATAGGTTACTTCTCTCGCATTTTGTTAGGCAGTGATCATTAAATACACCTGAATTTTCAAAAAGCCTGTGAATCTCGCTGGACACAAACTAAGGGATCAATTTGGCATAAACTTACATTGAAAACTGAACCCCCACTAAAACCTATTTGGCAGTATGTTTTAGAAAAAGCATTTTCTAGACATAAGAGTAAATGCTAAAAATCTCAGCCTTCTAGCTCTTTTGATGCAGCCTATACCTTGATACATACATTTATTCATACATTACATACGTACATACATAGCCAGCCAGCTACCTAATTTGAAAATTGAAGAAACATACGCCGGGGGTCAGGGAGGTGAGAAGTATAAGAGACTGGGGTGTAAAAGAGAGATGGAAAGGGTACTCACTACCTCTATAACGGCTTACTGCCAAAAGAGAAACGGCGAACGCTATTTTTCGCTTTTAGCCCTTTTTCGTAAAAGTAGAAAAATGGCACAGAGCGAACTTTCGAAAAGCAAAGTGCACACACACACACACATATATATATATACACACACACACACATATATATATATATATATATATGTGTGCGTGTGTGTGTGTATATATATATATATACGCATACATATATGTAGTCAAAATTCTTATATTGTCCATTTCTGCTTTGATAAACAATTAGAGAAAATGGGCTGCTGTTTGAAATATCCATTTCTTCATCATACAAGAGAAATTTCGAGAAACAAATAGATCAGATATTGGCAGTGAATGAACATCTCAAATAGAGTTTTCGAGAAATATAATGCTTATATGATTATTTTGTTCTGTTCTTAATACGATAATTGCCCACGTTGAGACCGTGAAGTATTGAGCTAATTATCAATTTCCTAATGTAATTGTCTGCGTTGAGAGACAAGTAGATCAGATATGGACAATGAATGAACAATGTTAGAATTTGGACTTATGGCAGTTATTTGGGCCTTCCCTTCACCGGCGGGCTGTTTAGCTTATATATATATATATATATCATCATCAGCCATTATAGGTCCACTGCATTCCTATCTCCTTCCATGACAACTGCAATTGCGCTACTCTCTGCCACGTCAAACCTTTCTATCACATTCCTCCATCTTGTATCTGGTCTTTTCCAACGTGGTTTACTGTCTTAGGGCCCCCAATCGGTTTGTCTGTTGCTCCATTCGTCGACATTTCTTCATGCTAGATGTGTATATTCATATATATACAGTAGTTAACGTCGTAGTTAGATAACTGAAAAATAGTGTTAAGTGAAACCGATTTTACCATAGACACAATTAGGGGTAATTCAATTAATTGGAGTGTTGGAATTTTCCGACTGACTTATATCGAGTCAGAAATATCACTCAATTTGCAAGTCCTTCTACAATCTTGTTTGTATGTTCTTTCCTCTTCTCCACTAAAACTATTGGCCTAATATTTGGAATGGAGAATGTATAATAATCGACCTCTCGCACTTGGCAATTTTTTGCTCATTCGAGGTCACCAGAGGTCATTCTTTGATCAATCTTGATAATTTTGATATCCAGATTTTTGTCAATCAGTCCTATAAATGGCCCAAACATTCTTTACAATAAAATCAATTTTAATAATTTTTGAACAGCTTTTTTTATTCAAGATAATCATCTACAGTGTAAGTCGTAGTAATGAGACAGTCGTTGTCGAATTCTATGAGCAACTTCCTCTGCCTTTTTTAAAGTAATAGCCAAAGCTGTGGTTAGTTTCTATTATCCTCTTCCCCTTTTCATATGTATCTGCCTTATAGATCAAGTCAAATTTTTAAATAACATTGAAAGCAATTCACTGACAGTACTTCTATTTCATTGGTTTATATTTCACAGATTTCTGTTTCGCGGATTTGATTATTCGCAATTTGTCATCAATAGTTGACTATTTAATTTTGCAGGCTCTCGTAAAAAAAAGCAAAAAAAGACGGACAGATAAATATACTGTACAGTTTCGTTAATATATAACTTTTAATTCAAACTTGTGTTTTTGATAAAAGATATCTTCAAAAAGTGCACATATACTCTCTCTCTCTCTCTCTCTCTCTCTCTCTCTCTCTCTCTCTCTCTGTGCATGTTTACGATTTCATTTTATCTACAGCACTATTTACTTTCAGCTTATTTTATTTTGTTTTCTTTGGTTAAATTTCGTTTAACCAGAAAAAGCTGAAAAAAAACATATAAACAATTTCTCCATCATTCAATCAGACCTCCATTGCCTTCGGCAAAGTGTCAGTTTTTAATTTTTTTTTTTTTTTTTTTCAGGTTTGTGAATAAGTTATTTATCTCGCATTTTATTCAGTGGTGATTTCTAAAATAGTCTGAATTTTCAAAAATCATTATATATATATATATATATATATATATATATATGTGTGTGTGTGTGTGTGTGTGTGTGTGTGTGTTTGTTGAGAAAAATGACAATTGGAAGGCGAAGTTGAAACATGCCCATGGGATATCAACAAAAAAAATGAAATGTAACACTTATCTCTTGAGTTTTTCTCTTCATTTTCCAATAGTCAGTATCATCAACATTCTGTCGGATCACTTCACATTCACAGTATATATATATATATATATATATATATATATATATGATAGGATAATGGATAATCTATAGCCACACTGGAGAGTTGTAATACAACGAAGCAGCTGTCTGTGGATGAAACACTAATATATATATATATATATACATATATATATATATATGTAATAATAGATAGTCTATAGCCACACTGAAGAGTTGTAATACAACGAAACAGCTGTCTGTTGATGACTCAATTATTTAATTATTATATATATATATATATGTGTGTGTGTGTGTGTGTGTGTGTTTGTAGCTCTAATGATGGGCCGGGCCATTACTTATTTGTAAGAACATATTCATAAATGACAAATCTATTCCCTGCCTCATGAAAGAAAATTCTGATTCAGAACGGAAAAAAAGCCAGGTTTTCTTTCATAAGCAACGCCAAGTACCCCATATATATATATATATATATATATATATATATATATATATATATATATAAAAAGTGTCATCCACAGACAGCTGTTTCGATGTATTACATCTCTTCCGTGTGACTATACACTTTCCATCATCTCATCCAGTACTGCGAGGCCGGATTGGAACCTTCACACACCCTACGGAACTGGACGGTCAGTAAGGCTGAATTTAAGTGATATATTTATTTATACAGAAAAATTCCCCATCCACCAGAGTGCTCTATTCCTATGGAAGAGCATTGCATAAGCTTACAATGGATGAGTTACCTCACTTTAAGAGTGCTCAACCCTGGATAGAGGAGAACGACATTATGACGGAATGGCGTTAAATGAAACTACGGTAAACGAGGAGTTCAAGTACTCTGTATTTAGAACCATGTGAGAGTAATTCTTTTGACTGATGGCGGCCAACAGTGTTGAGCGATTAACATCTCCGCCCTTTAAAAAAAGTACATAAACTAAAGAAGAAATGAATGTTGGAAGAAAAGATATAAAAATAGGTCTGGTTAGTCACTTGATAGAAACCCTAAAGTGACCAAAGTCTTTTTCGGCAGCATATGGGTGATCAATTAATAAGTTACTTCTCTTGTATTTTATTGGTTGGTGATTACTTACAAAAAGTCTGATTTTTTCCAAAGTATCAATGCCTCTGGACAGAAACCAAGTGGACATTTTAGCATTAATTCACACTGCAAATTGAACCCCTAGTAAAAAAAAAAAAATAACTAGTGGAGGTTCTTTTTTTTTTAATCAAAGAAAAATTTCTTTTTTTTATTGACATTAGGAGCAAATGTTGTATTTTCCAGCCCACTGATTACATTGGTGCAACCCGTAGGCATGATGCATACATAGCCAGCTAGACCGGCTTAAAAACTGAAGAGACCTATTTTAGCTGTTTTTGGTAACAGTTCTGGTTGACGGTTTCTTATGAACCTAATGTCAAAAATCGTCGACTTAATTTAAACCTCCCACCTGCATTGATTTTATTTCTGCATTTTTCGACTAAAATTTGAATTTTTTTTTTTTTCTTCCGCCTTTTTGCTCACAATTTCCCGACGTTTACATTAGGCAGTTTCTTCAGTTTTGTCCGCCATTTTTGTCCATTAGTAAAAATCAACAAACTTCACTTCGATTAGCGACAGAGTTTGTTTAACTTTCTCTCGCCTATTTTTAGTTGCCCCAGCATCTCTAGTACCTGTGACTGTCACTGACTGACTGACTGACTGACTGGCTGGCTGGCTGGCTGGTTGACACATCGAAACTAAATTAGCCTATTCAGCTCTCTTGGAGCTACATCTAGACCTTCTTTATGCATTTAGCTCCTATAATATACTGAAATGAAATTCGCCGATTTAGTTTTTCTGGGGATAGATCTATATCCTTTTTTTGGTACATGTTGGTCATCGAAACAAGAAATCTAAAGAAAGGGGCTTTTAAAGGGGGGGCTGTTAAATGGGAGCGCTTTTAATGGAGGGGGCTTTGAAAAGAATCAGCTTCTAAAAGAAGGCTTTGAAAGCAAGGGGCTTTCAATAGAATTCACGGGATCAAACGATCAAACGATACCTTTTTAGCTTCAATTTAGAAAAAAGAATTCCAATGTAAATCTCAGCGCTTTTCAGTGTGGGCAATATCATACTAGAGCGTTGTGAAGGCTGCTAAGAAACGTTAGATTGCTGAAACATGTGCCACAATGATGGCTTCTTCACCAGCTGCGGTTACTCAATCGGAATACAGAATGTGCGACCTCAAAAAAGCAATCGGTAAAGAAATGATAGTGATTACCCTATTGTTGTGTATGAAAACATACCACGTACAAAAAGAATCTTGCTCCGATCTTGGCACAAGATCTCCG
Organism: Thysanoteuthis rhombus; assembly: GCA_963457665.1. Taxonomy (NCBI): domain Eukaryota; kingdom Metazoa; phylum Mollusca; class Cephalopoda; order Oegopsida; family Thysanoteuthidae; genus Thysanoteuthis; species Thysanoteuthis major. Next base: position 19,306,040 of record OY735240.1, on the reverse strand, counting down.
ATTGAAGGATAATGTGTGGATTGGTTATATTTTTTAATTATCTGAATCTGCGATTAGATTGTTCGCTAGTTAATGTTCGTGAACCAATACTTGATCTCTTCACACTTATAAACGCATATTTATAAAATTCATTGTTTTGAATTGAATTTTCAACTTGAAGTTCAGATTTTTTCGATTTGAAGATGAAAAAGTTTAGTACATTTATAGTCTGACTTTCAAGTATGTTTGTTCTTTGAATCATTACTGTCATCTTTAATCTGGGGTGGGTTGGCCGAGCAATTGACTGTTTAGACATGGGTATCCGCTTGGGGTGAGAGAGAACTAACAGGGCATTCCCTACGATCTGGCCTTCTCGCCGAGGACGACGTGGTTTGAAACTTAAAACCCTATAGTCTACTAGTTCCGAAACTGGGATCCATGGACCCCTGGGGGTCCGACAAATAATCCACAGAGGTCCGCTGCAGTGTTCCCTCTAACCCTGACATTTCGAATCTTGGGAGAGAGAAATAACAATTATTTTCAGAATTCAAGTCAATATAATCGATTTAGAGTAAATATGATTCTTAAAGGTCAAAATTGTACATACTTGAAGTTCATCGATTACTGTCAAGAAACTAAATGCTTAAAATAGAGGTCCATCAGAAAAGTTCCTTTATAGAAGAGGACCTTGAATTTTCAAAGTTTTGAAGAATCAACTGTGGTGATTAATAAAAGATAATGTTGCAGAAGAATTGTTTTTTTATCTAACTCCCATCTAATGTTCCCATATAAAAAGATGGTATCATAATTCAATGGGGCTCACTCATCGTGTCACCGCAAGGTCAGGTCATGTCATGTCATGTCAATATGCTCCTATCAACGGCCAAGTGTACCGTCTGGCATCTAGATCATACAGTGGGCCGTACTTGCTTACACTTCAAATGGCGGGCGGAATGTCTATGGTATGACATATACCTTTAGTCCCCCTCCACACACACCTGGAAAAATATGCTTCATCCCCCCTCAACCCCAATCTCGAAAAGTGGCACTGGACGCCCGTGGATAGAGAGAATGTGTTCATTTTGCACTATATTTTTTTCAACTTATTCTCACCGACAGGCTGACATATCAAAACAACTCGTTTCCTCCCCCTACTTCTACATATGTCGGGAAAATACATGTTAGAGAACTTGCGTTAACTGTGTTTTCGAGAGTAACGTCCCTTGCAAGATCTTCGCAGAGAAGATGGGATTGAACTAGCACATCTATGGTCTGACTTTCATGTTTGTTTTCTTTTTTTTTAATTGCCATTTTTGTCATCATTAATCTGATGCGGGGTGGCTGAGTGGTTTGCGACACGGAGAATGTACCCAGCGAGTCGAGTTCAAACTCCGAGATATTTTGCGTCCATTTCGCATCAATACCCTTGGGAAAGGCATGAATCCATCTCTGCTCCCCTAGCTATAGTAATGCAGACGGGCTCTCTATCCACTGAGGAGATAACTGATTCCAGAACTGCCATTGATAGAGCCATGATGAAATCGGTTCACCGACATCTCGGCGCAAGTCTTCCCGGCGCCGATATCTGGACGCCGACTTTTCGGCACAAAGACAACAGAAGTAATCCAACTCAAAAAAATATCTCTCTTTTTTTTTTTTTTTTTTTAGTTTTTTTTTTTTATCCTTTTTGGGTTGCGCTCAGTTATCTGTGTGCGTAGCAGTTGTGTGCCGAGAAGACTGACACCGAGATGTCGAGTCACGGATAACCTCGCACTGGGTTATAGTATACGCTAGGTTACATAATTCATTTCTCTGTTCCTCATTCTTCCAGTTTACTTTACGGGCTGTACTCCTCACTTTGGTGTAAAAAACAGATGTTGATCCAAGGCTGCCCTTGTTGGGTTTCCCTACCAGATCTGGGGTTTTCATCAACATCTGGATTCCCAAGTTTATATTTTGTAAATTGTAAATTGTTTATAACCTGTTTTTTTGTTTTTGTTTTTTTTTCTGAAAAGGTTGGGATCACTGGTCTAGTACAAGGCCACACTTATAGTGTGCCCTTATTAGGGATCAAATTCAATCACAGTGTAAAACTAGCTTGTAAGACAGGCGCTTCAGTTACTAAACCTTAATAGCGTATGGTAGAGGGCCTCACTTAATTTTTGAAAAGACCGGAATACATTTACAAACTTGGTGACCGGAATAAAAGTCACAGTAAGTCATGGAACATGTTACAATATGACGTTATCCTGAGTTACCTAAAATCGTAATCGGAAGAAAAGTCTCAAAGTTGCTCCTGGGTAGGATCAGAAGTCAAAAGAAATTTAACATTTCACATTAATTTATACAAATTGAATAATTTGATTTGTTTTTGCAAAAAAATTAGAATTGATAAAAGGTTCTTTTCTGATTTATTTACCATATTTTGCTTGCGTCACGTTGTCTAGAAAGCAATATATATTTCGCGAAGGTTAGTTTAATTTTTATTCTAATTGCGACAAAAATCGGCAGTTATATGAATGCAAAGAAGTTTTTCAGACCAAGTTCGAATCGGTTCGTAGCGTTCATAAGAAAGGAAGGATTGAGAGAGTGTGTGAAGAAAGAGTAATTCTGTTTTTACAACACACGTCGTATAAATACTTTTTTGATCAATTCTTTTGATAAAAAAGATAGAAAATACGAGAAAGAATGAAATAAAGAAAGCAGACTTTACGGTGGTTACAACCAATGTACACACTTCACACACATATACATACAATACATATAAGATCAAAATCGAGGACACAGAACTGGAGGAAGTAGACCACTAAATCTACCTAGGACAACGAATCTCCATGAGACCCTCAAAAGAAGAAATCAAGTGAATTATCACACTAGGATGGCAAGCCTTTGGCAGAGCTAGCTCAACCTTCAAAAATAATAATATCCCATTTATCCTAAAGAGAAAGGTGCATAACCAATGCATCTTCCCGATAGTCACTTATGGAGCTGAAATATGGAACCTAACCAAGAGACGGATCCATAAATTGAGAACCATGCAACGTGCACATGAAAGAATAATGATGGGTGCCACATGGAGAGACCACAAGACAGCACAGTACATCCGAGAAAAGACAAGAGTCAGGGACATCATAGAATCCAATAAAAATCTCAAATGGCAGTGGGCTGGCCATGTTGCAAGAATGGCAGACAACTGATGGACATCACGACTCACGATATGGGTCCGCCGAGATCACATGCGCAACCAAGCCCGGCAGAATATTAGATGGAGAGACGAGCTAGACAAGTTCAGGAAGTACTGGCTCCGCAACACCCATGATAGAGAAATGTGGCAAATCCTGAGGAAGGTCTATGTCCAACGACGGACATTAAAGGACTGATAATGATGATGATATCACTCTCAAATTAAAAATCTTTTTTTAATCATCATATATAATAAGAGCCTTGTCTGTCACACTTATAGTATCAATTGAAAGACTGATGATGATGAAAGAAAATGGAGGGGGCTGCTGGAGGAATCGAACAGTTATTTGGGCCTTGACATGTCTGTATCAATGTGTTTGCATTGTCGATGTGGAGTGATCTGATAGAATGTTGATGAAAATGACAATCAAAAGGTGAACAGAAAAACTCGAGAGATATTTCTTTTATTACTCATTCCATGAGTATGTTTCAATGAATTTCGACGGGAGCCAGCTGGAGATATAATTTACTTGTCTTGGGTAGTGATCGCTAAAAAGGGTCTGAATTTTCAAGAAGAAAAAAAGAAACATAAATGCTGCTGGACACAAAATATGGGATCAATTTAGCATAACACTCATTGCAAATTGAATCCCTCGCCAAAAACCTGTTTGAGGAAGGTATGAAAAATAAGGATAAATTTTAGATATGATAAGAGTGAATGCTGAAAATTCAAGCCTTTTAGCTCTATTCACATCATCTCTAGGACATAAGACGTCAATGATCTCTCCATTGTATAGGGTCCTTGTCAGCATGTTGTACCTCTCCCCCATGACGCCTAGTACATACATACATGGCCAGCCAGATCAATTTGGAAACCAAAGAAACATATTTTGATAATTTTGGTTGACAGGGATCTTTTTATTATAAAATGCCATGAAAAGATATAACAAAAAGATCCCCCATTAAAAAATATCTTGAAAGGAAACCTTTTACTGCCAAAGCTGACGTTAGTCGAATTTTTCAGGTCCTCTTGAGTTTTATAACCAACAAGGCATAATATGTTGTTAAATAAATCACGAAAGAATCTTTATCCATTCGAATAAGAAAAGAACAGACCCTGCTCAAAATCTGCGACGTCGTATATACAATATTTGGCAACAATTATTTCTGTAATAAAACTATTTGTTTCCAATCGATGTTTCAAGTTAATCCCCGTTTAGAACGTCGGAAACAAAAATTATCATCGCATTAAAAATGAAACGAAAAGTATCGCCCAGAATGTAATATATTCCATTTGGAAATGAAAAGGTTATATATATATATATATATATATATATATATATATATATATATATATATATATATATATATATATATATTTGATTATTATTATCATTATGATACTCAATTATTTAATTATCAAAATATATATGTGTGTGTGTTAATGAAAATGATAATTGGAAGGTGAAGAGAAAAACTCAAGAGGAAGGTGTTACATATCAAATGTTTTTATCATCCCGTGGACATGTTTCGATGCATTTCAACAGGAGCCTACCATCTCTTTCAGAGAAAAATATTTACAGCGCTTCACAGAAAAAAATATTGTTTATATTTTTTGACGCTGAAAAAAAATGGGAATATTTCTGTGTTGTTTGGCCGAGTAAGAGCGGGTGGGAGGTGTTAGAATCCGTGTAAATGAGAGTAATAAAGATGTTTTTGTTTTTGTTTTTTTTCCCCTGTCTCCAAGTGCATTCGGTTTGTTTAAGATAAGAAATGCAATGAGAGGAGAAGAGAGGGGCTAAGATGGTCATTAAGGTGGGTTTGGGTATTTTTTTCATTATGGGATGGAGAGGTGGTGTCTAGCATTTAATGGAAACATTTCAAACCAAATGTTACTCTTATCTACACAGATACAAACACCCTCTCCCGCTCCGACTAAACAGCCAAATAATGTATTGGAAACAAATAATTTTATTATAGAAACAAATGTTACCAAATGCTCTCGAAAATTGTATATACGATGTCGCAGATTTTGAGCTGGATCTGTCCTTTTCTCATTCGAATAGATAAAGATTCTTTTGTGATTTATTTAACAACATATTATACCTTGTCGGCAAATAAATCCCAAGTGGACCTGAAAAAAATTGACTAACGTCGGCTTTGGCGGTAAAAGGTTTCCTTTCAAGATATTTTTTAATGGGGGATCTTTTTTGTTTTATCTTTTCGTGGCATCTTAATATAAAGAAAAACCGTCAACCAAGACTGTCAAAATATGTTTCTTCAGTTTTTTAGTTGGTCTGGCTGGCTATGTATGTAAGTATGTATGTTTGAACCAGTCGTCAGAGGGAGAAGCACAACATGCTGACAGGGACCCAATACAATAGAGAGACCATTGAAGTCTTATGTCCTAGAGATGATATGAAGGACATGCATTACGCTTGCAGGTCGCACCAATAGAGCTAGAAGGCTAAAATTTTCAACATTTATTCTTTATCATATCTAAGAATGTTATGCCAAACTGATCCCATAGTTTGCGTCCGATAGCATTCATGTTTTGTTTTTTTTGTTGTTTTTTGGGGGAGGGTTGAAAATTCAGACATTTCTTGCGATCACTACCCAACGAAAACAAGAGAAGTATCCAATTCATTGATCAACCCTTTTCCTAATTTTTCAATTGATCACCCCTAACTCAGCATGCTACCAAAAGACGTCGGTCATGTAACGGTCTCTATTGAGTGATTAATTAGACCTGGTTAGTAAATAACTGCACCGATGTCTGGACAGAAAAAGAAAGAGAGAGAGAGAATTAAAAAAAACTACGTGACGAAACGGTGAAGTCACACAAAAAGTCATGATATCGTATTTCATTCTACACATTAGTTGCCTTCGGTAATAAATGTTCACAGTGAGCTATCAGACACCCAATCGCGAATATCCTGAATTCTGGTATCGCCCAAACGAAGTCTCCTGTTTTTGTCATTGATTTTCCAAACATTTGTCAACCGTTATTCATCTTCTGTTTTCCGGACTCTCAGCCATGGCGTTGTCTTGTCTCCTTGCCCGAAAATTGCCAAGGTTGCCAAATAGCTGGAGTCGTTTCTGGCTAAAAACTCGCAGAATTTTTTTTTTTAATGCCAAATGCAATAACTGTTTATAAAACCAAAAATTGTATTATTTTATTAGATGAAGTAATGTAAATTGATTTTAGGTAAATTTTTGTTACTAATTCACAAACTAATTTATCAGAGGGAGTTAAGAAATAACGCTGGTGGCTGCTGCTACTAACGTATTGAGGAATAAATGAAAGTAGAAGACTTGAGCATATAAAACTTCATTAGATTTAATTATTAAGGGTATAATTTAGTTTTAGGGTTAGGGGACAGGGTCAATGCTAGTTTAAGGGTTGGTGCTGCATATAAGAAAAACATTTTTTTCATGATTAAAATTTAGAAAAATATACATCAGTATATACATAACTATATAACTATATAAGTATATACATAACTAATGATAGAAATCCATTGAATAACCCTAAAACTAACCCTAACCCCACAATTAAATTATATCCTCTATGATTGAATATAATTAAGTGCAGTCTCAAATGGTCATGTTTACTGCTTTCATTTATTTCTTGATACATTAGTTGTAGAAGCTGCATAAGTCAGCGTAATTTGTTACCGTCCTTTGATATTTTAGTTTGCAAGTCGGTATCATATCTTATACATTTGTTTTATCATTAATCCTAATCGGTTTTTACCCTCATCTTAATTGAACGACCGTAGCCATCAAAGATGGCAAGGGGTTCTATCCTTTTTTTTAATACGCTTGCATGTTTGTTTTAATAGTGTGTTCCAGTGCTCCAGGTCTTACCGTTTTGTCTACAGACTTGAAAATTGGTGTCAGTACTTCATTAGTTCCCATCTAAAAATCATCCAGGTTTTGGGGGGGGGGGCTTTTCTTCTTTTTGACCTTATTCTGACAGGTTTGTTAACATCTAGAACTTTCAGAATGTTATCATCATCATCATAAGTCTTTTATCGTCAGTCGTTGGACATAGACCTTCCCCAGGATTCGCCACACTTCTCTATCATGGGCGTCGTGGAGCCAGTATTTTCTGAATTTGACTAGTTCATCTTTCCATCTTGTATTCTGTTAGCCTCGGCTTCGCATGTGATCTCTGGGGATCCATGTTGTGAGTCGTGATGTCCATCAGTTTTCTGCTATTCTTGCAACATGACCAGCCCATTGCCATTTAAGTTCTTTAGTAGACTCTATGATGGCTCAGACTCCCGTTTTCTTCCCGATATACTGTACTGTATTGTGATCTCTCCGTGGAAGATTGAGTATGATTCTCTCATGCACGCGTTGCATCTATTTTAGATGTCTTCCTGTAGAGAACGCCAGTGATGTCATAAATAGAATTTATTCTGATCATATTTATTCTCCGACGGAAATTTGTTTAATGAGACTTCCATGATGCTTCGGTTATTCAATAATAGACTTTATCACAGCTTAAAAGTAAGAGATAAAAACTAGTCAAAACAGCGATAAAAATAGTGTTTCTATTACTTATCCAATTATAAGAATACATTGAAAAAATTGCTTCTATTTACCTTCATTTTGATGTTTCAGTTACTTTTTTTATCGCAATTTTGTCTTGATGACATAAGTGTTAAAGTCGTGATTATAAGCAGCAAGTGAAAAATTGAGATAAGGGTAAATAAAAGTATTTGAAACAAAATAATGAACTCGCCATCACAGTCAATAATTGAACGACCGTGGCGTCAAATTTGAATCTATGTAGATTTCTACCAGTGATTCGATACGGTCAGAATAAATTATATTTATGTCATCACTAACATTTACAAGAAAACATGAAAAAAAATTATCTTGAAACATGTAGATTATCCATTATCTAAATGTCAATAAACCTGTCGAAATGAGACATCGGAAAAAGCTTCATCCAAAAATCAAAACTCATTCCAGAGAGGGTCTAGTGAAGTGCTGACGCCAATTTTCAAGTCTGTAGACAAAAAGGTATGGCCAGGAGCTCCGGAGGATAGAACCAGAAACACGTGCATAAAAAGAGGGATAGAACCCTTCGCCATCTTTGGGAGCTACGGTTGTTCAAATCGCCGTCACAGTCAATAATTAAACAACCATAGTGTCAGAATATAAAGTCATGTAAAAAAAAACCATCAAAGGATAAATATGGTCAGAATAAATTCTGTTTGTGACATCTCTTGCTTCTTTTGAAAAACATCTATCATTATCATCATCAGTCCTTTAAAATCCGTCGTTGGACATAGACCCTCCCCAAGATTCGCCACAATTCTCTATTATAGGCGTCGCAGAGCCAGTATTTTCGGTCTATAGTGTGGTTAAAAAAACATTCAGAAATATCTAGATTCTGGAGAATCTAAATATCATTATTACACCCGTCAGAATAAGGCCTAGAAAGCTTCTTTTTTTTTTAAACCAGAGCGAAATTTTTAGGAGAGGCCTAGACGAGTACTGACGCCAATTTTCAAGACCGTGGACAAAACGGTATGGAACTCACAAACATACGCACGTGTCAAGAGATAGAACTCCTCCTTATCTGTGGCGACTATCGTTGTCCAATGGTTATTTATAAAATATTGCAATACTCCAGTACACACCTAAAACACTACCGCACGGAAACCAAAATGGCCAAAAAATAAATATGGCTAAACACTATCAAAAAATGCCAGATTTGTCGGATTTGACCATAAAATGACAAAAATGGCAACCCAGTTGCCGCCTGTGAAGAGCCGACTAAAACACCCTCTAGGGAATTTATTACACAATACTTGGTTTCACACCGGAAGTGAGCATTGAACAATAAATCTGTCTAACACAACAGGAAGGAAGACTGTATGAGAAGAGGAAAGGCAGTAGTAGGAGGAGGTCGACCAGAACAGAGCGAGGGGGAAGATGAGCTACTTGGTATGAACCAACGATTTCGAAGGAGGAGGTTATTCCCCCTGGTAAAGACAAATACTATTGTATTTACTGCTTCTTATAGTAATGTATTTTATTGTCTTATATATATTTTGAATAAAAAACATTCTCTTCCTTGCTTTTTTTATGGATACTTCTTGGTCTTTCAGTCTGTTCTATTACTAGTGAATATATAACGGGATATCATTACATTTAGCGTCTTATATAAAACTAGCAAATACCCGTCAAAAATGAAAGGGTTATCTTTGTATAGATCGGTACTAAGGGGCCTAAAGCTGATTAATTCAGTAATTCATTCTTAATAACTAAAGTATTCTAATTTAAAGATTTTTTTAAGAGTCCCCACGCAGCATTAAATATGCATTTCAGTCTCTTTTTTTCCTTTTATCTTAGGCACAAACGTCCAGCTTTTCTGTAACGTATTCCTCATTTTTATGTCACAACAGACTATATCACTTTATTACAACCTTTCAATTGTTATTTTCTTCAGCTATGTTAATCTATTTCACATGGACCAGTCCATTATAATTTTAAGGTTATAACAGGACCCGGACTGAATGTACAATCATGCAATTAAAGATACTAGTTTGGATATGTGGCTTTTATATGAATAGATGGATAATTTTCATGCATCTAAATTCTGTTTGACTGAAAATTTAAATTAAATTACATCAAGTTATGGGTTGGGTTATGGTTAAGGTTGGAATTATTTGTTCCAATAGATTATTAGTTTAAAATGAGTACCTACAAGTGTTATAGATAGGAAGGGTACGGTGTAAAGAAGGTGGCCCCGATTTTTATATTTCACACCCTCGCTCGCTCGATGTTGAAAAACAGCGAACAAATGAAAACGATCTAACAATTTTAACAAAGCAATGATATAATTTATGGATCTAATTCTGTTCTTCTTTCATTAATTCTCTTATTTCTTTTTACTTTAGCGCCGTTTTTAACACCAACTGTGCGAGGGTGCGAAAATTAGCAATTGAGATTACTTTCCCAACATTGTACCATATCGTTTTCGAAAGAAAATTGATTTTTATTTTAATTCTGATTACCTCCCTTGATAGTCAAGAATTAGAGAAATTTGAGACATAAAAAGACGTACTCTTTGCAATTACTCTTTTAATATAACAATTATAGATGGATATTTGAGAATGTTATTCAGCGGTGAATGTAGTCTTTGTGTCTAGGATACTTTTTGGCATGAGATGGCTTTTCCCTTAAATTTCTCCTTAAGGCTGTGTCGTTTGATCAAACTGCCTTGATCGTAGTTAACAGTGTGCTGACACAATGTTGTTCCATTCGTATTTGACAGCTTCCCACAGATGGTCAGTGTTCCCAAATTTTCTCCAAACAAGTTTGGCCTTAATATGCAGCCATCTAGGTAAAGATCTTTTATATAGATAATTGTGATTAACTTATCCCTCTATCCAGGAGTGTTCATGAACATGTCATCATCATCATCATCATCAGTCTTTTAGCATCCGTCGTTGGACATAGACCTTCCCCAGGATTTGCCACCCTTCTATATCATGGGCGTCACGGAGCCAGTACTTTCTGAACTTATCTAGTTCATCTCTCCATCTAATATTTTGCCGGCCTCGGTTGCGCATGTGGTCTCGGGGAATCCATGTTGTGAGTTGTGATGTCCATCGATTGTCAGCCATTCTTGCAACATGGCCAGCCCACCGCCATTTGAGATTTTTTATGGATTCTATGATGTCTCTAACTCTTGTCTTTTCCCGGATGTGTTGTGCTGTCTTGTAGTCTCTCCATGTGAGGTCCAGCATTATTCTTTCATGTGCACGCTGCATGGTTCTCAGCTTACGGGTCTGTTTCTTAGTTAAGTTCCATGTTTCAGCTCCATAAGTGACTATTGGGAGGATGCATTGGTTGTACACCCTTCTCTTTAGGATTAATGGGATGTTATTATTTTTGAAGGTTGAGCTAGCTCTGCCAAAGGCTTGCCATCCTAGTGTGATTCTTCGCTTGATTTCTTCTTATTTTGAGGGTCTCATGGAGATTCGTTGCCCTAGGTAGATGTAGTGGTCTACTTTCTCGAGTTCTGTGTCCTCAATTTCGATCTTAGTGTTTTTATCACCAATGTGGTTGTTGCACATGATCTTCGTCTTGCTGAAGTTCATGTGTAGGCCGACTTTCTTGCTCTCTTCATTTAGTTCATCTTTCATTAGTTGGAGGTCGTGTAGGTTCTCTGCGAAAAGGGCTATGTCGTCTGCGAATCTGAGGTTGCTCAGATACTCGCCGTCTATTTTAATTCCTTTACTCTCCCAGTCTAGTCTTCTAAAGATCATCTCAAGGCAGGCTGTGAATAGTTTAGGTGAGCTTGTATCACCTTGTCTTACTCCTTTCTGGAGCTGGAAGGGGTCCGAGTCTTTATGTAGCCTGATAAATGAGCTGCCGTGATTGTATATATGTTTCAACACTTCAACATATACTGGATCTACACCTTGGCGACTGATGGCCTCCATGACCTTAGGGATTTCTACTGAGTCGAACGCCTTTTTGAAGTCGATAAATGCTACAGCAAGTGGTAGTTTATACTCTGCTGCTTTTTCTTTCAGTTGATTTATCGAGTGCAGGTGGTCCATGGTCGAGTAGCTTCTTCTAAAGCCAGCCTGTTCACGTGGCTGGTTTTCATCGAGTGTTTTTGTGATTCAGTTGGTGATGATCTTTGTGAAAAGTTTGTATACACAGTTGAGTTGGCTTATAGGCCTATAGTTGTTGAGGTCTTTCGGGTTTCCTTTTTTATATAAAAGCATTATGATAGCAGTGTTCCAATCGTCTGGGACTTTACTGTGTTTTAGACACAAGTTGAAGAGGACGGCCAGTTTCCTAGTGATGATTTTACCTGCTTTTCGGAGTAGGTCGATGGTGATGTTATCTGGTCCAGAGGCAGTTCCTTTCTTCGTCTGTTTAATGGCTTCTTTCACCTCCCACGGGGTTACGTCTGGGAAGTCCTCGAGTTGTTTGCCCGTGTCTTGCTCATTGTTTTGCGGTCCTTGTTTGGACAAATAAAGTTTTTGGTAGAATTCTTTGGCACGTTCGACAATCCTGTCTCTGTCTGTTGTTATGTTTCCATTTTCCTCGAGTATGCTAGTTATTTGCCTTCGTCCCGAGTTGAGGAGTTTGTTTATAGCTTTGAAGCCCCGACCTTTTTCAAGAGTTGATTCAATGACTGCCGTTATGTATTTCCTTCTGTCTTCTCTTCGTTTCTTCTTGATTAATTTGTTTAGTTCAGCCTCTTCAATTTTCTCTCTCGTTGTTGTTGTCGGTGGCTTGAGGTTTCTGCGTTTTTCCATGAGATTTTTAGTCTCATCCGAGATTTTGCTAATGGGTTGTTTGCTCATTGGCTTGAATGTAGAGGCTACTTCAATTATTGACGTTGTCATTTTGTTGCTTAGTTCGTTGATGTTGGTGTTGTCTTGTTCAGTAAGAATTCTGAATCTGTTCCTCAATTCGAGCTTGAAAGATTGAACGTGCTCTTTTGGTATGTTTAGAGGCTGCGGTTTTGTATGGAACATTTTCCTGCGTTCTTTATTGGTGTTTATTTGTACTTTACATCGTACCATTCTGTGGTCGCTGCCTACATTGACTTGATTTAGGACTTGGATGTCCTTGACGATATCGTTTTTGTCCGTTAGGATGTAGTCTATTTCGTTCCTTGTTTCGTGATTGGGGCTCTTCCAAGTCCATTTCCTATTTGGTCCCTTCTTGAAGGTGTTCATGATTTTGAATCCATTAGCCGTTGCAAAGTTTACAAGATCTTCTCCTCTCTCGTTGCGTATTTTGTATCCAAGTTTGCCGACGCAATTTTCATTTCCTTGTCCTACCTGTGCGTTGAAGTCTCCCATGATAACATTGAAGTGTTTTCTGGTGTCTTGGAGTACCCGTACATAAATCGTACGAAAAAGTGACATAGAAATTTTGTTTAATGATTTTATGATGTATACATAATCCTAAAAAGAAGGGTGTATAACCAATGCATCCTCCCAATAGTCACTTATGGAGCTGAAACATGGAACCTAACCAAGAGACAGACCTGCAAATTGAGAACTATGCAACGTGCACATGAAAGAATTATGCTGGGCCTCACATGGAGAGACCACAAGACAGCACAGTACATCCGGGAAAAGACAAGAGTCAGGGACATCATAGAATCCATTAAAAAGCTCAAATGGCAGTGGGCTGCCCATGTTGCAAGAATGGCGGACAACCGATGGACATTGTGACTCACGACATGGATCCCCAGAGATCACACGTGGAACTGAGGCCGGCAGAATATTCGCTGGAGAGATGAGCTGAACGAATTCAGGAAGTACTGGCTCCGCGACGCCCATGATAGAGAAGTGTGGTGAATCCAGGGGGGGGGTCTATGTCCAACGACGGACGCAAAAAGACTGATGATGATAAAAGTTAGTATTATAAATATTTTTTTTTAAATGGTTGATCTTTATCATTAATTGTAATAGTAACAGTAACCACAATCACTAACTCTAAATTGTACCTTTGTTGCTAAATCTAGCTAAAATATAGTTCTAAATGATCAAGTTTTCTGCTGTCATTCATTCAGTAATTTCTCGTTACCTGCTTTTTTTTTGCGAACCTCCTCCATAAAATTCCTAAAATATCTTCTTCAAACATATTTTCTCATTTGAAACCGTCAGATAAAACTGTCAACATAGATTTCTTTAGTTTTTAAGCTAGTCTGACTGGCTGGCTATTTATGTATCACGGGTACAGTCTGCACCAGTAGAGCTAGAGGCTGAAAAATTAAACATTTACTCCTTATTATGTCTTGAAAAACGATTTTGTTAAAAATCACTCCTCAAATATTCTCATGGAAGGGTATCAATTTGCAATGTGACTTTATACTAAATTGATATCTTGATTTGTGTCCGGATTGTTTTTTGAAAATTAAGACATTTTATTGATCACTGCCCAACAAAAGGTGAGAGAGGTGACTCGTTCATTGACCATCCCTGTTTAATTGATTTCCCTCAACAGAGCACGCTATTAAAAGACATGGGTCATGTGGCGGTTCCAATTCAGTGACTCAACAGACCCGAGTTTTTTTTTCTCTTCTTTTTCAGATATGGTTGTTAGTTCCTTCCCGAACAAATTACATCGGCTGATTTCTAGAATCTGCGAGTAAAATGTAAGTAACAATGGAGGTCTTGTTAGATCAACATGAACTGCAAATTTTCTCTCTTTTTTTCGATTATAGAAAAAAAACTGCTTAATTTCCATACAAACCTTCAATGTTTTACATAAACTCTTCTAAATAAATACAACTTTATTTCCCTGCAAGGCTTTAACATTTTACTCACTCGCTCACTAAATGTTGAAAACGGCACTCAAATAAAAAAAATTCAATAATTTGATTTATTCAAAGCAATAACAATGTTGTTTTGTTTTTGTTTCAAAGGGGAGATAATCTTAACTCAGTTTTAGGCTAACAGGGGTTATCTCAATTTTACGAACAGATTTTTGGCCTTTACTTTGATCAGTTTCAAACTGGTCTGACTGGTTATGTACGTACTAATATATCTTCATTTTAAAAAATTTCTCTTATTATGTCTTTGGAAACCTTTTTTTTTTTCGGTTTTTAGAAATCCCATACCCTGAATACATTTCCTGTAGTGTATGGAGTTCAATTTACAATGTAAGTTAATGCTTAATCGATCCCTTAGTTTGAGTCAGTCAGTTTTTTGTTTGTTTTTTTAATCAAAAAATATCTGGAAACACCAAGAGAAATCTAGATTCTCCTGGTATAGACCTAAAACATACAAAGTATATCAGATATTATTGATAAATTAAACGTAACTTCAGTCTTCCACATTTATTAGAATATTTAATTCATTGAAAAATATCATTTTATGACTATGAATTAGGTTATTTCTTATTTTGTTAAACATCATCTAAATAGCGTTACCTTTATTTTTTTCCGTCAGAAATAAAATGTATTTAGAAGATCTTGTTAGTACAATCTTCCGTTCGCCCAGGATATATTTTCTCTATCAAAACCAGAATTCTCTGAGACCGGAAAACTGTGAACAACTCAAGAAACTCTAGAAATAATAAGCTTGTGGTTAATTTTCAATTCAGCCAAGGAAGAGCCTACCAAAAACTTCAGACAGCAGAAAGATAAAACAAATAACTAAATACTTCCAACTCTGGAATGGGGCACTCTGGTAGATGGGGGATTATGCGTAAGTAAATATATCGCCTAATTCGGTCCTACTGACCGTCCAGTTCTGCATAGGGGAAGAGTAGAGCATCAAAAGCAAAGGTTTTGACCCTACCTAGCTGTACTGGAAGGGATACTGGATAGTCCAAAGCCACTCTAAAGAGATGTAATGCAACGGAACAGCTGTCTATGGATGGCACAATTATTAATATATATATATATATATATATATATATATATATATATATATATGAGAGAGACACACACACAAACACAATTATCAATTTATATATATATATATATATATATATATATATATATATATATATAGAGAGAGAGAGAGAGAGTGACGATTATTAGTTTTTACATATATATATACACACACACATATATAACATATATATATATATATAGAGAGAGAGAGAGAGAGAGTGACGATTATTAGTTATTACATATATATACACACACATATATATAATATATATATAGAGAGAGAGAGAGAGTGATGATTATTAGTTTTTACATATATATATATATATATATATATATATATACACACACACACACACACATATATATATATTGAGAGAGAGAGAGTGACGATTATTAGTTTTTATATATATATATAGAGAGAGAGAGGGAGTGAGAGAGAGAGAGAGAGAGAGAGAGAGAATCATTAATATATATATATAAATTAATAATTGTGTCGCCCAAAGACACCTGATATAATTATATACATATCTCAATATACTACACGAGAATATACCCGTAAAAAATGATGGGGTTATTTATGTATGGATCACCAGTAAAGAGCCTTAAACTATTTTATCAAGTGATTTACTTTTAATAATGTAAGTATCCTAAATTTGAGTTTCAACTGATCTCAAGCTGTTTTAATGTGTGATGATCAGACATGAAGTTTTAAGAGTTTCTATGGCGTAATCTTTAGTGTAACGTCATAATAGGAAGGTAAATCAACCAATGAGATCACCCCATTTAAATGCGAACAAACAGACGAATAAATAAATAAGAAAATGTGTATATAAGCTCATTATATGGTTAGAATATATATATATTATATATATCATTTTAAACCCATTCCAATCTTCGTATAAGCTATAATGTCAGAACTATAATTACAGTTTGATTCAATGTTTTAATCGAAAGCTCTCATATATTCTATATGCTATAAATTATAAATATAATTTTTTTTTTTAACTTCAAAAATCTAGATTTAGATGAAAAACATCTAAATTGGCAAAAAAAAGATATAACTCACATTTCGGCATGCCAGTCAGTCAGTGGTGGTAATCGATGCTAGCTCATCTAAAAACAAAAAAAAATGGTGCAATTGGTATTGTTAGAAAAAGATTTTACAGGGGTAATAACTCTTATTCACTAGAGTTATTCCCCCTGGAGCAGTTGACGCTTCAATAAGTTGAAGAAGAGGGGGGTGCGATTGACGTAGTCGATAAAGCCGCGGACAACGGAATCGGCGACTCGAGTTCAAACCCCAGTCTGGGATATTTATTTCACTTAAAACTGAAGCCCTTGGTAAAGACATGAGTCTATTTCTTATCTTAGTTATGGGTATAACCGTGTTAGAACCAAACTGCAAAAAGAATTCAGCTTTTCATCATCATCATCATCATCAGTCTTTTAGCGTCCGTCGTTGGACATAGACCTTCCCCAGGATTTGCCACACTTCTCTATCATGGGCGTCACGGAGCCAGTACTTCCTGAACTTATCTAGTTCATCTCTCCATCTAATATTTTGCCGGCCTCGGTTGCGCATATGGTCTCGGGGAATCCATGTTGTGAGTCGTGATGTCCATCGATTGTCAGCCATTCTTGCAACATGGCCAGCCCACCGCCATTTGAGAGGGGAGCTGTATCAAGTTATTTTCGAGCTGGATTGATATTTTGAGGTTCATTATCTATCCTGGTTATAATGCATACCGTGCCATTTCGGACCACGTCATATAATGGGGGGGGGGGCTTTATTTGAGATATTATTATCTATGTCTATTCGTATCTAGGTCTCGTATATGTATTGCATTGTAATCTATGGAAGTGATGTATCTGTATGTCTCTGAATTTTTGAGATGAGGTATTATTATTATTTCTATTGATATTCGGACCATCCTCATCTTGGTTGTTTTTCATACAACGTTTCGGCCGTTGCACTCTACGGCCTCCGTCAGGTATCATGGACACATAGCGCAGTGGTTACAGCATCAGA
This sequence comes from Thysanoteuthis rhombus, assembly GCA_963457665.1. Classification (NCBI taxonomy): domain Eukaryota; kingdom Metazoa; phylum Mollusca; class Cephalopoda; order Oegopsida; family Thysanoteuthidae; genus Thysanoteuthis; species Thysanoteuthis major. The sequence goes on along the minus strand of OY735240.1, from coordinate 19,288,443 downwards.
CAAATTACTGTTAAGTAATCTGATGGTTCTAGGTTCGATCCTAGTGTGAGACAGTACAACAATACTACTAACGCTAAAAGAGGGGAGTACGGTCAATATACCCCCGTCGGATAAATAAAGGGTTCGGTTCGTAACTTCCCAAATCTCCCAGATGATACCTGACGAAGACCGTAGAGTGCAACGGCCGAAACGTTGTATGAAAAACAACAAAGATGAGGATGGTTCGAATATCAATAGAAATGTAGTATCTGTGTTGAAATGACGAACCCATTTAAAGGTAGTAGTTGAATAAAATCGATAATCCTAAACACCCAGTTTTTCATAAAAGTTGGGGGTTATTGAAAGCTATACTGTCATAGAACAAGTACAGTATAATTGAATTAAAATTGATAGCTTGCCAGCAGTTAGCGCGGGGCCCTAGAAAATGCAGGGTTCGAAACATATGCTACCTTTTTTGTATAGGTAATCCGATACCGGTTTATACTTAATATGTGAGAGGAATAGATTTTTTCCTCTATAATATGGAGAAGTTTTTGAAACGCGTGAAAAAAAGTTATTAATTTTGACTAGCTTTCACCTTTACATCAACTGTCACTGCTTTTTATAACAACTTTGAATCGTACCGTAATTCTACGACAACAATTTAACAGCGTAATCAGAAAATAAAGAGCAAGTCTAGAATGAGAATTGAATTCACTATTTAGCCAGAGAGGGTCCAGTGTAATTCCTAGAACGGAACATTGTGGTATAATTTTTGTTAGCGCAATACCGTATAAACTTGGAGGATAAACAATACCCAGTCCATTTGGGCCATCGGTTTCCAAGTAATTAATTTCATGAAGTACAAATTGACAAAAAAATGTCCGTCCAGGGAAAATAACTCCAGATGTATCAACTGCTAATAACAGTTCTTTATAAGAACATAAAAGGAATAAGCATATAAATATATATTACATTAATAAAAAGTAACTTGTCATCGACGTTAAAAGCCGCCTTCAGTGGCTTTTAAGCAAGTATTGTTGAAGTAAGAAGCTTTTCTAATTGATATTATCTCCCTTTAGTCTAACTTGAATTTATCTATTTTAATTTTTGAAGCCATGCATTGTTGTATGCAATGGTTTATAGAAATGTTCATCTCCTAAGCAGAGTCCAAATGGCTTTCATTCTGAGTGCTCATCAAACTGAAAACCCATTACTGACACTCAGAAAACAAGTAATTTCTGTGAACTTATCTTATCGTTGGTAGAGGTCATTTCTAGCTTGGAGTTAATGTTAGGCCCATCTTGTCAGCTTTGTGGGCTCTCAAACTGCTAAGCCTATTAGATTAAAACCTGCACGCATGAATGTAAATTGGCTGCCGTAAATAAGAATAAGAAGTTGCCTCCCTTGATTTCTAAAATGGCCGAAAGAGGCTGTTTTTGTTTGTTTTGTTTTTTCCCATTCTTCATTTCCAACCAACTTGATAGCTTAAAATGTTACGGCTCCTGAAATGTTAGAACATCATTTTGATAAAAACATAATTTTGATAAGGATAAAAGGTACCAGTATTGTAAAAATTTCAGGAGCCTTCGTATGTTTTCCGAGCGTACCTAAAATCTTTTGGTTATAAAGCTAGAAATGAAAAACGGACAAATCTAGCCATTTTTTGCAGACAAGGGAGACGACTTTTCGGTATTCACTGCGGCCTATAATTAACCTCCATACGCGCAAGTTTCACCGCCCGTTATGTGCAAGTCGCGTTTTCAGAGGTTGTGTTTCTAATGGCACGGAGAGGCTGTTGCCCGAATAATGCTTGAATTATTCCATTGTCATGGCATCTACTGTATAAGTATGCAGTTCTAGGCGTTAATACTTCTTGATGTAATGAATTAGTGGCTGAGGCTTTGACGGTGATCTGTTTCGTATTTATACTCTTGTGTTTCGACAGAAGGAACGGACACATCTATTGTAAAGGAAAAAGATGTCCAAAGATGCAGTTAGAAGTGTGCGAGTTAAAATGATGGTTGAGGTGCGATTGGCGTTGTGGTGACAGTGAAATCAGCGACCCGAGTTCAAAATTACACTTATTACCCAGGAACAAAATCCCATTCCATGGTGTTATTAATTGGGTTTGTTTTCTACGAGTCCACATGCATCACCATAAGAGGGTCGGTAGGTGGGTCTGGAGGTTGGTCCATCCCCAATATGCTCGAAATCCATTTTTGGCTCATGGCCTTGTACTTTCTTCGGGTAATTTCTGCACGTTATATTATATTTTAGAAGAGGGTTCAGTTTACTATACAATTAAAAGGTGGAAATGAACCCTGACTCTATGGCCACTTGAATTTACACCATACAGAGAATTAAAAAAAAGATCTGTGGATATTATGAAAATTAGAAGTAAAAAAAAAAAACGATCTGAAAAGACATTCCTGAGAAAGTTTTTTTTTTTTTTTGCCTGATCTCATATTGGTACTATAAAAATACAATTAGTGAAGGCATCCTCCGATATAACATGGTTTTACGATATCAAAGATGCAATTATTATATAGTTACAGGCGTTCCCGATATAGCACTATTTGCAATATATACATTTTGTACGAGGGAACCTAACCAAAAGACAGATCCGCAAATTGAGAAATATGCAACGTGCACATGAAATAGTTATGCTCAATCCCACATGGAGAGATCACAAGACAGTACAATAATCCGGGAGAAGACAAGAGTCAGGGACATCATAGAATCTATTAAAATCTAAAATGGCAATGGACTGGCTATGTTGCAAGAATGGCAGAGAACCGATGGACATCACAACTCACGACATGGATCCCCAAAGATCACATGTGCAACTGAGGCCGGCTGAGGACTAGATAGAGAGACAAGCTAGATGAATTCAGAAAGTACTGACTCTGCGACGCCCACGATAGAAAAGTGTGGCGAATCCTAGTGAAAGTCTATGTCCAACGACGGACTTTGAGAGACTGATGATGATAACAGATCAGAAATATTCATTATATTGATACAGGCATAACCCTATCTAGTGCATTCCACAAATAATATATATATAAGAAATGGAAATATCTGACAAATTATAAATGCGTTATATTACTTCGAAACTATTCGAAATAATCTCCCGTTAATACACGGTGAATGTGTCATTTGGTCTAAACAGCGTAAATAGAATAAACAATTAAAAGAAACCGCTGCAGGAATCAAACCTGCGACCGATAGGTAACAAATTTAACAGAGCGTCGCTCTTATAATGTGAATTTTCTCAGCCTGTCACGGAAGAGTGATGCATGTGAAATACTTATTACATTATAGTAATGGCAGGCAGGATGTGGACGTCGTTGAACTAATGTCCTTGTTATTAGATGATGTATCGTCATCCACTTAATTTTTTACTAGTATTTTCTCCCATCTGAATTTCAATCGTTGCCTTTCATCACAGAATTCAGAACTAAGGACTGTCCTTAGTTCGTAACAGTAAAATATATCATTTATGCTGACAAACAAGTTTTTGAGATGAGGTATCATTATTTCTATTCTTTCTTGGTTGTTTTTCATACAACGTTTCGGTCGTTATACTCTACGGCCTTCATCAGGTATCATCTGGTAAGTGTGGGGAAGTGACGAACCGAACCCTTTATTTAACCGACGGGGGTATATTGACCACACTCCCCTCTCAGCATTAGTAGTATTATTATTGTCTCACACTGATGCTAAGAGGGGGGTGCGGTCAATATACCCACGATGGTTGAATAAAGGGTTCAGTTCGTTACTTCCCCACACCTACCAGACGATACCTGATGAAGGCTGTAGTATACAACGGCCGAAACGTTGTATGAAAAACAACCAAGATGAGGATGGTCCGAATATCAAGAGAAATAAGCAAGTTGACACCTAAAATTCTGAGGTTAATTCGCGGAGAAGCCGACTCTTCCAACTAAATAAGGTAAGACCGCATCCTAATTCAGAGAGTTCCTTAATCACTTCCCAAACCCGTGGTCGCAGCCCAAATATTATATATAAAGGTTGTGAGAATATTCCTCGGAGTCGCAAGGTGGTTAGAAAGAGAGAAAAAAAAAGTTTTTAATAGTAAAATTTAGTTTTAATAAATTTACATCGAAATTTTGGGTTATAAAGCAACAGCCTTACATGCATTTATAGGAATGGTTAAAGCTGCCTACCTGGTGTATCAGAGTCCTCTTCTGTTAACACCTATACCACAGTAGGTGGTGCATATGGAGAGGTATTAATACTCAACTATTAACTCTCACGTGACCCTTATCCAATCAATGTGCACAGAGTAGACTCTTCCATTCCTTTGTTCACACATCTATGTAACGAGTCTAGTTAGTTCGTTATAAGCACTTCTTTTTTGTGGTCTGTTCTACAGGATCAAAGTGTAGTATCTGTTCCACGGCATGGACCGAGGAGCCGGTACTGAAACTTGCCTGTCGAATGGGCTGGAGAGGGAGTGTATGTCAAAGACCGAATGCGCCGGTGCAATGCGTTAATCAATGAGGTTTTACTGAGGCTACGCACTGCTAAGCGCATTGGGGAGCCTTTGGACTCGTCCTTCGGCTCTCCTATTCTTACTCGGCCCAGCTGCGGGGGGTCAGTTTCCCCAGGGCAGCACTGCTCCATTGCACTTTAAGGAGCAGGTCCCCTGGTGGACGCTTTCGTGGCGGAGGTTGCCTTAGCTTCTACGGTCGCTTGGCAACCGTAGCTGCGTCGGCTGGAGCCATTTTTGGAAGGGTGTCTCCTATTTTCCCCATGTTAAGCCCGACCTTGTGTCGAATTCCACTGTGGTAGGACAGTAGATAAATAGCACACTTCTTTTATTGTCTTTCGAAGGCTACGGATCGGACTGCTGATTCGGATAGCATCCAAACCGTTCAGATATACTAAAACCCTTTCACAGGAAATGGCTTCGAGCAATCCACATTCGCGACGCTAGAATATGAAAATAACTGCGAATGATAAAAGCATCTACAAATGTCCGGAAACTCCTGACGTATTCTTGTACTTGATAAACAAACTCTCAAATTCATGTAAAGAAAATAGAACGTCAATTTTAAATGAAAAGAACTTGTAAATAGAATTACCTCCCTTGGATCATTTGGGATATTTCTTCGTTTGTATCCGCACATCTCCATGATACGCTTTTCAGTCGGTATGAAAAGTAAGATGAAGTAAGAGAATGTGTGACATCATTAAAAGAACATCTATTTTGATCAATAGATGACGTATCAAGCGTTCTGTTTTCATAGTGTTGTCAAGTATCGTGTTATTACTTGCAGTCTTCAAGGTCCGTCTTGAAGTCTGTCTTTAAAATGGCTAAAACCGACTAAACTTTTCAATTTCCTGCTAACTTTATGACTAAGAAAGTTATGGGTACTCATTTTAAGCCAACTTATATGATGAAAAACTTTTACACTTAATTCAATTTAAACCTGGGGCAGCACTGCTCCATTGCACTTGAAGGAGCAGGTCCCCTGGTGGACGCTTTCGTACTGGACGTTGTCTAGCCATTACGATGAGCTTTTCAACGGTAGCCGCGTCGGCTGGAGCCATTTTTGAACGGATAGTTTCCTATTCTTCCCACGTTAAGCTCGACCTTGTGTCACATTTTGCTGCTGTGGGACAGTGAATAAATACACCCACCCCCCTGGGGGCGCTTGAAGGTTCAAAAGGTGTGTTGGAAGACAAGTAGTGGTGAAAGTAGCAATTTGTTTTAAGGAATAATGCAGCACAACTTATCGGGTGAAACTAAATGAAGAAAAACTCTGAAAATATGTTTCCACCCGCTCAGGGTCACAGCCAGAAAAGTTTAGAAAACACTGATCTAAACAAACTGATACAACCCGTAAAAAACGGTATTTTTTTTTTCACTGCTGAATACCGTCATAATCCAGAACTCGGCAAAATGGAGAATCTGTAGTTCAGCAATTCCCAAAGTGGGGGTGATTACCACACCCAAATAGGTAATTAGAATTTTTTCTTTTACTTATACTAGCTGAAAATACCAACTCTGGGCAATTATCCCCAGGTATATGGAGCTTAAGGTCGTACAATATGGAGCTCACGATCGTAAATCCTCAAATTACCTAATGATTCAATGTTCGCCGTAGTCTCTAGATAGCTGGCGAATGAAGTGTACCATTTTTTTTAGAAAAAGAATCAATCGTGACGCATTCTAACTCATTTTTTGTGTCTGCTGATTCTTTAATGGCGGCTCAGATCAGCAGACGACATTGTCCTTTTCAACTTCATGAATGCCAGATGATGCTGAATTGCCAAGAAAGTTAATCTCTACATGAACTTGAACAAAGACAAATGTCAAGTACAACGAATATGTGAGGGACAAAGACACAACAATCAAAATCGAAGACGCAGAATTGGAGAAAGTAGACCACTACATATACTTCGGACAAAGAATATCATGAAATCCTCAAAAGAAATCAAGCGAAGAAATCACTTTAGGTTGGAAAGTTTACGACAATGCAAGCTCTCAGCCTTCAAGAATAAGAAAGCCCCGCTAGTTCTAAAAAGAAGAGTATATAACCAATACATTCTCCCTATAGCCATCTATGGAGCTGAAACATGGGACCTAACCAAGAGACTGACCTTCAAACTCAGAACCATTGCAACGTGCACATGAGGAAATCCTGCTCAACCTCACACGGAAAGATCTCAAGACAGCACAGTATATTAGAGGAAAAACAGGAGTCCGAGATGTCATAGAATCCATAAGAAAACATGGGCTGGTCACGTTGCAAGAGTGGCACATATCACGACTTACAACGTGGATCCCTAGAGATCACATGCGAAACCAGGGCCGACAAAATATAAGATGGCATGACGAGTTAGATAAGTGATGGAAGTACTGACACCGTGACACCAGCGATCGAGAGGTCTGGCGAATCTTGGGAAAGGTCTATGTCCAACAACGGACTCTAAAAGCCTGCTGATGATCCTAATAGCTGAATAGTATATGAGTAGTTGTATTTGTTTTTGAAGGGAAATAAAAATGAAAATTAATACAATGGATTTTAATCATATACATTGCAGTTTTCCCTGAGATTCTTTTCTTTTTTTTTTTTTTGCTTTATTTACCTTGTATGTAATATCATCTGACAGCTGAGAAGAAAATTGAATCCCTATCGAAATTAATGCACTGAAGGTAAAAAGTAAATTGAATAATAATCCCAAATTCCTTAATTTTGATTATGTGAACATAAAAACTTACGACGCGATAATGATAGCCGTTTTCAGTTTCCCTGCTTTAAAATCTGAAATGACACTTTTTGTAAAGCTTTTAAAATGTTATTTTTGAGCAAACTAAAGATTATTTTTAAAATATAGCTTATAACTGAATGAAATAAACTATCTAAAGCCCACGATAGTTCTTTGGGGGTAAGACGCAGTTGTCGGGATAGACCTCGTTACAAAGAAGTTAAACATTTTTTTTATTATTATTATACATAGGATTTGCTTTCGCTTCACTTATAACTTATTGTAAATAAATATTATTTTTAATGAAAATACATTGTTGTCTAACTCAAATCCATGACGAAGGCTGGAGGTGACGTAGTTTTACCTCTACAACAAGAACAATCCTTACCTAATTTAAGGGAGTAAACTCTTCCTTGTTTGTCCGTCCTATCATGTTAAACCAAACCGATATACAAAACTAGCATTCCTAAACTGCGATTTGAAATCAGTGATCAGTAGGCTGCTCTCCTACAGACTCAGCCAAACTGACGAGTCTCACATATCTACGAATATTTATGTTAGAGATACGCAAGGGCCTATTTCATTTTAATAAATAAATATATTTATACTTTAAAAAGGGGATATTTTCATATTCATTTATTCATTATATGTACTGTACAAAAGTTGCTATAATCATCGTTAGTCAGAATAGAATTAGGAATGGAGTTCGACCCAGCAGCAGCCAGGCTTGCTTTACTTGAATTTTCTTTTTAATGAAAATATATCGTTTACTTAATTAATTGTTTTTTTTTATTTCAAATACCCGATCAGTAATTACCCCTTTAGTGAGTTTTGAGACCAGTTGACGTTTGGCGATAGTTCAGTTCGGTCATCTGTGAGTTGGCCTTTAGGTTACACCAAGCTTTTTATATTTTTTTAGAAGCTAAAGAAAGTGATCGTTTTTCTAGTAAGATAATCTATAGACATAGGGTCAGTTAATCCCTACCGACCGTAGTCTTTGCTCAAAGTGAGCTACTGTTTCAGCTTATACTGTAGACTCTGATAATCAATTCCAATCTGAGATAACTCTGACAGAAAGGAAATGACCACGAACTTCTGTCTCGGTGAACTGTCTATTTGTAGCTATGCCCACGGGTGTGCGTAATAACACTTAGCTTAAGTATTTGTTCGGTGAGACAGATCTATTCGATTCCGAGGGTAAGCGTTACTACGATTCCAAAAGAGGTAACCCCACCTGAAAGTTTGGGAATCACTGCACTAGTGATATGCAAAGAACACGAACATTTATTCACAAGGAAGAATGGGTCCAAAACAAAGGTTTAGCATTCCACATTAAGAGATCCCAATAATGTCAACACAAAACAAAAGGCGCTTATTACCTATAATGGACCGCAATCTGACTCTCCCCAGAAGTCACCTTTTTAGTTACACCGGACGACGTTGATTGTTAGAAACCGTCAACCAAAACTGTCATCGTAGGTTTCTTCAGTTTTCAAGTTGGTCTGGATGGATGGCTATATCTGTATGTACCACGTGTACAGACCTCACCAACGTAGCAGGAGGGCACTGAATTTGAACATTTACTCATTACATCAACAAAAGAAGAAATAAAGTTTTTGCAATTTAGCTTTAAAATGAGCTTTAGTGCAGGGGGAGGGCTTCAATGTACGTTTATGCTAAATTGGGGCCAAATTTGTGCCAGGCTGAGGTCACTCATTTTTTGAAGATTAAAACTTTTTAATGATTTAAGAGAAGGCAAGTAAAGTAACTTATTCATTGATCACCCCCAAAACTGCATGCAGCAAGAAGACGGTTTTTTATTGAGTGACCAACCAGACCCGTTTTAATTAAATTGTAACCACCAATTCATTTATTTATTTTGTCTAAAAAGGACTCAATGTAGGGAAGGTGGTCCCGATCGTGAATTGTCAAGTTTCACGTACTCACTCGCTCGCTCGCTCGATATTAAAACGGCTCACAACTTGCAGCAAGTTGATATATATATCATGTTGTTACCGCTTTGAATAAATGAAATTGTCTAGATTAGCAGAAAGAATTAATCACTAATAAGTATTTACAGCTGCAGAGACCCGGTGTAACAGAAAAAAGTGACCCTTTGGAACTAGTCAAATTTCGGTCCAATAAAGGTAACAAGCACCAAAGAGAGTTTAACTCTTAAATTCATATCAAAGAATTAGAACTGAATTTAAAGAGGAATAATTACTGAATTAAGTTACCTCCATTCGTCCGTCAAGCCATTTTTCAAATTATTTTCAATATTAGATAGTCCCAAATAAAATGGCCGTTCATGAAAGGAAAGATGAAAATTTGAAAATGTACGCAAAACCTGGTTAATTAATGAAAATAAGCTCCATTTGCTTCTTCAATAACTTCTTTCCATCAGGATCTTTACAGTTGAAGCCCAGCTTTATGGAAATTCGTGTCTTTTGAAACTAAAAATTAATTGTTAAAATGCAGTCATTATCGTTTTTATTTTTGGTATACATTTCATTGCAAAGGAAGCTCAAGGTGTTGGAATACGTAAAATCTATTGAAGGTAAGTGGCAAATATGGATGACGATATAAAAATTGATCATTAAGTCGCAGCAACTCTTTGGGCCGGGTTGCCAAAGTGAGGTCTGGCATTGTCGTGCAACATAATAGACCCAAGTCTGATTACCTATGCTGGAAATTTTCTGGCTAATTTTGAATACATTGCATCAACTTAGAGGCAATATGAGCGAGCTTCCAAATGCCAAATTGATATTCTTGGGAGTCTGAAAACTACTCTTTACTGAGTTTGAACCCGTACTAAAACAATAGTTTGATTTCCCTTGAGTACAGCATCTTCAAGAGTGAGGAATCAAAAACTCATGATAAATCACGATGAAAATTCTAAAGAGATATATATCTGATTAATTAAACAAACTCAAAAGAAGAAGAAATCAAGCGAAGAATCACACTAGGATGACAAGCCTTTGGCAGAGCTAGCTCAACCTCCAAAAATAATAAGATCCCATTAATCCTAAAGAGTGTATAACCAATGCATCCTCCCCATAGTCAATTATGGAGCTGAAACATGGAACCTAACCAAGAGACAGATCTGCAAATTGAGAACCATGCAACGTGCACATGAAAGAATTATGCTGGGCCTCACAGGGAGAGACCATAAGAAAGCACAGTACATCCGAGAAAAGACAAGAGTCATGGACATCATAGAATCCATTAGAAAGCTCAAAGCAGTGGGCTGGCCATGTTGCAAGAATGGCAGACAACCAATGGATATCACGACTCACGACATGGATCCCCCGAGATCACATGCACAACCGAGGCCAGCAGAATATTAGATGGAGAGACGAGCTAGACTAATTCAAAAAAGTACTGGCTCAGCGACGCCCATGATAGAGAATTGTGGCGAATCCTGGAGAAGGTCTATGTCCAACGACGGACGTTAAAAGACTGATGATGATGATGATATAACTACATATTTAACTACACCTTCTATTTCAGAACTTGTCGAAATAGCAATCATAAAAACAAATGCCAGAAACAGCCATACATGGGACAACCTAATACGATTCATAGAAATGTTCCACGATCCTTTAGGAATGGAATCAAGCGGTTCATGAATTTAAAAGTTTTTGTTTTTCTTTAAAAAAAAAAAAAAAAAAAAAAGTATATTTTTATTAATTTTATTTTGAATGATCTGAGCTATGTTATGTCCCCAACACAACATCGTAGAAATGTACCCTTCTTTGAAACAGGAAGGGATCATAACGAAGCCCAATTATCAGTAAGTATGAGACACCATCAAGTCAGTGTAGATGGAAACGTCTTATGTCTATTCAATTTTCTGAATTTTACACTGATTTGAAAGTCAAAGCTACAAATGGACACACCTAATAACCACATATAGATTGTGTACGTAGGTATGTATGAGTGTGTATACATATCTGTGTATATTTATATATATATATTTATGAGTGTCTATGCATTTTATGTGCATGTGTGAGTATTCTAGTGTATGTTTGTATGTATATATATATATATATATATATGCCAAATTTCTTTCTGTGTAATCTGCATTTTTTCAGGAAATTTCGAGCTAAAAAATCCAGGTGGGCATCATCTATGAAAACATAATTGTTATACATAATTGTATACACGGGATTAAAAGATTATTTATTCGAAATTGAAGCTCAGAGGGGAGGGGGGTGATTATCTATGGTAGCAGATTATACATGGTGAAATATGGTGTGAGCGAATATATATATATATATATATATATATATATATATATATATATATATATATATGCATATATATATATACATATAGATGTGTATGTGTGCTCTTACATATTCTTAATGTCAACATACTGTAATTACCGGCATATAAGACTCATAGTTGAATTTTTTTCTAAACCTATGCAAACATTACACCGAGTCCAATTTACTGGTATTATGACTAGGGGGCCATCTACTGAAGCTCAAAATGGAAAGTTAAAGGGCTTGGATGAGTTGCAGTGAGAAGTAGTCCCCCCTCCCAAAAAATACCCTTGTAAATCTTTCATCTTATAGCACAGGCAAATACAGTATATGTGTGTGTGTGTGTGTGTGTGTGTGTGGAATCCTTACCATAAATTTGTTTTGTGACTCTCTGCAATTATCGTTTAAGACTCACTTGATAATTGCAGAGAAGCATGAAAAGAATTTGTAATGGGGATTCCATAAGTACTTTATCATACTAGCTCTATTTCATTGGAAATATTTAACTCTTCTATTATAAACACTTCATATCATGATTATATATATATATATATATATATATATAGTGGTGCAGACATCTGGACCCAAATACACATTAACTCTCGAATTCCTATAAAAGATTCAAATTTCAAGGGATATAACTACCAATTAAAATTATCTCCCATTGACCTTTGGATTTTCATACATATATATATATATATATATATATGATTCTATTCGCAGAGTTCCACCATCAATAGGAGCAGCATGAAGCAGTTCATGAATTTAAGATTAAAAAAGGAAAAGTATATTTTTTCTTTCAAACTATTATATATATATGTGTAAAACCAGCGTCGAGATTTTATCTACAGTGGATTCTTTTCATGATGAAGGGGGAAGAAACAGGTGGCATATTGTCACTGGGACACAAATTGAGACTGGATCAGTTGGGAGAGGGGGTCCAATGTTCTGAGACCCAAAACTCTAAATGACCCCAGAATCATAGCATAACTGAGAATACATCCCAGATAAGACGACCAAACCCAGGGAAATGGGTATCACATGAACTCACAAAAAGGAACACCCGACAGCAGTTAAATACTTGTTAAACACCAACGTACAAAGGTCTTGTATAAACCAAGTATAAAGGTGTTTCGAAGCAGATCAATGGTTCCCAACCTTTATACAGTTACTCCCCCATTTTGTCAATATGATTTATAGGTCCAGTCCCTTCCTTGCAACAAAGAATAATTTCAAACAATTATTTTATTTTGTGAATGATTAGACAGTTTAAAGATTAGAATTAAGTTTGATTTTTTTTATAAATCAGATAGCTGCTACTGTGAATTGGTTATTCAAAGAATGAAAACGAAAATAATCAGGAACATGTCATTTGAAATTCCACCACAATTTACCTTTACCTAAACGCTTTATTTTCTTCTTGGATTACCTGGATTCAACCCTTGCTGGGTAATTGACCCTTCGTTGAGAACCAATGAAGTAAATGAATGTCAATTCAAACACTTATTGTAAATAATGAAGGGGAACAATGATTTTGATAAATAATCGAGTCATTAGTGTATGGTCAATCAATATTCATTCTATACGGAATCTCATTTCTTTTATGAACTACCTAGGGGCCCAGACTTTAGCACCATTCATGGTATGTGTGTGAGCATCTGCATGCATGTATATATAAAAGTATTAGAGTGAAGAGACAATTTGGAAGGCCACAGAATGGCACACAAATGAGATTTCTTGACTTCAAAATTTTGTCAGTTCAAGACAGAAAAGTTTTTACTGATGTTAGTTTTAGCTTAACTTAGCTTAGCTTAGCTTAGCAATATTTGCGGATACAAGTTTCAAGTAAAATCCTCTTCTCCAGACTCCTGTATTCATGCTACATTTTCACATAACTTCAAAATGTTTGTGGACTTGTAGTAGTATAGAATCTCCTCTTAATCCAAATATTTATCAAATCTGTTTTTGAAAAAAGATTCACATTTTTTGAACCCGCTATTTCATAAGGTAGACTATTCCATATCTGCACTAAGCAGATATTGAAACTATATTTTCGGTATATTCAACCGGGCTTTTTGCCGGTACATTTTCTGGTCGTCCTCCCAGTTTTCTGTTCTCTGCATATCTCCGTCCCGTTTCTAGAAGAAGAAAATACACAGAAAACAGGAAACGGGAGAAGAACCAGAAAAGTTTTAAACCAACAAAACATCAGAATAAATTAAGAAGTCTCATTCGTCTCTTCACTCTAAAAGTGTCGGGTGAATTAAAATCCACATCGATACACTGGTCATATATGCAAGGGCATCCATTATCACTTTTTCAGGTGAGAAGCAAAAAGGATACATTCGACGGGGCTGCAAGAGGAATATATATCCAGAGGCGGGAGACAAGAAAATATATCTGAATGTTGGTTGTCAAATAAGAGACTCAAGAGTGCCTAAGCTGACTCATTCTAAAGCTGTCACTATCCGTTGTGACACTTTGATCCCGGGCCTGTATATAGGTTCCGAATTTCCAACCCCATCATCACACTTGTTGCAAAGGCCTGAACCTGGACAGGTAAAATACCCTGTGCATATATCTATGTATATATATATATATATATATATATGTATGTATGCAATATTGCCAAGTTAGAAGTTGTTAAATTAATGACGATTCTAGTGTTGCGGGGGCGAATAAGGGAGTGATGCCCGAAAAAATTGAAAACAAAAAAAAGAAAAAAATTTCAATTGTCAACGCTATATGTAGGTATGTATATATATATATGTATGTTTATATATGCTTTGAATTATTTTGGGCGTGGATTCGGTGTGTGTATATTTAATTTTAACATAATAAGACAGAGCAACGGATTATAATAATCATCATCATCATAATCATAGACAGGAGATCAAATTAATAAATTTGCAAGTAACAGAAAGGGTTTTCTCCACCCTATCCATCAATCAGTTTTCGTTTTTGTTTTTTGTTTTTTTAAAAAAAAGAAATTTTTTGAAAATGTCATGGTTTTTTTTTTTTTCTTCTTCAGACATTTGTTTTGGATTTTTTTTTTTCTTTCTTTGGTCGATAAATGTCAATCAAAACCAGTTTTGAATTCCTCTTTCATCATTGGAGAAAGTGAAAAAAAGAAAAATGTAACAATTCGATTTTATCCACAACATCATTCTCCAAGAAAGAAAAAAAATTCTATTATTTTTTTTTTCTCTCTTTCTCCCAATTTTAGATGTTTCCAATTTATTAAACATTCTAAAACTTGTTAGTTTCTGAAAAATCAACTTTTTAATGTTTTAGGGAAGAGGGGGTCGATTTACAATGTAACTATAATGCTAAACTGGGCACATACTTTTCACCATCCTCTTATTTCTTTAGACGTCAAGCAGCTCGCACTATTTTTAACATGGGTTCAGCGCAGATCTAAAAATTTTACTCTCGAGCAGACCCATGCAGACACCATTTTAAAAATTGCACAAAAATAAAATAATTCATATAAGCCATACTTATGGGAGAGTGGTGGAAAGTAAGTGCTCAGTTTAGCATTATAGCTACATTGTTAATAGGACACACCCTCCTGAAAGCTTTTTTCTCAAAACTAAACAAATTTCCAGATGGCTCCAATGTCTAAAAGATTGAAAACACCTAAAATTAAGAGAAAAAAATCTCTTCTAGGAGAACAGTGTTGCGTGTAAAACCGAATCTTTACCATCATATGAGACAGGGGAAAAAAAAAATATCAGGAAATCCAAAAGAAAACTGGATGACAGAGTATTGGACAGTAAGCTGTGAGGTCAGCACGTCGTCAATCCCCACAGGGGAAAACACATTTGCAGAAAAATGTTCTCATTTGAAAACCAGAACAGGCGGAACTCTTTCAGTTTTTGAAATGGTACGGCATTCATGAGGCAGTAGGCAAAGGCAAACAGCTGTTGTAACCAGACCCAGGATAGTCCTAAAATTTGGTCTGGGGTGTGGAGACGGTTCATAGTATGTTGTGGATTGAAAAATGCCTTTTGATGAACAGTTGATCCCGTTGGAAGGTCAGATATGGTACCCTCAAAACTGTACAGAGGTTATTTTACAGCATTCACGAGGCAGTAGGCAAAGATAAACAGCTGTGTAACCAGACCCAGAATTGTCCTTAACTCTTGAATTCATATCAAAAAAATTTACATGTTGATATCAATGGAGGAATATCTAATGATCAGAATTACCTCCCTTCCAGCTTTTGGTGAATTTTTTTTAGATTTGATTTTATTCTGTCATAATTTTAAAGAACTTTATTTCCACAACTGGAGATTTCCACTGTCATTTAGGAGCAAGTTTATGAATTTAAGAGTTAAAATGGGTCTGGGGTGTGGAGACGATTCATAGCAAGTTGTGGATTTAAAATTGCCTTTTGGTAAACAGTTGACTGTTCGTAGGTCAGATATGGTATCCTCAAAACTGCACAGAAGTTATTTCATAGAATTCATGAGGCAGTAGGCAAAGGCAAACAGCTGTCAGAACCAGACCCAGAATGGTCCTCAAATTTGGTCTGGGGCATACAGAGGGTTGAGGGTTGAAATTAGCCTTTTAGTGAGCAGTTGACCCTGTTGGAAGGTCAAATGTGGTACCCCCGAGACTACACAGATTTTGTTTCGCAGAATTCATGACAGTAGACAGAGACAAACAGCTGTTGTAACCAGATCCAAAATAGTCCTCAAATTTGGTCTTGGGTATGCAGATGGCTGTGGGTTGAAAATTGCCTTTAGTTGAAGAGTTGGCCGTGTAGAAAGGTCAGATGTGGAACCCTCAAAACTGCATAAAGCTTTTTTAACAGAATCCATGAGACAGTAGGCAAAGGCAAACAGCCATTGTAACCAGACCCAGAATCGTCCACGATTTGGTCCAGGGCTTGTAGAGGATTGCGGATTTCAAAATCGCCTTTTGCTGATGAGTCGACCAGGTTGAAAGGTCAGAAGTGGTATCATCAGCACAGAAGTATTTCACAGAATTCATGAGGCAGTAGGCAAAGGCAAACAGCCGTTGTAACCAGATCCAGGATTGTCCTCAAATTTGGTCTGGGGCATGGAGACGGTTCGTAGCAAGTTGTGGATTGAAAATTGCCTTTTTGGTGAACAGTTGACCCTGTTGGCAGGTCAGATATGGTACCCTCAACACTATACAGAGTTTATTTCACAGAATTTATGAGGCAGTAGGCAAAGGAAAACAGCTGTTTTAACCAGACCCAGGATTGTCCTCAAATTTGGTCTGGGGTGTGGCGACGGTTCATAGCAAGTTGTGAATTGAATATTGCCTTTTGATGAACAGTTGACCCTGTTGGCAGGTCAGATGTGGTACCCTCAAAACTGCACAGAGGTTATTTCAGTCTCTGATCTGGAGTGGTGGTGGTGGTCGGGTGGGAAAAACAAATTGAGGAAAGGGAGGAGGAAGAAGAAGATGGAGAAGCAGAAAATTTGTTCTTACATGCTGATAAACACCAAAAATTCTCGCCCGGGTTAAATGAGAGGAGTACAATTGGCCCTTGCCATTCGTGGATATTAGGGACACCAGTGGCTGCAAGTGCACCAATTCCGTGAATAAATCCCTCCCCCACCTTCGACAAACATAAATAATGAACACTTTACCAATTTCGAATTGTAAATGTACAAATAAATAAACGAATACAGTAAAGTATACGATAAAAAAATATATACTGTTAATCAACGAAAAACCTCTCCCCCCCCCATAAGACTACGATTCAGTGAATTAGAAAAATAAAAAAAATTTAAAAAAAAGATCAATTTCTGAAATATCAATCGACTAACCAATTCACAAGTGTAAACAAGTTTTCAGCCATTATTATCCCTGGGGTTATATTGTCTACATTCTGAGTCGATAATTTTCTACAATTTTTCTCATTATTAGTAGTACCACAAAGATTATTACAATAACAAGTTCCATACCTTTTTAGCGACACGTCACTTTTTGTGAAAAGTCTAATGGTTGTTATATCGTAAATATAGACGCATTATCATTTTCACGTTTTGTTAATACTGTAGGGTGTATTTTCTATGATGCAGTTTCTTGTGGCATGTCACAAAACTCCCTTAAATATTCCCATTGAATCATTCAAGACTAAACCACGAATGGCAAGGGAAAACAGTATATCATTAATTAAAATAAGTTTATATAATAAACCATTCTCTTTAAAAGAATTTCCACAATAAATAGATGGATAAATAAGTGAATATATTGAAAAATCTGAAATACAATTTTTGGAGAGATAAAAAAAATTATTTTCTTTTCCTATTCAAAGAACACTTGAGATTAAATTCATTACTAAGTTTATGTACCTAGCGATATCATGGATAGGATTTATAAAATAAATACATCAAAACTTCTATTTTTCCAGTAAAACTGGCCAAGACAGCTGCGAAATGGCCACAGAAACATCAAGAAGTAGGCCCTCTTTGTGGCTGAAAATGGCAGAGTATATTAATCAATGTTAAGTACATCTGAAAAAATCATACAAAGGCTCTAATAATAAATCTTTAAATTTTCAATTGATATATTCATCAAAATAAAATTCAAGCATCTGAAGATTTCAAGAGCCATTTTATTTTTTCTTACTGCGGCCATTTTGTAACTCTCTTTGCAAGTTTTACCCTTCCTTTCTAATTTATCATATTTCTAATGAAGAGCTCTGAATGAATATTCAAGGGAAGAAAGAAATAATTCCACAATGAAAATAATTGCCAGTAAATCCAATCTAAGTAGGTTTCTCAAATTAAATACAACACTGTTGCTTTCACCCTGATCAGATGGCGGTCTACTGAATTCTAAATAACATTCACACCTTAAACCAAAACTCTTTTCAGGAACATGGTCAAAAACTCCAGCTACAGACATTATAGCCAGGATACAAAAACAGTGACTTAACAGAACTGAAGCCACGAAGATCGGACTAGAATTGTGGTCTCGTCTTATTTGCCTCATTCATCAAAATATTCAGCATTTATTCTCTCCTTTTTATTTTGAAGTTGGTTTTTTTTTTGGCGGGGAGGTTCCACTGCCTACCATAACTGGTACC
This sequence comes from Thysanoteuthis rhombus, assembly GCA_963457665.1. NCBI lineage: Eukaryota > Metazoa > Mollusca > Cephalopoda > Oegopsida > Thysanoteuthidae > Thysanoteuthis > Thysanoteuthis major. The sequence goes on along the minus strand of OY735240.1, from coordinate 19,269,882 downwards.
TGGTTTCAAGAAAAAAATTCAGTACTCGGTCAAATTTGGGTATGAAACAAAAATTAAGTCAGCAGTCGGTCTAACAATTCAGCTTTATATTAGAGTAAAAAATCTTACTGAAAGCTAAAACTGAAGTCTTACACATAGTCAGGAAGTATAAATCTAGAAAGGAGACGAGAAATTTCCCAGAACAAGAATTCTCGATTTTTTTATTCCTCAATTCCCAACCTCAACACAATTTGTTTTGTTTTTTTCAAACTAGATCAGTAATTAGTCTCGGTATATAAAAAACTAGATACTAGGTCATCTAAGTCAATAACTAGGTACCAGCAATGCTATCTACGATACCAATTTTTCTTCCCTTACCAAATTTCAAACATTACTATTCTTCTTCAGTCCAATTAAATGTTGCATTATTGTTTTGATAAGAACTACATCCAAAAATAAACAGAGACTACGGAAGGTCAATTCATAATGAATTTTTGAGACTTTAAAAAGATAAACACTACAACTTCATTCAATCCCATCTGACGTCTGTGAGTGTGTGTATATAATTTGAAAATTTTGGAAAAAACTAACTAAATTAATTTCAAATATTTTTCTTTTCCGATTACGCGTTTCACTATGGCGTGGCAGTGTCATCAGACAGGATTAAATGATTTTTTTCAAATATATTATGTTCGTCTCAGTTACAGGAATATATATATATATTATATTAATCATTGTTGAAAATATCATTCCACTTGTAAAAGATATATATATATATATATATATATATATATATATATATATATCAGTAGCAGGTTTGATTCCTGCAGCAGCCCTACTTTCTTTAATTGCTAATTTCATTTACATTGACTAGGCCAAGTGATATATCAACTGTGCAATGATGGGAGATTGTTCCAAAATAATATAACATAATTTCTAATCATTCTGTCAGATCATATATCCATTTCTTTATATATATATATATATATACATATTAGCTACAGCCAAAAATCTTCACTGGGAAATCAATACCTGAGAAAAAAAAGCCCTATCCGCTATAAACGATAATTTTATCATCAAAATCTGTATGTCGTTAGTAAGGAAAAAAACTTGAAGAAAAATCTGACACAAATATTCTCAGGGCATATTCTATAGAACTGGAAATTTTTCATTAAATTGACGGTGTGAAAAATTGTTTACCCGTGAATAAAAAATCAACATATTTTGCACAAGAAAATTTTCCAACATTTTTTGTTTCTTCACACAAAATACCTCAATCTTGAAACTATGAATAATCAAGTAATGATTTGATTTTAATAAAAGTTTGGTACTTATTCATTATAGGACAAATTTGTTTTTAAATTCCGAATTTTACAGAGAAAAATCTTTTTCCAAATTACTCACCTACCTTAATAATTTTGAGAATCTATTTTACTTATATGAACATGGTTTCATTGATTTTTACAGGTAAATCCCTGTTGAATAAATTGTTTAGCTTTTCTTCCAAAAAAAAAGCACTGGATCTATCCTTATTGGTAATTATCTTAAGATTTTGAATTAAAAAATCAAGTGAAAATTTTCCTTTTTGGCAATCTTACTAGTTTTAATTGATTAGTTATGATTTAGACCTTTGATCCAAAAATAGAAAAGATTTTCACCCAATTTCTTTTTTTAAAAAATATTTATAAATTTTTCTAATACCTTAAGTTTATAATTTTATTCTTCTTCTATTGTGCTTTGACTGAAATCTATTCAAAGATCATATAACAATACTGAATAATTAGATATAGCGATATGATGAAAAAATATTTACTGGGTTCATTTTTCAGATATTTTTCATCTTTTTCTTCCCCCCATTGTCTAATGGTAGCTTTTCACACCTATGGTGTCTTGGTGGCGTAGTTATTCTATAAATCTATTTTTAACATCCAAAGTTTCCATAATTAAGTTAAACAATACTTTTCTCTCTTTTACCATCAACTGAAAAAAAATACTGCAATATTTTGTTTCAAGTCAGTAAATTCAAGAAAAAAGGGGAAGTAACTAAGAAAAATATCAGATGGCCCAGAGAAAACAATAGTGATTATTTCTATTGAATAATAGATTGGTCAAAGATAACAATGACCATACCATTTATCTCTGTTATCCATCTGAACAGCTAATCACACTGTCTGTCATCACCTTCTACAGAAACATCACATGCTATTTTTTTAACAGTGCTGATTAATTAAGTGTTGAAAATCTATTTTCTTCATTTTTTAGCAAAAAGTATTAAATTATTTTTGCTGTTTAGTAGAGAAATTGATAATTATTTTCTTCATATCATATTTATCTATCAATTGCTTTACTTCAGCTAGATTTTTAACTACAGAGTTTTATTTTATTTTTTTTTGATTATCTCTTATCAAATATGGCATACTGATTGATTTATTGCAGATTAAAGTTAACATTGACTTTACTTAAGGAGTTCATTTCCTACTGTAAATTTTTGGACATACCTAATGTATATATGTAGTAATGTGTGTGTGTGTATATATACATATATATATAGTATGCACACGAGTATGTGTGTGTGTATATATATATATATATATATATATATATAGTATGCACAAGAGTATGTGTATATATATAAATCTATATATATATATAGTATGCACACAAATATGTGTGTATATATATAAATATATATATATAAATATAGTATGCACATGAGTATGTGTGTATATATATATATATATAGTATGCACACGAGTATGTGTGTGTATATATATATATATATATATATATATATATATATATATAGTATGCACACGAGTATGTGTGTATATATATAAATATATATATATATATATATATATATATATATAGTATGCACACGAGTATGTGTGTGTATATACATATATATATATATTGATAAATGCAGTTAATTTGTTCCAAAATTTTCCATTCTATTCAAGGTCTTTTTACTGTGATTTTTTTCCAGCTTACACGTAATTACATTAATTTGTACAGCAATAACTTAACCATACTACATCATAACCCACACTAATCAAAACTACTTTAAGTATATATATATATATATATATATATATATATAGATATATATATATATAGAGAGAGAGAGAGATAGATAGATCCTAATGTATTTTTCAATTTGTAAGAATACAAAAAGACAGAAATAGCAAAGAGTTATAGACCTATTAACATAAAAAAAAAGAAATCACAAGGATATATATTCCTGTTAAATGTCAACTTTTCATGCCTAAAGCACTCTTCAACAACTGGCAATATCTTCACACACACACAGGTTCAAAATATTGCCAGTTGCTGAAGAGTGCCTTAGATGGGAATCATTAATATTCACCGGGTATATATCCTTGTAACCCTTATTTTCATACATACATACATATATATATATAAATATATATAGTGTATTTATGTGTTTAAGCAGAAGTTAGCATCCAGAACCTACTTCTCAAATCTCGCCCTGCAATCACCACGCCTGTTTCATACTGGCCGCATTAGGCATTAGAGATGTAATACCTTCTTTGATCTCAAAACCAAAATGAATGCTACGTAAGAAAAAGTGTTTTAGTTTCAATCGATGGATCGTACACTTTGTCTGAGAATTTGAGACAATGTTCAATGAATTTTACAGACTATTCTCTACCCTATTTTTTTGTTAGCTCAGTCATTTTTAATTTTCTCATCCTTCACATCTCTAGCAAAAAATATATATATATATATATATATATATATGAAAAATCTTCTTGTACAAAATTTTAAAATTCCCGTGTTTTGTGGATACATATTAAACAGATACAAATATATATATATATATATATATATATATATATTATGAAATTCAAAATTGTTCACAAAAAGCTTTTTTTGTCCGATACTCTTCCGAGGATGAAATGCGAGATAGTAGTTCAGATTTGAAAAAAATACCCTAGAAAGGATTAGAAATCATAACGGTCTTAGAGCATGACACCTTTGATTGCTGTTCTAAAACACAGTCCATAAAAAACAATACTTTATTCAAATCTGGATTATTTTCTGACATTCCATCTTCTAATCTGGACAAAAAATGCTCCTCAGGAACCATTTTATTCAGTGTTATAATATCAATATATATGTTGTAAATATACATAGGTATGTATAGTTGTTTGTATTTATTATGTATCTACCTATCACAGGAATTTTAATAAAAATAGAAAAAAAAATAAAATTAACCTGTTCAGTCTCAAGCCTTTTTAAGGTAGAATTTTCCCTATTATTGAAGCCAAATCTCAAGGAAAAAAACCACTGACTCGGGGCCGGTCCAAGCCTTTCTGGGGCAGAATATGATTTTGAGGGCTTCTACCGCCTCTTGCTCCCCCTTGCTCTTGGGGCCAAAGGGCCACCTCTGCTCTGGCTCAATTCCTAATAAAATTGGAACTTTGAAGAAGGCCAGAAGATGAACCTGTCAAAATACTGTATAGGGGGAAAAAAAATTAACAAAATTAGGGATAGATAGTATTTCAGTCATCAAATATTAATATCAATTGGACAAGGACATATTCTTGAAGATTTATATCATCTAACTTACTGGCTCTTTTCATTCCCTCCCCCCTAAAACTTTCTACTACTCCTCCTTTCATCTTCACCTCCAGTTTCTTCCTTTTCTTTTTCAACATAGTCTTTTCCTTCCCCACCCACAAAATAAAAGTAATCCTCTCAGCAACAAACAGGAAAAAATAAAATAAAAATAAAATTATGAAAACACCCTTCCCACCTCCTTTAATTCAGTACTTTTTTTTTTTTCTTCCTTTTCTTTTTCCAGTATTCATTCTTATTGTTTATATTCTGTTTATTTTAATTTTTTTTTGTTTTCTTTCTCCTGTTTTTTTTTTTTCTTCTTCTTTTGAGAGGGGTGGAGGGGGGCATAAATTTTTTCTTTATTTTTTTTTTTAAATCGAAGAAAATTTTTTCATTTTTCATTCTTTCCAGCCATTTTTCATAATTTTTATTTTTTTGATTTACTAAATTAGTTCTTTTTATTTTTTTTCTTTCTTTTTTTTTTTTTTTTTTCATTCATTCAATGTTTTTTTTATTTTTTTTTTTTCTTCTCCCCAGTCCCGCTGCAGGAAAGTCCGATCACAGAACGAAAAAAAAAAAAAAAAAAAAAAAAGGAACAAAAACAAACACATCGCCCACAAACACCCATACGTCTTTTGTGGGTCAACATGGACAAATCTGGATTCAAGCCATAGACGAACTTGGACGGCGTCGCATGGCCATCCTCGGTGCCCCGACCCCCTGACAAAGACGCGAGGTAAGGGCCGAGCCGAGACAGAGTTTGGACGTAGTGCTACCCCCACCAGGCAGTTGAAATACCACTGTTGCCACAGAAGCGATACCATCATCGGTAGGTTCTATAGCGATCGGCAGGATACTGAAATGTTCGTCCCGCACATATGGGTGTTTCATGTTAACTTCGGGGAATTGTGGGCTCCGTGCTGTCGGTTTGTTAACCCGGAGCTTTCGAGGGGTGGGGTTAGACATGGCTGTCTCATGATCCACAAGAACAAGGACCCCAGCAAAGGGTCTGGATGCCATATGTTGCATTTCCCTGGCACGCTGCTGTCGGCTTCTTTGGGTATCCACCGTTTGTTTAATTTTCCAAATGAGTACGCAGATGGCAAGAAAGAGGAAGAAGCAGGAAAAGAAGACGCTGAAAAACACAAACAGGTCAATGTGAGGCTGGTCCTGTCGGAAGAACAGTTTCCCGTAGGTTTCGTTATTGTGGACATCACCTCGGCCGTGGATGATCATGTAAAACTGGGATTTCTCCAGATTATGTACGTCGAGGGGCAGAGTGATAACCAAACGAAACCGCACGTCGGATACGTTCAGTGTGGTGTTCACCTGTTCTAAAGTGATGAATTTGTTGGTATCGCTTGCGACTTCTTTCCGAAGGTAGTAGTAGACGTCGTTGAACTGGTACTGCGTGTACTGGCCGTACTTGCCCAGGGCTTTCATGTTTTTGTCCAGCTTCACCTCGTGAAACCAGGTTTTGCGATTTAAGTCTACTACAAATGTTTTGTCATCGGGCGAAAAGTAGACATCAACACCTGGGGAAAAAATAAAAAAATAAAAAATAGTTACAATTATTTTGGGAGGGAAAACAATCCTTTTTTTTTTTCTTTTCCAATTAGCATTTGCTTATATCATAAAGCGCATACATAAGTAAATCAAGGAAAGAAAATATATGTATATACATGCAATGCTCGTCGCACTCTAGTGGATGGGGGATTATGTATGAATAAATATATTGCCTAATTCAGTCCTACTAAGGTAGATTTTCTGCCTCAGGGTCCGTAGCAAAGGTTTTGATCCTACCTGGCGGTACTGGAAGGGATATTGGATAGTCTATAGCCACACTGAAGAGATGTAATACAACAAAACAGCTGTCTGTGGAAGACGCATTTATTAATCATTATTATAATCAACACTCCCTACTTCAGGGTTGAGCAATCTTAGGTAGAGCTACTCATTCATTATAAGCTATATAGCAATGCTCTTCGACTCTTGAATTGAGCACACTGGTGGATGGGGAATTGTGTGTAACTAAATATATCGCCTAATTCGGTTCTAATGACTGTCCAGTTCTGCGTAGGGCAGGGGTAAAATGTCTGCCTCTGGGTCTGAAGCAAAGGTATCGATCCTACCTCACGTTACTAGATGGGATAATGGATAGTCTACAGCCACACTGAAGAGTTGTAATACAACGTAACAGCTGTCTGTGGATAACACAATTATTAATTCTTATTATATATGTGTGTGTGTATATATATATATATATATATATATATATATATATAATCTGTGAGAGAGGTCCATGATGATCCACACAATAATATTTATTGTACAACAGTAGAATCAAGAATCCTAATTTAAACAGCTAAAATAAAATTCAATTTTCTATATAAAACACAAAATATCAGAACATAGTAAATAAACAGGGATCAGAAAGTCAGTGAATTCTACATGACATAGTAAGATAATTTGGAGGACCTTGTATCAAATATTTAAGAAATCAGTGAACTAAAAGTTATTTCCAGTACAAAATTTAATTGGACCAAACATTAGGGCTACCGGATTACCATATTTTCAAATTAAATCTGATAGAATTACTAAAATATATTTTTTATTTCTCTCTACAATTATCTTTCAAATATATTCAGCTTGTAACTAAAGTTAAAAATGAACTGACCAACTCTCTAAAATCAAGTAATGTTTTGGTTGATGAAGTTACTTCCCTTGCATAGCTCATTGCTTCAAACAAGTTTTTTTCATAGAGTCAGTATCAATTTCCCTGAGTTTCAAAGTACTGCCTGTTCATTTGCTTGCACCCGATGGGTCGATTCAGAATTTCCAGAAATAGCAGCAAAGACAATTTGAGGGCCACTCTTTCATAGTTAGTATTCACAAAAACACTGGCCAACTTTTTATACTAAAATTAGTCACATTCATGATTTATGAAAAGAAAGCGTCAATTGTAAAATTTTTTAAATGTACTAATTTTAGAAAAAAAAAGGTCAACTGGTGTTTTCATACATACAATTGTAAATTCTAACTAAATCTTATAAATGAATAGTACATTTACAATCAATGCTGCAGCAGGAATTAGACCAGTGTTGACCAAGAGGCCGTCTTAACATGATGCTGCCCTTTGCTCAACTGCTATAGACTGGTGGAAGCAGGTTCAATTCTTGCAATGGCCCATTTCTCTATTTGTTTTCCTATTTATACTGTCTAGGCCAATGGGCATTTACCATGTAGAAATGGGATCTTAGTTCAAAAAGAGTTTCTACTAAAAATAATGTATTTATAATTATTCTTCCGGATTAAAAATCCATACAAGGATATTTGCTGGACTACAGTTTGATTCATCACACCCAAGCTTTATAACAGTCCTTATGGAGCCTCAGTAGACAGCCCCCTAGTCATAATACTGTTACATTGGACACGGTGTAATATTTGCAATTTTTTTTTTTTCTCAAATCAAAGGTACGTCTCATATACCAACATATACAATATATACTTTTTTGTACCATCATTCATATTGGTAATTTTGAACCTCCAAGCAAAAGCTACGACACTCACCTCCTTGTGTTACATCGATGGTGATACGGATGTTGACGTTGAGATATTTCGGCTGTACAGCATAGAAGACCGTACGACCTCGGAGCAATGGATCTGAGCTTATTCCGCAGTCGATATGGTCCTCAGGATTAAAGCAGTAGTCCACGTCTACTTCCATACGGCTATAGCATTGGTGCCCGTCTGTCGACTCGCCTAAATACGAATCTTTACATGAAGAGCACTGGTACAAAGAGAGAAAAACAGTTTCAATTAAACGTACATCATAAGTATCTCAGTTCAACCATTCATCTATTCATCCTTCTCATATATACGCAATCGTGCATAAATTTTTTTGAAAAATCAGATGAATAATACGTTCAGCATTAGATAAACTAGCAAATTTCTGTATTTTTATAAATAAATAAATAAATAGACTTATCTATATCTTGAAGAAAAGAAAAAAATTATCATCTAAAGAGTACTCTGAGGGTGTATATCTCAGCCAATGCAGGGGGAGTAATTATGCATGGATCCGGCCCAAAATCTAATCACTTCTTCTATGGCCTATTGTCCGCCTCTCCACGAAATTTCATTGGAATTCATAGAGAACTTTTAGAGATATTGTGTTGGCAGTCATGAGAATATACATAAATGGATGGGAAATATCCCATTACCAGAAATTTCATAGAAATCTATCAACTACTTTTGAGGACAGATGGAAAGAGAGAAAGACAGACAGACAGATGGACATATGGATGGACACAACCAAGTACAAATACCTCTCTAACTTTGTTGGCAAAGATATTCAATTCATATTTTCTATCAAAGCATGATGAATGGCCTATGATCTGTCTCTACAGACAATGGAACGTCCTCTCCAAGGCATACGTGGACAAAGCCTAGGGAGGCACTGGGACACACAGTCATCAGAATCCCCTTCTCAACCTTGCTAATGTAGTCAAGAGGAAAGCTCGACTACAGGAGCTGCTGGAAGGATATCAAATAGACTTGTTCCTTCTAAAGAAATTAGTTCATGAGCCATCAATTTGCTGACGGTCATCATGAATGTACAGTTGGCTGATGGTTACTACAGATACTAAGAGTGTGACAGACTCAGTTGGAAGAGAGAGGGGAGAGAAGAAAATTAGGTAGTTTAATTAGATGGAAGGAGAGAAGGGAGAAAAAAGTCTGAAAGTTGAATGTACTTGAAATGGGCTTTTTCAACATCAGTTAATTGTATCATTAAGCCAGTTTCATCTCAGTTTTGGTGGAATTGACATAAGAAAATTGAACTGTAGACATCAAAGATGGCGAGGGGTTCTTTCTTTCTCATATGTGTGCTTATTTATTTATGCTTGTGTTCCAGCACACATGGCCATACTGTTTTGTCTCCTGACCTGAAAATTGGCATCAGTACTCCCTCTAAAAATTCTTTCTTCATTTTTGGAAAAAAAAAAACTTTGCCCTTTCTGGGCCCTATTCTGAAGGGTTTAATAATAATATCTAGATTCTTCAGAATCTAGATGTTTCTGCTACATTTTTAGATGTTTTCTCATGGAAAACACCAATGATGTCATAAATAGAATTTATTCTGACCATATTTATTCTTCAATGGAATTTTTTTACATACATGACTTTGAATTTTGACACAATGGTTGATCAACTATTGACTGAACAGCTGTGATGGTAAGTTTCTAGTTAAATTTGGTATGACCATTATCTAAATATTTAATTATTTAATGAAAGGGTAAAAAGGCTGGTGGATGATATTGATACTATAAGTGTGACAGACAAGGCTCTTATCATATATGATGATCAAAAAAAATATTTTTAATTTGAGAGTGATATTATCATCATCATCGGTCTTTTAACGTCTGTCGTTGGACATAGACCTTCCCCAAGATTTGCCACACTTCTTTGTCATGGGCGTCACGGAGCCAGTATTTCCTGAATTTGTCCAGTTCATCTCTTCATCTTGTATTTTGTCAGCCACGGTTTCACATGTGATCTCTGGGGATCCATGTTGCGAGATGTGATGTCCATCAGTTGTCTGTCATTCTTGCAACATGGCCTGCCCATTGCCATTTAAGTTTTCTAATAGATTCTATGATGTCTCTGACTCCGTTTTTTTCTTCCTTATATACTGTACTGTCTTGCGATCTTTCCATATGAGGTTTAGCATGATTCTCTCATGTGCATGTTGCATGCTTCTCAGTTTAGGGGTTTACTGGGATAATTCACAGAAAAAATAAGGATGTCACAAAGGGCAAAAAACAAACCTTTACTTCTTACCTGATTTTTGTAACAATTTTCCTTATCCTTGTCACATTTTGTCTCAGTGTTGTTCTTACAGTTACATTGTGTGCCAGTGGTCTCTTTGCAATCAAAAGCATGTCCATTACACATACACCTGCAAGGAAGGGAAAAAATATATTTTCTCAAATCTTAACCCTGAAGAAATGTCAATTTTTTAAAGCTCAGGGAATGGGACTGATCCAATTGTTTAAAATCATGATTGAATGACATACAATGAACCTTTGCTTTAACGAACCTTGAGATAAAGAATTTTGTTTTCAATAATCTCATGGATCCATTCGAACTGATTTTGGATTTACCAATCAAAGTCTGATAATTTCAGTGAACATGTGGACTATAATAGACTTTCTACTTATTTACAAAACAAAGATCAATGAATGTACCAAACATGTGGACTGTAATGAACTTTGTACTTATTTACTGAATAAAGTTTGAATGTAGCAAACATGTGGACTATAACAAACTTTCTTCTTATTTAGCAAAGTTTGATGAATGTAACGAACATCTGGACTATAACAAACTTTCTACTCACTTACCAAATTTTCATGAATGTAGCTAATGGGCAGACTATAATGAACTTTCAACTTATTTACAAAACAGAGTTTAATGAATGTAGCGAACATGTGGACTATAACAAACTTTCAACTTATTTACTATACAAAGTTCAATGAGTACTCCGAACATGTGGATCATATGCGGCAAATACATGGACTATAAACTTTTTTCCTTATCATGGAACGATATTCTTTGAATGCAGCAAACTACTGAAATTCTTATCAACAAAACAAGATGTGATCATCGAGTATAACAAATTCCTGGCTTTAACCCCCTCAGCCATACCCTCAATTAGCTTGTTTTAGCGAGGGTTTACTGTATTTGTTATAAAAGCGAAACATCTGAAAACACTATCAAGAATCCAGCATAACAAGTGTTGCTCATTACAGCAAATTACATTTCCTTAATCATGGTATTAAAATAAGTTTTCCTATCCAGTCATTTTCGTTGCCGGCTCCATCCTCAACAAAATGACTTTTATTATTACTATCATTCTTTGCTAACAGTCTATTCTCATCCCTAAATCAGGTTTTCTCAACATGGGTTTCAACGGGAGGCATAGAGCAACTGTGTAGAAAATGGTAGGTGTTTTGAAATTTTGGAGGGCAGTATAGAATTTTGAGTACCAGTCTTTAATTGACCATAAAGAATGAGTCAACATCAATATTTTCTATTATTTATTTACCAAGCACCATTGTGATATCATTATCATATAGCTACATTTAACCAAACACAGATATTGCATTGATGATATCTAAAAATAGTATAAATGGTATTATTCCTATATTTTCTTATTAGCTTTCAATGGCTCCCTCTTCTTCATAAATTTCACTCCAGCACATTGGGATGCTCAACCCTCATAGAAAGTGCATTAGCCCAACAGCATCTCACACCTTAGCAGCTCACCTTCTAGAAATAAAGCCTTAAGTCTTTGGGATCAAGTCAAGTTCTCTGTTTGAAGAAATTTCTAGAAATCAGTGATTTTTCGAACTTTGAAAATAGTACCATCATGCATAATTTCATTCACTTATTCAAAATGGTTTTTACTCACGGTCTGCAAGCATTGTAGGGTTTGTCTTCACTTAAACGGAAGAAGCCCATCTTGCATCTTTCACAACGAGGGCCTTCTGTATTGTTTTCACATTTCTTGCAGATCGCTTCTGTTGTTCTGGGACCTCGGCCCATAAAACTCTGGATGAAAAAAAAATTTGTTTGTTCAATTATAAACATCAATAATTCAAGTCTATACAAAATACCTGCTGGTTAGCAAGTAATCAATCGGTATTAGGTTGCAGGTCAGTGTGATTTAGTTTGTAGGTATATCAATGTTTATTTACAGCATCCTCTGATTATAACACACTTTCTTTGGAGTTCATTTTAACTCTCAAATTCATATAAGACAAGTCCAGCTGCTTCAATGTCAAACTCCTCTCTGGCAAAAAGCTTATAAATTTTTTAAATATTTAGACTAAAGAAAAAAGATTTTTCCTTAAACTGAAAAAAATCTTCAAATTTGGCCATGAAAGGGGACTTAGTAAAATAGCATCTAGATATTTTTCTAGATAGATGGCATGAAAATCTAGATAATTCTTGATATGAAAATCTGTCTCTCTCTTTTCCTTTCTCTCACTATTCATCAATAAACTTTTTATTTTTTCATTTTTTTAGTCTAAATCAGAAGTCTGAAATTGTCATTGTTACTAGATGAGGAAAATGAAGTCAGAACTCAGTAGGAGTTTGTCAATTTTCAAATCTTAAATCAAAAGAATAACTTCTGATCAGAGTTACTTCCCTTGCACTTTCAAGTAATTTAAAGAAAATCTCTTCATTCAATTCATAAAAGAGCTCCATTTTCTTGAATTCTATTCATCACAGAGTTCCATGAATTTAAGAGTTAAATCGAAATCAAATCTATACACAGTGCTTTTGGATGAAAAAAGAAAAAAGAAAGTGAGGATGTGGGGTAGAGGTAACCACTACTTACTTCATAAGTCTCTTTAATCGAATGTGGTCCACTCTCTTTGGTGTTTATACAGATCTTAGTATGGTTGTTGCAATACTCAAAACAAGACTGGCACTGACCCCCATTCCGTGGATCTCCAACAAATAAAGGTCTGCATTCTTGACACTGGGGGCCCTGAACGAAAACAAAAAAATTTTATTAAACAGAGTCAATCTTAAAATTTAATTATATGGACTCTTTCCCTTTTTAACAACAGTGTTTCATACATCTGTAATCTTGTTAGAACAATTTCAGCTATGAGAATATTGATTTGTTAGAGACAACAGCAAAAATGCAACTTTTTCTCTAGTTTTCTGCTCTCAATTTTATTCACTGTTCAAAGATAGGTAAAGAAATCAAAAATTTTCAAACTGAACATCACGTATTCAATGATGTCAGTGAGTTGGATGAGATGAGTTAGCCAACACCTGAAGTAAGTGATCAAATCAACAGACACACGGGCCCAATGAGGTGATCAGTTCAAAAGACACACGGGCCCGATGAGGTGATCAGTTCAAAAGACACACAGGCCCGATGGGGTGATCAGTTCAAAAGACACACGGGCCCAATGTGGTGATCAGTTCAAGAGACACACGGGCCCCATGAGGTGATCAGTTCAAAAGACACACGGGCCCCATGAGGTGATCAGTTCAAAAGACACACGGGCCCGATCAGGTGATCAGCTCAAAAGACACACGGGCCCGATCAGGTGATCAGCTCAAAAGACACACGGGCCCGATCAGGTGATCAGCTCAAAAGACATACAAGCTCAATAAGGTGATCAAATCAACAGACATACGGGCTGAACAGATATACAGGTTCAACGATGAGATCAAATTTATTGTTACCTACCTGCGTGTTATGCAGACATTCTGTGCATATTTTTGTGTGTTTTTCGCTCTTACACTCACTGTGGTTGTTACATTCACATTGTACAGAGCAGTTGTTTCCAACCCAGCCAAATTTACACTTGCATTGGTCTGGGCTGGTGCACTTGCCATGAACACAGCCTTGATTGCAGACTGGTTCACATATATGGCCTCTGAAATGAGACAAAAAGAAAAGAATCATTTTTATTTACACAGCTACCCTCATCTTTCACCAATCAGCCATCCAAGCATTGATATCAATAGCATCTGGGAACCTCTCATCATAAGACTTCTCAAAAAAAGAAAAATAAATAAATAAATAAAATGAAATAAAATAAAAATATCCAATGCAAGGGAAGCAACTCAGAAGTTGGTACCGAAAACACCCTAGATATACAAAAAAAAAAAAACACAAACGTGATATGTCCAGCAAACGCTCCATAGAAGTGATTACACTATCTAGAAGCAACAACACCCGATGAAGACCGGAGAGTACGCAGCCAAAACATAATCAAAAAAAGAACACATAGATGAGTAAAATAGTCCAACTGGAAACTTAATTCAATAAGACTAATGCTCAAAACTAATTCTTATCTATTTTTAAGTCTTTGATCCATAAATCTTCTTCTGTAATTTTCTGAGTGAAAATAATGATAAATAAGATTAAGTAAATTTAAACCAAATTCTAACTCTAGATTAATTTGATATTATTCTAACTTTAATTTTAGATTTAAACTAAAATTTCAAAATAACTCTGATATGTGGGAACATATTCATAAACACATGCAACTGCAATATCTATGCACCAATTATCTCTCAGCCTTACCCTTTTTATTTTTTTACACATAAATACAGGTATTAAATCAGTTTGAGAACAAGCTGGATTAAACATTATTTGATTCCCATCTATTTTATTGATTATTTTTTGGACGACAATTTATTCCAACCATTAGGACAGGTATTTAATCCAGTGATAATAAAGTTCCATATTCTTGCTAGTTGACTCGTTGATAAAATTGTAAAAATGTGATTTTTTTTTTTTTTTCTACACTCAAATCTAATAATACGACCTCACAATTTTGGTCCCAATTTTTTTTATAATGAAATTCTTGCATTGGCTATATGGCTAACTATGGTATACACATAAACATATTTCTTGCTACGATGCATCTAATATTGAGGGAACATTTAAATACATGTTAAGCTGAATGCATATTAAGAACTGGAAACCCTTAACTCAGCTTTGGTTTAATGAAAAGGAAGAGAAAAAAATGTACTAAAAGGGCTCACTTGATCCTTCAAGCTTGAACTTATACATGACTAATATGGTATACTAATACATCTCTTACTAAAATGCATCTGATATGGACTGAACATTTAAATACATAGTTGAATGAGTTTGGAAATTATGAAAAAAATGGGTTTTTTTAAAGGACCAAAAAAACAAAATATTGAGTTGAAAAAAAAATCAAAAGATACTAAGATTGAATTCATTTTTGTGCTGAATTTTTTTAATAATAAATTTACCTCTGTAATTCAAATTGATAAATCATAGTTTGCAGAATTTTTCTAAATAGCAGAAATTTTTCTCTCATATCATATTCCAAATCCTTTCCAAAATTTTTCTAAATGACAGAAATATTTTTTTCATATCATATTCCAAATCCTTTCTTGAAAGTTCTTGTTTGAAGTTTCTTGACATTTTGACAAGACATGTAGCTCAGAGCACATTACTGAAAGTCTTTCATATTCCTCTCTTAAAAGGCAACTCTCATAGCAGAACATCAAAGGCTATGAGATTAGGTTTCTGTATTGAAAGGCATATTTGGTGTGGTTATAATATAATATTAACTGGAGATAAGTTATTAAGAAAGTTGTGCAATGAGCTTAAGATGCCATGAATCAATTTTGAGGCCAGATTTATGTACATTTACAACTCATGCATTTGAACTATTTCTCCAGACCACCCAATATCTCCAATGGTTCTCAATAAATTTCAATGTGGACTAAGGAGAGAGTGATTCATCTTGGGGGACTTATCCATGTAATCACTTTCACTATATCATATTTATATATTCACACCATCCAATATCTTCGAAAGTTTTCAAAGACTTACAATGAAATTAGTAAGAAAGGTAGGCTATGGATTCAGTTCGGAGGGTAGATCTACATACACTTACTTTTCCTGCATCATGGATATACATCTACATGATGCAAAATTCAGAAAGTTGTATATTAAAATCACGTCAATTTTTGCAGAAGTAAGAAAGGACTTACTCAATTTCAGGAGTTAATCCATGTACAGTTACTAACCGCCTCCAAAGATTCCAAAAAAATTTCAATGAAATCTTGTGAAGAGGCATGACATGGACTAAAGACGGAGTGTTCATTTTGGGGAGTGGACTAATATACAGTTACCTCCTTTCATCACAGCTATACATCCAGAACAGCCAAAATCTGGAAGGGTTTCCAATGAATGTTATTTTGCAGAAGGGTGCTCCAAGTGTTATGGAGTGAGTGATACAATTTTATACCATTTGAGGGAAATTTTAGAGAATGTAATAATGGGGGAGTGATTCACTTTTGGGAACCGATCCTGTATCATAGCTAGACATCTATACCAACCAAAAATAACTCCAAAGGTTTTCACTGAATATCAATTTCCTACAAGCGTTTTTGAGAAAAAAATGAAATGGAATCAGAGATACTAGAAAACGAAAGCATTCTTAAGAATTGTATTATGTCACAGTACGTTACCAGATGGGCAAAAACATTTTTTTTAGTACAACTGGATTAACATATGAATTGGCTACCAACAAAACCATACTTAACAACATCTCGTTTAAAATTCAGTTCAACCAGAAAGTATAGTTAATTTGAAATTTTACAATTCCGTCCTTTTTCTCCTTGGTTTCTATGAATAATCTCCCTTGGCCTCCATTTTAGAATTAGTGAAATTTAGATATGAAATATCTGAATATAAATATCTGAATATAAATATCTGAATATAAATATCTGAATATAAATATCTGAATATAAATATCTGAATATAAATATCTTAACTTAGATATGAAATATCTAGATTTAGATACATTAAAATCTAGATATTCCAAAAAATTTCAGGCTGCTCCACATACATATAGAATATATAAATTCAGATATGAAATATCTAGATTTGATAATCTAGATTTGAATATCTAAATTTAGGTGAAAAATATATAAATATAAATACTTAGATATTAAATATCTAAATTCAGATATTAAATCTAAATTTTAATACAATATATCAATCAAAATATTTCATATCTAAATTTAGATATGAAATATCTAAATTGGCAGTACTGAAGAGAAGTTACCAAAATACCTCAAAGCTGTAGTTTCATACAATGCAGAAAAAAATTTTACATTACAATTATGGCAGGCGGCTCCAGTAAATCCAGCCCCTTTTGAACATGCACCTTTGGAATGGGTACTGTACAAGTGGTTATAATTTTTAAAATCTTAGCCAAAGAACTTGAGTACTCACCGTTTCCTATATCCTGGCTTACAGATACATTTGAAAGATTCTGGGGTGTCAACACATTGTTCTGTTGTAGAGTCACATGTATGATGCGAGTTCTTACATTCATCTTCTGGAGGACATTTCACAAACACCCAGGAAATTTTCAAGGCCTGATTTGGATACTGGTCTTGGATTTTTTCTAAAGAAAATGAATAAATAAATTAACTCTCAAATTCATTAAAGAAAATTGA
The DNA here is from genome assembly GCA_963457665.1 of Thysanoteuthis rhombus. Taxonomy (NCBI): domain Eukaryota; kingdom Metazoa; phylum Mollusca; class Cephalopoda; order Oegopsida; family Thysanoteuthidae; genus Thysanoteuthis; species Thysanoteuthis major. Next base: position 19,252,275 of record OY735240.1, on the reverse strand, counting down.
ATATCATTATCAAGGGATATAATTTACAGTTGAAATTATCTCCCTTTAATCATTAGGTGACTTTTTTTTTAATTTTAAAACATTTCTCAACTAAAAACAGTGGCAGAGGATAAATAAACTCTTTAATCCATTAAAAAAATTCAGATGTCATCAAGGGATATAACTCATGATTGAAATTGTCTCCTCTTAACCATCAAGTGACTTTTTTTCAAAAGCTGGGATAGAATTCTGACTGGAATAGTTGGAGAATCTTGCTAATTTCTTTTTCCTCCATTTTTTAGTCATTTCCAATGCAATTTAACACATTTTATAAGTGCAAGCCATCCAGTTTATACTTAATAAGAAATTCTGATAACTTTTAGTGATTTTTTTCACCCATTTTTCCATTCGGAAAGCATACAACAAAACATAACAAAGGAAACATGCATTTCTGGTTCAATGTTGTTTAGGCACATAAAAAAGCACTAGTGTGCAAAGTTTATGAAATAATTTTGCTGAGAAAGATATTTCGATTATAGAAAGAGCATGAGCTCAGAAGGACATTTTTGGTATGTCTGATGAGATTTTCAAGAGAGTCCGATCTGTGAGTTGTGTTAAATAGTAAATGTTTGTATTTATGCACATTGCAATGTTTTTACGAATCTTGTATCTGTTTTAAAGTTGATGTGTAAATATTGCGTATAATTGGAGATGCCTTAACAAGGCACAATAAATAATAAATAAACATCGCAGGGCCACAGTTGCCTGAGAGTAGTTCATTAAGAGAGCAGGAATGAAGGGAGAAAAAAAAGTTAGGCTGAGTATTTCTGTTTTTTTTGGTAAATGAATACATTCTTCAGTCATTTTGATTTTAAAAAGTGAAAAAATATTGAAATTGTTGTCTGCTTCTTTGATTTTAAATTCAGTTAAATAAGAGAGCAGGAAAGAGGGGAGAAAAAAGGATAGGCAGAATATTTCTGTTTTTCTGATAAATGATATATACGTCAGTCATTTTGAATCTAAAAAGTGAAAAAATGTTGTCTGCTTCTTTGATTTTTAAATTCACCCTCAGCAGCTGCCACTTAGCCATAGCCATTTTGAAACAGGAATGTCACCATTGCCAAAGAAAGTTACCAAGCAGACAATATTTGACTGGAGATGCTGACAGAGAACTGACAACAAAAAAAATGATAAATCCACGGTTGGCCACACTTACCTGAGAGATGTGTTGAGCCATAGGTGATGTTGGTTTCTGAGCAGAGACCATTACTGGTTCCTGACAACCCACCAGGCATGCAAAGCCCTCTTCCATCAAGTTGAGCCCCAAAAGAACACCATCCACAGCTGGGAGTAGAAATACAGCGAGAGCATTGCTGGATTTCCATGCACCGAACAGGACAGTGGTTATATTCTCGGAACAAGGACCCACATTCCCCTGCCGAGCAATGCAAGGGGATGTAAGCTGGGGGTATACACTGAAATAAAAAATAAAATTTTTTAAAATAGCATTACAAAAGAAATAATGAATCACCACCACCTATATAAGCTCTGTTGGGGGTGATCAATTAAAAATTTGAAAAATAGGGTGATCAGTGAATGAGTTACTTCTCTTGCCTTTTGTTGGACTCTGATCACTTAAAAGGTCTGAATTGGAAGAAATAATTTTTTTTAAAGCGGGTACAAACCAGTGTCTAATTTACCATAAAGTTAAATTGCATATTGAACCCCCTATTTAAAAACCCACATTGGAAGGGGATTTTCAACAAGAAAAAAAAAAAAAGTATTCCAAAGGAAATTAGGAATCACCACCGATATAAACTCTGTTGGGGGTGATCAATTAAAAAGTTGAAAAATGGGGTCATCAATGAATGGGTTATTTCTCTCGCCTTCTGTTGGACTCTGATCATTTAAAAAAGGGTCTGAATTGAGAAAAAAAAATTTTTAAAGCAGGTACAAACCAGTGTCTAATTTAGCATGAAATTAGATTGCATATTGAACCCCCTATTTAAAAACCCACATTGGAAGGGGATTTTCAACAAAAAAAAAAAAATATTTTTGCTGGAGACGTGAATGAAGAAAATTCCAAGATTCTATTATGAATGGTAGGGGCTGGACAAAGTCCTGATAGATACATCTGAATGTCAGCAGAACACATGAAGAGCCTAAAACCCAGCAACAATGATTAAGCCAGTCAATTGTGGGTAGCGGTGATCAATGAATAATGTACCTTTATTTCCAAGCAGAAATTATTTCATAGTGAAATCATTTTTGACACACTTTGAAATGAGGAAAATGCAAAATGTTTATTGCAAATATTACCTTCTTAAACAGAATCAAATCCACAATAGTCAAATCGTTTAATTACCATATATTTTGGACTATACAATGAATGGTTTACAACATTTAGTGTTATCTTTGGGCTTTGTTTTTAATTTTTCTGCTGCTTAAGCCTATTTTTAGCCATTTCCTAACCATTTAAAGACATATCTATCCACTTTTAGCCCAGCTATTTAGACATAGTTAGAGGGAGAAGTGGATTCTTGCCTTTCCTAAAGTCATTTCAGCTAAATAAATGCAAGTACAAGCACTCATCTACAAAACATAGTTTCATTTACCCTCTTTTCGTTATGACATTCTTTAAGAAATCTCTCATATTTTCCCAAGAGTTACTTCCCTTTTTAGGGAACTCTTCAATTTTTGAAATAACTGAATTTGTCTCATGTCAAAGTTATGGTTATTTGAAATTCAAGAAGCTGAAATAATTTTTTTTTTTTTTTTAAATCAAACCTAAAGTGTCACTTAATATCCTTGTATTTCATATATACTATCATCCTGCTGTTTGTAAAACTTTTCAATATTTATTAAAAAAAATAATAATAAAATTAGTGACAATAGTCAATAGGTCTATTCAGTATCAAATTGTATAAAACTTTAAATAAAAAAGCAACTGGAAAGTATCCAACAAAGAATGTATAGCATATCTAATTTTTCCAATTCAGGCAAATTGAAAAGAAGATATGTTGTGGTTTTAATTCAAATAAAATAAATCATTTTTTTGTTTAATTATCTTGTTAGTACATATGATATATACACACTCGAGGGGCAAACCAAGTGAAAAATGCCAACAGAGAGAGGGTTAGGAGTACCAGTCTCCGCTACTCTTTAACAAATTTATCTCTTTAATAATTGATTTATTAAGGGAATCTGGTAAATTCATAAGATCTTTGAAATTGATGAGATTTTTAAGATGTTTAATTTCTACATTTTTTTTTTTTTATTTGTATTCATTTCAAGATTCAAATTACTCGCAGACCTTGCCGTCGGCATATTGAGGCCGGCACTCCCGTAATAAAAACTGATTATATATGTTTCTGTTTCTGTTTACAGTATAAAAATGTTGTTTTTGGTCTTCATTCAGAAACAGTGTGAGAGTATCTTGGCCATGAATGTCCCAACAGTGTGGCCAATTTATTACTTTTCACATTAAATACAGCACTAAATGAACACACTAGGGTATTTTTGCCACTTTTTAGTATGGTTTTGACTATTTTTAATATCTTTTGGCTATTTTTTTGTATACCGATGAGAAATGACTTCTATGAATAATTGTTTCTATAGTAAAATCAGTTTCACTAAATACTGTTTGAGTTAGAGTCTCTGTTTTCAGGAACCTAACTATGTTGTTGACCGGGGAGTACTTGATGTCTCGGATAAAAGTCAAACATGGGTTTTCAATGCCACATCACCACACAGAACCTCTTACGTAACTATGCAAAATGTCAGCTAGGAATCTGATTTCCACATCATTTTCATAGGATTGGTAAGTAATCCTATGTCCACATTTCTGTACACGTATTTATGAAAAAAAAGCAAAAATGGCAAAAATATGGCAAAAATGCTCAAAAATGGCCAAAGATAGTCATGATTGGCCAAAGACGGTCAAAAATTGCTAAAGGTGTCAAAAATGGCCAAAGACAGTCACAATTGGCCAAAGACGGTCAAAAATTGCTAAAGGTGTCAAAAATGGCTAAAGACAATCACAATCGGCCAAAGACGGTCAAAAATTGCTAAAGGTGTCAAAAATGGCCAAAGACGGTCAGAAATAGTCAAAAGCATTCAAATACGGTCAAAAATGGCCATCTGAAATCAAGAATGGCCAAAGTAAGCAAAAATGATTAAAAATTACCATAAACCATCAAAAATGGCCCAAAACACGCTCAGCTAAATTGAGAAATTGGAATGAGGTTCCCATTGGGAATTAACAAGTGAGAATACCAGTTAACACGCAGCTATGGTGACAAAAATTCTTATCAGGCACAAACCTCTTTCAGTTTCTCACTCCAGACACAGTGCTGGGATCCACCTTCTGCCCCATGGGACGACACGCACTTCTCGCAGGTTTTGTTCCGGTAGCACTGAGTGGGGCACTGCCTGGAATGGTACTCTCTGTCAGAAAGTTCACCCCGTTGGATCCCTTTAATGACACAACTCCATGAATACTGCGGATTCCCACTGAGAATACGAGTCATTTCACCTGAAATAGGGGAAGAAAAGGCAAAGGTAAAATTAATTTTTTTTTCCAAATCTTACCTGGTTTTCTGCATCTATACCAAGGTTTCTCAACCTTTAAAATGTGATTACCCACTTTTGTCAATAAGATTACTACCTCCCTCATCAAAGTAAGGATAATTTCAAATAGTTATTATACTTTGTATATAATTAGACAGCTTTATGATAAGAATTTGGTAATTGTACAAGTAATGGCTGCAATGCATTTGTCACTTATAAAGAGCAAGAGAGAATAATAAGGACTTTTATTTTTATTTGATAGTCGAATTACTTACCTGTGCGAATAACCTGACGGGTCCACATGCACTTCTTAGAATCATGACAGGAATGGCAATTAACCGCATTGCAAATGATTCCATCACATTTGGACATGTCTCGAAACTCCTCTTGGGTACGATTGCAAGGATTTTGGTCTCCACAGTTCTGGTTGTGTCGAATACATTTTCCGACTTTGCAGTGCTTACACCATTTGCACACCTGAAATTGGTCGTAGTTATTTGACAATGTGGAAATGACGGATAGAGATAAACGTCTTACATCTTAAAACTTTGATTATTAAGATAAAACTTCACGCATTTCGCCCTCACATGGGCATCATCAGAAGTATGTGCAGAACAGAAAAATACTAAGTGCAACCAGTTACATGTTGAGAATAAACTAAAATGAACAGGTTGTTGTCTTTATGTCAGATCATTTCTCGAACATAACATTTCGGCCGTTGAGCCAATATTTTTCGGCAACGGCTAATTGAGCTCACCCTTTGTTACTACTTTCTGGTGAGCCTGTTTTGAAATCAGTGTTGTCCTTCTCCTAGACTGGTTGCCTCTAAAGGCTAGAGAGCTCAGTCTACCCTGCTATTTCATTCATAGCTGGAGGGGGAGAAGATATGGATTCATACCTTGATTGCCAAGATTGAAATTCAGTGTTGCCAACTTGAAGAATATTTTTGCGCTAATTTAATTGCCAAAAAGCTCTAAATAAAATTTTTAAAATGGTCAAAATGTTTAAGCACTTGACATGAACATAAAAGCCTTGGCCTGATTAGGGACTCAACTCACCTTCAGTTGTCCCGTCGTTAACCATTACACCACTTGCACATCCAATGTTTATTAAAACTTGAATTCATACAAGAAAATTCGGTACTCATACAGGAGTGGAGTCCAATAATTAAGACAAGATAAAATTCACCTTGAATGTTTTTTTTTTTGAGGCCAAATATACTTAGAAATAATGTCTTATCTATATATCTGTATAGTTATACAGTTGACCATCTCTAATCCAGCACTAATTCTAGCGTAATTTTATCTGTTGATGAGTTACATCCCATCGATCAGAGTTGAAGGTTTGATTTTCATTTGATCTTTCTTTTTTTTTTTTTTTATTAACCAACTTGTACTGATTTACAGGATATTTATATAAATTACCTTTCAGAATTTGGGTATCGAATTTCGGGTGTGCCCATTTCTTTCATACCTACTGTTAAGTGTATAATGACTCAGTGATCTGGCAAAATCACTAATCAGGCACCCTACACATCCAAAAGGTGCCAGATTAGTAATGGTCGACAGTACTTTTTATTCCCTTCTACCCTGATTTACTTTTCCTTCCTTTCACCCGTTTAAAGCTTCCAAAATCTACTTGAGCTTATGTTTTTAAGCACAGAAGATTTTTTAATCTTAATTTTAAAAGAAAACTAATTTTCTATTTACATCTTCCATGCATGAAAAACGTTAGCTCAAATAGATTTTGAAAGCTTTAAACAGGTGAAGGGAAGAAAAAGTAAATAAAAGCAGAGGGGATAAAAAGTATAATAACCCTTTTGTAAGGGATAATTTTCATATACATTCGGACTCAAAATTTTTTTACAAATCATTCAAGGGAATAATTTTCTTGTCACAACTGTTGGACCCCACTCTTGTATGAGTATTGAAATTTCAAGTGTTAATGTCAAAGGGAATAAGTACTGATCAAGTTACTACCCTTCCAGATTCTTAAAATTTATTTCTTATTCTGTCATAACAATTTTAGTAGACTTCATTAAAAAATTCCAATGACAATCAAGCGCGGTTTATGAATTTAAAAGTTAATTCAATTCAGAAAGAATTTCTGTAGGATATTACCTTATGTATATTCTTAAACTCAGGGTAGATGGCCAAACATTGGTCACACGTTCGATATTGGTTGCAATCTCTTTCCAAAAACCATTCTCGGTCGCACACTCGGCCTTTGCTGATATTTCCACTGACGCAACTTGAAAAGGATAAATAGAAACAGAGATAAACCCACTGTAACCGAACGGTCACTATATCCAAAATATCCATCTAAAAAAATATAATGAGGATTATGTTCCAAAAAAGCCTTTCAAACAGTGAAATTATTTATCAAATGAGTTCAAACAGAAATAAAATTAATGGGATGATTTTTTTTCGGATGGGAGGGGGCTATTATTTAGCCTTATTCAAAAATGTTAAAACAGGACTAAAAGTCTAACTAGCATTAAATCAAACATTTTTTTTTCTGTACGCACTTATAATTTATAAGTTGAAGAAATATCAATTATATATAAAGGTATGGACATCTATATGTATGTTCCAAGATGTAGGCTAGAGTTTTACAACTAAGAAACTGAACTCTACGGTCTTCATCAGGTATCATCTGGTAGGTGTGGGGAAGTAACGAACCGAACCCTTTATTTTAACCAATGGGGGTATATAAACGGCCGAAAATTTGTATGAAAAACAACCAAGATGAGGATGGTCAGAATATTAATAGAAATAATAATAATACCTCATCTCAAAAAATTCAGAAATATACTAAGAAACTGAAATTTTGTATAGGGGTACATATTTTCAAGGATACGGTCATAAGCTAAGTGATTTTTTCAGACTGTGTATTTTCAGGAAAAGAATTTGGCTACGCCAGGTACTCTTGCTAATATAAATAGAAAAAAATAAATAAACAAAAGCACTTACAATTCCGGAAACCTATTACTGGGTAAAATACTGTATGTATGTTCCAAGATGTAGGCTAGAGTTTTACAACTAAGAAACTGAAATTTTATATCGGGGTACATATTTTCAAGGTGACGGTCATAAGCTATATGATTCTTTCAGACTGTGTATTTTCAGGAAAAAAACAAGGCTACATCAGGTTATCTTGCTAATATAAATAGAAGAAAAAACAAAAGAACTTACAATTCCGGAAACCTATTACTGGGTAAAATACAAAAAGTAAGAGCACCACTGCTAATCTTCACTTTGCAAGCAGAGCACTCGACGGTGCGTTTACACATCTCATAGTCATCGATAAGCTCGCATGTGTCCTCAGGAATACCAATCTTTAGTAACTTGGCACTTTCTACTCCGCTGAAGCCGCCCATGATGTAAAAGTATTTCTTCACAGTAGCAGCAGCAGCACCAAAGTACGATCGTAAATACAAGTTGATCTGGTTATCTGAAGAAGTCCAAATAAAGACAGTCTACAATGAGCTGTAATTCACACAAACTATCAAAAGAACAACATTATTACGCAGGTCCAGCTGGACAGGATAAATAAAATAAAATAAATAACTGGTCTGGTTGGTCATTCAATAGAAACCATCACGTGACCAACATCCTTTGGCAGAATGCCATGTTGGGGATGATCAATTAAAAAAATTGGAAGTTAATAGGAATGATTGAGTTACTTCTCTTGCCTTTTGTTAGGCACTAAATTATCCAAATTTTCAAACAGCAAGGGTGGACACAAACTGGGGGATCAATTTAGGAAAAACTTACATTGAAAATTGAACCCCCCCCCAAATTTCAAGTTCAACAGTTAAGGCTGGGCAAGTCAAAATACAGATATGCATGGATTCATAAATATATATATATATATATATATATATATATATATATATATATATATTCCCGAACACATGAATAACCTAAAACCGATATCTAAACCAACATAGCAGTGATTAAAAAAATTAAAAAATAAATTGAATCACACGGGATTTAACTATCCCAGCAATATTTGAAACCCATTCTTCAGAATTAAACACCCAACAAAACTGCTGAATAATAAAAGACTTCGATAATTTCTAGTCTAAAAATGAAAAAAATGATCAGCATTTTACAAAGCGTGTGGTGTGTCTTATAATCTTGGAGAAAAGACTCGTTACCCACCTTTAAAAGTGATGTTCTGCCACGTGTTGCATTTGAATCGGTACAGGAGAACGTGGTTTGTAGCTTTCCTGTCAACTGTCCATCCTCCAATCAAAAGCATGTAGTCGACTGTGTTGACAGCAACATGAAACATGCGAGGCTCGAGCTAGAAAGAAAAAACAAAGGAAGCAAGTTCTTAGTCTCTTCTTCACTTGATCTCGTATTTTAAATGCATTTTTTTTTTTAATATCCAATCTAATAGAAACAGAAATTCAATCAACAGAATTATTCTTTACTTGACATTGTACATCACTTTTTATAGCTTAGTCAGGCACAAGGCCTTACTTAGAGAGGATCTAACTCATTACAGGAGTAATGGTCTTCAAGATTAGCTGACATTGCTCAGTGGTTAATCACCTAATATTTGCTTACTTTAGCTTAGTCTGGCACAAGGCTATCAATATGGGGCACCTAATGAGGCTCAAACAATTCATGAGGTTGGTTATTGAATGACGAGACTGGGATTATGTAAGTCAAACCAGAGGATGATTGCAAAACCCACATGGAAAAATGAAAAGGTTAAACAACCCCTGAAAGTTTCAATCAGCTTCCGTCTTCAGTTCACTGTTACACAATGCTAGAGGTAGCTATTTTTTTTGACATATTGTAAAAAAGTTCACTTCAAAAATCAAGCAACTCAACAAGTTCAAAGTTTTGGTGAAATCAAACAAAACAGCTACCAAATCTTTTCATATGCTAACTCAAGTTCACAGAGAAGATTGCGCGTCACAAGTATGTGAGTTCTAGTGAAACAAGAGATTTAGTGAGAGTCAAGAGGATGTCAAAGATGACTCTAATGGCAATGGGCTGGCCATTTTGCAAGAATGAAAGACAACCAATGGACATCATGTCTCACAACATGGATCCCCAGAGATCACATGCAAAACCGAGGTCAGCAGAACACAAGACAGATTCAGAAAATACTGGCTCCGTAACACCCATAATAGAGAATTGTGGCGAATCCTGGGGAAGGTCTATGTCTGATGACGGACGTTAAAAGACTGATGATGATGAGTTAATTTCATTACTATTAGGATATTAAATTCATAGAAGAAAAATAGATATAAAATGCAATAACATCTTTTCTCATCCCTAACCCTGGGGTGTAAAGATTGCAAGTAGCAATTGTGGATAAAATAAAAGCCTACAAACCATGCTATCATCTGATGCCTGAAGAATGTTCCACTGCAGTTTATCAGGATCAAAAGTGTAAAGTTCTTTGGAAGGGGCAAATTTGTAGTACTTAGTAAACAGCATGCCCCCAAAGATATAAATAGTGGCCACTGCTCGATGGTAAATAGCACTGTGACCATAAATACCTGTGGGAGAAGAGAAAAAACAAAAACATGAAATTAATATTACAAGAGAAATTATGAATCACCACAACTCATAAATGCTGTGTTAAGGGTGATCAATTAAAAAAGTTGGAAAAAAAGGGGTGATAAAAGTAATGTTACTTCTTTCACGTTTTGTTGGGCTGTGATAACTAAAAGAGGTCTGAATTCTCAAAGAATAAGCGGGTACAAACTAGTGACCAATTTAGCATAAGCTAACATTGCATATTGATCCCCCACTAAAAATCTATTTTGGAGGGGAACATTCAAAGAAAAAAAAAATTCTCCCTACTCATTGAGAGGATTGTGTGTGTATGCAAAATTTCAGGTTTCTTTTCTGAATGGTAAGAGCTGGGCGAGATCTGGATAGATAGATACATTCATATAAATGTCAGAATATATGAATAACCTAAACCCAACAACAGTGACTGAACCTGTCAGTTGTGGGTAGCAGTGATTATTAAATGAATAGAGAGACATAAGAAGGGAAGCCAAAAGTTTATTTCACTAATATTTCTTTTTTCTAAATTTTGACAGCATGTAAAAAAAAAAAAAAATAGGGGCCTCTTTCCTCATCCTTCAGGGTTATTGAGGATTTTACCAGCATTATCATACTGTATAGGATAAGTGAGATTTTACAAGTGTTAATCTTATTTTGGTAAAAAAGCATAAAGAGACCCTTCTACGTCAGAAAAAATTTGAGGGGGTTTAGAAAAAGAAGACATGAAAATGGAGGGACAGAATTTTGCCATCCTAGAATTCAACCTGAGGTGTCATTAGTACAAGGGTATTACTAGTAGTTGCATCTATCAGGATTAGGGGCGGCTAAAGATAGCAGTAACACCAAATCTTGGTTAGCTAAGGAATTCTGAGGAAGCATTTTTCTAAAATTTTTTTTTCTGAATTCTTAAAGAACAAGTGGGCACAAAGCAGTGACCAAATTAGCATAAATTTACACAGCATATTGAACCCCCAGTAAAAACCTGTTTTGGAGGGGCTTTCCAGTCCAAACTTCTGTGGGGATGGGGCACTAAAAGAAACCTTAAGAAGCTATCATTGATTATAGCAGTCCCCCGCCCCAGGTAACATTTAGCAATGAATTTCCCTTTCCTGTCTAAAATAAATTATTGTCCGAAGAAAAAACAAAAAAAAAATGGATGGTTTGTGTGAATCTTATTCAGTCTGATTGCGCGCAACATGATATACCAATTCATGTGAAACATCAGACGACTGGTGACAGTGTGAAATGTAAACAACCCCAAGGATTATGGGCAGATAAGGTCACTGGAGGAAAAGTGTAGGTGTAATATATATATATATATATATATATATATATATATATATATATATATATATATATATATAGGTGTAATATATATATATATATATATATATGTATGTATATGAATAGGTGTAATATATATATATATGAATAGGTGTAATATATATATATATGAATAGGTGTAATATATATATATATGAATAAGTGTAATATATATATATATGAATAGGTGTAATATATATATATATGAATAGGTGTAATATATATATATATATATATATATATATATATATAGAGAGAGAGAGAGAGAGAGAGATAGATAGATGGATAGATAGATAGATAGATAGATGGATAGATAGATAGATGGATAGATAGATAGATAGATAGATGGATAGATAGATAGATGGATAGATAGATAGATGGATAGATAGATAGATAGATGGATAGATAGATAGATAGATGGATAGATAGATAGATAGATGGATAGATAGACAGATGGATAGATAGATAGATGGATAGATAGATAGATGGATAGATAGATAGATGGATGGATAGATAGATAGATGGATAGATAGATAGATGGATAGATAGATAGATGGATAGATAGATAGATGGATAGATAGATAGATAGATGGATAGATAGATGGATAGATAGATAGATAGATGGATAGATAGATAGATGGATAGATAGATAGATGGATAGATAGATGGATAGATAGATAGATCTTTCATCCTTTAAAAAATAGATCTTTTATATTCATCTTTTAGAAAATAGATCTTTATCTATTTTCATCTTTTAAAAAAGATCTTATCTAAAATTATCTTTAAAAAGTAGATCTTTCATTTAAAACTATCTTTCAAAAATACCAGCTTTGATTTGGGCATTGTTGGTCTAAAATGACCATAAAAACTCGAAAAAGCAATTTTTAGAAAAAACTAAAAAGACTGTTTTTAGATGGTGCTTAGTGGTATAGTCATACAAATTTTCAAGGTTGTAGCTCCATAAATGTGACCAGTAGCCGCCAGAGACACACACACAAAGATAGGGACACCAACACTTGAAGAAAAGAATCTGTAACCCACTTGGCTGGCTGGTTGGTTGGGTCATTTGTGGGGCTACAGTGATTTGATAAAATGATTTGACAGTCATCTCCAGTCCCATCCACCCCACGGTCATCTCACGTACAAGAAACATACAAGACAGATATTAAATCAGGGAATCAGTGAGAAATTTGATTTCCAGACTATCCTTATATGATCGGGAAGTTGGCATTTTTGTATTAGTATTTATTTAGCATTTTGAAATGGCCGAAAATGGCCAAAAAATGGCCAAAATGACAAATACTTCATTGGGAAATCGGAATTGGGTTTCTCTTGGTAAAAAACACGTGCTAATAACACGATCTTTAAGGCAGCCATTTTCAAGTAGGAACCAAAAGACTTACCAAGAGGAATAACTCCGCTCAGGTTTTTCCTATGATACATCTCCCAAGATGTTTCGGCAGAGTCATAGATCAGAACTTTATCCAAGAAATACTTTTCTGTGGAAAATCCTCCAATAACAACCAGTTTGATGTCCTGTACGTACGTAAGGGTGTGGCCAGCAACTGCTGGAAGCCACCAATCACTCTGAAAGAGAGAAAAATATCATAGAGAGTCAAATCATAGAAATATTTGGTTTTAATATAAATAGAAATAAAAGCTTCATGCTCTTGAAATAAGTCTTTTTTAATCACTGTATATTTCAGCAGATAAGGTGACCTCCAGGTAAGACAAGTCTGTATTTCATGGTTTCAAGTCATTGTTTTCGTATAAGGCTAATAGGAGGACCCCAATTCTTGGATGTTTTTTAAATGCTTCAAGTGTCATCTTATCAGTCAGTATATATGATAATTCATATTGTCTCATTGGCAATCCTTGTAAATCAGGTAAGACATGTAAATAAATAAGAGTTATTTCCCATTATGGCTAAAAAAAACTTGACTTCCATGAAGACCTAGACAGGAATTTTATTTGTTTTGAAAATCAAAATAGATTTGCAGAAAAACATAAATTAAAAAAGATTTTGAAAGCTTTAAATGGTTGCGGAAAAAAAATCAATAAGTCCGTGGAAGGGAAGTCCTATCGTAACTTCTATTCAGTTAGGAGAAAAAGTAAAAAGCAACCATAAAAATTAAGCTGAAGGTGAAAGGAAGTCATAAAAAAAACGATTCATAAAACTTCATTGAATAAAATTAAATGGAAAATATCTTTAATTGACTACTAGTTATGTTGCACAGACCCTGAAATAATACAATTTTTATCTTAATTTAATTTGATTTGATTTCAAAACAAACATAAACACAAACACCCATTAAATTGTAACGTAAATCTGGATACACATTTCTGCAATATATACCATTGTGTTTGTACAGGCATTATCAAAATAAAAATTTCAATAAGGATTAATTTTGTGAATGTCAAGCCACAAAATTTTTTCAAAATGATTCAAGGGGAATAACTTAATCTTTCTCATTGGACCCTACTCTTGTATCAGTACCGAAATTATAAGTAGATAATGCTTCATCTATTACTGGATACATCCTGTTATATTCTAAAGTGTGCACAAATAAGCCTTGAGTGTTTATCCAGATTGTCACATCCCTGACGGATATATTTCCCAAAACGGAATCAGCTAAATGGAATACATTGATACTAGTTGAGCAGGAAATGAGGTGTATAGTAAAATAATGGAATACAATCGAGGCTTTCCTTCAGACAAAGCCTTGAATACAATTTTACAATCACCAATTTTTTTGATAATTTTTCTGATTGCTACGTCACAGTGTGAACCTTGGGTACGGGGAAGAAATGCTGGAAATTTTGATCCAGGGGGTGGAGGGGAGTTGGTTAAAAAAGGTTGAAAACCACTGATCAAAAAAAAAAGTCAAGACTTATTCGTGGTTAAAATCACATTATTTCATTGATCGGATCTTTCTAAGGGGAGGTAATTCTTATTTCATGATACTCAATTACCTCCCTTTTTTTTCTCCAAAAGAAACTTCTATTGATAGTTGGGGGATATTTAATAATTACAGCTGTACGCAAACTGGCTTTTGTCGTTACTCTTCGTGAAACTTATTAAAAAAAGATATTTTAAAAAAATATAAAAAAGGGAACAACTTCGAGCGAGATGATGGGAACTACGTAATAAAGTGTGTAATTTTTTTTCAAGGTCAAATTCCTTGAACTTTTGGGTCATGATGGGTATCACCCCAAGTTTGAGTGTGTGTGTGTGTATATATATATATATATATATGTATATATATATATGTATATATATATGTATATATACACACAGAAGAAAACATTTGTCATAACCATTGTTAATGTTATCAAGATCAGTTGGTCCAAAACAACTTATTTGAAATAATTATACTGATCATATTAATTTTTAATGATGTAAATGTTAATAACTATGAATTTATAACAGATTTTATTGTTAATAGGCTACTATTGATGGCAGCTGTATTAGCCTTACAGCAATCCAATATGTGTGTGAGTGTTTGTGTATATATAAATGTGAATTATTGAATCTCCGTAGCCCTACAAATCGCCTGACAAACCAGCCAAGTTAACTACAGATTCTTCTCTCTTTGAGTGTCTGTGTCTATGTGTCCGTGTCTACAGGCTCTCCTGGTCAAATTTCAGGGCAACCATCTTGAAAAATACTACAAGACACTATCTAAGAAGAGCTTTGGGGAAAATCTCTATGATTATTTTGTTCCAATAATATCCAGATCTTGTGCTAGTAATTTTTAGATAATTTTAAATTTAAAAAAAAAAATTATTTTTTAATAATTATTGATAAATTCTTTTTCTTTTAAAGATAGTTTTAGATAAAAGATCAGTTTTTTTTACATACAAGATCAATTTTCAGATTAAACAACTAGTTTCAGTAAAACATCTATTTTCATTGTTTTGGTTCTTGCACCGGTTATTACTGTACCTGCTCTTTAGTCCATTTTCTCGATTCAATCGCAAATTTCCAGAATTCATTGGTAGCTTGATATTTGTCTGGATTCTTTCCAACTTGTACTATTCCACCATAAACAAATATAGTCTTCAGAATCGGCACACACACCGCTGCATGGTGGTATCTGAAAAAAAAGAAAAAAAAAAGATAAATTATATATATGTATATATATATATATTGAAAATATATATTGAGCACTTTTCAAGAAGGGTAACTCGTCCATTATAACCAATAAACCAATGCTCTTCCAACTCTGAAATGGAACACTCTGGTGGAGGGGGAATAGTATAGGGTAAATATATCACTTAAATTCAGTCTTACTGACCGTCCAGTTCTGCGTAGGGCAGGGGTAAAATGCCAGCCTATGGGTCTGGAGCAAAGGTTTCGATCCTACCTCATGGTACTGGATGGAATATCAGATAGTCTATAGCCATTCTGAAGAGTTGTAATACAACAAAACAGCTATCTGTGGATAACTCAATTGAATATTATCATATATACTAAACTAATGTTTTTGATCACTGAAGATCCCTTTCTTCCTGATTTCCAATATATTTCTACGGTAAAATCAGTTACATGGCATTTACGAGATATTTAAAATAGCCTTATTCTGTCAGTAACACGGTTGTGCTTCTTTAACATTTCAATTCATATTGAGAATTGAATTTCACTATCAAGGGGAAATAACTTCTGATTAAAGTTACCTTTGAATTTGGTTGAATTTTTCATTATTCTTCAATTCAATTCAAGACAGAGTTCTATAATCTTTATTCTATTCACGGAAGAGTCCCACTGTTAAACAATTACTAGCAGTTCATGAATTAAGAGTTAATAGGGTATTCAGAGAAAATGCATGAGAATGTTAGTATTTTCTTCATAATATTATGTAATAAATTTCAGCTATTTATCGATTTTTTTACTAATTTCTGATATTGTAAGAGAAAAAATGAACCATACATTTCTAATATATTTAATATAATACACTCTGTAAACCCTATATAACACAGAAGCCAGGGTTGATAATTTTTTATCGCATTAGAGCTGAGTCCATGTTGTAACAAATTTTTCATTTTCACAAACATTAAATTCAAGGTTAGGCTGCCCCCCTTTCAACTCCTATATTGATAAAAGGCCGACTCTCATAATTAGTGCAGACATCAAGACAAAAACATGGGAATGGGAGTAAGGTGAAGCTAGTCCGGTAAAAAGAGAGAAATAGATATGAAAAACCAAAAGGTTACACTTTGACAAACTTTAGATACATATGTAGTGAGTGACTTGTGAAGGAGTTTAACAATATGTTAATAATCTTTTTAGCGATAGATGAGAGGAAAAAGGGTGATGAGTTTTGTTTACTGACCCCTGAAATGTTATCTAATTCATTTTTTACAGTTGGTGTAACCTGATTCAGTAGGGGTCTTTCTATTCGTGTGTTTAGCTATTATTTTATGAACCAAATTTAATGTTTTGAAAAATAGGAGTCCAAGCTCATTCCATGTTATATTTAGCTGTGTTAGAATGGATCAAAAGGGGATATTATATTATGATGAATGATTGTTACTTCTGTTCACTTATGTTTTTCATTGGCTGTATTGAAATAATTTATAAGATGTAGAATTAATTGATAAATACAGGTCGAATTTTATGCTCAAATAAACATCGAAAATTCATCAAAAGACAAAGCATGAGTCAAAATGAGTACAAGAGAAACGTGCAGGTTCTAATGTTGTCATGAGCAATTAAGAGTCGTAAAAAGTGTGAATTGTGAAACATTAAGACTAGTAATCTGAATTTCATTTGATGGGTTGTATTGATCATTAAGAATATGGTCAGACTATTTCTCTTGTCTACATGTTGAAATATTCACGCCATTTCGGCCATGTTCCCTCTAGCCTTTGCTGAGTGTTCTTGGCTCTGGGAAGTGGAATCACTATCTAGAATGCCTTAAACATATGAAGGGAAATAGCACCTGAGACTTCTCATCAAAAAGGTCATTTCTGTAAAAAGAAAGAGGTCACCAGATCAAGGGGAAGCAACTTAAAATCTGGTACCAAAACATAATACAGATGTATATATAAAACATAACGAATTTTGAATTAAAAAAAAAATCTTTCGAACAGATGAAATGTGTCAAGTCGAATACAAACATGTAATCTCGGAAGTGATTCCACATACTGGGATAAAAACACTTAAAGGCCGGAGAATGAACAGCCGAAACGTTGTGAATAATTGAACTTATGGACAAAGGAAATAGTACAGCCATACGATACAAGATGGCAAATGATACTAACCTTCCGGTTGGTTCTTCGTCGGTACTGGCAATTACTTTCGACCAAACATAGCTAGTGAGATTGAACAGCCACATCTCACTGACAAGCCCATACTTTAGGGAACGGCCACCATAGAGATATAATACGTCATCTCCACAACTGATGAGACTGTGGCCCATACGGGCGAGGTGAGGTGGATAACTGTCATCTGGACGGGTCTCGGGGTTGAACAGGTACTCCGCAAACAGTGATTCAACATCATGACATCTGTGACCATCTGGGCACACGCACTGTGGAAATAAACGGAAAAAAAAAAAAATTTCTCTTATAAAGTTCTATGAAAAGTCTTAATAAAAGACACTATCATTGATAACATAATAAAAAAAATAAAATTATAATTTTGAAAATTGTGGCCACGATCACTAACCCGACCAAACAAAAAAAACAAAACAAACATAGTGACAAGGTATTCTTCCCTTTTCACTCTCCTGTCCGTCCCAGTGTCTGTTAAGCTGCTCTTGGTCACATTTTTTGGCATAGAGCCTTGAAGATTTACATGTGTAGTCCAGTAGCCATCTTCTAAAAGAAGATTCCTCATTTTTTTAGATTCGTCTTTTTTTACTTGGTTTAGGGGAGTGCTCAATACACAAGAATAATCCATCATAAAATGGACACATTTATTTCTCCACTGCTGTGACATGACGTTTAGTCTTGGTTGGAATGAGTGAGAATTGAAGAGAAAGTATATGGTATTTTTTGATTTTAATTGATAAAAATTACATTATTTTATGTCCTACTGATTCTGTAACATCCATTCTGATTTAAATTGACAATGCAAGTAAGTTGCATCTTGGTACCTTTGATCTTGCTAATCTAAGATATTGCTCTATGTAACCTTGTATCACTAATAAAGTCTAGAGTGACGGAATTAGGGGTTATAGTGACAAATGAAGCAACTTGGTGATTCATTCTTAGTGGCTTCCACTACTCAATAGGGACAAAGTATGTAAATCCAGGTCTAACATGGGAAGAAAGAGATACCATCCAAATCCAGCTTTATAGAATTGATGCTAGTATAATATGAGGTATAATTAATTATTAAAAATTACATCATTTTATGTCCTACTGATTCTGTAACATCTATTCTGATTGAAATTGACAAGGCCAGTCAGTTGCATGATGGTACCTTTGATCCTGGTACTATACTACACATGATACCTGATGAAGGCCGTAGAGAACAACGGCCGAAACGTTGTATGAAAAACAACCAAGATGAGGATAGTCCGAATAATAATAGAAATAGAATTGATGCTATCAGAAGAATTGACAACACAAACACGAAGGCGTCGAATCATCCAAAAAACTCTTTGAATTAGGAAAAGAAAAAGAAAACCAAGTAAAAAAAGCCACAAGTTGAAAAGAATTAATTTTACCGTTTTCTCATGATTGTTAAACAAGGCATCCAAATGGATTGAAAAATTTCTTTTTTGATAAAAAAAAAAAAAAGTTTTATTTAAGAAGAATCAGAGATATTGTGCCTATGTCTTTCGAAGAAAGGGACAGCTTTCTAACAAGTTCCAAGTAAATCTGACTCAAAACAGCTGAAACGATATGTAGCCAGACCAACCAACTCTAGAAAGAAAAAAATAATTCAGAACCTACATTATTACAATCAGGGTTCCCTTTGTTCTTGGAGCAGTTTTTTGGGCAGAGACGCATGTCACAGTTTGGTCCCAAATAGCCTTCTTTGCAGACACAGCGGTCGTCATTGCACGTACGGTTGCCTGTACAGTGGGTAGGACACCAATTCACTGAATAAATAGCATTAAAACCTTGACGAATGGGATCTGAAACAAACAAAATTTTTCCAAATGTTAATTTGACTCAATTCATTCAACAAAAAAAATAAATAAATCAAGGGGAATAACTCCCGATCAGGATACCCCCCTCTCCACACTCTAACATAGATTTTTCAAAGTTTTTCTTTATTATAATTCAATTCACAAAATAGTTCCGTTTTTGTTTTAAATCTTATTCATTGAGCAGAGTTCAAAATTCAAAACTATACCGTATTTGATGACATATTCTAGCACCACAATATAAACTCTTGAATTCATTTATGTCAAAATGGATGTTATCAAGGGAAATAACTCCAGATTGGAATTATCTTCCTTTGACCATCGGGTGAATTTTTTTTTTTCATTTAATTTTCTTTTCGATAAGTTACATTGTCAAATGGATGCACAACTTTCCCAAGGGTATGCTTGAACTCATTTTGCAGATTCCATTCTCAGTGCCGTTAACTATTAGGCCAACAGTACCACCTTAGGTAGCAAGAAAAAAAAAAAGAGACTTGGAAAATCTTGATACAGGGTGGTGCACAAATCACGAAGGGATTCAAAACAAAAACAATTATTTAGTTTTAATAATTTTCAAGTTGATTTGAACAAATGAAATATATGAACAAGGGATATTCAATTGACCTATGAAAAGAAAATTGTCTCTTTCAAATGCCCGACATTTTCGTCTGCCAAAACTCTAGCTCTCTAGATAAGTTTCGGCACAACATTCCGAAAGATATCTGCTCCTCAGCATATATCTATGATTTTCTGCATTTCGGACAGACCGGGGTCTCTCTGTTCGCGAGTGATTACTCACAGAGTCCAATACTCAAAAACAAGCAAACAAACAATGAATCCTGGACTCTGCACATTCAAATAACTAATATATGCTTCTTGGATCAATATTAAAGGTATTCAAAGTAAAATTCTACTATTATAGTTTGTTGCTCAGTCATATACTTTTCCAAAATGTGTTCCCAAAGGTTCCTTTATATATCTGAGAAAAAGAAAAACAGAAATATGTCAAAATAGAAAAAGTTCTGATTGTTCTAAATCTCTTCACAATGCAAATAACTAAGGCAGTGCCTACTCCAAAGGTGCATGTCTAGAAGGGGCTAGACATCACAGTGCATGGAGCAGCGTACCATAATTGTCAAGTAAAATAATTTTCTGTCCATCAAACAAAACTATGGCCACAAAGTATTTCGGTTATTTCTCTTTTGTGTGGCTGATTTAAATATTTTATACATAAATTTAGTTTCCAATTTGGATATTTTATCTGTAAATTTAGTTGCTAATCTAGATATTTTCTGTGTAAATTTAGTTGCAAATTTGGATATTTTATCTATAAATTTAATGGCCAATCAAGATATTGTATGTGTAAATCTAGTTGCCAATTTGGATATTTCATCTGTACGTTCAGTTGCCAATCTCGATACTTTATGTGTAAATTTCGTTGCCAATTTAGATATTTTATAAGTAAATTTAAATAATTCTCAGGAGTGAAAGTCAAGGGAGATAATTCAAAGAAACTCAAGAATGAGCAATAATCTTTTATTTGTATTAGATTTCCCCTAGACGCGAACAACTTCAAACTCATGAGTGCACTGATTCGTGTGCTGACTATTATATCTGGTGAATGTCCACTGCATACAATGGCCAGTTGTCGAGAAATCGGGGTGCATTAGATTTCTTGAAAACTAATGATCCAAACAACTTCAAACTCGACACTGAGATGTCTTGTCTGCTGACTAATAAATCTGGTGAATGTCCACTACATACAAAAGCCAGTTATCAAGTTCACAGTGCATACACAGAGACATACAGACACATGTTTCTTCAATTGTGGTTAGATACTTCAGTAATTCACAAGAGAAAACCAAAGCATATAAGAATCAGGGATATTTTTTTGTCCAAATTGGAGCTAACGTTTGATTTTCCCCCAAGAACAAGAACAATCCTCACCAAATTTAAGGAAGTATAATTTTCACCTTTTGTCTACATCACATCACATTTAACCAAACCTATAGATAAAATCAACATTTCCCAACTGGGATTTGAAATCACAATCTCGTGATTGGTAGATGGCTTTCTTACTAACTGAGCTAATCTGACAATCTTATATGCTTATGAATTTATCTTCTCTATGTACAATACAAAATTTTCAGTAAAAAGAAACAGCTGAAATAGAAGTAGGAGGTAATGGTGTTTGACAATATACAAATTCTGGGATTTTTATTCTTCAGAAATGTCTTCCAGAATAATTCACTTATAATCACTTCATTATTGTAAATGAGTAGATTAAATGAATTCTAGTGCTTTTGGGGGGGGGGTGTAAAAGCAGCCTCTACGGACACCCATCCATCATGGTGCTAGCCTGGAATTTGATTTCCCCAGTGTTTTTATGAGATGGGGGAGTTTTCCAAAGACCAAATTTTTATACAAAGAAAAAGTCCGAAATGGCCCAAAATGGCCAAAGACAACGTAAATGATCCAAATAAACAAAACAAAGCTAGGCTTAATTGGGAAATTGAAATAAGGTTTATTGGGAATTAACTTTCAAAACGACAAGTGGGAATGCTGACTAACAACCAGCACATTCAGCTAGAATAAGAGAGGTCAGGTGATAATTGTATTCGATTCCCCATGAAGGCAAATACGACACAATGTCTGCACAATATGGGATCTCACACCAGTATGTGAGGGTAAAAACTAAAATTGTCATCAAATACAGTACTCTGTGTTTTATTCCTCAATTACAAGCATTCATCATGGAATTTCTGTTTGTTATCTCAACTCTTAAATTCATGTAAAAAAATTCAAATTTTAAACCAAAGGGAAAAGCTTCTGATCAGAGTTACTTCCCTTACAATATTGGGTGAATTTATTTTTTCAAATTCATTTCATAAAAGATTTTTTTTCTTTCAAAGTAGTTTCAAGCGGTTCATGAATTTAAGAGTTAACTATATACTTACCATCTTTTTCATAGGTGACAAAATATACAGTCAAAACTCCCTTTTTGGCCTCAACTCCAAGGGGCCCACTGTGGTTCCCACAAAAAGCACCAAGTAACAGTCCATAATTTTTTGAACTACCGTTGACGAAGTCTGGAATTCCGTCATAGACATAAATAAAATCATCCTGAAACGTGAACAAAATAAATAAAATTAAAAAAATAACAAAACAGGTAAGGTTAGACGGTAAATAGAAATCATAACGGGACCAAAATCTTCTGGCATGGGGGTGATCAATTGAAAAAAAATTTTTTTAAATGATCAATGAACTAATTACTTCTCTCGCCTTTTGTTGGGCAGTGATCACCAAGAGTTAAAATTTTCAAAAAATGAAAAAGTGCTTTTTTTTTTTTTTTCGACATAAGGAGAAAATGTTGAAATTATCAGCCCTCTGGCTCCATTGGCATGGCTTGCATGTATGATACATACATAGCCAGCTAGATAAGCTCAAAAACTGAAGAAACTTATGTTGACAGTTTCTATTATAAGCAGCGGCAATATTATCTTCACTAATTATACCCTTGCGGTCAAAAATGACGGAAATATCCAAGTGATTTTAGAATTGCATTGTACTTATAAAATCCAAAACATTATATTACCCTGCAAAACATTTTCTTGTCAGTGTTCAATAATTACCAATTATTGAATTCCAGGTAAAATTAAGTAAAGAGACAATTTATCAAGTTTAATGTAACATGAAAGTCTATTTCAAGTAAGTTATGTCACTAGACGTCACTGCTGACATGACAGAGTTTAAAAATACATTTCCAATTATCATGTGTGGATTTATTCCAGAATTAGATGAAGCATTGACAATTGTTATTAATGTAAATCTTTAACTACTATTTTCTTTATTCTCTATCTATAGTTGCTCTTTATCACAACATACTAAGGCCAACAATCTACTGAAGTGAGTAAACAGTACAAATCAGAAAGATAGGTAACAATGCTGGTACTAATGATACTAGTTAAGGTACAAATGGTACAGCCAGTTACTGTGCAGACATTGGAATCGGCGGATAAGGTTAAAACTCCAGTCAGGGCTGTTTATGTTCACTTCATAATAATGCATTTGGGAGAGGTATGAATCTATCTCTTCTCCCCCCTACCTCACTAGCTAGACCCTCTAGCCTTAAAGCAACCGGTCTAGGAGAAGGACAACTCACTGACTCCAAACCAGGAAGTGGAACCCCATTGAGGCGGATAGATACCCATTTTGATGTCCTTCTGACAACTTCTGTAGCCAGACTCTCTGCTTTCCTCTAGGACTACATCAGCGGAAACTGATGGGAGGATTCAGATGATTGGGCATCCCCGAATCTCCAAATGCTTCCCCTGGAGGGGGGAGGGCTGGAGGGGGACATCCTATTGTCTGTAGAGACTGAATGAAGACCATTTGAATACTAATACCATGAAAATTACAAGTCTAACAGAGAGAGATCAAGAATGAATGAAGAGTAGGTTCAAAGGTTAGATTTGATCTTCCGACAGATCTAGGATTTTAGTATCTCAATTAGTGGACATGGAGAGACCACAAGATAGCACAGTACATCCGGGAAAAGACAAGAGTTAGGGACATCATAGAATCCATTAAAAATCTCAAATGACAGTGGGCTGGCCATGTTACAAGAATGGCTGACAACTGATGGACATCACGACTCACGACATGGATCCCCCAAGATCACAAGTGGAACCGAGGCTGACAGAATATTAGATGGAGAGAGGAGCTAGACAAAATTCAGAAAATACTGGCTCTGCGACGCCCATGAAGTGTAGCGAATCCTGGGGAAGGTCTATGTCCAACGACAGACATTGAAAGACTGATGATGATGACCATGTCTCGAAAAATGGACGAAATGTCTAGGCACACCTGCACAGAGTTAGCGTTTTTTTGTATACTGCTAAAACAAGAAACGTGTTGAATTTAACGCGCAAAGCACTGAATTTGCCACATAGCCAAAAATAGGGATCATCTTACCGTTGAACAGTTAACAGAAATATCTGGTTCAAAGGTGAATGAGATACTTGGTAAAGTTTTCTTCTCTCTGGCCAGCTCATACGGCCTCTGGACGTCTTGAAATGGTGTTATGATCCACAAACAGTAGATCTGGCGAGAGTGGTTTAGTTCAGGAGTTGTTTCAAAAGAACCCAGGGCTCCTGAAGTCACATTGGTGAGGACAGTCGCGGCACCACAACGACGATAACACCTGCCACCATTTCTACAAGACAAAAGAGCAAAAGAAAAGAGAAAAATGGCAAAATTAATCCTTGCAAATAAGACATTAAAAAGACCCACATGAATTTTGAAAAGAGTTATCTCCCTTCATGGCTCAAAGTGGATAGATTTTTTTCATTTTTTTTTTTCAATTTTCAGCTTACTTTATAGATAAAAATGATAAGTATGCTCTAAGAATCATACAAAGGCTCCAAAAAATATAATTATACAATGTACTGACCAGAAATTGACACAATAATGAAAATAAATGAGTATTATTTCTATTAATATTCGGACCATCCTCATCTTGGTTGTTTTTCATACAACATTTCGGAATATTAACAGAATATTTTCCGAATATTAATAGAAATAATAATAATAATACCTCATTTCAAAAATTCAGAGATATAATAAATGAGTATATCTATTATAATCTTTAAATAATATATCTACAAAAATAAAATAAAAAAGCTGCTTATTGTGATCACTTTGGGACAAGGTCTTCCAGTTGAGGACTTCTCAGACTTTTTTTCATTTTCAACCTTTTCTGATGAGGGATATATTTTTACTGCCCCTTGCTTGTTATCTAATTACTAAATTTTACTAAACATAAAATCTAGCCTTCCCAAGGGAAATTATGAATCTCCACCATCCATTCATGCTTCTTTTTACCATAAAATTAATTCTTAGATGAAGTATTGCTACCTTATTATTAATTTTGACCAGTTATTTACCTTCATCCTAACTTTTAGTCGCTTTTTTTCATAACTTTGAATCGAACTGTCATTATGAAGCAACAAATAAACAGTGCAATCAGCAAATGAAGAACAAGCAGTTAGAATCAAACCCACACCCTCTTGCCAGAGGGGGTCCAGTATACACCTCCCCAATTTTGACCGTTCAGCCACAGGGACCTCATAGTTAAACAGAAGCTGATTTTACACCTTGAGTTAGGATGAAAGTAAAAGGCAAGTCAAAATTATAGATGATGAATTACTTCTCCCACCTTTTGATGGGCAGTGATCACTGAAAAGTCTCAATTTTCAAAACCAGCAAACAAGCACAAGCAGAGGGATCAATTTAGCATAAACTTACATTGCGAACTGCACCGACCTTTTAAAAACAGGTGGAATTTTGGAAAAAAGAAAGTTTTTTTTTCTACACTTAATAAGGAGTAAATGTTTGAATCATCAGCCCTTTAGCTCTATTGGTACAGCCTGTATGCATCATGCATAGCCAGTCAGCCAATCGAATATGAAAACTGAAAGAAAACTATGTTGACAGTTTTGGTTGATAGATTCCAATAGATAGCCAGTCAGACAGAATCATTCGAAAACTGGAAAACTTGTATTTGACGAGGTTGACAGTTTCTAATAGATATCCAGCCATACAGAATCACTTGAAAACCAAAGAGACCAATGTTTGACTGAGTGTGTTTGACCATGCAGACACTTTTGGTTGACAGTTATTCAATACAACAGGGGATACGAAGGAGAACAAACTTTGGATTTAAAACTGAAGAAATCTTTTTTTTCATGGTATCTAATAGATAACCAGTCAAGCAGAATCACTTGAAAACTGAAGAAACCTGTTTTTCTTACGGTTTTTAATAGATAGCCAAACAGAATCACTTGGAAACTGAAGAAACCTGGGTTTTTTACGATTTCTAATAAATAGCCAGTCAAACAGAATCACTCGAAAACTGAAGAAACCAGTTTTTTTTTACGGTTTCTAAAAGATAGCCAGTTAAACAAAATCACTTAAAAACTGTAAAAAGCTATCTTCGACTAGGTTGATGGTTTCTGATATATAGCTAGCCAGACAATCATTTGAAAACTGGAGACACCTTTATTTTCAATGGTTTCTAATAGATAGCCAGTCAAACAGAATCACTTAAAAACTGAATAAACCTATATTTGACAAGGTTGTCGGTTTCTAATCGGAGAGGTGGGACAAAACAGAGACTCACTTTGGATTTCCATAATAATCTTCCGAACAGTGTTGACAGTGGAAGCCTTTTGTATCATCTTTGCAGAAGCACCTCCCTGTTTGGTTATGACATTTATCTAAGGCAGTATCTCCATGCGAGTTGCATTTACATAACTTGCAGACTGAAAAGGAAAAGAATATAGAGTCAACATAAGAGATTAGTTGAATGAAACAGGTCTGGTTAGTCCCTCAATAGAGACCATCACATGACCAACATTTGGCAGCATGCCATATAGCGTGTGACCATTTGAAAATTAGAAAAAGAAGTGATCAATGATTGTTACTTCTGTTGTTAATCAGCGATCAATAAAGAAAAGTCCAATTTTTTCAAAAAACAAACTGTGATCAATTTGGGGAGAACTGATGTTTAAATTTTCAGTAAGCCAGCCAGACCAATTCCAAAACTGAAGAAATCTATGTTGACAGTTTGGTTGACTGTTTCTGATATAAAAATATTTTTGATTTTTTTCCTTTCAGATCTATTCTTGGGTGAAGTATTGCAACATTATCATCAAGTTTGACTAGTTTTTACCTTCAAACTAACTTTCAGTTACTTTTTGTCACAACTTTGAATCAGACGATAATTCTACGGCAACAATTAAACATCATAATCAGAAAATAAAGAGCAAGCCCTCAGTGAGAATCGAATTCACACCTTATAGCCAAGTTAGGTCAAATTACACCTGGCCGCTATTAATCATTCAGTAATGAAAGTAAAAAGCTAGTCAAACTCAATAACAAGATTCTAATACGCTGTGAAAAGTTAGGGTTTACGAATAAGTTGCAATACTCTGATGTACACTGGGTCTACACCTTGAAGAGTGATAGCATTGATAACCCTGGGGATTTCTACTGAATCAAAAGGCCTTTTTTGAAGTCGATAAATGCTACCACAGAGGGGTATTTTATATTCTGCTGTATTCTCTTTTAGTTTATCTATTGAATGGTGATGGTCCATGGTTGAAAAGAAGCTTCTGAAGCCAGCTTGACCCGTATTTGGTTTTCATCTAGCATTTTCATGATTTGGTTGATAATGATTTTTGTGAATAGTTTGTAGATGCATTTGAGTAGATTTATTGATCTGTAGTGGTTGAGTGAGGTCTTTCGGGTTTCTTTTTCATTTATTTATATTTACATATACATTATATATTCATTTATATATACATATATTTATTTATATATATATATACATATATGAGAGAGAGAGAGGCAAAATAGATATATGTATATATATATAATGTAGAATGTGTGAGTTTCAGCAGATTCCACTATATATATATATATATATTATATAGACATATATGTGTATAAAATGTATACTTCAGCAGCCATTTCTATTTCAAGCAAATTCCTTGAAACATGACGGATTGTTTTTGTTGATTCAACTTTCCGATCAGTTCTCCGTATTTGTGAATAAGATGGGTTTTTTTTCATTTCACATTAGACTTTGAAATCCTTTGAAACACCTCCCGAAAATGACCGACAACGGTCAAAAACACTTGAAGAACTACACTATAAACTTAGGACAGTTTTTTCATTCTTGTAACCAACCAAAAAAACTACTTACTCGCAAACAAGAAAAACAAATATAAAAGTTGAAGTGACAAAAACTATCCGTCATGTTCAATGTATATAAATATATATATATATATATATTTTTTTTTTTCAGACAAACATTAATTAAAATATTTCCGAGTTACCTTCCCCAGTGGTTGGATCTCCATAGCTTCCAGGCCGACACATTTCACAAAATTGTCCCATGGTATTATGTTGACATTCTTCACATACTCCAATCCCCTCGGGGCAGGCACTGTGACCATTACACCCACAACTTGTATTACACTCAGCTCCTGTCCAACCTATATGACATCGGCATTCATAGTCTGGGTCACCCGAACATTTACCGTGTACACAATCATAGTAACACCTGAAATAAAAAGAAAAGTTCATGAAGCGATCAATTCAAAGAATTGAATAGTTGCCTAATTGTCAACCCCTCCCCCCTACCATTCCACTTGCTCTTATTCCGAAACCCCCACCGCTTACTTACTCCTCCCCAATAGTTCGGGGGAGAGGACAATAACACATTTGTCAAAATCTTCCCCCATCATAAGACAGCTATGGAATAATGCAATGGGTAGAATTCGGTTAAACTAATTGCATTTATAAACACAGTTGAAGCAAGTTCAATTTTATCTGCCAATTTCAGTGATTTTGAAGTCTTGTACCAACATAAGACTTTTCGGTAATAATTGCTCATCGAGAAGAAGAGAATTTTCTTGTTGCGTTGGTAGCCATGGTTTACCAACCTGATCCCCTAGCTTAGCCCCCCCCCCTCCAAATTTCCTAACCCCAATACTTATTCTAACCCCCTGCCTATGAAAAATTGACAGCCTCTTCAACCTCCTGGATATAAGTATTCATATGATATAAACCTTGTTTTTTTTGTTCTGTTCGCATATATACTTATGTATAACATGCACTTTTTTCCTGTTTTATAAACCTAAAACTTCAGAGGTGCGTATTATACACAAGACCTAAATGTTAACCCTTTTTTTTTTGCCCCCCCCCCCTCGGCTTAATGCTTGATTATATTTGGGAGACTACGACCAAAAGTAAGAAAGATCTATTGTCCAGGCCAAGTGACGATGCACACCTAAGAATTCAAAAACTGTAAATTTCATGTTTCAAAACGTGACGTTGGTAGCATAAAATCTTATTTTTAGTCAATACAAACCAGGTTGAACTTAGGATTATTATACACAAGACCTAAATGTTAACCTTTCCCCCCCACCCCCACTGGTCTAATGCTTGACCATATACGGGAGACTATGACCAAAAGTAAGTAAGATCTATTGTCCAGGATGTAAAACTGAAAATTCAAAAATTGTAAATTTCATGTTTCAAAATGTAATGTCAATAGCATGAAATCTAATTTTTAGTCAATAAAAACCAGGTTGAACCCAAGATTATGATACACAAGACTTAAATGTTAACCTTTCTCCACCATCCCCCCGGCCTGATGCTTAACCATACACAGTAGACTATGAACAAAAGTAAGTAATGTCTATTGTACAGGCCTAGTGATGTACCACTAAGAATTCAAAAACTGTAAATTTCATGTTTCAAAACATAATGTCAATTGCATGAAATCTTATGTCCAGTCAATACAAACCAGGTTGAATCTAGGATTATAATACACAAGACCTAAATATTAACCTTCCCCACCCTGGCCTAATGCTTGACCATATTCGAGAAACTGTAAATTTCATGTTTCAAAACGTGATGTTGGTAGCATAAAATCTTATTTTTAGTCAATACAAACCAGGTTGAACCCAGAATTATTATTACACACAAGACATAAATGTTAACCCTTCCCCACCCTAAGCCTGATGCTTGACCATATACGGGAAACTATGACCAAAAGTAAGCAAGATCTATTGTCCAGGCCGAGTGACGATGTACAATTAAGAATTCAAAAACTGTAAATTTCATGTTTCAAAACAATGTTAGTAGCATAAAATCTTATTTTTAGTCAATATAAACCAGGTTGAACCTAAGATGAATCTAGCAGCTACTAATTCAGAAAAATCAATGTATATTATACATAAGTCATATTTTTTCTCCCCAGAATTTCATTGCCCCGTAATTATAAGTGCGTATTATACACGAATAATAATAATAATGTGCTCTAGGAGAAAAAATCTCAAATTATTCTTTTCATCAATCACTGCTACCCACAACAGACCAGTTTAAACATGGTTGCTGGGTTTAGGTTATTCACGTATTCTGACATTTATATGTATCTATATATCAATTTATTTATCTATCCAGACTTTGCCTGGCCCTAACCATTCATAGTAGGAACTTGAAATTTTGCACACATACTCCCACAAATTCTCCAGGTGGGTTCAGTTTGTAATATAAGTTTATCTTAAATTGATCCCTCAATTTGTGGCTACTACTTCTTAATTTACGAGGCGAAAAGAAGCATATATGAAGGGTAGTCTTATAATTCCCTTTGATATTCCAGTTATTATCATGTCTGCAATGTTATCAATTCCAGTCAAAAATTTTGAACTGAAGCTGATGACTTCAAGTTCTATCACGATGAGTCATTTTCAGTTCAAGATTTTCAACTGGAATTAACAATTACAACATTACAAGCATAATAACCAGAGACTACAAACACTGTTAAATTGAAATTTTGCACACACACCCCGACAAATTTCTTCTCTAAATAGTCTTTGAAATAGTCTCATATAGAATTTGACAATTTCTATCCAATTTTCATATTTTTCAAGTCACTGGCTAATTTATACGTGGAATTAGTAACAACTTTTGTATTCCTCGACCCTTATTTGATCAAAAGAAATTCAAACCTTTCCTTTCCATATAATTTTTACATTTGAACTTACAGGTTGTGTTAGTTGACATTATAGCCGTACACACTACATTGAAATGTACTGACAGTCACTTATTGTACTAATTTTCACTCCTTCTTAAATAAGCAGAATTAAAAATGTAAAATTATTTCCCCATTTCAAAATTTGTTTTTGTATAACTTGATTCCTTTGTGCTATTAAGAAAAAATAAAAAGTTTCCTTATCCTCAGTCCGTACTCTTTGAGAAAAATGCATTAATTAAGGGTCCTACAACCAATGGAAAATTACTATCTACAGAATGAGCAGCAGACATTCAACCTTTCATAGCAAGACAATCATTACAAAAAAACACGATATACAGTAAATCGAACTCAAATCTTTATTCACCATACCTCTCGGATTTAGTAGGTAAATAAATACACAAAACCTCCTCCTTACTCTCCCCGTCTTGATGAGATTGGAGCCAACCAACCAGCTGACTGCAGAGTCTTATGCACGGACATATCACAAGAGAAAACTTACGTTTTTTCGCACTGCTTAGTCCCATTAATTCCAATGAATCCTCGGTTGCATTTACAAATGTAGGAATTAAACGTGTTGTAGCAAGTAGCATTCGGGTGACACTTATGTAGGTTAAGGGCACACTCATCGACATCTGGGGCAACTCCGTACGCCCAGTGAGCAGGTTCCTCTATGGATATCAAGTGACGTTTTCTTACCACTGCTGCACAGTTCATCTGATAGGCTGCACCTACAAAATAAATTGATTAAATTTCAAACGACTGATTGATTCATCAATTGAACAGGTCTGGTTAGTCAGTCAATAGAAACTGTCATTGTATCTCTGAATTTTTGAGATGAGGTATTATTATTATTTCTATTATTATTCGAACTATACTCATCTTGGTTGTTTTTCATACAACGTTTCGGCCGTTGTACTCTACGGCCTTCATCAGGTATCATCTGGTAGGTGTGGGGGAATAACAAACCAAACTTTTTATCTAACCGACAGGGGTATATAGACCGCACTCCCCTCTTAGCAGTAGAAGTATTTTTGAATTATTATTGTCTCACACTGGGATTGAACCTAGAACCATTAGATTACTTGCAGTAATTCTATCCGATTCTCTAACCACATACAACTACTTCATTGAGGAAAGCGCTAAATAGGCAACACTGACCGCTATCAGCAGGCTTGAACCAGAAAAGGAATGCCCAGAGATCTTTGTTCATGAAGCAGAAATCAACAAAACACATTTCTAGATCGACCGATGACTTCAGAGATTATTATTAATTTTGACTAATTTTTACCTCCATCCTCATTCTAGGGCAATGATCATTTAGCATAATTCAAATTGAAGAGTAAACCCGCAGTGAGAATCGAACACACCTTTAAGTCAAAGAGAGTCCAGTATATGCCCGGCTGCTTTTAACCATTCAACCATGGGGCTTCATAGTTGAACAGAAAATTATTCTACACCTCAAACCCAACTCCCTACAACCAATATTGAATGTTTGTTGATTTTTACTAATGATACAGTTTCGCTGTACTTAAAAGTAATGCTATAATACTTCATTTAATAAGATTGAATTGAAAATTTGAAAACTTATGAGATTGTTGAGGTACCATGCAGAGTAATTCCCTTTGATAAGCAATGGGGGCGGGTAGAAGCAGGGGCGGGTGGGAAATCTGTCAGTTTGATACGCAGGATGGGGATAAGCCGTGAGAAACTATGGTCATTGATATAATTTATTGAGAGCTGAACAAAACGAAGTCATAAGAGAATGATTTGTTGTAGGGGCGGGATAGGCACATGAGAAGTAAAAACATACAGTATTGACAAGAACAAAAAAAAAATTTGTTTTCAAGGGAAAATCAAGCTGAAAAGTCTTTCAGTGGTACAAAAAAAAAAAAAAAAAAGCACTGATTGGTGGATACAAGTAAACTTAGTCGAACTAATTAGTTAAATCAAGTTCTTGCATTCTTTATAATAGTTGCTTTTAGCTGGGAATATTTTTTTAAAATCTGGTGTTGTTCCTCCTACTAACTATTAGGGA
This sequence comes from Thysanoteuthis rhombus, assembly GCA_963457665.1. Classification (NCBI taxonomy): domain Eukaryota; kingdom Metazoa; phylum Mollusca; class Cephalopoda; order Oegopsida; family Thysanoteuthidae; genus Thysanoteuthis; species Thysanoteuthis major. The sequence continues at coordinate 19,219,119 of OY735240.1, read as the reverse complement.
GGAGAAAAGAGAGATGGACTCTCTTGAAAAAAAATAATTTATGGGAGAGTTCAAATAAAAGCAGGGGAGATGGAAACTTTTTTCAAAGTAATAATCAAGAGGGTGGGGACAAGAACCTGAGAGTACTTGGCAATGCCCATTTCCTTTCCAAGTAACATGCAACAGGTTGCACTGAGGTACATGGTACCGGCAGCAAGTAATCCATGACTTGATCTATTGGAAGAAGAGGAACCAGTCAGCAATAGTGGCTCCACCACTGGTTTGGAATCAGAGTTGTCGTCCTCCTAGACTGGTTGCCAACCAAGACTAGAGACCCCAGTCTACCCTACTATTTACCCATAGCTGGCGAGAGATGGAGCAAGGCCAGATCAAGACAAGAGAGCCAAGTCTGCCTGAGGAACTGCATTAGCTACAGTCTTTCTGCATTGCAAAAGTGCTTCTTGAAGATGCCAAAGGAATTTAGATGAAATGCATCAAGTCTTATCTTTATTTTGAGAATCTTTCACTCTCACCTTGCCAAAATACTACAAGTCAAGTTATTCTCAAGTCCAAAACTTTTTAAAAGCCAACATGACGTCACAATGGGGAAATTCCAAACTTGATTTCACTGTAGCAAGATTCAAGAAACTAGGCCAATTTCAATGGCTTTATTCAACTTATTCAGACCACAGTAAGAGCTTGGTCATCTTTGTACAATTCTTTGGAAACATGAAACTATATTCGCATCACAAACAATAGAAGACAAAACAAGTCCGAATCAAAACAAATTATACTAACCACCAGACCTTCATGCATTAATCACTGTATTCCAAAATGAATATAAAAATCCAATATCCAGAACTCTTCGGTTCTTAGGCATTTCGGTTAATGGGTAACTCAACCTGTACACCCAAGTACTTACCAACAAAATCACCATCAAGACAAACCCCAATAGTCGGGTTATGTTCATTGTAGCACCAGCCACACCCAAAATTATCCAAGCAGGTCGAGTAGTTGAAATGTATCGTGCAATTATGACATTGGATGTTTTGAAGTTTACTGTAGACCCAATGCTGACACTGACCGTAGAGATGCAGTGGGACATATTGGGCAAAGTTTAAGCACTGGCGTGTGTTTTCACACCATGCACACTCGTCTCGCTTGGAAGTACATTCGGAACAGGTTGTCCGGCTAGAAGGAGAAAACAAGGAGAAAAAAAAAGTTCAAAATTTTCAAGATATTCATAGATAGATAGATATAAACAGACTGAGATGGATAGATATAAACAGACTGAGATAGATAGATATAGACTGACATAGATAGATAGATATAGACTGACATAGATAGATAGAGAGATGAATAGAAACAGACTGACATAGATAGATAGAGAGATGAATAGAAACAGACTGACATAGATAGATAGAGAGATGAATAGAAACAGACTGACATAGATAGAGAGATGAATAGAAACAGACTGACATAGATAGAGAGATGAATAGAAACAGACTGACATAGATAGAGAGATAGATAGATAGATAGATGAATATAAACAGACTGAGACATAGATAGATAGATAGATAGGAATACCAGAAGGAAAAAGATAGTTGAAGAAAAATCAAATTTATTTCCATAAAGCCAAAAACGATTAAAAGTCAAACATTTACTGTGTAATTTCATGTGAACAGATTTCTCCAAAACATCAATGAATTGAAAGTTCTTGAAAAAATCATTTTCATTAGGACAATTAAGTCATTCTTGTCATATAATATATATGAATACAGTAGAGTGTTTCTTTTTGTTTTGGTATGTTTATTACAAATATATATTTACAGAAAATGGGGCTGCTGAAGGAATCGAACTTGCCACCAACACAGTAGCCACTTCAATGTAACATTGCTCTTACCATCAAATTAAACAGCTGCCGGTAATGCAAAGGCCCTAATAACTGTTTTCACTCCAAATTCTCAACTCGATTATTCTCAGTCCATTCAATCCTTTCAAACACGACAGTTATGAGTTAAATGGATATATATGATCTGACAGAATGATTATTAATTGCGTTATAATATGTAGAAACTTTTATTTGCAATGATCTCCAGTTGTTATATGGTTAATGTGTCACTTAGCCTAAAGATAAATAGAATAAAGAATTAAAGAAAATATGGCTGCTACAGGAATTGAACCTGTAACCTATAGGGTAGCCACTTCAATATACTGTTGCTCTTACCATTGAGCTGAACATCCGCTAATTAGACCCTTTTTTTAATAGATAATACTGAGAAACAACACTTTGATTCAGCATTCATTATTGGAATAACTTTTCACTTAATCTCTGGGGATTCTACAGCCAATTGCATGGGTGGGGTTGCAGCCCCTAGTGCCCTTATCTCAACCTGGCAAGAGGAATAACTTGAATGGCGAGGTTTTGATTAGTGCAAGTTTAGATAGAATACAGTTAAGGTATTGTTGTATAAATCTATGTACCTAAGTAAAAAGTGGAAAGAAAAAAAAACATTAAATTATAAGACCTGGAATAATACAGAAAATTTGGGAATGAATCAACTGCACTAATCAAGGTGCAGCTGTAGATAATTAAATCTATGCAAACATATATGATATAATGACAAGGAAAAGTATTGAAGGTTCAAAGAAAAAATATCTCCTTACTTATGACATGGCACGTTACATTTTTGTGGGTTTTTTACCGCTTCTTCCACACGGCCACGTCGGATACAATGTGCATCATCCGTGACCCATTCACAGAGATTATCCTGAAAATAAAAACCAAATAAACAATGTTAATTTATATTTATGTCATTACAGTTAAATATATATGTATACAAAGTACTGATCATGTGTATATGAACAAGCACAAAATCAGATTTGTCCACTATTACAGGGGTTATTAGGGATTTTGCACGAAGGGGTCCAAATTAACTTACTAGTTTGGCAGCTCTATCAAACAGCGACTGGAGTTAATCTTTTCAATCTCCTTGATCAACTCTAAATTCATTTTCGATCCCTCTGAAATTTGTTCAGATTCTATCAAAAAACAGTTTCCATAAATTTAGCGTTCTGAACCACATTTGACTAAATGCATGTTTTGTTAAGTTGATTGCATAAGATTTGATTCTTCTTACGTAATGTTCCTGTCTTCAACTCCCAGAACCAAGTGATCAGAAATAAAATGTCATTTCAATTACTTATGCCACGTACTGTATATATAGTACTTTTAGCTGGAAATATCCTATATGGTTAATTACACATCACATCACAATACCCTATAGGGTTGGATAAACACAGGATTCTTATTTGGAAATATTTTTTTCACAGTAGGGTATATATGGTATTTTTGATTGCAAATACTCTACAAAGATAGATATACGTGGTATTTCTAATTGTAAATACTCAGTATGGTCAGATATACATAGCACAGAAAATCCATGATTATGTAAACTGAAAATTTCAGATTATCTGAATAAAATACCAAGGTCCCATAATAGTACTTAGCATGATTGTTTTTGAATGATTAGATCAGTAAAAAAAACAATTGATTATCCTAAGTACTTTCTGCCCGTCTCTTCCAAATAATTGATATTTCTCTGTATTTTCCAATATTTTCAACAGTGGTAAATCCAGCTGATAGAAATACTAAAAAATTTAGCTGAAGCAAGGACAACCAATAACCAATAACTTTTGTTATATGAATATAGCTTTGATTCAGGTTTATTTGCTCTAAAACCCATCCAAGACAGACCTAGAAATTGAATTATGTTACAGCTTAGATCTAGGCATTTAAATGAACTGAATATTGAATGCAAACTAATGTTTAATTTCATTTGTTTATTTAATTAGCAATGAATCATGAATTGCTTAATATCATATGGAAACTAATTTGAGGTGATCTCCCATCGTTACACAGTTAATAGATCACCCGCCCAAAACTATGTCAAATAGAATAAACAATTAAAGGATTCGAGCCTGTCATCGATACGGTAGCCACTTCAATGTACCATTGAGCTTAACAGCTGCCGTTAATGCAAAGGTCCAAATGACCGTTTTCACACCAAATTCTCATCTTGTTCATTCTCAGTCTATTCATCTCCTTCAACGTGACAGTTATGTGTCAAGAAATGGACATGTTTGGTTTGACATAATGAACTATAAATTACGTTATATAGAAAATCATTTGAGATAATCTCCCCTCATTACACGGTTGATATACCATTCGCCCTAGACAACATAGATAGGATAAACAATTAAAGAAAATGGGGCTGCTGCAAGAATCGAACCTGCCACCAACACAGTAGCTGTAGTGATGCTCTTACCATCAAGCTGAATAGCAGCAAATAATGCAAAGGTCCAATATGGACACCTTGATCAACATGCTATATTCATATATATATATATATATATAATATATATATATACATATATAATAAAATATATATAATATATATATATATAATAAAATATATATAATATATATATATATAATAAAATATATATAATATATATATATATAATAAATATATATACATAATATGTATACATAATATATATATATAATATAATAATATAATATATAATATAATAATATAATATAATAATATATATATATATAATATATATTGGCATTCTTCTTAGAAAGCTATCTCTGAGCTACAACAGATTAAAAATTCAGCTCTTAAAAAAGACCATTTTTAAAGATTTTGAAGCAAAACAAATGAACCCAGGCTAAATTTGTACAATAAAAGTTAGCATTTATCTTTGCTTCCGCAAAATTCTTGATGGTCAATCAGTTTGGTATTTGCATTAGCAGTGCCTACCGTGACATTTCAATACACTATACAACAAGGAACTCTAATTAAAAGTAAATACTTACATTAGCACAAGCCTCGCAGCTGACATAATCAGTGCACACTGGACATTCAGCCATATTTGTTATCAACAGATGTGATTTCACATCACCTCTGCATTTATCTAAAGTTGGGGTGACAACTTTTTGCAAGCTTCCCTCAATCATGTCTCCCTCTTCAGTGGCGTTTCTATCTCTGAGAATACAGGTCCGTGTCTCAATACACCATCCGCAAGAATTGTCCGACAGACACCCGAGACAATTGTAATGTTGTTTGCACTTTCTTTCGTGATAGGGTTCGAGAAATTCATAAGTTAGAGCCTGTTCGTTCACTTCGTTTTTGAGGGTGTTCTTTTTCTGGCGGACGTTGTTCCATGTGATGTCGACACTCGATTTGAGTTCGGTGACGCTGTTCTGGGATGTTGTGATGTTCAGGTGAGCCTCAAGATCCACGTAATATTTGGCTCCCCTACTCGTATTCCGGAACAGCATTGGATCGCCATATCTTCTCGCTTCATACGCCATGGATTTTTCGTATTTATGGCCGTTGCCAGTGACTTTTTCCTGGAAGAGAAGAAGAGAGAATTTTATCTGTAAAAGCAAATATAAAAGGTTTCCAATCACGCAATCCACAATGGACCAGTTTAATCCCTGGTGCTCGGATTGAGATATTTATGTGTTCCGACATTTATATTTTCATCTACCCTCCACCATTCATCATGGAAATTTTGCACAAACACTCCTCTCAATAGGGGAAAATGTTTTTTCTTGGTTATTTGAAAATTGACCTCAAAAATAGGTTTTTAGTCAGGGTTCAATATGCAATGTAGGCTTATCCTAAATTGGTCACTAGTTTGTACCCACTTGTTTTTTTTTATTTTAAATTCTGACTTTTTTAAAAAACCAACTGAAGATGAGAGAGTAACCTATTTTTACAACTTTTTAATTGATCACCTTCCTCCAAACAGCATATATGTGTGGTGGTGATTCATAATTTCCCTCAGAATGCTAGTTTTTTTGTTTTTTTTTTCTAATTTCCAAAGATAGCCCGAAGGATCAAGATGGAAGGAAAGAAATAGACAACAGTTAGTCACTTAAAACCAAAAACTACCAGATAAGTGAATCTAAATGACCAAAAAATAAACTCAACAATATATAACACAAGCATTTATTACATCTCTGAATTTTTGAGATGAGGTATTATTATTATTTCTATTAATATTCAGACTATCCTCATCTTGGTTGTTTTTCATACAACGTTTCGGCCGTTGTACTCTACGGCCTTCATCAGGTATCATCTGGTAGGTGGTTTGGTTCGTTACTTTCCCACACCTACCAGATGATACCTGATGATGAAAAACAACCAAGATGAGGATGATCTGAGTATTAATTGAAATACAAAGCATTTATGGTGGAAATTCACTTTATTCACCAGAAGACCTATATTGCGTAATCTCTGAAATACCAAAAGGAGTCATAGCTGTCATATTGGGAATTATTTGGTCAAAAATGTTGTGAGTATAACAATCAAGATGGGGATACTAGTTTGAATAAATTAATGAAACGGGTTTGGATAGTCACTTGTAAGAAACTATCATCTCTATTATTGTTCAAACTATCCTCATCTTGGTTGTTTTCCATACAATGTTTCGGCCGTTGTACTCTACGGCCTTCATCAGATATCATCTGGTAGGTTTGGAGGAAGTAACGAACCAAACCCTTTATTTAACCGACAGGGTATATAAACCACTCTCCCCTCTTAGCAGTAGTAGTATTTTCGAATTATTCTTATACCACACTGGGATTGAACCTAGAACCATTAGATTACTTGCAGTAATTCTGTCCAACTCTCTAACCACTACGCCATAGACACATACTGCAAGTAATCTAATGGTTCTAGGTTCAATTCCAGTGTGAGATAATAATTTGCTTTATTTCCTCCTCTTTTGAGGGTCTCATGAAGATTCGTTGTCCTAGGTAGAAGTAGAGGTCTACCTTGCCGAGTTTTGCATTTTCTATCTTGACAGCTATGTTTTTATTTTCAACATGATTATTGCACATGATGGACATCAACTAAGTGAGGATGAGGAGTTTGGTCTGACTATATCAATCTAGAATATTGATAACTCCCCAACACAGAAATTGAGACACAAATACCATTATATTCCTGCTGATAAGGACTCACTGCAAGTTCCACCTACACTAACAGCTTCTACATCTGTTCTGCGGAATTAACTACCTACTGAATGTTTTCCTGACGAGTACAATCTCGGCATTTTTAAATACAGAGTGAACAAGTGCCTTACTGAATTTTAATCTTTTTAATTCTGTTACTGCTTGACACTTTTCGGTGTTTCTAACTATTATAGGTCATTTCGATTCTCTTATTACTTTTCTAGTCATTTTTAGTCTTCGTTTCAATCGTGACAAGTTTTAATGTTTCAAGCTTTACAATAAGCTATTTTAGCATTTTTCTTGATTTTCATTCTTAATTCTGTGACATAAGTAACTCCCTTTCTTACCAACACTTCGATGTGAAAAAGTGGCTAAAAAGGCCTTGCTTAGGGAGATTGAAGGTAAAAGATGATAGATACTTGGAGCATCCTAATAACGACCCCCTAAATAGGGTCTCCCACAAGCCAGATACAAAAACTGTGATTAAACACTGAGCTAAAACCATGAAACTGGCTGAAAGTAGGGTCTGGTCTTATCTGAAAGTTGCCTTATCTACCAAAATATCCTCTCATAATTATTAGCAATGTGCAGATGTTTTCTGCCAATGCCAAGGGATGCAATGGACATAATAAAATAGAATTTCATTCACGTAACTGATGTAGTAAAATAGAACGTCATTCATGTTCTAATGATGTAATAAAAATTATTTATTTAAAGAATGATAGAAAATAGAAAAAAATAAAAACAAACAAAAGAATCTCTTTGTGGTCAGCAGAATGCAATTCTCCACGCTCCCTGCAATTCAAACATCTGTTATCCACAGATAAACAGCATAGTTTTCTCTGTCTCACTGAAAGTTCTCTGAAAAAGGTGGCTGGCAACCAACGAAATGCATCAGAACATGCCCACATGTAGAAATTTTTCAAAATGTAACACCTGTTTCTCTCTTAAATTTTCTCCTCACCTTCCCACACAACAAATATAAAATGCATGGTGTATATCTATATATTTCATATATGTCAGCATTTTGGGGGGCACAGGTGCCGAGAAAGCTACGCTGTTTATCTGTGGATAATAGATGTTTGAATTGCAGTGAGTTTGAAGAATAGTATTCTGCTCACCACAAACTAGTACGGTAAGTAATTATTACAACTAAAGATACAAGTACTTACCTTGTTCTCTTTCTTCTCATCCTTGCTTAAGTATAACATGATTTCCGCGGTGGCTGTCCCGACTGTTAGTACTAATGATTTATTTCCATGCGGTGGAGGAAACTGGAGAGGGTAGATAAAACCCGTATAGTGGGCAGTATAAAAGCCCTGCTGGTCCACCTCCTTGGCCAAAGTTGATTCAAACTGTAAACGACTTACAGTTTGCCGAATTATTTCAGCCTGCGTGCAAGGAAAAAAAAATATAAAATATAAAATATATATATATATATATATATTTTATATATATTTATATATATATAAGATATAAAATATAAAAAATAAAAAATATAAATATATAAAAAAAAATATACTGAGACGGTGAAAAATTTGTCATACAGTTGAGAATCATAAAACCGATCACCTTAGGTCTAAGAATGCCAAGAGTTTTTGAAATTCCCAGCTTATTCGTATAATCAAGCCCAGGTGAACTTTAAGGTACTAAAGGGTCAGGTCATTAACACTACAAGATTACGTGAAAAGCCCAGAACTTAAAATTACTTTAATATCAACAAGATACCGTTGATTTTTATTAGTTATCTGTTCTGGTATAGTATTAGTATATAGTTATTTTCATTGATAATTGGGCTTTAAATGAGAATAAAATATTTTTAACCATACAGTTAGCCGAAAGTACAAAAAAAATTTAACCAATTTTTATAGCAGTTTTAGCAAAAAAAATCAAATTTGAGTCGGCAGCTTTGCGCTTACCTGATCTGGATATGTGATATTCATGGGGTTCTGGTACTTGAGCCAGTGTAACCCGGCTGGCTTGTCTTCTTCACGGCACTGACTGACGTTCGTGAGGGACGCGCTGAGACCTGCCCACCAGCCAACCAACCCAGATTTAGTTCCGTTTGCCATGAGGCAGGTATTCTGAGGATCTGAAAACAAGACCAAAAAAAAAAATCAGTGAGTGAATCAAAAAGTTCAGCAAACTGCAAAATATCCACACATGATAATTACCAACATACATATGTCTTCTATCACACTCAGGGATACAACTGATGTAGTAAAATAGAATTTCAATCATATTCTAATGACGCAATGGAAATTATGAAAGATAAAGAACAATGAAAAAAATCATAAACCCATTTCTTCGACAGAACATCATTCTCCTAACTCACTGAAATGCAAACCTCTATTATCTACGTATATAAAATGCAATGCATATCCAAATATGCCATCTATTTCGACAGCATTGGTAAACTAGTTTTAAATAATACATAATTCTAATATTGATTTGATTGTTAACAATCTGAATTGGTCAGCCGATATGTAGAGCATCATCCAGGGGGAAATCTAGGGCACAAAAATTTGCAGACCACTTTTGACAGGTTTGATTATACCCAGTACCTTCTCCATACAATGCACAAATCTTTTTTTTTTTTTTTTGCATCTGAGCTTTTATCTTTTATCAAAATAAAAAGAATGATACAGCTAAGCATCATAAACACAAACTTGAGAAACTCCAGGACATCAGAAACCCAGCCATTTCTAAGAATTAAATAATCATCAAATTATGTAAAAATTTTTACCGTTCTTTCTAAATTACAATATCTCAGAAGCATGTACATAGCCTGAAATTTATTAATTAAATGACAATTTTTTTTTTTTTAAGCCATTGAAAGAATTTCCAGCAGATTTTTTAGTAAAAACCAAAAAGTGTAGGTAATTATTTGGAAATGGTGCAAACATATTTTACAGAGATTTCAAAAAATCAAACAAATATTTTGTTAATGTCAAAATACTCTTAGATTCAGAGCTATTCACATAATTTTGTGGTACTAATGATCTGTCCCTGTACAGCTTTAAAGAAGGCCTAGCCTATGCTACATCAAAAACCCAGGAATTTTAGAAATTCCGGAAGTCCTCGGTCCCAAGATCGCTGAGTTGGTAATATTAAATTGTACCCTTGAAATATTGCTTATTTTCTTCAATCTTTAATGTTAAAATCAATGAATCAATTTGACAATTCTTTTAAGAAATGCATTCTGATATGACAGCCGTTACAATACAGTTGATAACAAGTCTGGTTAGTCACTCAATAGAAACCTTCACATGACAAGTGACATTCCATTAAAAAAATAAAGCCAGGGTGAGCAAATGACATTCAGATCTTTGATGAAGCTGAAGTATACAAAAAAAAAATATATTTTCAACAATCGAGTTTTCCCAATTTTCGGATATCACTGATAAACACTCATCCATAAATATCAGAAAATAAACCTTCACAAATGACCGATATACATACAATTTTTTCAAATTATAAAATTTGTCTGAAAGTTTTATCAATTATTAATTAAGATACATATGATTTCAACGTTTCTGGCTTGTTTTTTTTTCCGTAAGGTGTCAATTTCCAGTAATGTCATTGGAGTATCCGTGTAGACAGATGCCTACCCTACAGCCCTCCAGGCAGCAAGAGAAGGTTACTACCCTCCTCCAACTATTAATAGACGACAGACGCTAGAAGGATATGATGAATATCCTAGAATGCTGTGCATATATGTCAAAGTCGGTGAGAGAGTTTCCAGCATCAAAATGCTTTCCATAACATTAGGTTGATCTGAACCATATTTACATGAGTTTGGAAAAACAGGAGTAAGTTGAATTATTTGTTTTCATTTTACATCTGGTAGTAACATATTTTCTTCAGTAAGAAGACAGAACAGAGATATGCAAACGAAATGTTGCTTATTCAAGGGGCAGATTTCAAACTTCAAAAGTCTGGACTCCTCTTCATCATCATCAGCCTTTAAGTGTCCAAAGTTGGACATAGATCTTCCCGAAGATTTGCTAGACATCTCTTGCGGAGCCAATACTTTCTGAACTTTGTAGTTTGTCACGCCATCTCAAAATTTTGCAAGCTGCAATTCTACATATGATCTCTGGGGGTTCATGTTGTGAGTCAATATGCCCATCGGTTGATTGCCATTCTTGCAACATGACCAGCCCATCGCAATTTGAGTTTTCTAATGATTTCTATGATATCTCCTGACCCCTGTCTTTTCTCTAATATACTGTGCTGTCTTGTGATTCCTATTGGTAGATGCAAACTCACTGAGACCAAATAGATATACAGGAATGCTATAAACAATTGAACTAGGTAACGTGTTTATTAATCGAAGATTTTAATTTGGAAGGGAATAATTTTCAGCTATTGATAGGCTGAATAATGCTTTCCTCACTCCCTAAGAATACACGCCACAGCATATGACTAACATCTTTTAGCAGAATGCAATGTTGGGGGTGATCAATCATAAAATTGGAAAAGGTGGTTGATGAACGAATAAGTTACTTCCCTCGCCTTTTGTTGGGCAGTGATCACTAAAAACGTCTGAATTTCCAAATATCAAGTAAGAACACTGCCGGATACAAACTAAAGGACCAGTTTATCATAAATTTACATAATAAATTGAACCCCCTTTTGACTAAAAACCTACTAGGGTAGAATTTTCAAAAACATTGAAAAAAATAGTCAAAACATAATAAGGAATAAATGCTCTAATTTTCAGCCTTCTAACTCTATTGCTGCGGCCTGTATACGTCATAAACACAGAGCAGGCAAGCTCAACTTGAAATCCGAAGTAACCTATAGTGACAGTTTTGGTTGATAGTGTCTAATAATCTTTTTAAATGAAATTAGTTGAGACCAGATACTCCAAATACCATACAAGGGCAAACACAGAACATTATCTTTGGTCAATTCTATACAAGCTATAATAAGAAAAAGAAACAATAATTTTATGAATAATTGCTGTATTAATACCGATACCATCAGTTTGTAAACTAACATGGCTGTAAATGATTGATATAAAGAATGAGTTGAAAAGTTAGATTCACAAGTTGATTTCAGTTCCTCAATCGGTAAAAGTTAAAAGGCAAAGTAAGCTGGCCTGAGTAAAACTTACAATAAAAAGCAACTGAAAAATTAAGATGAAGGTATTATCTCTATTACTGTTCGGACTATCCTCATCTTGGTTGTTTTCCATACAACGTTTTGACCGTTGTACTCTACGGCCTTCATCAGGTATCATCTGGTAGGTTTGGGGGAAGTAACAAACCAAACCCTTTATTTAACCATCGGGGGTATATTGACCGCACTCCCCTCTTAGCAGTAGTAGTATTTTCAAAATATTCTTATCTCACACTGGGATTGAACCTAGAACCATTAGATTGCTTGCAGTAATTCTGTCTGATTCTCTAATCACTATGCCATTTGTCAGTGGAATGTCCAACACAAAAATAAAAAAAAATCATTGCATCAAAAATATAGCAAAAAATATTGTCTGAAATGCAGTATAATTCATCGGAAAATAAAAAAAGCTATAAATATATATATAAAATGTACACGTTAGTTATAAACACCATATAGTCTGCTTTGTTTCTTGTACTTTCTTTTCAATCTAGAGAATTTAGCTAAAAACGGAATAAAATGACAGTGCAACATTCTTAATATCCTTTATTTCTTATGAACCGATTCAAATTTGCTCTGAATGAAAAACTTTTTGGCTTTCATAGAAACGTCTAAAAGAATTCTGAATAATCACTCACCACTTCTGGTTTGGCATTGGTCTTCTTTTACACACCATAGGCATTCTTCATTGTGAACCACATTTAAGAGTGATGAATTTGTAAGGGTGGGGCCTTGTCCCTGGATCAGGCACTCACCACAGGACCGTAGTAATTCACACACACTTTTACATTGATGACTGGGTTTATTCTCGGTGCACAATTGCTACAAAATAACAAAACAAAAGAATGACCGTAATGTAATTGAATAAGTGTCAATATAAATATTAACAAGGCAGGTTAGATAGCAGGATATCCTCAAGAAATAAGATTAAGTATGATGTGATTATTTATTACTTTAAGGGAAAAAATACACACACACATATATATGTATGTATGTATGTGTATGTGTATATATATATATATATATATATATATAATACATATATATATATATATATATATAGATATATATATATATATAATAATACATATGGTACAAAGAGGGCAAAAACAAACTTGTTTGTGTAGCGAATCCACATCCTATTATATATATACACATGTAAATATTTATGCCTACAACCACAGTGTAGAGAGATGGGTGATTTGAGTCTAGACTATATCCTGGTGGATGTGGGTTCATGTCCAGTACGGTTCTCATTTTCTTTATCAATTCACGAAGTTGACTCTTTTGATTTGCTACTTGGTAAATTCCATCCCAGACAAAATATGTTTCCAAATAAATTGTCTCTACAATTATCATGATCTGTCAAACATAAACTGTCCAGTTTAATGATATATACATACTGTCAGCAAAATGGGAACACACACACAACCAAATGCGACAACAAAATCTTTGGTCACTCCAGCAAAATGAAGTTGTGCGAAAAGAGAAAAAAATTAATCGAATTCAAGTTGTGCATTGTTACTTTCAAAAAAAAAAAGATTCTGAGGAAGACGACTTTCTCTCTCTCACCTTCCTTTTATTGTAGTGCACACAACCTTTCTGTTTTCTGTCCTTGCGTGTGCACACGAGACATTCTGGGTTAACCTCACACTTTTCGATTCTAACATCATCACAATGATCAGTTTCAGGTTCAGGCTGAAATGACAAAAAAGGTTTCTATGATGCAAAGTAATCAGAGAAAAATGAATGCATAGATGCATATAAGTACAGGTCAACCTATTATAATGTAGGGTGTTGGGGTCCAAGAAAGCCAACTGCATCATAACCGAGCAGCTGGGGTCCAAGAAAGCAAACTGCGTCACAACCGTGCAGCCGGAGTCCAAGAAAGCCAACTGTGTCACAACCGAGCAGCTGGGGTCCAAGAAAGCCAACTGCGTCACAACCAACCAGCTGGGGTCCAAAAAAGCCAACTGCGTCACAACCGAGCAGCTGGGGTCCAAGAAAGCCAACTGCGTCACAACCAAGCAGCTGGGGTCCAAAAAAGCCAACTGCATCACAACCGAGCAGCTGGGGTCCAAGAAAGCCAACTGCATCACAACCGAGCAGCTGGGGTCCAAAAAAGCCAACTGCATCACAACCGAATAGCTGGGGTACAAGAAAGCCAACTGCATCATAATCAAACAGTTGGGGTACAAGAAAGCCAAATGTCTTATTACCAAGCAGCTGGGGTCCAAGACAGCCATTTGCATTATAGCTAAGCAGCAATAACTACCAAGTGAGTCTGGGTGATATCCAAGAGCAGGTGATAGATGAAAGATTCAAACAAATAAACAAAGACGTTCTTTGATATTTTTTTTATAGAATAATATCACCAAAATAACTACTAAGATATAACGAAGTATACCAAATTACAGAATTCAAAAATGAAATATATATATATATTTACATCAATTGTTCAACCCTTTCCACCTCTGTTATCAAATGGGCTTAGAGTGTAGCAATGCCTGAAATAGCAGGCTTGCTGGTTAAAAAAGGAAATCCTGTTTTTATCCATGGTTCTCTAGACAAGTGGACGATAATATACGTAAAAATGTTGACGTCAACCAACCATCCATTGTACATTGTGAACCATGCTATGACAAACCCCGCAATATTCGGGGGCACGTCTACTAATAATAATGAAATCATTTAATTTCTGGTAAATTGGCCAATTTTTTTTATTGTTATCATGACTGTCAAGCGAGTTGACAGATAAAAAAATGCATCTTTGAGAAATGAAAACATTGATGTACATCATGGGGTAAATGTTTCAAGATAACATGTGATACTACAGTTGCCAGATTTGGCCAGAAGGGGAGATAATCAGAGCTTTATCTCTGAGACATATCCAAAACAGGCAGAGGTACAATACCAGCTGGTTTTGAACCTCTGCCTTCAGACTCGCTCGATTCTCAAATTCGACACCATTCCACGTGGATTATCTCTCCTCTGGTAATACTGTTTCATACAGAAGGAGGGTAGTGGAAGAGAGAAGAGGAAAGAAAAAGAAAGGAAAGAAGTAAAGAAAAAGAACGAAAGAAGAAAAAAAAGAACAAAAGAAAAAAAAATGAAAAAAGAAAAAACAAAGAACAAATAAAAACAAAGAACAAAAGAAAACAAAGAAAGAAGAAAGAAAAAGGAAAGAAGAAAGAAAAAGGAAAGAAAGAAGAAAGAAAGAAAAAAAAGAAAAAGGAAAGAAAAAAGAAAAAGGAAAGAAAAAAGAAAAAAGAAAAAGGAAAGAAAAAAGAAAAAACAAAAAGGAAAGAAAAAAGAAAAAACAAAAAGGAAAGAAAAAAGAAAAAACAAAAAGGAAAGAAAAAACAAAAAACAAAAAGGAAAGAAAAAACAAAAAACAAAAAGGAAAGAAAAAAGAAAAAACAAAAAGGAAAGAAAAAAGAAAAAACAAAAAGGAAAGAAAAAACAAAAAACAAA
The DNA here is from genome assembly GCA_963457665.1 of Thysanoteuthis rhombus. Classification (NCBI taxonomy): domain Eukaryota; kingdom Metazoa; phylum Mollusca; class Cephalopoda; order Oegopsida; family Thysanoteuthidae; genus Thysanoteuthis; species Thysanoteuthis major. Next base: position 19,203,506 of record OY735240.1, on the reverse strand, counting down.
AAGGAAAGAAAAAAAAAGGAAAGAAAAAAGAAAAAACAAAAAGGAAAGAAAAAAGAAAAAACAAAAAGGAAAGAAAGAAAAAAGAAAAAACAAAAAGGAAAGAAAGAAAAAAGAAAAAGGAAAGAAAGAAAAAAGAAAAAGGAAAGAAAGAAAAAAGAAAAAGGAAAGAGAGAAAAAAGAAAAAGGAAAGAGAGAAAAAACAAAAAGGAAAGAGAGAAAAAACAAAAAGGAAAGAAAGAAGAAAAAACAAAAAGGAAAGAAAAAAAAGGAAAGAAAAAAGAAAAAAGAAAAAGGAAAGAAAGAAGAAAAAAGAAAAAGGAAAGAAAGAAGAACAAAAGAAAAAGGAAAGAAAGAAGAACAAAAGAAAAAGGAAAGAAAGAAGAACAAAAGAAAAAGGAAAGAAAGAAGAACAAAAGAAAAAGGAAAGAAAGAAGAAAGAAGAAAAAGGAAAGAAAGAAAAAAAAAAAAAAAACACATACCGTAGCTGTGGCTATCATTTTTGGGACTTTATAAGCTATAAGATCTCCAAGGACATGACCCGCATATCCTCCTGCAATAAGCAAGATATTACCGTGTGCAACAGCTGCAGAGTGACCAAATCGCCCACCTTTTGGCATATTTGACCCCCGAGAATCACCTGCAATAGAAAGAAATGTTGAACAAGATGAACAAAAGGAAAAATCCAACAAAAACTACAAAAGAGAAGTTAATGGTAAAATGACCTTGGGTTCGAGCCTTCATTTTTCATTTATTATGAATAGGTACATTCTCTGACTAGTCATCAAAATAAAAGTTTAATTTATAACCACAGCCCTACAGATTTTAACGAAAATTGGCCTATCAGGTGAGTTTTTGCTCAAACCTCTGAAAATTAAATCTGTTCTTCAAAATTCCAAATGAGAGGGGCGGGTTGTTCTATGACCCTCCCCTCATCTTGATATATTGATGAATTACCTTAACTACAGGATTTTGCACCATTTGGAGATAATACTCAACACTAAAACAATAGTATTTCAATGCAGAGTATTCTCTGATATTCATAAAAAAAAGTCATAATTTTGAAATTCAAGAGGGGCGGTTGGAACCCATGGCCGATCACTTCTTCTTAAAAGCTGTGCCCCTAGGTACTCTCTATCATATGTAACTATTACAGTTTTGTATTTTTGCTCCTTATGGATTCCTCAGACAATGCTCACACGTCCCTTTTTTTTCATACCTATTTTAGTATAAATTATGCATGTATTTTTTTAATCCAATAAATTATTTTCAATACAACCGATTAAAAGACATTAACAAATAGAAATAATTCGTATTATAAAAATCATATCAAAAATATATAGTTCTATATTCCACACCATCAGAAAAATCAATAAAATTCATTACATAATACAGAGCTTTCCAAACTGTAGTTCACCAAAATTTCCAGGTGTGTCACAAAATCAAGAATAGTTTTGTCTACCTTTCAAAAGATACTTTTCTCGAATCACTTGAACTGCAGGGATGACATTATATATTTGGGTTGGCCAACAAAACTTACCATAAATTGGGGCATACAAGTCATATTTCTGAAAACTAAGGGTTGACTTATAAGGCAACTGAAGACCATTAAAATGGTACAGGCCTGAACAAGAATTTTTGAAAAAAATCCTGAGGTCAATTTATACGCTGGGTTGAACTGTATGCCACGATTTACAGTAATTAATCTGTCACAAAAAGTTTGTTTTTTTTCGAAGTGCTGTCAATATAACAATTCTGGAAAGCACTGGCAAAATAGTGAAAAAAATAAATAAATAAATAAGTAAAAAAAATGAAAAAAAAAAAATAATTTCAGTTTTACATTTTCTGTGGTCTGGCAATTGTGGCGTTTAAAGTGTGTCAGATCAAAGACGTACAATTGAATTCAATACATTTTTTTTCTACAGAAATTTACTGATTTTTCCTCAGATTATTCAATGAGATTTATTAATGTTATTTCTGATATTCATTGCTTCTAATTGAAGCATGCATTTTAGGAAAAATTATAATTTTTAGTCAGGGATTAATAACATGCTTTTAACCATGCAACGTGCACATAAAAGAATTATGCTGGGCCTTACATGGAGAGACCACAAGACAGCACAGTGCATCCGAGAAAAGACAGGATGTCAGGGACATCATAAAATCCATCAAAAATCTCAAATAGCAGTGGGCTGGCCATGTTGCACGAATGGCGGACAATCGATGGACATCGCAACTCATGACATGGATCCCTCAAGATCACATGAGAAACCGAGGCCGGCAGAATATTAGATGGAGAGACGAGCTAGACAAGTTCAGGAAGTACTGGCTCCGCGATGCCCATGATAGAGAGGTGTGGCGAATCATGAGGAAGGTCTGTGTCAAACAACGGACATTAAAAGACCGATGATGATGATGATGATGATGATGTTAAGGTTGAAATTCTTTTAATCAATCATAGCTACTAAAAGCAGTGAAAGGTTTTATCACATTTTATATGAGCATGTGTATGTGCGTTCCAACTTTCCCGGCCATACTGTTTTGTCTTCAGATTTGAAAATTGGTATCAGTACCCAACTAGATTCCTTCTAGAAAAGTCTTTTTGATTTTGGGAAAAAAAATTTTTTGAACTTTTTGAGGCCTCATTCTGACGGATTTTATTAATAACATCTAGATTCTTCAGAACCTACAAGTTACTTGATGATTTTTCATTCTATCTTATTAGTATAAAATGCCAGAGTTGTCATGAATAGAATTTATTCTGACCATATTTATTCTTCGCTGAAAATTTTTTTTCTAACATGACTTCAAATTTTAATGCTATTGTTGTTCAATTATTGACTGCCGAGTCTGTTATATATATCTTTATTTACAAACCCCAAAGAGAAAGGGATTCGATAATAGATTTAACAAAACACTTTTTTTTTTCAATTTAAACCCTTAAAAATGAAATAGCAACTCCAGCCAAAGCTACAAGTGTTGATTGCAATATCTCAGAGATTGGGAATCACTGTGGCCCTGTTCTGTATGAAAGGCTCCATGTACTCCTTATATGCTGCTGGAATCACGACAAACTACCCTAGGACTTTAAAGAAGCCGCCTTTATAATTCTTTACGAAAACAAGGGCGAAAAGTCTGATTTCTCGAACTACAAGGTTATCACTCCGCTTTTAATCGCAGACGAAAACTTCATAAATATACAACTAAACAGATGTGGATCACATTGTGCCAGGTGTCAGGGGACAAGAGAAGCAGTTAACAGGAACAATGTCAACTAAGCAATCTCCTGTGCCAAAGGAAGCCGCTGAGAAAAAGTAAAATAAATAGGGCAGGCTAGTCACTCAATAGAAACCGTAATACCACCAATGACTTTTAGTTTAGGGGTGTTCAGTTGATAAGTTACATTTGCCTGATACCACTGCTTGACAAAGTTTTTTTTTTTTAAAAACATATTTCTTTGAACTAATAAGGAACACATAGTTATTGCACTCGAAAACTTGGCCAAAAAAAACTTTTAAAAAATTTTTCCAAATCACAGTTTATAAACCTGTTTTAGAAAAAAAAAAAATCAATATAAATAACAAAAGTAATCATGAGTATAGGATAAGTAATTTACATGCCACGGCAAGAGAAGATAGTAGAATTAGAAAAGTATATATATTAGACGTAAGTAAGTGGCAAAAAATGCGTACAGAAACCATATTTACAACTTTAACTCTCAAATTCATACAAAGGAAATAGAAGGTCAAATTTAAAGGAAATCACAAATTAGAATAATCTCCTTACAACCATTTGGTAAACTGAACAACATTAGCCATCAAAGATGGTGAAGAGTTCTACCTTTTTTTGTTCTATATTCTATTGTTTGGTTTTGCCTTTTCAATTTTTTGACCTTTTGGGGGCCTTATTCACATGGGTTTAATAATAACGATTCTCCGGAATCTAGATACTTCTAGATGTTTTTAGATGTTTTTCAGAGGAAAATGCCACTGATGTCATAATTAGAATTTTTTCTGACCATATTTATTCTATGAAGTAGTTCTTTTTTTTTACATGACTTCAAATTTTGATGCAATGGTTGTTCAATTATTGACTGCAATGGTAAGTTATTTATATTTTTCAATTCAATCCATAGAAGAGTTCCACTATCTTTTATGCTATTCAATGAAGACTCCTACTGACAATTATGAGCAATTACAAGCAGTTTATGAATTTAGAAGTTGACCATTCCAGATTAGACTATTTGATATCAGACCATTAATTAGTTGATAATGTTCCAAGACCGTCTAACAACTGGTAGACATCACAACTCACAATAAGATGGTGTGATAGACTAAACAAGTTGCAAAAGTATTGGCTTTCCGACACCCATGAGAGAGTGGTCTGGCATATTTTGGGGAAGGTCTATATCCAATGGAGGATACTAAAAGGTTGATTATGATTAAAGAAAACTTTTTGCAATAGATCAGAATAGAAGAACCGTTCCCTCAAACATTTTAATTTCTGTAATAAAAGGAGCATAAATGTCCTATGTTCACATGGAACCTTTTCAATAAACTGGTCTATTGCACTAGTACTTACTAGCTGGACCCATGGTAATTCCATGGGTATTGTTGACTAAGATTAACCATTATCTCATGCCTCTTCTCATTCCCTCCCAATCTTCCTTGATCAGCCATGTTTTCATCTAAATGTTATACAAAGTTAGGTCCATATGCAAAAACTTCCTACCTCCTCTGTAAACTACATAACTTTTTTCTACCCTCTTTCTTCCTATCCTCTCATTAAATTAACAAATTTTTCTGTCCTCTCTCTTCCCTTCCTACCTACTTACTAAACTACCTAACCTTCTCCTTATGCTATTAGTGAAAGCATGACATTCAAAGATGGGTAGGAATAAGTGAAACGATGATATAGATTAGGGGTTGCAAACCTTTTTGGGTCAACATCAACTTTCGCGTAAGAATCTTTTCTACTAATCACGAGTATAGTAAACATTCAAAAGGATACCAAAATGTTTTTAATTTATCAAAATAACAATCATAATAAATGAACAGCTTTCACTGTTTCTTTAATAGAAATAACGTTTAGTAGTAACATATTTGGCTCACATACTGTTTTTAGACATCATCAATGCAGCACCTGTGTCTGATAAGACACAGTACAGACGTGTTGGGTTTATATAATGTGCGATATTATAAGGCAGCTCCGTGAATTAATAATAGAAAATATTGCTGTTGACTCATTCTTTGTTGTTGATTAAAGACTTCAATCTTAAAAATTCTGTACCGCTCACCAAAATTTCAAAACACATTTCCGGTAAAATTACTCATTGTCCACCCAAGAATTATAATCATCCACCAGTTGGTGATATCGTCCATGGTAAGAGATTGTTATACATGAAACAATTGTGAAGTCATGAACAGTTTTTATCTTTAATTTTCTTAATTTGATTCCGATTGTTTATTATCTAATCTACAATTACCCTTTGACATTCGCAGGTTTTCTATTCATGGTTCAGTCTTAAATAATCCAATGGCAATAATAATAATGGGTAACTTAACAGATGGATCAATCTGCTTAAATTCAACAAATTCTTGGTTAACAGGCTATGTCTTATGCCAGATATTAAGGGCCATCTGGAACATTATGAAGCTAATTTTAGTAGGTACTACCTGCCGCATGAATCGAAGAATTGTATCACTTTTTGTCCATAAGGACCCATGTAATTATTTCTCATTTTTTTTATAAGATGAAGTACAGTGAACCATTATCAATTCTTGATTACAGTTATCTGGGGCCATTCGCGATTCAAGCTTAAATAATTCAGCCTTGATAATTTGCGGTTCAGTCTTGAATGATTTAATAGGAATATCTTCTGGGGGTTTTCAGCATACTTCAAAAAACCGCATTATAGAAAATATACCATATAGTATGAACAAAACTGGAAAAGTTTAAGAAATCATAAATGCATATATATTTATAATATAGCAACTACCAGAGACTATTCAAAAAAAATAACAGGTCAATAAAAACACTTGGAGCTTACAATATATCAATCTTATCTGATAATCTTTGTTTTATCAATAAGAGGAAAGATTGTAGAGAATTGTCAATTAGAAATTATTCATGTGGACAATATAAACCCAGAGATAATCATGGCTGAAAACTTGAGCTTGTTTAGACTCGCAGACTGATTAGTCGAATGGTATTTAGGACATCATAACATTTTTTTTTTATTGACTGCGCTATAGTTCCATGTTATTTATAGCTTTTAGTAACTAACTGTATATTTTATTACTTTATGCTTTGTACATTTATACTTTTGGATTGGTTAGAGGTTTATCAAAAGGTTTATGAAACAAGATTTATGGTTTTATGGGACCGAAACAGTTTGGAGGGGGTTCAGTACAAATTATTTGTGGATTTAGTATATTTGCAGGCCCCTGAACCAGCTAAACCTCCACAAATGATAAAGGATAAGTGTATGATTTAATAATCTTGAGTGGATTAATAGATATCAAAAAGTCCCTGCTTTAGAAGTTTATCAATTACATTTTGTAGAATACAATTCTGTTCTTTATTTTTCATTGTTTATTTTATAAGCGGCAAAAGCAAAAATGTAAGACAGCCTTCACGGTTTCGCATGGCTTTCAAAATTGCAAAGACAACTTCTGTACGCAAGAACTCAAAATAAATTGATTACCACAAGGACACTACTAAAAAGTGAAAGTTCATAGAAATGTGTTAGATGTTAAAATAGCAAAAAAAGAAAAAGAAAAAAAACATTTTTTTCAAAGCAAGAAAAGAAAAATTTTAAACTATCATGTTCTTGGAATGAAGAATCTAAACCCTTCAACTCTTAAATTCATATAAAAAAATCAAATTAAATTTTCAAGGGGATTAACCACTGATTAAAGCTAACTCACTTTGAAATATGGATAGGAGTTCCATTATTTTTTATCTTATTCGCAAAAGAATTCCACTGTCGATAGGAGCAGTTTTCAGCATGTATTTAAGAGTTGAACGGTTTTTTTTCAATCTGTTCACTGCCAAGAATTAGTTTCAACTATGTGATTCCTGCGCTGGGTTTTTTCTCATAAGGAACTAATGAAAATAGAAAGTCTTTGTTGCTTGTTTAAAACATTTGACTTTTTTTAATACAAACAATTAATAATCAGTGGTGTACATTCCTTTGTATCATAAGTATGCTCTGAGCTATGGATATGCAAAAATATTCAAGTGTCTATGAAAATGGACAGTAAAAGCCTTCTTGATACACTGTAGGGATGGTGCAAGCATTTTCTGATGGGTCATCCTCTGATGAGTATCAGTAGAAAGAAACTTTTAAGAATTAATAAAAAAATTTTAAAAAATTCAAAACGTGTTTTCTTATGGATCTGCTAATCACAGGAATTTTTTAATTTTGTACCATGAAAAGACTCTTTATTAATTCTCTTATTTCTTTTTATTTGGTTGCTGAATGAGCAAGGGTGTGAAACTACAATTTACTATCAGAACCACTTCCTCAATATTTTACCGAAACATTTTTTACTGCCCATTGCTTCTTACAGGTACTAAAATATTCCAGCTTTTTTGTGCATCTATATCTCGGAGCACACCCATAATACCAACCACTATACTTTACTGAACATATATATATATATATATATATATATATATATATATATATATATATTATAGTTATGTGTGTTGAAATGAAATATTTATCTGTGGCAGCAAACAAGTCAATGGTCACACGATGATGGGAAAGTAAGAATTTATATTCAGGTCTATATGATTTTTACAATTACGGAACAAAGATTGAGAAAATAAAGGATTTCAGAAGATTTTTCTAGAAAATTTATGAAAGCTTCTTTCATCAGAATGAAAGATGCACTATTATTCATTTTTTATCAATTTTTTTAATTTCAATTTTTAAATTTTTAAATTTTTCTTATGATTTCTATGTACAATCTGTGATTTGAAGAAATGTAATTATCATTCCAAAAGTTTCTCAGACTACAGCTCATATTTATTTTTGATGCATCTTTTGTTGTAGCAATATTTCGGATGATCTATTCTACAGCCTTCTTCCGCTGAAAGATAATCTGTAATTTCTTTGTGCTACTTTTTTTTATAACCAAAATAAAGATTGCTCAAGTCAGGCCGGTAGAGGTTTTCTTTGCTCTTGGATTAGATAGAGAAGCAACCCCTTGAATCAAACGTCGAGTAACGAATTCTCAAGAGATACGGACAGACCAGTCTGCGAATTCAAATTGTGAATAACCCACCATTTCAGAAGTTTCATCAATGCACAATGGATGGCCTTACTGTATCTGCTCAGCAGCAGTCGGTAAATACGACACAGTTGTTATCTTTCTGTGGTATCACAATGTTATTCACGGTTATCGGCGGTTTTCACAAATACGTTGCAGGCATCTAAGCTCCGAGTTAATCTTTAAAAATGGTTTCCATTGTTTCTTAATGAAATTCTTCTTCCCTTGAATATCCATTACCATGCTTCAATTTCTATAATTAGAAATTAGTCTTCAGCCTCTCTTATCTACTTGGTTAGCGGTAGCAACACATGCCCTTCCGAAAATTTAGACTTGCAAGTAAACCCGAGGAATCTATACAGTTCAGGGAGAGGACATCTGTTGAGGATCACTTATGTCACGGGGGTTACTATGAGAATCGGTATATTGAGTTGTTCTGATCCGTTTTGAATAGTAATCCCAAATCACTCTGGTTGTTAAACAGAAATTAATTCATTATAAAAAATGACTTGAAAACATTTCTTCAAAATCAATTCAATTCTTTGATTAGCTTTAAAGATATTCTCGCGAATCCACCCAAATTTTGTTTTTATAAAATGAATTCATTATTGGGAATACTAAACCTACAACCTTCATCATACTAGTTTTAGAAAATAGACAAAAATCAAGCAAATTCAATACAGTACGATAGTAAGCACCATTCAGTATCATAAATTGTCTACCTTTGTTTTTAGGGATTTTGAAACCATCAAGCCATCTAAGCGGTCAGTCTTACGGCATTTAGGCTAGTATAATTTGCAGTTATGATCAGCTCCAGGTCTGATCAATACATGTGCGCGATTCTTTTCTTCTGTTTTACAGTATTAGTGGACTACCTCAAAATAAGAGACCCAGGGTTTCCATACAGATTGTAAATCTGAAGAAGGCTGGAGAATCGGCAGACCAAAAAATCATCGACAAAAACAATGAAATCAAGAGTCAAAATGGCTTTCGAGTACAAAATGTCTTTCTCCTTAAATATTTTGAGTTTCATAATCTAGAGTCGAATGAAAAATAACAGCGCCAGTTTTTAAAAACCAATAAGAAATAATTTTTTTGTAAAAAAACAATGTGCTAATAAGAGAACACACGTACACACACATTAGTGTACATATATATATATATATATATATATATATATATATATATATATATATATATATATATACAAAAAAACAAACACACACGTATACAAAAGGCTATTGGAAAGTCCCTGGACTAGACCCCCCCCCCCGAAAGAAAACAGTGAATTTCCAAAAAAATCAATGTGCAAAAATATCCATTAGTAACACAAGAAATTTTTGTGGCCATAAGTCTACTCGTCCTTGAGTTACACGATGACAGACAAATGGACAAACAATATATTCAGTGAATCAAAAGAATCTTGAACTGACAATCGACTGCCCTTGAAACGCTTGTGCCACACCAAAACCCGTGTTCAACCCAAACAAAAGTTCACTAAAAGCCTGATAACACATTTTGCAGGTCTTGGTAGCAGATTTGCCGAAGCTTCATGCAAAATTTGATGCAGATCGCAGAGATGTTCTCACACGAAAGTTACAAAACCTTGCATAATACGAGAACGAGAGTTGATAGCACAGAGTTTATTGGGCAGACTGAATCAGTAGGCTGTGTAACAATGAGCACCAGCTGCACACTTGTTTCCGATGAACAGTACAATCACAACACATCAGGGAACTTTCCAATACTACCCTGTACGTATGACAAGCTGAATCGGTGAAATTGTCTACTCGGCAAAATTTCATATTTTTTGTCATCAAAAAGTTTGGTTTCACTTTAATTACACATATTTTTGATTGTAAAAAAGTTGTTTGATATCCTTGTTTTGATTAAATAAATTTTGGATCAAATTGAAAACTATGTATTTGTTCTTTGCAAAAAAATCATAACTATTCAATTACATATTTTTGTAAAAAAAAAATATGTTTGATTTCACTAACGTGCGCATGAGAGAATCATGCTCAACCTCACATAGAGAGATCACAAGACAGCACAGTATATAAGTAAGAAAATAGGAGTCCGTGACATCATAGAAACTATTAAAAAACTTAAATGGCAATGGGCAGGCCATGTTGCAAGAATGAAAGACAACCGATGGACATTACGTCTCACAACATGGATCTCCAAAGATCATGCTCAACCTTACATAGAGAGATCACAAGACAGCACAGTATATAAGGAAGAAAATAGGAGTCCGTGACATCATAGAAACTATTAAAAAACTCAAATGGCAATGGGCAGGCCATGTTGCAAGAATGAAAGACAACCGATGGACATCACGTCTCACAACATGGATCCCCAAAGATCATGCTCAACCTTACATGGAGAGATCACAAGACAGCACAGTATATAAGGAAGAAAACGGGTGTCCGTGACATCATAGAAACTATTAAAAAACTCAAATGGCAATGGGCAGGCCATGTTGCAAGAATGAAAGACAACCGATGGACATCACGTCTCACAACATGGATCCCCAGAGATCACATGAGAAACCGAGGCCGACAGAACACAAGATAGAGAGATGAACTAGAAAAATTCAGGAAATGCTGGCTCTGTGACGCCCATGATAGAGAATTGTGGTGAATCCTTGGGAAGGTCTATGTCCAATGACGGACGTTAAAAGACTGATAATGATGATGATGATGATACTTCTGATTGAAAAAAAAATAGTTATTTTATATCTTTCTTTTGATTAAATCAACTCTTGATCAAATTAAAACTATGCATCTATGTTTTATAAAAAATAGTTCTAAAGAGACAATGTCACTGATTCAGCATAACATATGCATACATATGTAAATATGTGTATTTGTGGGTGTGTGAATGCGTGCATTCATAGATCTAGTACAGGCAAGAAATCCCTCTGACATTTTTCTTGATATAAGGATGATTGATTAGGGTGGAAGGTTTTTTGGAAACACACCGTTAACCCTTTCCAAGCATTGATTCCAAGAACATATCAAGATTTCTTCATGCAAGACCATTTCAAGGAAATTGAAGAAAAAAAAGATTTTTAAAAATAATCACCATGATAATAAATTGTTTCCTTTCTTGCGTTTAAGTTAAAGTCCCTCTTTGGTATCTTTCTGGGCCCCCTTCTTGAACCTGAAGATTCAACACCATACACACATATATATATATATATATATATATATATATATATATATATATATATATATATATGCAGGTATATAGGACATGCACGTTTGAGTGAAAGAAAGTTTTGTTTTTTATTTCTTGAATTTTCCAAAAAAAAATTTAGTGTTTCAACCTTGAAAAAATGAGTCTAAATTGATACAAAAATTCATTGCCAGGCAACCAACCTGAACGTGTCTGGTCTATTCAGAATGTCAGATACAAACAGAGGAACCAATTTAGCATAAACTTACATTGTATATTTAATCAATGGTTGCCAGGTTAAAAGAGGCAAAAAGCACCAAAAATTAATTTTTATCTCAATTTCGACATATCCGTCAGGTTCTAAACACTACACGTTTCATTTAAATTTCTCACTCCACAGTATTAGTTAGATTGATTGATTTATAGGTAAACAAATAGATAGTGTTTCTCTGAATTTTTGAGATGAGGTATTATTATTATTTCTGTTAATATTCAGACTATCCTCATCTTGGTTGTTTTTCATACAACGTTTCGGCCGTTGTACTCTACAGCCTTCATCAGGTATCATCTGGTAGGTGTGAGGGAAGTAACGAACCAAACTTTTTATTTAACTGGCGAGGGTATATAGACCGCACTCCCCTCTTAGCATTAGTAGTATTATAATTGTCTCACACTGGGATGGAACCTAGAACCATTGGATTACTTGCAGTAATTCTGTCAGTTTCTCTAACCCCTACGCTAGTGTGAGACAATAATAATTCGAAAAATACTACTACTGCTTAGAGGAGAGTGCGGTTAAATAAAGGGTTCGGTTCATTACTTCCCCACACCTGCCAGATGATACCTGATGAAGGCCATAGAGTACAACGGCTGAAACATTGTATGAAAAACAACCAAGATGAGGATAGTCCGAATAATAATAGAAATACAAATAGATAGGTCGGTTGATATAGATATTAGATAGGTAAGCTATTTTGAATTTGTAAGATGAGCACACGATTAAATGGACGAACTAAAAACAATATCAACTCAAGTCTAGTAGAGACACAATTGATTTTCTAGCATTAGATGGTCATATACCTCTTTTAATTAGTGTTGCCGACCATCTTATATTTAATAAGACAATCCTATATTTCAGCGTATTGACCTATATCAACTTGTAAATGTCTTAAGTTCCAATAACTGTTTATTTTTTGATCGCATTCTATTGACTTGTCCGAAAATTCTCGCTTGCACTACTTACTGATCAAAATTACATGCGTATTGCTAGCCGAGTAAAATGAGCCACACTACAGCTTATTAATACGTAATGTAATTTATGAACAAACTCTGAAACAGTTGCCAAAATTATCTCTCCCTTGGGTGTACTCACTTCTGGACAGCAACATATTCTCATTTTTGGCAAGAGATTCTCAATGCTGTAGAGTCAGGTCATAAATGATACCCGGTTTAATCATGTAACGTCCCACTAAAAATGACAAAAACCTGCTGAGTTTGGTTTGGTTTGGACGAAAATTAACTTTCTATTGTAAAAAAAAAGAGAGGTGTGGGGTGTACTCATTTATGAACAATGCTGTAACTATCTGTTTAATGTAAACTACTAAAAAAAATTATGTTCATCTAGAAATATTAAAGCCTTATTCTTGCTTACAATTTTGGTAGCTGTTAAATAGTATACATTGTAAAGGTCAAAATACACATTTAAATGAATGAACAGAGACAGAAATACAGAGAAAAATGTGGCTACTTAAGGTCTACTGATCTGGTTCAATTTCATCTTGCATCGGCTTGCGGGGGGGGGGGGGGTCTTATAACAGTCGAAAAAAGTTTTTCATTTTTCACCTTACGTTGTTAAAGAATTCATCGGTCACCCCAACTACAAGCAGCAAGAATTTATCTCTAGGATGGTTGAAGATGTTCTGTCTTGAGAGACAGACCCGCAAATTGAGAACCATGCAACGTGCACATGAAAGAATTATGCTGGGCCTCAAATGGAGAGACCACAAGACAGCACAGTACATCTGAGAAAAGACAAGAGTTAGGGACATCATAGAATCCACTAAAAATCTCAAATGGCGGTGGGCTGGCCATGTTGCAAGAATGGCGGACAACCGATGAACATCACGACTCACGACATGGATCCCCCGAGATCACATGCACAACCGAGGCCGGCAGAATATTAGATGGAGAGACGAGCTAGACAAGTTCAGGAAGTACTGGCTCCGTGACGCCCATGATAGAGAATTGTGGCGAATCCTGGGGAAGGTCTATGTCCAATGACGGACATTGAAAAACTGATGATGATGATGATGGCCAGTCTACCTGTTGCTGGAAGCGGGGGGGGGGGTCTTTCCTTTCTGTCTTTTTTATTCTTTTTGTTTTCAGATCTGTTTTGGGGTTTAATGGAATATTCCAATCAAATTTATGTTCATTTAGATATATATCAAAGCCTTACTCATGCTTACAATTTTGGTAGATGTTAGATGGTATACAGTGTAATGAATTTTATTTATGAATTGCATTTAACCATCACATCATTCCTCAACAAATCCGACCCCCACCCTCATAAAGCAAACCACCGGCACATCATCCAAAGATAAGGATCTGGGGAAACCTCAACAAAAATTACAGTGGTACGAATCACTTCCTATCAGAAAATTGCTGAGTTGAAAGGTTGAGCTAAATTTTTAACAAAAAAAAAAAAAAAAAAAAAAAAAAATAGTTCAATTCTCTCAAACTATCAGTGTTAAAACAAATCTCTTCAACCAAATCAAGGAGTTTTCAGTTCTTAAAATGCAACCTCTGTGGACTTCAACTAAGTTAAAACCTTGGAAATAAGGAAGAGGTATGATTTGATACAAATTACCCACCTTGCTTCTCATAAAATGAAATTTGTAGGGCGAGCTAGTTTATCATTAACTTGGTAAAGATCGGTCCCTATGAAAACTCAAATATGCCAAGGTAGACCTGCCCAGCTAAACTCTGGTTTCAGTACTTTAATACATACAAGTCGACTGACTGGGAAAATAGCTATACCACCAAACAAAATAGAATTTTTAAAATTCCCTGGGGTCACGTATTTCATTTTCTCTTTTATCCCCCACAGCATTGAACACCCATACCTACCTTACCAAGAGCATATAGAATGGTTGCTAAGAGAGGGTGGAGCTCCAAGGCCACTCTGACTGACATCAGCAGGGAATGACCAGTTGTCCAGACCCCCTTCCAACACATCATAGGCCAGCATAGCAGGGCATAGCCAAACACGTCCCATGGTTCAAACAATGAAAATCTAACTATCTAATTCCTATTTAATCTAAGTTTCTAATAATCCTAATGCTTATAAGATATGACATGTGTATTAATACTGTGTCGGAAGTGCATTATCAGTATATAATAAAAATATTATGTTCTCTCTTTTGTTTTGGCGAAATACAAAAATCAGCATAGTTCTTGAACCAAGAGTACCAGAAAATAGATGGTCTCCGTACATTATTTGTACATAATCAATATCATCAAATTAATAGAGATAAGAAGTTCGGTCTGGATACAAGGTGCAAAACCAAAGTTCATTTGTCATTCTGAAAGAAAAATACACAATGAAAATTTAGGATAACTTTTTATTGCAGAGAGATTTTGAGTGGAAATTTCAACAATAAAAACTATAGACGCTCTAGAAATTTCCAACAAAATTTGAGTTCCCAACCAACAGTTATGTGACCACATGAACGATAATTGTTTCATCCTGAAAACAAAATTCAAGCGTTTTTTCCTGCTTGTCGATACATTGTTGCAAGAGTATCTTTTCTGCCTTTGGAATCAACAATGGAAACAGTCCGAGAATATGTCGTTTGATTTTTCTACGCAGTGATCAGAGGGGGATGTACACAAGTTGAATCAGCTAGTGCTGGTCGACACCTAATCAGTGACCTGCTCTGGTTTCCTTTCAGCCGGAACCAAGCTTTTTCAAATCGCTCATGTGGTCATACAACTGAGGCATAAGGATTCAAATTTTATGAAAGAGTTTCAGCAGTTTCCACAGATGAAATGTCAATCAAAAATCTCGAAGCAATGAAAAGTCATCCCAAATTTTCATTGTTCATATTTTTTCAGAAAACCCAGTAGAGATCAGAACTTTTGATCTGTCAAGTTACCCAACGTTCGAGCCATTTCACACATCTCTCAGAATCATTCCACTAAGAAATGAAAAAAATTTCCTATCAATTCTTTCTTTTTTGGGGGGAAGCCATTTCATGCCACTAACTTTTTGGTGGTACCTTTACAGTCATAGATTTTAAAAATTAAAATCAAATATAAATATTATACTGATTATTTTTGTTATTGAATTTATATGTAAATCAATTTTTTCCCGTAAAAAGATGCTTATTTCTAATGGGAAGTGCTCTATCATATAATTACAATTGATGCTACCTTCTTCAGGGTGGAGCACTCTGAGGTTGGGTAACTCATCCATAATAAGCTAGTATAGCAATGCTCTTCCAACACTGGAATGAAGCACTCTGGTGGATGGGGAATTGTGCTTAAGTAAATGTATCGCATAAATTTGGTCCCACTGACTGTCCAGTTCTGCATAGGGCAGGAGTAAAATGTCAACCTCTGGGTCTGAAGCTAAGGTTTCGATCCTTCTTTGTGGTACTGGATCGAATAATGGATAGTCAGAAGCCACACCGAAATACAACGAAACAGCTGACTTTAGAGGACACAATTATTATTATAATAATATATATGTCCCATTTCCTTAAATTGTTCATTCTAATTACATTGTCTTGGACAAATGATACAGTCACTGTGTAATAACAGGAAATCATATTGAATGGAATTTAAATTTCTGTCAGATAATACATCCATAGAATATTATGTTCTTTGGAGTGATTCCAAGTCTCGTGCCAGTGGTGTAATCTCCAGACCATCTACAACTCCTGAATAGGTTTCCCCTATATAAAAGGCATTGGAGGTTATCTAGGGGCAGGGGTTGATGGGATACATGGAACATTCCGGGTAAAAATGTTAAAAAAAATATTGAGTACTATATATATATATATATATATATATATATATATATATATATATATATATATATATATAAAAATTCCTATTATTTACATGAGACGTAAAATATTTATTATACACTGATTTATTCAAACTGTTGTCCTTATCTTGTTTGTTTTAGTCACCAGATTTCAGCCAATGTATCCAACATGATGCCACGGTATATGAATTTCACTGCCTGACCCTGGGATTGAACCAACAACCCTCAAGTAAACTGCTAACACTTGACTAATGCCCGGACCAGTGGTTCCCAATCGGAGGGTAATTCCCTCTAAGCGAAAACAAGGCAATTAGATAAAAATCCAAGTCGTGGTGAATGTTTTTGGCCAAAGGATAGTTGGGACGTACGATTCAAGATGGAGTCTAACTGGGCGACCAAAGGTCTGAATTTTCCTTACCAATGGTGTTTATTGAAATCATTTTAAAATTAGTAATAGCATCGGCTCTTTCTTTGTCGCATTTATTTTGTTTGTTTTTTTTTCTACCAACTTCAATAAGTGTTTTAGTTTTCATAAACGACTGAGATGTTCATTTCACAGAATTGATTATGAGGTAATTCTATCTTAATATAATTAGTAGCGGCTACTATGAACTTTCAGCAGAAAGCAACGTGTCAATAAAAATGTCTGAAATGATTACTCCACGTTATTCTTTCTTGAAACTTACTCAAATGGAAGTAGGGGAGAAACTAGTAATCTTATTGACAAAAGCGGTTGGATGACCTTGAAAAGGTTGGTAACCACTGGCTCAGACCATTCATGGCTGCAAGAGACAATCACTAGGCTGGGCAATAGAATCTATGTACAGCAATACTTTGAATAGTGCAATTAATTTGTTCAAAAATTTGACTGCACCATTCAAGGTCTGAATGTGTTTTCTATTCCGGCTTATACTAACTTACTTACATTATACTACATCAAAGCTGACAACTATTCAAGGTAATGACGTACTCTGGTTCAGTGGAGCAATCAAAACCACCATAAGGACAAATCATCAAAAACAAACAGGTCTGGTTAGTCACTCAATAGAAACCGCTATATGACCACTGTCTTTTGGCGGTATACCAAATTGGGGGTGATCAATTAAAAGAATTGGAATAAGAGGTGATAAATGGATAAGTCACTTCCCTCAACTTTTGTTGGGCAGTGACTACTATAAAAAAAGAAAAAAATCAGAATTTTCAAGAATCAAATGTGAAGTCTGTTGGACACCAACTATAGATTGATTTAGCATAAACTTACATGGCAAATCGAACTGAAAATCTGTTTATGTGAATTTTCGAAAAACAAAAGAAAATCTTTTTTTTACTGGATATAATGAGTAAATGTTGAAATTTTTAGCCCTCTAGCTCCACTGGTGCAGCCTGTACACATCATCATGTACATAGCCAGCAAGCCAACCCAACTACAAAACTGAAGTAACCTAATTTATAGTTTTGGTTCACAGTTTCCAATACAAGGTATCTCTAGCATGAACGGTGGAATAAGATTAGTCTATTACCGTGGATTGGATAAAGAGTTCAGTTTGTAATTCTGAGAAGGTTACCGAAAACAATAGAGAAACTGAACGGTACAAAGGCCAAAATGCTAAGACTATAAGAACTACGAAGAAGACAAAAGTTTGAATAAGTCCGTGTAAAATAATGATAATCCCTCATCTCAAAAGTTCCGACGCAAAAATGTATTATTCAGTATGAGACAGTTGAGTGGAAGATAATTCATAGATCTATATTATAATTTCTGTTATTTGTGTTTTCAATCAAACAATGATTATGTTGAAAATAAAAGATATAAAAAAATATAGTGTTTTATTTCATATATACACTACGCATAATGTATTTACTTTGAATATTTATATGAATTAAAAAACTCTCTGAAATATTTTAGGTTGGGACTGGTATTGCTGTTATGCTGTAATAAGGGAGTACTTGTTGTGATTAGATGAAATGGACTAAACCTTTAAAATAAAACAGACAAGCGTAACAGTGACACCAGTTCCACTCAATTGTGTTGTAGTGCCCACCTTTTCCAGCTAAAAAACTCATACATATACGTAGTTGGCTGGGATCTACTTCTAACCCTCACATCTCTGTAGAAATGGTAAATTCCTTGTCGCTTCCTCTTTGACGTCACATACAGCCTGCCAATAAGATAGCTGATTGTTATCTTTACGGTATTTGAACTGAAGCGGTAAATCTCTCTCTCTTTCTGTGTTCCGACGGCCTCAAGGTAAGCTCATCTCTTCTCTCTCTCTTTAGTTAGGATAGTTAGAATAGTTTTAATACACACTTCCTTACACACGCATCATCACATATTCATCTCAAGAACACATCCTATCCAAGTTAAACACTCTCATCGTAGATAGGTCGGACTCCCTAAGATAACTTCATAATGGCTACAACTAGGATGACCATACTGATGGACATTCTTTAGACTCTATCTCACATTTACTTAGTGACATTCCTTTCCCTTCATCCTTCCTATCTCTACATCTTTTATCCTGGTAGATCCTTCCACATATTTGTGTCGGCAGTAACTCAGGTCCTTGTTTATTTTAATTCACTCATGAATTAAAACCTGGCACTGTTGTTTACTTCTTTCTTTGTTCTTATTTATTTGTTTTGTTAACAATCCAACTAACTGTGTACTAACCTTGTTTTTGTGCTTAAGCAGTGAACACGCTACTTACAAGGATTTATCTCCTTAAATCAATTCTGGTAATTTTATATTTTGGGGGCTAATATAATTAGCAGCCTGAAAGTGTCATGCTTAATTGTACCTACACTAAATTTTCAGTCGTCCAACTATTTTCTATACTATTCACAGAAGAATTCCACAGCCAATAAGTGTGGAATCAAGTGTTTCCTGAAATTAAGCATTAAATATCATTACTGAAACTTAAAACTTAAAATAATGGTTACAATTTTTGCACAAAGTAGTCTTCAAATGTTTTTGGTGGTACAGAACTTTAAAAATTCTCATAATCAACAGATACACATTAAACAAGAATGACTACATACACCCATATGTATTCACAACATCTATATATTATGACATCAAACAGAATAGTTCTTAAAAAGCTTTTTTGGGGGGTCGGACACTCTTCGGATGATAAAACATCAGAAAGTAATCCGGATTTGAAGAAAGTATTGTTTGAAAGATTTGAAATCACTTCCCAACATTGTCTTAGATGATGAGGCTTCTGATTGCTGTTCTAAAATGCGCTTGTGAGTCAGTTAAAAGTTTTAGGGATAAAAACAAATCCCTTCTGTCTTCATAACGCAGGCTTTTAGGTTTTGCTATAAACCAATTCCAGAACAACCAGGTGAAAAGATGATCTTGCAATACAAACAATTCTGAAGCAAACCTTATTTTGCACAGTCGGTCAAAGTATCAAACAAAGAAAGATTTTTAGAAACTATTTTGTTTGGTGTCATAATATATCTATATATAATTGTTTCTGTTTGATACGTATCTGCCAATTTCAGGATTTTAAAAAAAATTTACAGTAAATACTGTCTGAAAAATCTTGCAGTTTTCTTATTTTTTTTCAACTACACACGAAAGTCATAAAGTCATGTACACAAATTTCACTCAGAAATAGATTTTTTTTTAAAGTTAAAATGTTGTGAAATCATATTCTCTCTTGCTGACAAAGCCTTCCATTCGTCAATACTAACATTGGATATAGCAGTTATTTTCTTGCTATTGTTTAAGCAGAAATTCATGGAAGAGTAGACTGCTTGTATATTCTTGCACCTACTGTTGTATGATATACCAGCAGTAAAACTACAATAGTAATACTAGTAATAGTCTCAAGTTGTCTGAATTTCTTTTATGAAGCGTTGTCATAATTTCTAATTGTCGACTAGTCTTTCTTTCATCTTATTTTCACTATTATCAATAATTCAAGTTCAGATATCAATTGAAAATGTGGAAAAAGGGGTGATCAATAAACAAGTTACTTTTCTTTCCTTTTTTGGCTGCGATCACTAAAAAGAAATTTTTTTTTTAAAGCGCAAATACTGCTGGAAGCAAAAGGACCAATTTATCACAAATTTTCATTGTGAATTGAACCCCTCAATCAAACCTTTATTGGTGAGGGCGGGTAAACAAAATTTCAAGTTTCTACAAGGAAAGTTAGGGCTGGGCAAAGTCCAGATAGATATAAATGTCAGAACACATGAATAACCTAAACCCGGCAACAGAGCGTAAACCAGTCTGTTGTGGGTTTGGGGGAGTAATAGGCTGAACAGTCATTGTGTCACAATCAAAAGGGGTTGGCGAAAACACAGATATAATTCGGTGCGAAAAGTCTCTTTAGAAGCCGTCAGTACAATTGTCGCGATCAAAATGAGTTACGGAAAACATCAACGCATTTCGGTACAAAAAGTCGTGTTAGAAAAAGTCAACTCAGTTGTTGGTATCCATTCAGTGTGTTTGTCAATGACAATTTGACCATCACCGCATACTTTCATCAGCATAGCAGGGGAATGACCCGTATGCAGCGGACCAGCAAAGCATCTTGAGTCCCGAAAGTACTGTGGGAGCCTCCGGCTTTTAGAAGGCCCCCACGAGCATTTTCATGCCTTTTGTTGATGGGTCACACAAACACACATTCATTTCTGTCTTTGCATCGGTAAGTCCTCGCCACACATGGGATGCAAGAGCAACATGAGTGCCATGGTTAAAAGCAACAAAAATGAGATGGAAGGAAAAACTAGTAAAAAAAATGAATATCAATGACAATGCTTCATCTTAGAAATTCAAACAACTTAGGACTATCATTATTACTAGGTTTAAAGAAGCAACAAAAATAAGATGAAAGAAGAACTATTCAAAAATCAATAATGACAATTCTTCACTTTGAGATATATATATATATCTAGATAATTTAAGAATCATAATCTTGAGGAGCTAAGGAGAATTGAAATGATAAAGGAAGTGTGGTTGGGGAACATAGGAAAGTTGAATACTCACCATCAATGTTTTCAATAGCTTCCCGATTGACCCAAATGTGGCATCCCATATTGTAGAGGTAGAGTTGCCAATCATAACAGATTTTCCACTCATTATGGACATGGGAGTTACCTCCAAAAATAATCATATAGTTGCCCATCTGAACAGCTGAGTGGTGTGCTATCACATGGGGGTAAAATTTTTCTCGATCGTAGTTGTTGATTGGGTACGCGATCTTCGACCAATATCTCTCCTCGAGGTGGAAAGCGTGAAGATTATCTGTGCGCCGGCTCGCAAATGCACTTTCCATCCAGAAACCGCCAAAGACTAGAAGCGATTTTGATTCGCGGTGGTAGATGGTAGTGTGACCGGCTAATCGACGCATAAAGATGCGTCCTCCACGGACTTTGACCAACTCCCATTGGCCAACATTGGTGTCAATCTTAAAGATATCTGATGAAAAGAGACCATTCATCCGAAGGCCTCCAAATAAATACAGCCAGTTGTCGACTCGAGTTAGTGTGTGGCTGGTCAAACTGTACGGGACTAATTTACTCTTGACCGCCTTTTGAGTCCACGCCTGAGAAGTAGTATTGTAAATCCAAAGTTCATTCGAGAAGACCTTGCTGGATATGACACCACCGTAAATGTAAAATGAATCCTCAAACTCAACACCAGCATGTCCGTAGCGAGCCGACGGCCATGGAAGAGTTCGATCAGCAATTTCCCACTGGTTGGTATTAAAACTATAAAACACTAGATCATCGAGAATTTTATTCAAGGTAAAACCCCCAAATATCCATAAAGCGTTTGAGGCCGTGACAAAGAGGCCTGTGTGGCCTGTTCTCGGTGTAAAAATATCGCTGGATTTGGACAGAGTATACCAGCGTCCCTCTCCTGTCTCCCCGGGGTCAGGTCGGGTGTCGTCCAGTCGAAGGTCACAGTAGCTTCCCACGTATCCCTCCTTACAAATGCACCGTTCCTTCTGCTGGCATTTGCCGTGGCCTTTACAGGAATCAGTACTGCAGAGACGTTTCTCGCAGCCGATGCCTGTGTACCAAAAGTCGCATTCGCACGTGTGGTTCTTGCACACACCCTGGCTACTGCAGTTGTACGGACAGTCCGTTATGACATAAGTCGCGTTGAAGCCATCCAAGACGTGGTTGTTGTCACTGTACAGATGTATCAGCATCTGGAAAATGAAAAAGATTGGGAAATGAATCAGGCAGATGGAGAAAGGAGTAAGATAGGGATTCTCAAAACTGGGGTACACATTCCCCTAGGTAAATTATAGGGGTATTTGATGTTAGTAAAAACACTGGAATTTTCAAGTAATCACAACCCCCCAAAGTTTTATAAAAAAACTGTCAATTAAGGAAGATAAATGGGCTTGTTACTCCAAAACCATTCTTGGAATCGAGTTACCTATTGGGAAGCCTCAAGCTCTTCCATTTCATAAAACATGTAAATCAAACTGAACATGCCCATCTGAACAGAGCAAACAGTTTCATGAAAATCTCCAGGAAGTTTAAACCCGGAATAATGAAATGCTGTTCTTTATTTACAAAGTCATTGGTAGCAACAATCAAAACAGAAGTTTTTTAAAATGTTTTTAAATCATTCAACTATTCAGCAGAAAAAAAACTGATTCTCTAGATCACATTTTTCTTCACTTTGTATCTCTCCATACTGACCAAATATGAATGTCGACGACATATATAATCGGGCAAAAACCATATCCATTTCAAGATTGATTTTCACTACAAATCGAGCACTATTCTCCAATCGAGGACCATAAACGACTATAAACTTGATACTGCAATGTCCGGTGTACGGTCAAAAATGTCTAGCAATTATCAACTTCATTTAATGGCCAGTTGTCTGGTCATCTCAATGCATATACAGATAAAAACACAGATTTCTCAAATTATGATGAGATGGAATTACAAACAAATTCTTTAAGTCTGTTCTAATGGTATCCACACATTTCACACTGTATTCTTCAACACGAACACTGCTGGACAGGACACATGGGTACTCAGGAAGTTAAGGTTTGAGAACCCTAGTGATAGAAGGTTATAAGTAGGGCACCTGTATAAAAGCTTGATCATCAACAGTCATTGGACCAAATTAGATCAATCTAACCCTTTCAAGACACCTGGAATATAGTACTGCTATTTAGGAAAAACTGCTGCCTAATCAATAAATAGGTTTGGTTAGTCACTCGTTGGAAACTATCATGAGGCCAACATATTTTGGCAGCATGCTGTGTTGGGGGTGATCAATTGAAAATTGGAAAAAAAGAGGTGATCGATTAGAATGAGTCAGGGTGTACGAAACTATGGCTACCCCCACAGAATTTTTACCAAACAAAAAGTCATTTGAGAAAGATTTATAATAAGGATGAGGTAGGCACATGGGAAGTGAAAATGTACAGTATTGACAGGAAATTTTCATTTTCTGATGAAAAATTCAACTAAAAAATATTTTGGCAACAGAAAAAAAAAAAAAAAAATCGCAGATTCAATTGGAACGGGTTAGACAAGTTCTCCCCCTTGCATAATGCTTAATAGTTAATCTTTTGATGGGAAAATTTTGAAAAATCTGTAGTTGGCAGAGGTGTTAAATATAATGTCACATTAGGAGAGAATTCAAAATCTAACCGATTCACCGTATGAATTTGTGAATATTAAAGAATCGCAACGATTAAGGAGAGCATTGATTTCTCCGTTTAATTGATCCTGGGAAATTTCCAAGACATTCGATAACGTGTCCCGGGTAGAGGTAGCTTTATAACCAACTCGGCAGCAAGTCAAGTACATAACACAGTTAACTAAAAACAGCATATCTAGCACCCTAACAAGCAGTCAATACTAGTGTCAATTCTCTTGGGTCAGTGAGTGCTACAAGGCAGTGTGCGAAGATTAGTTGACTATGTTCAGCAGGTTACATTCTGAGACCAGGTCATTTAATCTAAGGGGGTTATTTAAAAACATTTCTCAACCTTTCCAGACTGGAGGTACCCTTGAAATAACTTTCATACCACGAGGAATGCCTACATAAATAAATTATATGTACAGCTAACAATGATTCAGTGATTTAAAAAAATTTATGTATTATGATTTAAAAGTGATTCACAGGATTTTAGACCGTGCAAGAATGCAGTACCCGACACTCTACGGGGGGGGGGGGGGGGGAGTACCCGACACTCTACGGGGGGGGCGCAGTACCCGACACTCTACGGGGGGGTGCAGTACCCAATACTCTATGGGGGGGGCGCAGTACCCAACACTCTACGGGGGGGGGGACGCAGTACCCAACACTCTACGGGGGGGGACGCAGTACCCAACACTCTACGAGGGGACGCAGTACCCAACACTCTACCAGAACACAGTACCCAACACTCTACGGGGGGGGGGACGCAGTACCCAACACTCTACGGGAGGGACACAGTACCCAACACTCTACCGGAATGCAGTAGTTTATTTATTTGTTCATTTTGGTGAAAACAATCATAGCTGCTAATCTTTTTGGTGATAAAAAATTCAGTTGCTTTTAGAGTCTAAAGTCATCAAGACTGTCTACTTCTCATTTAAAACTAAATAGAACAAAAATCAAGAGCTTTAATTTCATGCATGTATAAAATTTTCACAGAATCCTTAACAATCTCTTGTGGAATACTAGTGTTCTGTAGAACCCAGGTTGAGAAAAACTGATCTAAACAGAAATGGAAAAAAAATTTTTTTTTTTAAATTGATTACTTGTAATGAAAAGGGAATCTAATTCTGTTTTTTTTTTGTTAGAAACCATCAAACAAAAATTGTCACGATAGATTTCTTCAGTTTCTAAGTCAGTCAGTCTGGCTGACTATTCAACTATGTACATGTCACTTGAACAAGCCGCATCAATGAAGCTAGAGGGCTGAAAATTTAAACATTTACTCTTTAGTTTATTTTGGTGTTAACGATTCCTCTCGAAATGTTTCTTGGAGGAGGGGGTCAATTTGCAATGTAAGTTTATGCTAAATTTGTAACTTGGTTTATGATTGGCAGCATCGTTTTTTTTGAAAATTTGGACTTTTATGCCCCCCCAAAAAACGAGAGAAGTAACTCATTCATGATAAACCCCTTTTTTCAATTTTTCAACTGATCACCCCAACACAGCCAAAATACAGTTTCTATAGAGTGACAACCCAGACCTATCTTTTTTAGTCTATTTGTTTATTCATTTATCCATAGAAACACTGTTGCCCCACAAATCGACTGACCAACCAGCCAACAAGCCAAATGGGCTACAGATTCAGCTCTTTCTACGAGTGTATCCAGGTGGATCTCTGTGTGTGTATGTGTGTGTGTGTGTGTGTGTCTCTCTCTCTCTAGTTGCTCATGGTCACTTTTGGGGGGCTACTACCATGAAAATTTACATGAGCATACCACTAAACAAAACCAAAAAACTTTTCTCAAATAAGTGCTTTTGGGGGTATCTATGGTTATCTTGGACCAACAATGCCCAAATCTTATGCCAGTACTTTTTTTTCTTTTAGATAAAAGATCCATTTTTCAAAGACACTTTTAGATAAGAGATCTATTTTTTTCAAATAGATATTATTTCTGGTACATATATTTAGCTTGTTCTGAGGATTCAAATTTGCTCTTCTTCAGACCAGTAAACCCTAAGATATAAAAAGACAAGTTACATATAATCCTTTTGTATGAATATAAACTTGGTCATGATGTTTCTCAAACAGCGTCCAAAATTAACGATAACAAAATGATGGGGTAAACGACCCCTCACCCATCTCCAATGGCACAGTGCGGCATTAGCTTCAAAGTTTTCGTAGTGGAGATTTGAGTCTTGAAATTCAAGAGGGCAGAGGACGTCCATCTGGAACAGTAGATGTTGGTCGAACAAAACCTACACCAATCTGCTGGAGGAACATAACAGATAGTATTGGCAGTGTGACAATTCTGGACCATCTGAGGCAAGTGGTGATTTGATAAAAGCTTGAGAAGTGAATTCCATATGAACTCAACAAAAACCATCAACAAAACAGTCATTATCTTCAAAACAACTTAGTATCACCAATTTACTAAGAGGAGGGACAAGAAAAAAAAAGGTTACTTACGTAGCCAGAGAAAGCAGTAACAGGATCAGGTACAATATCTCCACTAAAACTACCGAGTAACGTGCTATTGTAAGAGTTTCCGTCGTAAACAAACAGGATATCGTAGGAGCATTCGGTGTTCATTTTCTCAAACATGAGGGTGATGGATTTCCGTGGACTTTGGGCTGAAAGAAAAAAAAGGAGAAAATTTCAGGTGGCTGAACCAAGAAAGATAAAACAGCAACAATAATAAGTAATAAGCATTATTTTCCGATTGATTCAGTCTAAGTATAGAAAACTTGCCATCACAGTCAATAATAGAACAACCATAGCATCAAAATTTCAAGTCATGTAAAAAAATTCCATCGAAAAACAAATATGGTCAGAATAAATTCTATTTGTGACATCACTGGTGTTTCCTACAAGAAAACATCTAAAATAGAGCATAAAAAACACCTAGGAACATCAAGATTTTCCAGAATCTAGATGTTGATAAGCCCCTCAGAATAAGACCCCAAAAAAAGACCAAAAAATTTTTTTTCCAAAAATCAACATTTTTTGATGAGGAAATGCCAATTTTCAAGCCTGTAGACAAAACAGCATGGCCATGAGCACTGAAACAAATAAACAAAGACATCATCATCATCAATCTTTTAATGTCTGTCATTGGACATACACCTTCCCCAAGATACCTGTATAAAAAAAAAGGATAGAACCCTTCACCATCTTTGATAGCTTCTGTCATTCAGTTGCAATTATTCCCTTCAAATTTTGGACAGTGATAATTTGAAATCTACTTATTTTCAATCAGACAACGGGCTAATTCACACATTTCAATCATATGGAATAAGAAAAACAACTTCATATGGACATCACTGCCCTGGCCACAAAAACAAAGTCTGGGAGGAATAAAAGTCATTTTCTATACCTTTCTGGGCATAAGCTATTAGAAAATAACAATTACTCCCCAATTACAAAAATCACATGGTGTGATATATCAGATACATTATCATCAGTCTTTTAACGACCGTCGTTGGGCATAGACCTTCCCCAGGATTTGCCACACTTCTCTATCATGGACATTGTATGGACATTGTGAAGCCAGTATTTTCTGAATTTGTCTAGCTCGTCCCTCCATCTAATATTCTGCCAGCCTTGGTTGCACATGTGATCTCAGGGGAACCATGTCATGAGTTGCGATGTCCACACTAGGATGGCAAGCCTTTGGCAGAGCAAGCTCAACCTTCAAAAATCAGATACATAGATGTATTCAATTGAATTATGAGATTACCGTACTTATTTGTGTATAATAACAGGAAATTCATAATAAAAATTGGGGTGTGGTGGCTTTATACTAAACTGTAAAAAAAATGATTAGATATATACAAATTACTGATTTTTAGCTACAGAAAGTTGGGGTCATATCATATGCGAGATCACATTGTACTAAAATGAAGATGGTAAGTATTTTCATTATATTCTAGCTATTTTTCTGAAAAGTTTTCATAAAAAGCAACCATAAGGCAAAGAAAAATAGAATTTCAATAACCGAGCAAAGCCTGTTCCAAAAGTGTATGTTAGGAAGGAGCTGGACTTTATGGTGAGTGGAGCAACCTACCATAATAGTCATATGAAGACATTGGGACTACTAAATTATTTTGGTTCCTTATATTTAGATATTTAATATCTAAATTTAGATCTATTGCTAATTTATATATTGTATATCTAAATCTAGATCTATTGCTAATTTATATATTTTATATCTAAATTTAGATCTATTGCTGATTTATATATTTTATATCTAAATCTAGATCTATTGCTAATTTATATATTTTATATCTAAATTTAGATCAATTGCTAATTTATATATTTTATATCTAAATCTAGATCTATTGCTAATTCACATATTTATATCTAAATCTAGATCTATTGCTAATTCACATATTTTATATCTAAATTTAGATCTATAATCTTAGATAAGAGATCTATAATCTGTTACGCATATATTTAGCCTTATTAGATTTCTCAAAAACCGCTGATCAAAACAACTTCAAACTCGACACAGAACTGCCTAGTATACTGACTAACATACATGGCAAATATCAACTTAGTACACTGGACACTTGTCGATTAACCGTGATGCATACAAACAGATTTCTATTATAGTAGTTGGACTTACAAGAAGGTAAGGAGAAAAAAAACAAAAAAAAAAACACATCCTTTGTTCAAACAACAGTTCGCTTCCCATCTTTTCTTATCTTTGATCAATTCTATTCAGTGCTTTTATTGATCGTCCCCAATAGTTGTTACTACAATATCAGCAGCCACTGAATGAGATGGATAAATCCCCTATCGTAACAAATGTATTTTTAGACAGAGCATCCATAAATTTACTTCAGTCACGAGTTAGAGTGGTTTTCATCTGAGCAAGCAAGGACATTGCGATTTCATGACGGTGAAACAATGATGGCGAACTTTTAGCACAGTGTGTGTCCAAAATCTTATTTTTTCGAATAATCCCACTATTGGAGCGTCACTTACATATATAGTTATATTTCAGTTTAAGCGTGAACTTACGTTGTAAATAAATAGCCAAATATGATCATAGGCCAGTGATGGTGAACCTTTCAGTGCAGTGTGTCAAAAAAAAATTTTTTTTTATAATAATAATCTGATTATTATAGTGTCATTAACACACATACACTGATTTAAGTTTTAGCATGAACTTACATTCTAAATGAATGGTCAATTTTTTTAATCTAGGCCATTGATGGTAAACCTTTTAACAGTGTCAAAGATTATAATTTTTTAGATAATCCTGTTATCAAAGAGTCACTTCCATATATATATATATATATATAGTTTTAGCATGAACTTATATTGTAAACGAACAGCCAATCTTTCATCCTAGGCCAGTGAGGGTGAACCTTTTAGCACAGTGTGTATCTAATTTTTTTTTTTTTTTGATAACCAGCATTATCAAAGTGTCACTTACACGTATATGTTTTAGTTTTAGCATTAACTTATGTAGTAAATGAACAGCCAATTTTTTAGAATTGGCCAGTGATGGTGAATCTTTTAGCACAGTGATTGTTGAATATTTTATTTTTTCGAATAATCCCATCATCAGAGTATCACTTACACGTATATATATATTTTAGTTTTAGCATGAACTTATGTTGTAAATAAACAGCCAATTTTTTAATCCTAGCCAAAATTTTTCAGAGCAGTGTGTTGAAATTTTCATTTCTAGAATAATCCTGTTATCGGAGAGTCACTTACACGCAAACATATTTTAGCTTTAGCATGAACTTACAATGTAAATAAACAGCCAATTTCTCTTCTTAAGCCAGTGATGGCAACCCTCTTTACTACGCTGTGTTGAAATTTCAATTTTTTCAATAATCCTGTTATTGGAGTGTCACTTACATGTATTTTAATTTTCAAGGAAAATGCTTGTAGATAAGCAGCCTTTTTTTCTAGAATAATTTCAATGACATTTTGTGGAGGGATAGGCCTTGAGGAAATGATTAAACCTTTGGGCACAACAATGAAGCTAGAGCGTTGAATACTGAAACATTTATTCATTATGAAAAAGAAAACAGTTTTTCGGTTTTCTGAAAATACCCCCTTGAAAAGTTTTTGATGAGGGTTTACTTATGCTAAATTGTCACTTATTTTGCATTCTTTTGCGAAAGTTTAAACTCTTTTAATGATCACTGCCTAATAAAAGGCGAAAGAAATAACTTTTTTATTGATCATCCCTTTTCCCAATCTTTCTAACTGATCACCCTCAGCACAGCATTCTTTCACGTGCACATTGCATGATTCTTAGTTTGAGAGTCAATCTTCTGGTCAAGTTCCATGTTTCAGCTCTGACGGTGACTATGGGGAAATTGCATCGTTTGATTTCTTGGTTTTTTGTGAGGCTAATTAGCTACATTATGTCACATACGTAGGCAGCACCCACGGGACTAGAGAGCTGAAAATTTAAACATTTATTCCTGTTCACCTCCAGGAAAAACAATTTTCTTCAAACAATCCTACCCCACAGCCTAAATAGGTTTTTAGTGAGGGCTTCAATTTGCAATGAAAGTAATGGTACCATCATTCTATGCCGTAGACAATTCATGATAATAATTGAATATAAAACGGGTCTGGTTAGACACTGAACATAAGCTACCATGTGACCAATATCTTTTGGCAGCATGCCTTGTTAACGGTTATCAATCAAAAAATTTGGGAAAAGGGGTGATTGATTAATAAGTTTGTCCAACGAAAGGTGAGAGACTGAGATCACAAAAAAGTTCAGATATAAAAAAAACAAAAAAAAAAAAACAAGAGTGACCACTGCTAGACACAAACTAAGGGACCAATTTAGCATGAAAATTGCCCCCCCTGCCCCTAAAAAAAATAATCAAACTTCAGGGTGGGGGGGTCAAAGAAAATGAAACAAAAAATCGTTTTTCCTTAAACATAAGGAGTATATGCTTAAATTTTTAGCCCGAGGTTTTTTTCAGTTTCCTAGTGATTCTGGCTGGCTAGGTTGACGGTTTCTAAAAATTATCGCCAGTACAAAGAACCCATGATTTGTTTCAAGAGTGCCCCCCCCACTTACAAAGGTAATACACTTTTAGATTTACAATCAATTCTTTAAACACTTAATTAAACGTAGATGTTCAATTAAGCTCAATTCTTGCAAGTGGCCTAAACAGTAATTAGACAGGAAACATTATATTGGACACCAATTGAATACGTTTCAGTACTGGCACGGAGTCTAAGGAAAAAGATTTCATTTCATTTAGTATATCTCTGAAATTTTGAGACGAGGCATTATTATTATTTCTATTATTATTCGGACTATCCTCATCTTGGTTGTTTTTTCATACAACGTTTTGGCCGTTGTACTCTACGGCCTTCATCAGGTATCATCTGGTAGGTGTGGGGAAGTACAATGGCCGAAACGTTCATTTGATTTGTTCATATATTGGTTTGGTTATTAGATGTCCTCAACTCTCTATAGGAGGCTCTGTCTGTCCGTCAGTCAGTAAATCTGTACCCATGTTGTTTCTCAGATGTTTCAAGTCAGATTTACTTGGAACTTGGTAGAAAGATATTCCTTACAAATAAAAATTTTCCATATAGGGTCACATGATCTGGCAATATTTGCATTTAAACTTTATAGTGGACACCTTATTGAACTTTTGGTTCTTGTTTCACAATAGAATGACTAAGTCTAACATGAGCATCCAATTTCCTTTTCGTATGCTTTCAAAATAAATGTTTTTTTTTTTAAAAACAGAAGCTGAAGTTTTTGAAAGTGAAGCATCATATTTACACCAAAGACTTAACAATAGGATTCTAACCACAATTACTTCAGATTTTACATGGTTTTCCGAATAATTTCTAGTTGAAAATTTTCTACAATCTTTCCTCTTATTGATAACAAAAACATCATTGCAATGAAAATGACAGACAACTAATTTTGGGCATTTTCATCAACATATATTCACTTTGTTGTCAACAGTCTGTTGGCATTGGAGCTTTGTCTGTAAGAACTTCCAAAAGGAAGAAAAAAAAAAAAATAGAAAAATCAATAAAATCACTAAACATACAAAAATTTCTTATTCAGCAAAAACTGGCTGTCTCATACTTACTAACTGCGCAAAATTGCAGACACAATGACTGAAAAAATGATGAATAAAGAAACAATCAAAATTTTCCTGATTGAAAATTACTAGTAAGAACCAGGAAGTGGGCTGATGATGTCAGCACTTTGTGACTCCATTGAAGAAATCTCAGTATGTACACAATGCAATTACTCGACAACTAGCCATTACACAAACTTGATTTTCGCTAGATATATTAGTCAGTACACAAAGCATTGCAGTATACAATTTAAAGTTGTTTTGATCAGCAGTTTTTGAAAAATCTAATAAAAATATCTCTATAACGTTAATGTAATGTCAGTCATTACCAAGTCTCTAAACCACTAGCTTCCTGTTGGACATTTAACAAAAATGTAATGATGTTCTGCCTCTCCTAGTGGAGCTAAACATGTTTTGGGGGATCACTTAAACCCCCGTATCCTTCACAGGAATCTCGCCACTAGCAACAACATTGTCGTCACTTTGTTATGGTTTCTATCTATGTGATGTTAAGATTATTCTCTTTGTGTGTTGCATTAGGTTCCCTA